>OY986436.1:172157938-172772938 GCA_963920525.1 Dichetophora obliterata | reverse complement strand
TGTTGCGAAGTTAATTAATAACAAATATAAACTTAAAGGCAACGTTCTAATTTGAAGTTGGTCATATGATTGTTTTGCGTGAAGTATTGCTTTAATAAAACCGCAAGTCTAATTAAATTTAATTTAAAATTAAATCAATGAAACCAATAAGTTTTTTGTGTTATAGTATCAACTTTTTACGATTTTTAATTACAGTTGTGGTGTTTTTTTTTAAATTAAAAAAAGTAAATTAAAATTAAAAAAGTAGGAAAACGTGAATGATCACACAGTAAAATTTTGGTGAAATTGAATTTAACAAAGAATAGATACTTGAGTAGGAGCCTCCCCTCCCGGCCGATTTACAAGCTGTCTTAAAAAGCCTCTGAGATTTAAGCTTCAGAAAACGTTTTATATTTGCTACAAAAAAAAAGGATGACGCATATGTAAGTACAAAACCATAAGGTGCACAAAAATGATACGCTGCACGCGGCCTCTAATGAAAATTCTTTGTAACCCATCGGAGGGTCAAATCACATGGCATCGAACGTGTCAATATAAATAATGAAATCATAATAAATTATTAACGTAATTGAAGAAAGCATGAATATTTATACCATTTTGACAATTTACCACCAAACCATTTTTATTCCTGCAATCGTGAAAATAAATAAAAGCAACAATCGTGAATTTTTGTCGTTTATAACACAGCGAGGTTAAGTAGCACTCAAAAAATATTTTTCTGATCTAAATATAAATTAATGCATTTATCTAAATTTATCTAAATATAAATTAATTAAATCAAATAATACTTAATAGTATTAAAGCAATAAAACTAGCTGTCAGTTAATTTCTAAATCTAAAATAAAACATCTCCATTTTGCACCCTGCTGTCTACTATCCTTCCATTCATCCAACCCGCTCGCCACCCATATTTTTTGAGAGCACCGCTCAATGCATATAAATTAATCTCATATTTTTTTCTGCGGATACAAGAGCACAGATACAACATAAAACAAGCTGAACAACAGAATGAAAAAAAAATAAATATACAATTTTTACACCCTTAATTTCTAATGAGGGAAAATCACAATTGAATGCACTAAGACGACGGCCGACCCTCGCCCCACAACGGAGCAAGAGCACAAAACAATCGTCGGTACGACAAACGTGCAGGAAACAAAAACAGGGTGACGCGCAAGTTTCTTTATTAGTTTAAGCATAAATAAGAATCAGATTCTTACTAATGCAAATACTAATAAATGGTTTATCATTGATTTTAGTTTTTAGTTTTACCTGCAAATATGTGGTGTGGTGCTTCTTTTTGTTTTGAGACATGTTTATATGCTCACAAAAAGCAGTAAAACTGCTAAAATCCATAGGTTTAATTACTTCCATTTTCAAATGATAAATAATATTTAAGGCTTGCAAAATTTTTGATATAATTTTTAAAAATTTATCACTTTCGGCACACGCGTTTTCATTAAAAGCATATTATTGTAGATTGAAATAGCGGAGAGCAAAGTAAAATATATTTTCTGGCAGGTGGTGCGCGCACAATTAAATTAAAACGTTTAATTAAACTAAAAAATGTATAAAATAAATAAAACACTGGCGTCCTCCATTAAGTTAGCGTCGGTTTTGGTAATGGTACTCTTTTAATTTTTTTTTCTGTTCTTTTTACACGTTCACAACTTTACAGCGCAGAGCTCAAAAGAATAATAAGCTCAGCAGAGAGTAAAATAATCTAAAGGAGCGGGTTGAGCCTGTGACAAAAGGCAACGAGAGGGGACGCAAGACAAGACCACGAAGCGTCAGCTAGAGAGGGAGCGGCAGAGAGAGAAAAAGCGACGTAACATTGTCAACCCGCAATTCATACTTGCTGCTACTATAGTTGTTGTTGCTGTTGTTGCTAAAACAAGTCCATAAAATCAAAAAATTGATACCCAGTCTAAACGTTATTGAAATCAACGAAAAGGTAAGCGTACCCACCAAATGTAAAGGGAACAAAAAACAACAAAGATGACAGAATGCGAAAGATATGGATAAAGGGATAATAATAAATATAATAAAAACAAAATGGAAAGTATGCAGTTGCGCGCTTGCTCTCTTTCTAATACCACCAACTACAGTCATTCCTCCCTCCCTCCCTCCCTCCTTCCTTTCTATATTGCTCTCTTTCCTCGCTTAATATGACTACGTGTATCTTTTGTTGGCCAAAAAAAATAAGGCATGCATAGGACGACGACTACTTATTTATATGTATCGTGGTAATATAGCCACATAATCAGGGACACGAGCCTAACTTGTGTTTCAGACACTGACTGCTTGGCTGCTGGATATGTTTGGCTGTGGATTGCTTGACTGTGAATTGTAAATTGCCATTGAGGAGCGAACAAACTCACGTCAACCAGTTTAATTTATTAATTGTTTTCGGTTTGCTGTGCTCTCAGAGGATCGACTGAGTGAAGCTGAGCTGTGTACAGTGCTGGCACAAAATAAGTTATCCATTACCCCCGCTTAAGCTAAGCAAGATACAGTTCAAAAGGTGGAGTTGTTGCTTGCGCATTTTTCTCAAAATTTTCTGCTCATCTAATTTAATCACTTTTGACGGAAGAATTAATATTTCGATGAAAGTATATGCTCTCTGATAGTTTGATTTAACAATTAAGTCGCGATGTATGATGGTTGTGAAGAGTGTCTGCAGTCTAGAGCAGGTAGACTTTAAATTGGTACATACAAATTTAAAATTGAGTTCAGTCGAAATATTAACACTGTATTGATGTCTATTCAAAGACTATCTCGACATACAAGTCTGACAGAATAGCACAGTAGCATCGATGAAGCATATACAAGCAGGTAGAATTAACGGAAACCTTGACTATGGTGGCATCAATGTTTTTTTTTTCGATCAAGTTGTTCAGTTGAGAAAATAGCCGGTGTGTTTATGTAAAGCGAATAAGTTAGAGACAATAAGAGCGAGTTTAAAAAGCAGATAAAACAAGAAGACAATAGAGCGCAAGCAAATAAGTTGAAACAGCTGCTGTCTTAAAAAGTGAACCTCTTTGCTTTCAACAAAACTTATTTAGCACACATATTTTCGTATCTTACGTAAACTTAGCCAAAACTCTTGAAAGCAATTTGTAGACCATTTTTTGTAAAGTAGTTATTTTTAAAAAAAATAAAGACTTATTACTCCCATCATGTTTCTCAAACCAGCCATTTGATTTATTTCGACCTTTTGTTTAAACAGTAGTAGCTACTAGTACTAGACATAGGTGACGCAATAGCTGCGCTGACTCACCAACTCAAGCGCTGTGTACTGTATCAGCAAAGTACACTAACTCAATTGCGCCGTGACGTAACTTAGAATGCTCCAATTTATGAATAAACAAATAATCAACACAGTGAGTTTTGAGTTGTTGAATGATAGCGCGTTGGGTTACGTGGTAAATATTTTGAGGCAGTGAGTTGGATAGCGCATGAGTTATGCGAACAATTTGAATTCATCTATAGCAAATAAAATTTCTGTTCTATATCATAAAACAAGCACTCTTTCATACAACTTAATAGAAATTCTTATCGAAGGCAGGAGGTCAGGATTCCAAAAAATCTTGTATTTTAATCATGATTCAAGCAGCCGACACACCATCTATTTAGTTTGTGGTAGGTACACAACACACACTGTCCCCGGATAGTTTGCCAATTGCAGGGTTACATCTGTGAAACATTCTTATGGTAGTTTTAAAATTATTTGATTGTCTGAATAATGAAAAACTAAGTTTATTAGTTTATCATATAACTAGCAACATTCAAAATTTTGGCATCCTATATAACAGTTATTAAAACTTGTTTATTCCTATTTTCAATTTGCAAAACTCACCACTTATCCCCATTTATACTGCAAATAGCAAAACTTTTCAAAGAAAAATTAAATTAAAAAATAACGAACAAACAAGCCAACAGTTAGCAACCCAATTAATCGACTAGTGAGCGCACTCCCATAACAAGCCATACCCACCACTTGGCAACATGCTGATAGTTGACAGACTTTGAAATCAAGTGGGAGTCTGTCCTCCCATTTAATTCTTTTAGTTGGGCTCGATTCAATCAGAAGGTGTGCGCACTTCCACAAGGAAGTAGGCCTACATGCAACGCCTACATGAAAACAAATTAAACTAAAAGGAGACTAAAAGTCTGTGGTGTGCGGTGGCTCATAGACAATAATATACAGCTCTATTCCAGAATCCGTCGTAGCGTAAATTTTCTTTCGGATTCGTAATGAAGTATTCTACAATCCAAATCGAATTCGAACGTTCTTACATTCGTAGCATTGCAACTACACATTCCGAACGTATCAACTTTTGACAGCTGTTTTTCTGATTTTTTCACGAAAGCCTTGCCTCGACGGATGTGTTTACGACAAAATAAAACAGTTAAATTTTTATAGAATTAGGTCGTAAAATAAAACTTATATACAATTTTTGGTTAATAAAGTTAAATTACTTTTGTTTAAACCTGTGAATATGTTAGTTGAAATTTACTTAGTGCATTTCCTACGTTTCGTAATCCATTTCCAAAGGGTTGATGGAATCTCGCAATATTCTTCGACGAATTTTCATAGATTCTCTATGTGAGAAATCTTCCTTTTATTGTACGAAAATTGCAATTGCAATGAAATCCATTAAAAATCATAGCTAAAAAAAAATTTTGATCAGTTTTTCAATTTTTCTTTTTATTTATTTGTCTGCTGTTGAAACCAGTTGTTTTCGAACTCCCGAAAGAAAGTTCGAAAAGGGGAAGTTTCGTTCGGATTTTGGATTAGCAAATTTGTCGTATTTGTAGCGTAGCTTTACGTTCGGAAATTTATTACGACGGATTCTGGAATAGGGCTGATAGCCTTGCTGAGCAAAAAAGATAATAGTAAAAAAAAAAATCTAGTTTATTGAAACTCTGGCAATATAAACGCATAAAAAGAAAGAAAACGATTAAGCAATTAGTGTGGAATCTGGAATTATTTCTTAAAAACTGAGCACTTTAATTAATTATACTTATTATTAAAATTTAAGAAAAGGAAAGTACCCCTATACTGCCGTCATAAGGAAGAGTGCGGTCGATTTTATTAAAAAGGCCAAAACTGTGGAACAAATACTGTAGTTGCTGCTTTTTTTATTGTTTCTTCTATAAATTTAAATATGTTCAAAAAGCTGTCCCAAGTAACATTGTTTGAGCAACTAGGCGCGAGTGAGCTCTAAAAGTGTTCTAAAACTTTACCGCAGCTTTGTTTGCTGCTAGTTGCTTTTAATTTTAAAGAAAATGCTCGATATATGACTTTTTTACCATTTTGAGCTCTTATACTTTATACAGCTCTGTAAAGGATTTAATAAAATCTGCAAAAGAGCAGAACTCGAAAAGTTACTACTTTCTCTGTAAAGGCCCTTTTAAAGTAATAAACATAATTATAGAGCTTTTTTGAAACCGTAGATTCAGTATAATATTTGCTTTAAAATGAATTTTTGTATTGCATTTTTAAATCAAATAGATATAAAATACTGAAATTAAATAAAAAATGAAAAAAATGGTGATCTTATTAAAAATAGAAAATCTTAAGAGTTGAAGAAAGCTTAATATTATAGTTTACAATATTATCTTAAATAAAATTTATGATTTCTATGATATTTATATTTAAGAACAAAGAATTTAAATATTTTTTAGTTGATTTTAAATAATAAACACTTCTTAATTTTGATTATTTTTTAAAGTCCGTTGTAGTTTTTCGAAGTAATATTGGGGGTTGGAATTAGTTTTAAAGGTTTTCTAAGAGATGGCATAACTATCAATAGATCGCATCGGGCACACCTGTGACTATATTCATTTCAAAGCACATTGTCTAAGCTTCATTTTTTAGTATGTGTCATTCCACTGAAGTGTAAACAACATATATTTTTTTCTCTGTGAACATGTCGACTTTCGTTCCAACAAAACGCAATTTGCGGGAAGGTTTACTTTTGTGCTTCCATTTGAAGAAAAAAGCGGTTGAAGCACAACGCACGCTTACTGAGGCTTACGGGGACTATGCTCCATCGATTTCTACTTGTGAGTACTGGTTCCGTCGGTTTAAAAGTGGTGATTTTGATACGGAAGACAAAGAGCGTCCGGGCCAGCCGAAAAAGTTGGAAGATGAGGAATTGGAGGCTTTGCTCGATGAAGACCCATGTCTAACCCTTCAAGAATTGTCAGAATCATTGGGAGTCGACTTATCAATGGTCGGCAAACGCTTGAAGGCCATGGGAATGATTCAAAAGCAAGGAAATTGGGTGCCGTACCAGTTGAAGCCGAGAGACGTTAAACGGCGATTTTGCATGTGCGAACAACTGCTTCAACGGCATAAAAGGAAGAGTTTTTTGCATCGTATTGTCACTGGCGATGAAAAGTGGATCCATTACGATAATCCTAAGCGAAAAAAATCGTGGGGACCACCCGGCCATGCATCAACATCGAGGGCCAAGCCGAATATTCATGGCGCCAAGCTTATGCTGTGTATTTGGTGGGATCAGAAGGGTGTCGTGTACTATGAGCTGCTAAAACCTAACGAAACCATCACTGGGGAACGCTACCAACAACAATTGATGCAATTGAGTCGAGCATTAAAGGTTAAACGGCCGGAATATGCCAAAAGACACGACAAAGTGGTTTTTCAACATGACAACGCACGGCCACATGTTGCAAGAACCGTCAAGGAAACGTTGGAGGCGCTGAATTGGGATGTGCTACCCCACCCGCCTTATAGCCCAGACATAGCCCCTTCCGACTACCACCTATTCAGATCGATGACGCATGGCTTGGCTGAGCAGCGCTTCACTTCTTACGAGGATACCAAAAAATGGGTCGATTCGTGGATTGCCTCAAAAGACTCAAAGATTCCGGCGCGGAATCCATATGCTGCCAGAAAGATGGGAAAATGTTGTAGCTAACGATGGACAATACTTTGAATAATATACATTGTACCGTTGTTTCTAAATAAATTCTCAAAAACCGAAAAAAACCTTTAAAATTAATTCCAACCCCCAATACATTCGCGTTTCCGATAAATTCAAAAGCGCACCGAGATTCGCAGCATGTAACGAACATATTTTTAGTCTGATATAATAATCACTTTACTATTTCTTTAATTTATTTGTCATTCTAATCATCACAAGCACTTATCAGATTTTATATATATATCGAGTTTATTTTGAACACATACATACTTAAACGAAGAAGAAAAAAGAGCTTTGCAAGAGCTATTATTTGGGTTTGGCAGGGACTCTTTTAAAAGCTGACAGCAACTTCTACTCTATGAAGCAAAAATAGTGCTTTTAAACTCAAGAAAGTAGTTGAAGCTTGCTGCACTATAAGATGGCACTATAAGCTCTGCAAGAATTTATATATGGCTAAAATTGTTACTTGGGGTATCTACATCAAATGTACGTTTTATATAGTAAAAGCTTTTTTTTATATATTTATGATATTTAAATGATATCATTTTAAAGTCATCATATCTTGCACAAGGATATTTAATAAAAAATTAATATGCTATGTTTAAAACATCAATACTAAAAAAATTGTATTTTTGTCACAAAAATAAAGAAGTAAAAAGCATTTTACAAAGAATTAACTACAAATACAAAGGGAAAACGCAGTATCTGTCTGTAGATACCGCTTTTTATCTATTTTTATGTAGATACTGCGTTTTTTGTTTGAATGATTGCTTTAATTTGTGTAGATATGACATTCGAAGTTTTTATTTTATTTCCTTAAAGATTGAAGAAATATGATTAAGATAAAACAATAAAGCTAATTTTGATTTTAATGCTAGATGCCGCACTCTTCCTTATGACGGCAGTATAATGTGCTGTAGCAGATATGATATAAAAATTTTTCATTAAAATCGGCCCAGTACTTCTGGAGTAAAATGGAGTAAAATGTGCACTTTAGATTTAAATAATACATAGTTTAGGCAGATATAATTTATTTACATAGAATTTTCTAACGCCAAGGTTTGTGCTATTATCAAAAAATTTTTTATACAGACCGAAGATGAATGCGAATCATATCACAAGATCGCCATATCACACAAGACCGACAGAAACCGTTTGCAGCAAGCATTTATAAACAGAAACTAAAAAAAAAGTAGGAAAACAAGGTCTTTGTCCAGTTGTCTAAGAAAACTTTATCGACCGCATTTCTATTTGCGAATTGTTACTAAAACTTGACGAAAATAACCAGTTTTTGAGACAGTGCGTTTGAGACAGTGAGACAGTTTTGAGATAATGCTTTAAGAAATAATGGTGGAAGAGTATAGGTGAGGCGGCCCAAACGGTGTTTAGAACAGGCCTAGCAGCTTAGAAAATTTTGGTGTAATTTGAAGGCAATCCATCCACTGTGAGCAATACATATAACATTTAGATAGTTTGATCGATTGTATGACCTCGATTCACCAAAAGTTAATAGAATTAGCAAATAGAGGAAATTATATTCCATCTAGTGGTGACCCTACGATTATCAAGGAATTTGATTTGTGATAAAAACCGCTGCGAAATTGTGATAGCTTCTTCTATTTGTAAAAAAATATTGAAAATAAAAGAAGACTGAAGACAGACAACTTTTTTACCAGTTTTTTACCAATTGGCTTTACCAATAGAAACTTTAAGGTTGACTCTTAAATTAGTGTAAGCTTTTTGACAACAAATTCTACAGAAATAATGTCAGAAAAGATCACACTAACAGCCCTATTCTGGCAAAGTATCAATTCTTACCCAGTATTTTCAATATTTCTATGTGTTTGTTGTAATTTTTTTATTTCAAAACAAAATTTGAAGCTCCTACTACCCTTTTAAATATATGTGAACATATCCAATATTTTGTAAGGGCTCAATACGTTTTCTGTAAATATGAATTTCTTTGTTTTTCCTGCCGTGGAAAATATTGAAGGCAGGCGTTTTCGTAGCCTGATTCTAAAAATATTTTAAATGGAATATAATTCAAAATTGTGCACCAAGTTTTAACACAACAGCTGCCTACAAATTTCCAAGAAAATGAAAATATATGTATAAAACACTCCAATATTCTGATAGGGTTTTATTTACATTTTAAAAAAAATTAATAAGTTAAGTCATACTTATCTTGCAAAAATTGGTAAATAAAATCGAATTGATCATTTCAGCCCTTTGAAGAACTTCGACTGAGCTTTTCATAATCCAATTGTGTTGTGCGTGTTATGAAATTTTTGAATACAAATTATTGCGAACTGGACAAACGATCTTTATGCCGAATTTGAATGGACCATGTTCTCAAGAAGTTTTAAATGACATTTTTTAACTAAAGTTGGCCAATATGAAACGGCTGACAGCTGGCTAGTATATTGATCATATTAAAATATTTTAACAAAAACAAAAACTTTGTTGTTGTTGTTGTTGTTTATTTGGAAAGATTCGTTAGAACAATTAATTGTTCTAACTTTGACCTTAAGCTCAATAAACGATTTTAAACTATCAAACAACTAGAATTTGTATTTAAAATCAAGTATGATTTAAACTATCAAACATTTAGAATTTGTATTTAAATCATATAAAGTCAACATAATAAAAACAAAAATATGTATAGTAAAAAATATAATACTTTTGAATGTTCTGACCGAAGTAAAATTTATAACACTCGCGATAATGTACATGAACAAACATCATTCTATACTCTCTACTAATGCCAGCACTTAGCTTAAGCAAAAGAATATTGATTCTCTAAAAAAAAAGAAATTCTTTGCTTGGATTATTTTTGATAATGTCCCATCATCATTTAGTTCAATAAAACCAAAGATGGTCATTATTGCTCAACTCTCGCTCTCTATCTTTTTTGTCTTATGTTAACTCTCTGCTTAAACGTAAGTACATAAAAAAAAAACAAAAAAATGAACCTGGTAAAATTTCCATACGATACAGGAAAGTAGAATAAGAAAACTTAAGAAAACTAATTATTAATGAGTCTTAAAAACAAACGCACATACATAGACATATTTGGTATATGCAAGTGTGGAGTGGTGCTGGTGGTGGTAAGTATGTTATTGGTGTCTGCAGTACAGCCACCACCATCGCCATTATTATAATCGTCATCATCATGAGCAAAACATCATTAAAAGCGACTGACTGTATAAAGCAGTAAGAAAGTGTACCTATATTTGCTCAGCAGCACACACCGCCGCACAGTGTATCCAAAAGCAAGCTAAAAACCAAAGTTTTCTTTGACAAAACTTTTAACTTTGCACGCTCCAAAGTTGATAGATTTTAACAAATACTGTTTTCTTTTCAAAGTATGACACAGTTTAATACCCTTTTTGATTAATATTTCAAGAATAATAGAATTTCCAATAGAATCTTGGTAAATACATTTTTTAAAGTAAACAATGTAAAATCGAAAAATAATTCATATTTGTAGCTTTGTTTGTATATATATTTTTGTAACATCAACTAGTTCAAACCTACTGTGCGTTTAACGTAGCAACTTGGATGGTGGCGCAGAGCCGCACGTTTGCATAAATTAAAGGCACATATTTTATTTTGTGCAGGCGGCGGACGATGATGATGTTGACACATGAAAAGGAGAAGTTGTTCGGTCGGGTCGTGTCGAGTCGGATCGAATACTCAACGACGACGACGATGACTTCTTCAAATAAATGATAAAAATTATATTTTATGTACAAATCGTACGAATTTTTAATTTCTTTTAATTTAGGGGTAGTTTAGAAACTTTTATTTATGCGCTAGCTAGGTAGTTAGGAAGTATACAGACAGTGACGACACTGTTTAATGATACGCGTATTATTTGACGACAGCATCTGCTGGGGTCGGTCACGCAATGCGTGCATAATAGAGAGCGAGTATGGCATGAAAATGATTTTTGTTGATGAAATCGAAGCAAAACTATATCCTTTCAGAATCTAATATGATTTTTTGTCTTGTCAAATCGATTCTTATTGAAATGTTGTTGACAAGGCTGTGGAGTCGGAGTTGTGGAGTCGGAGTCGCGGTGTTTTTGCCGGAGTCGGAGTCGCTAAAAAAACTCGCGATTCCGACTCCGAAAAAGAATTCTTGAAATATTTTCCAAAATAAAAATTCTTTAAATTTTTTTTTTCAATATTTTCAAATATTTGCCTTTTTTTACAGAAGTTGACTTAATCTTTTGTAATGAATTATTTTTTAGTTAATTTAATTTTAATTATTTATTTTGTTGATTTTTGAAAGATGCAAAAGGTGCAATTCCAAAGCACCCTAACTACTTGAAATTTTGTTATTTTATTTTAAGTTTTGTTATTCTAAGTTTTCGTTATTATAGTTTTTTTGTTTATTATTAAAAGAATTAATAAAAATAAATAATATATTTAAAAATTAAAATGTTATGTTGATTTATTTTTGTCTTTGGTCGTAGTCGGAGTCGGAGTCGGAGTCGTACTTTAAAAATTGGACTTTAAAAGTTGGAGTCAGTCAGAGTCGCAACTATTTTTTGACGACTCCACAGCCCTGGTTGTTGCCTATTTTCGAAAAGTGACTATGATGAAAAAATACATGCATATCCTAAGTTCCATAGGATAACATTTAAAATTGACAATTTATTTAAATATAGTGCTGATTTAAAAGGCGTTGTTCTGATTTTGTAGGCGATAATTTATTTATTTGTTTGCAAAAACTATTCACCAAGGGTACATTATAAACAAGCCTTTGAAAAAAAGGCATTACAAATTGTCGAAAAAGTTAAATCTGTATGTTGACTCGTTATTTTTAAATTGCTAGAATCGTTTCACAAATTGGAAATTTGAAAAAAGACGTTCAATTTGTTTTTAACGTTTAAAATCGTATCGTGATTATGTATAACTTTTATGCGATAACTTTTTAAAGTCTTTACAGATAAATATCTCTAAGTATTTTAATATTGTATTTAGTATTTTACCACGCGATTAAGGGTTAGATAAAAACATTTTTTGCTTTTTCGAACGCAAAAATCAGAGCAAGGCACAGTGTGTTGAGCCCATATAAACAAGAGACAAAAATCGATGGAGTTGCAAAGATCTTTATAAAACTTTTAATTTTAGTTAGTTTGATGTTGCTGATTTCAAAAATTCAAATAAATTTCATACATTTTTGATTTCATACATTTTGTAAAAAAATTGCAGTCGGATTTTAAGCTATTTTACATTTTTAAGATAGCCAATGTTTTGTGCATTAAGGGCAGGTTCTCCTGAAGCTCAACCAAAAAAAACTATTTTTTTTTAATTTTCGATAGCTTATGATGTGTAGAATATGTTCCCAAAGCGGGTTGACCGATAAAAATTGCATAAAAAAGTTATCGCATACGAAAGGAACCCATATTCTCATAAACGCACTCGAAACAATCGTTAACCAAATCTAAAAACGCGTTTTCTGAAAAGTCATGATTTACAAACTGGCTCCACGATGTCTCAAGAACTACTCTATGGATTGACTTGGATTTTTTTTTATTTTAAAGTACATAAATTTTATATGATCCCAAACCTAAACTTAGATAATATTGGGCAGTTTTTTTAGAGAACTCTAAAGAGCGAAAAATGTGGAAAAAACTCTACTTAAAACTCAAATTTCTGCCATTTTTGTTATTTTCAACTATTTATTGATATTATAGGTTCAAGCTCCAATAAATATAATATAATTTATAAAATTGTTTAGTTTTTTATATCAGATGACATGAAGGTGCTGTGGCACAGAGACATTTTTTTCAACGTGACGTTTGACGGCGTGTTGACACTTCACATTACACTTTTATGCAACAAAAAAAAATATTTTACTACACTAAGAATCAATAAATAACTCTAAAAACGCTCAAGGCGTTCATTTAATTCCTTCTATAAAAAAAACAAGAATATCAACGTGTTTTTGGACCTCTATATGAGAACCTGCCCTTAACCCATTGATGACAACGTATGATGTATTATAAGTGATGAAAGCATTTTTCAAAAATTCCTCAAAAATCCGCAGTCACTGTAAGCTTTTGCTTCAAACAGTGTGATCAAGCCAAAAGCATGCGTTTTCCAAAAATATTAGAAAAATTGGCATTTAAAGACTTTTTGTTTCCTTTTTCGCGTTAGTTCTGCAGTATTAAAATGCCACTCAAAAACAATGTTATTTGGTTTTATAAACATCAATAAAAAGAAAATATAATTTTTTTTAACTTCAGAGTTTTCCGTCTAATATTAATACAAATGTATGCAAAAATTTAAAAAGCTAAGCTCAACGGGTGCTGGTAGTGAGCATTAATGGGTTAAGCTAAATACTCTTTTACTTCGTTGAACAAATAAAACAATTCCATTGAACACGATTTCGTCAGATCAAAGACAAAGTTTGGCAACCACTCAAAAAATCACTGCCTTTTTTATGAAAAGAAGCAAACAAAATTCAGGAAACTAAAAGTCGATGCTTAACAGACAAAAAATATTAAAAGGTTATAATTTTGAGCTTTAGAATAAGTAATTTATGAAAGAAGGCAACAACAAAAACAACTCGGTACAAAGTCAATCACACAGCAGATTAGTGGAGGAATCGTAGAAAAGAGAGAAGAGCAACTTTGGTAAATACACAATTCTAATTAATAACCCCATCACCGTCCGCGAATCGAATAGAAAACAATTAAAATTCACCAACTGTTCGCCATAACAAACGTCAAAAACAGACGAATAGAAATATTGGTGGTATCACTGTTCGCGAATTTAACAAATGTGATTCGACTTTAACGTCAAATATAGACGAATAGAAATATTTGATGAGTAGCCGGCGAATTAGATATATTTGCATAAAAATTTTATCAAAACAAAAAGGAATTAATTGAGAAAGGTAAGTACTTGCATTCGTTTCGTGTTTTTGCCGTTTTTCTTTGATTTTAAACAAATTGCTATATATTTTTAGAATGAAAAAACGAACAATCGCCAGTTCCACAAACTGGTGCAGCGTATGGAGCAGAATCCTGGTGCAGCAACTGGACTAGGAAAATTCGGCTCCACATAACAAAATCAGGAGTCATGGCAAAGCTTTGCAATAGACCTAAATTGAGGACCTCCTTTACGTGAAGGAAAGGAATGGCACAAGGTGAGCTCTTATTTAACACTTTATTAAAAAGTTATCTACAAAGTTAAATTTTAGGTTTGGCTGAACTTTAGGCTGAAGACAAAAAAATTGTCAGCAATTCGGACGGAAGCAACCGAGACTGGTGGAGGGCCCAACAGACAGCTCAGTCTTTCACCATTGGATCAGGCCGTCGATGTTCTACTCAACTTGAGGCATGTTGCGGCCCTCAGTGGGCTAAGTTTTGGCGACAACACAGTCGACGCGACTGTCCCCGCAACTGTCTACATCGTAGTCTACACAAAGTTTCAGGTTCTTCATAATCTCAAAAGAATAGATCTGTGCTGCTAATCATTTTATAATTTAGTATTTTAAGAATAAAAAACAAAATTTGTGACTGAACTTTAAGCGAAAACGTTTATTATTTCACTAAAGTTAAACAGGGAAGATTAAAATTATCACATGTGGTCAGGAACTTGAGGTGGATTATATTTGTCTATAACACTGCAACGTTACCTGCATAAAGTTTCCGTTTCCACAATTTTTTCGCCAAAAATAGCTCAACGCTGCTTATTTATTTGTATTTATCGCAGCTTAATTGAAATTTGAGGTTTGACTTTTGACATTTCAATTTTTATGTTTTCTGCTTTGGCAGCACCGTATCTGAGGCGAATAAGTAGGTTCGCAAACAGTGATGCCACAAAAAGAAAAATTCGCCAAATGATTCGACTCGAGTGAAGCAGTGGGTTGCTCATAGCTGAATCACTCAAGACTACTGAAGATCAAGAGTAGCTACTTCCGAAAAAGGCTGTCTAGTCCACTGTGTGATTGACTTCATACAAAGTTGTTGTTGTTGCCTTATTTTATATATTAATTTGACCTAACGCTCTAAATTATAACCTTGTAAAATCATCAGAGGTCACAATTAATTATATAAATTAAAAGGTGAAAATCAAAGAAATCTAAAAACCTGTCTTTATTTAAGCAAACTTAAAACAATTATGCATATCGGTCATTCCATGTCAAATCGGACGCTTTTCGAAACTCACATTTCTGTAAAAATTTGGTACTTTGCACGTGGATAGTACTTTAAAAAAGAACAATATTTGCATATTTTTTTATAATTTTCAATTTTTTTTTGCAGTTATACACAGTGAAAAATTATAAAGAAAAACAAAAATTGTCATTTGGACATGTACTCAAACAACTATATCTTCTAAGCCGTTAGTCCTACAAAAAAATGTCCAAGACATATTTTAAAGACCTTGAATTGGTCTTTATTGTGGTGTCCTTTTTTACAAGCACTTTCGAGAAAAATTTTAAATTTTTTGACCACTAAAAATTTCATTCCCATTTTTCAAGGTCAAACCACTATTTTTTTGGCACTTTGAAAATATTATCGTATTGAGGCATTCATTCTTATTGCATTCTCAAAATTTGATGTTGGAGAATCAATGTTTACTATTTTTAACGAAATTTTCAAAAACTGACTACACAATTTTCAAGTGCAAAATACTTTAATTTTTAATAAAAAATGGAATTTTTTGTATTTTTTTACTAAGCTAGGTACATATCGTCGCTACGCCAACAAAAACAGTTATATGTTTTTCAATAACTTTTCAGGATAGCAAAAAACAAATTTTTTTCAGAGCATTTCTGGTACTGCGAGGAATAACTGTTTTTGATCACTTCTAAATCATAAGAAACATAAAAAAACTGCAGATGCAGTAATGTGGGTAATAGATAGCGTAAACAAAATATGCTATAAAAAAATTTACAAAAATCACATAACTGATTTTTCTGGCGCAGCGATGATATGTAAAATCAGTCAAATTGAAAAATTTTATCAACTCGTTAAAATATACCATTCCTCTGAAGACACTCTATTTTTGAAATTTGCTAAAATATTTGTTGGTATTTGTTGAAATTTGTTGCAAAAGAATTCCATGATGTATGCCTTTATTAATACTAAATTATATAAAATTGTTTTAACATTTTATGTATAATTTTTTTTTGTTCTTGTAAACTTAAACAATAGTTGAAAAAGATGATGTGGACGTAATGCGCTTAAGTTATGATGTAATTTCGGAATGTTTAAAGCACGACACAGTAGCAGTACATTTATTCCAGCTTGGCTTAATTAATTTCCTTAGGAAAAAATTGTGAGAAGTAAACAATTTTTAATTCTCAGATGGAGTAGGCATAAAATATAAGAACAAAAAAAATTGTATAAATCTATGCAAGCACAAAGTCGATTTCAATATTCCCACAGAATGGGACTTTTTTGCAACATCGCACGGCAAAGGGCCATGTGATGGTTTGGCAGGTACAGTAAAAAGACTTGCGGCAAAGGCTAGTCTGCAAACATTAATAATCCCACAAATACGTCTGTAGTATTTTATAATTGGGTTTCAAACAACATGACAAGTCTTGAATCGGAATTTTTTCATCAAAGCAGTACAACTCAGAAAAACAATCTTTCAAAAAGCGATTCGAAAAAGCAAAAATGATACGCGGTACTGTTTTTAAGCCCACCATTCCTTTATACCACGGGGCAAAGGAAAAATTGATATGCGTATTACATCCACATCATCTTTTTCAACTATTGTTTAAGTTTACAAGAACAAAACAAAAATTATACATCACTGAATTACAACCAAGAAGTCTTTGAGCAAATTTCAAAAATATAGTTTCTTCAGAGTAAAGGTATATTTTAACGAGTTGATAAAATTTTTCAATTTGACTGATTTTACATATTGTCGCCGCTCCGGAAAAACCAGTTATGGGATTTTTGTAAATTTTTTTATAGCATATTTTGTTTACACTATCTATTTATTACCCACATTTCTGCATTTGCAGTTCTTTTTACCTCTTATGATTTAAAAGTGATCAAAAACAGTTATTGCTCGCAGTACCAGAAATGCTCTGAAAAAAATTTGTTTTTTGCTCTCCTGAAAAGTTACTGAAAAAAATTACTGTTTTTATTGGCGCAGCGACGATATGTACCTAGTTTAGTAAAAAAATACTTAAAATTCTATTTTTATTTAAAAATTAAAGTATTTTGCACTTAAAAATTGTGTAGTCAGTTTTTGAAAATTTCGTTAAAAATAGTAAACATTGATTCTCCAACATCAAATTTTAAGATTGCATTAAGAATGAATGCCTCAATATGATAATATTTTCAAAGTGCCGAAAAAATAGTGGTGCTGACCTTGAAAAATGGGAATGAAATTTTTAGTGGTCAAAAAATTTAAAATTTTTCTCGAAAATGTTTGTAAAAAAGGACACCACAATATAGAGCAATTGAAGATCTTTAAAATATGTCCTCGATTTTTTTCTTGTAGGACTAACGGTTTAGAAGATATAGTTGTTTGAGCACATGTCCAAATGACAATTTTTATTTTTCTTTATAATTTTTCACTGTGTATAACTACAAAAAAATAAATAAAAAATTATAAAAAAGTATGCAAATATTTTTTGTTTTTAAAGTTCTATCGACGTGCAAAATTTAAAAAAAATCGGAATCGTCAAAATTAGTTTTTGGACAAAAGCGTCCGATTTGACATGGAATGACCGATATGTATTTTGTTTTTGTATAACTATCCTGTAGATGACGCTGCACTTGTACAAAACTAGTAATTTCAATAGCTCCTAAGTAGGTGGTACTATTTCCACTTCAATCCACTACAATCAATCAAAATTTACACAAGCATGTCATTGGAAGGAGTTAATTGCTACCTTTTACTTTTACACAACCATTCCCTAGCAGTTTTACTAGTCATAGAAAACTAGCTATTCATTCAGGTGCCGTGATATAACCCCAAGTAGCACAATCCCAATTTTTAATTTTGGATTATGTCACTCCTTATACAGTGACATAAACCCATTTTTTTTTACTCGGGATTATGTCACTATGGAAGGGATGACTTATTCCCAAATAAAAAGAAGTCAAAATTCCAAATTTTATAGTTTTTCTATAAATCGCGCGATTTTTTATAAAAATTTGTAATTTTTTATATATTAGGCTGGAAGTGCAAATTAAATAAAAAAAACTAAACTGATTTAGTTTATTGAAAAAGTTGGGACTTACATATGTAATAAAACCGTTCTATCTTGAAAAATAACGCATATAATTTAATGGTTTATAGCTTATTGAATAGGTGCATAAGTTTTCTTTAAATATTCTTGCTTAGTTTACAAAAGTATGCAATAGAAAAATAGCAAGTTTTTCGAGCCCATTTTCTTTAATTTGGACCCCTATAACTTCTTAACCAGATGAGAGCGGCCATTAATTTGTACAGATTTGGAATTTAAAACTCTTAATACATACATACGTTCCACGAAAAAATAGTCAAAAAAAATTGATTTTGGCTAAAAACGAAATATTTCGAAATGTCTATCCAAATTTTCTCATTTTTAGGCTCAAAAGTGACATTGTCCCAATTGGGGTTATGACACTTTACAAGCAGTGACATTGCCCCAAGTATAAAATTTGGGTTTATGTCACTGTATAAGGAATGACATAATCCCAAAATTAAAAATTGGGATTGTGCCACTTGGGGTTATGTCAGTCATATAAAAAAAACTTAGAGTAAAAGTATTCTTTAGTCAATATATTTATATTTTTTCATCACAATTTTTTACTCATGTTGCTCAACGAAGTTAGAAGGTTTTATGTCATGTTTTTTTTTAATAAATTTCTTCGAAATATGTACAACTGCGATCAAAAAAAATAGCAGTAAGCATTAAGACAAACAAATTAAAAATTAAAGCGTTTTTTAGAGAAATCAATACATGTTTTTTTTTTTTCAAAATATGCCTAAGTTAATTCAAAATAGAGTACTTAAACAAAAATTAAATAGATAAAGGTTTTCCAGTTTAATTTTTTTGAATACTACTCAGAAATAAGGCGGTTAAAATAGAAGTTTATAACAAATGGTCATTTAAATCAATGTTTTTGGCAATAAAAAAATACAAAAGGGCTATTGAAAAACAAAAATTAAGAACACACGAGCTTAACATCCAGGGCACTGATATTTTTCTGACTGATTGAATTCAGAGGTTGTTGAACAGTACAGCGAAATAACAAAAAACCGTTATTTCATTTAAAAATGTCGAGACTCAATTATTTTGATCATTTCTCAAATAACCGTATTTAGCCGGAACGAGAAAAATAACATAATTGTTTTTTGTCAGATTTTAATTTTCATGAATTAGTGTTACGCACTGCTATTATTTTGACCGCCAGTTGTATATATTAGATAGTCTGAATGGATTTTATTAGTCAGTCAAGACGTGTTGTTGTAATCGGCCTTCTTTGAATTTACTTTCCTTGCTTGTCTGAGCTACGGCCGGCCGTAGCAATAAACAAAAACTTTTTTTATTTGTTCATGTTTTTATTTGGACTTAATTTTGAAGCCATCGTCAGGATATAAATTTCACAACTAATTATAAACTGTGTCGCAAATAAGTGTATCAGTATAAACATAAACAAAAGTTGTACGAGCAAATTTTATGCATTACCTTGGGTCAAAAAAGTAGCAAGTGTGTATAGAGCTATTTGAAGTAGCTTTTGTAAATGGGTCAATTATTTCAATAAGGGTATCCCAATAGTTACTAAATATTGCTTTTTCTTACCAAATGTAATGTATACTTTATTTTTCTATTTTTTTTTTTTTTTTTTATAAAACTCTGACATTTCTTTATTAGTTAGAATATTCACCATATTCGAAATGCTAAAAGTTGAAGTATTATTATTTGTGAATACAGTTTTTAAATTACGACCACTATTGATTTAATTTTGTGAATTAATCTCTTTCACAAATCCATATGAGCCATTATATTTGAAAGTGGAACAAGTCCATTTTTGCATATATTGAGATATTTAAAGGTTTGCGTTTGATAAGATTTTAAAGCATTGGCAAATATAAACTGATTCAGGATATATTTTTAGCATTATTTATTGGTCATATTTCAACACGCAATAGTAATTTAAAAAATAACTAAATAGCTTAAACCCGACGCGTTGCTGCCGCGGCCCCGTTGCCAAACGCGAATAAAATGTTATCAGTGAAACTGCATATGTAAATTGTGGTCGAATACTGAATTTCATGGCTGTGCGACCTATAACTCAAAAGCTATTCGATATAACGCATTTCGGTTGTATGGGAGGTGCCACTGCCCTTTGTCCAACTCCCATAAAATGTTATCAGTGAAACGTCACGTGTAAATTGTGCTCGAATACCAAATTCCTAGTTGGGAGAAGTGCCACGCCCCCTTTTCCAACTCCCATAAAATGTTTTCAGCGAAGCGGCACGTGCAAATTGTGGCCGAATTCCGAGGCTAAGCGGCTTATAACTTCGCAAATATTCGATAAAAGATATTCTATATCACAAATTTGGGTTGTATGTGAGGTGCCACGCCCACTTGGGGTAGGAGGGTGATATATAATTTACTACCTATTCTCAAACCTACCAAATATATGTACAAAATTTCATGAAAATCGGTCGAGCCGTTTCGGAGGAGTTCTGTAACAAACACCGTTACACGAGATTTTTATAATTAGATTAAAGCATATAAACTATTTTTTAACCACAAATGGACTTGTACCGCTTTCAAATATAACTTATTGACCATTTATTTTTGATAGTGGAATAAGAAATTTTTTTTTGGTTCGGCTTATACCACTTTAAACAAAATAAGCTTAACTATAAACTAACATCAAAATGAGGTTGGAATCTTTGTTTTTATAGAAGGGTTTGAAACGTCAAAAATAAATATTAAAATGAAAAATATAATCAAAACGAAGACATGTAAAGGGATTACCTGAGTTTACTCGAAATAAGTAAACTTCTTCTCAAAAAAACGAGTGTAAAACTTAAAGTACTTCATTAAAATTTAAAAAAAATCTTTACATCCAACTTATTACCCATTTATTCTAAGCATACTGAAGTAGCCATGGTAAATGGGAAGTATGTTAGACAGTCATGTCACCATCTCTATATTTTTATCTTGTAATAGGTTTTTAAGTTTCATAAAATGGCGATAAAGTAATATTGCTAAAACTTTTTGGTCTTCCCTTTTTTCCAAATAATGAAATAACTTGGAAAGACGAATTTTCTTCTATACATGTTTGTAGAATATTTTGTACGGTTCATCATCCCTAGTGAATTTTATCCATCGTATTTTCATATTGAAACAGAATCTTCTCATTTCATTTCATATAAAAGAAAATAATTTTTCGGCAATTCTGTATTACATCATAGTAATAGCCAATAAATAAATAAATAAGTATATAAATTGTCCTTTTTCTTTAGTGCCATTTCCAGAAATGAATCACCCGATTGTGAGAAATTGTTTTACTTGTGATTGTTTGGAGTGGGCTTATTCCACTTTAAAAAATATTTTAACATTTTACAGCAAAGTTATTTTGGATATGGCGAAATCTGGATCCATTTAATTAGCCATGTCATGAATAGTTTTTTAAGCGGAATCGGAAAACGTAGTTTTAATTTTTAAGATAAAGCTCAATACCATTTTGGAAATTTTTAATGCAAATTTGTTGATAAGCGATGAACAAATTTGCATTAAAAATTTCCAAAATGTTCTTGAGGTTTATCTTAAATATGAAATTCCCTTTTCCGATTCCGCGTGCAAAATTATTCATGATAGGGCTGAACTAATTTTTTTATAAGTGGATTTATTCCACTTTTAAAAATAACAGTTCATATGTGAAAATATTAAATTTTATTCCAGTAAAAATTAATGTTTTTTTATATGTAATTTGTAAAAATTTGGTCTTACAACACTGGTTTACAGTTAAAATGTATTCAATGTCACTATGTTTTTCTTATGGATTATGGCCGCTTTACTCAAAAATCACATTTTTTATGGATTTTTTTTTATGGATATGGAAAATCACTTCCCGAGTCAATTTTTTTTAAAAAAGATCAAAGAACCAAGGCAAACGCCTTATACAAACAAGGTTTGGTCTTTGACCTGAAAGGAAAGGGATAGATTTATTTAGAGGAATTGATTGTAACAATACGTGAATTATTGATAAGGCGAAACAACCGTGAAAGACAATTTTAATTGCTTTAAACCGAGGCTAGTGTTATGCCTTACCCTCGGCACACATTTCCAGCCTTTAGTTGTTCCTGTCCTTTAATTCCACATTTTTCAGAATTTAGTTGTGGATTTTTAGTTTTCCATAATTCTTAAATGTAGGTAAGAACAAAACGAGTGAAAAGAACCAGGCCCAAGCCCGGATTCGAACCAGGGACCTCTGGGTTGATAGTCTAGCGCACTCTCCACTACACTACAAAGGCCGACAAATGTCGAACATGTTCGTCTGTCTGTCTGTCTGTCTGTTTAAACCCGCCAGAGGACCTTCGGGGAATCTGCCTGTCCCAAGCCAGGAATGGAAGGGTGAGGGTTTGTTATTGGATGGGTAGTTCATGGGGCACGGCCCATGAACTGATCTCATAATGAGTTCTTTCTGGAGGCACGGCTCCTGAATGTTCGTCTGATAACTGTAAAAGAAAAAGGTTTACCTAGAGCCTTGGATGTTGCTGCCAAATTCTTGGAGAAAGCATTGTTTTGATATTAAGTTATCATAACACCGTTGTTGTAATATGCTTTCGATGGACGATCAATCCAACATAACTTGAAGAGCGGGGACAGTCATCCATCAATGATGAGGAGACCTGATCTATCGTTGTTCTGCAGACCTATCTTAGAATAAAGGTTATTATGTAGGAAACATTTAACCTTCGAACCGTTGTATAAGCAAATTTGTATACGGCTCATGCTTCTTAGTTTTCTGTTAAGGCTTTTTATTAAGTCTTAATTTAGGATAACGACGTTGCATAAGTAGAATTGAGGTTTACCCGGTTTTACTGGGAAACCTATGGTTATTTTTTAACCTAGCCAAGTACGATTCGAGTGGCTGAAGGTGTCACAGTCAGATATAAATGTTTTAAGAACTTTTGGTCTGTAGACGGGATGTTGAAGAGCCTTATCAGGTGGAGCCTTTTGCCCAGGTATTGACTGTCGTATGGGTTAGGCCCACGTGGGGTTTTAATGCGCTCTGACTGTGGTTAGGCCAGAAAGGCCCGTGTGAGTTACACTTAAGTTGAACTCGGTTTGGTGATTTCCTTAAATTACTAAGAGAATGATGGTAGATTGAATCTCGCCAATTTCAAACAGTAAATGTTAGGAAGGTAAGCAACTACCAGATCAATATACTGTTACCTTTGGAATTTGAGTACAGGCGACGGGGAAACCTAAATAGTCTGAGTTGTGACCATGGAGATTGAGGAACCTGATTGCATGAGTGACAGGCCTATTTGCCGCCTTAATTTTTCGTGTCAGAGAGTGATGACCTTTGATATGAATGGGATGATTTTGTGCGGATCAAATAATGGGTTGTATTATTGGTATAGTATACTGAGATAACCCATGGTTATTAAAATAACCAAGTCATGTTTTAATTCGAGTGGCTGAATGAGTCACGGTCATGTATATTGTCTTTTTGACATCAGTGTTGGGGTTCTGTGGCATGTGATTAGAGGAACCTTTCAAAAGTGGTCCTTCTTGAATTCCGAAGAGGCGTTGACCGACGCTTCATATTTGTCCCAAGCATTGGAGCACCGTTGAATTAAGCCTTCGCGGCAGGGGTCAACGTTAAAAACATAGTGGCTTTCTGTCTGTCTGTCTGTCTATGATCACGATAACAGCCGTAATTGAAGAGCTCAAGTAACGAAATTGAATATAGAAACTAGATTCAATATAGAGATCAAGATCGGAAATTATCCAAATAGGATAAAAACCACGCTTGCCTCCTATTCAAAGTGACTTTAACAAAATGATGAAATTTCTTTCAATTCCACAAAAATTAAACTAATGAATTCAAATTTTGGACATACGCTTTAACCACAATTCCGATTTGCATACAGCCATGCTATTGCAACTAATGCTTAAATTCGAATGATATGTTAAATGTAAAAATTTCACTGTTCATTTGGCACACCAAAATTGACAATACAATTTCAACAGACATCATTTCAGTTCAAGTAAAAATTTTCTTTCCTACTTCGAGTGAAAAGTTACCGAATGGCACAAAAGTTACCGAGTATGAAAAATTTGTGCAAATAAAATCAGCCCAATCATGAAACATTTTCTACCGGGAGTTGTAAAAGGGAGTTTCCGTTTTTAAGATATAGTTTAAAAACTTTTTGGAAAGTTTTAATGCAATTTTGTTTATCAACCGCCAAGTGAAAAATAAAATGAGATGCCTTTATCTGCTATCTTAAAACCGGAAACTCCCTTTTACAACTCCCGGGAGAAAATGATTCATGATTGGGCTGAATGAAAACCTCGCCTACCTCCCATACAAAGTGACTTTAGGAAAACGGTAAAGTCTCCTTAGATCCCACAAAAATGAGTATGACTTCAAATGTTGCAAATAAGTTTTAATCTTATAGCCTTATTTTGTAAGACGAACGCAGTCACTTGCGTTAGACTTTTTTATCTGGCTATATATTTTAAAGGAAAATTTCAGTGTGAGACAGAGAGAGGTTTTCTTACAATTCGTATGGAAATGGAATTGCCAGACAAAAACCCCAAGTGAGGTGATTGCGTGCTTTCTACAAAATAAGGCCATTAATTATGCATTCGATGTTTCGAATTTAATATAAAGAAAGCTCCTCCGCCTACCTCCCAAACAAAGTGGTCTCATCATAATAGTGAAACCTTCATAAAAAATTAATGTTTAAACTTTTTACACATAAGTTTTGATAATTAGTATGTAGTCTTGGTTGTAAATTTTAAATATTTGGATATAAACCACGCGCCCTGTAAAAGTGACGTCATCAAAATAATGCAACATTAAAAACTTCGAATATACTAAAATACGGCTATGAGGGTTATTTTAATTCGGTCCAGTCGAACATAATTCCTAACAAGTTTATAGTAAAGATTGTTGGTGCTTTTATTATGCGTGTTGATTATTGATCACTGTATATTTTTATTTTACATTCATTAGCGATTAGGAAAACAATTAAACAATTACGCATGGACCATTTGAATCAAAAAGTGTGTGGTTAAATGTATAAAAATTTCGCCAATAAGGGGTATATGTATTTGAAGTTGTATATTTCGAAGTTGATGAACACAATTCGAAAGTTTCAAATTAAAAGAGAATTTGCAATATAGTTTGTTTTGTGTTAATCAAGCTCTAAGGAATTTTGTTACTTTATGCATGCAAAACAATTTAAAAAAAGGAAAATTAAGAAAGTGTTAGTTTATTTCAAGTACAATAGAAATTTGGCCAAAATGTATTAAGATATTTAAAGCGAGATATGTTTTAAAGAATAATTTAAAAATATTTGATATTTGCTCAATATTGATTTATAAAATATATAGGCAAGAAGTTATAAATGAAAGTATTATTATAAGCAATGGGGCAATGCAGAGAGCACTTTAAACTAAGGATGAGGGGGGATAGACATAAATAATTTATGCTATACGAAGCCATGAGTGATTGTTTTATTTTTCTTGTGAAACTGATGAAATAATCCAAGCAAAATTACCAAATTAAGAACTTTAAAATATGAAGGGGGATTTTTTTTCTGTATGAATGAGGTAAGGTTAAGGGAACAACACTGTCTGCCTTCTCAAATATACTAACCAAGTACATGGCCAGCTTATTCAAATCCAAATTGGCCAATTGACTGACGTCGTTTGCATTCAAAAAGCTCAACATTAGACCAATATCGGCAGCAGTTGGCATCTGCGCTTGTTGCTGCTGTTGCTGTTGTTGTTGTTGTTGGTGATGATGTTGTTGTTGCTGCTGCTGTTGTTGTTGTTGATGGAGATGATGCTGTTGTTGCTGCTGTTGTTGACTTGAAGCTTGAGCTGCGGCGGCTGCAGCGGCCGCTGCCGAGGTGCTTGCACCAGTTTGCAACATTTGACTGCTACCAACAGCTGAGTTATTGTTGCCACTTTGTATTAATGCTTGCAGGCTTCGATTGCTACTCGACTCATTACCACCCTGTTGCTGATGCATTGGCGGTGTTTGGGATTGTGAGCCTCCATTTCCTCCAGCAGCAGCGCCACCACCAACATTTTGCATCTGCATCTGCATTGATTGCAGTGTTGGTGTTGTTGGCACCGATAGCGGTGGTGTCGAAGAGACCAAAGCTTGTAGCTATTATTTAGTAAAGAGATAAAGGAAGTAGACAAAAGGTTTGTTTCTATCTTTTTTTTTAAATGTTCAAAAGTTAAAAGGCTATACTATTTATGATTTGTGGTTGAGTTTGTGTGTTTTTTTATACTTAACATTTATTCAATAGGGCCAATAAAAACCTAAAATATATTTCGAGTTAAAACGGTTATTGAACGGGTCTTTTTGACAACCAATTTCATGGATACTTATGAAACCACAAGTTAATATGTGGCTAAAAATTAGGTTTGTTAACGTTTTAGGGTGTTTTTTTAGAATATTTTGTTTTAGATTCCGCAAAATAAAAATTTAATAAAATATTCCGTTTGTTTGCGATATTAGCAAAAGATTAATCTAAAAATAAACTTTTTTGATCATCCGAGTTCGCAAAACAATAACATCTTACTTTTTCTCTGTTCATTTTAGCATGAAAAACCTTGTTAAATTGATTTATGTTCACCAATAATGTATCAATTAATCTAGCAAAACTTTTACCAATTTTTTTTTTTTATTTCTCATCTTTTTATTAGCATTTTGTTTATTTTTGATATTCGGTTTTGTATTTTTTATTTGATTTTATTTGTTTAAGAGTGAGAGTGTAAAGAGTGACTCATTAGATTAACTTACTCAAAAATAAAAATGAAAAAATAACACTGCTTTACAGATGAAAAATATCAAGAATGGCATATATGAGGGTATGTTAATTTGAACCTCCTGAACACAAATATCGCTATTATTTTTTTTCATTTGTGAGGTTTTCTAGATAATGGTACTTATGTAGTTTTCAAGACATGACTTCATTTGTAGCTAAGACTATCTGCTTTTTTAAAGAAGGAGCATATTATTGGAAAGATAAATTAATTACCTTCCCATCCATATATTGTTTGTTTCGATTGAACAGAAAATAGTCAAGTTATAGCTCATAAAAGTTCAATTTTTTCATAAAAACGTAAGAGTACAAGAAATTAAAATATTTCGAATAAACATTTAATTTATAGCGTATGAATTAAAAATTACTTAATTCACAAAATAATTCAAAAAAGTATTTTTCATCTGATTTTAGTCATCTTGCACTAAAAGCGTTTGTAATTAAATAAACTTAGTGGTTAAAAAATAAAATGATCCTGATTTTTATTATTTCTTAAAAGAAAAATTAATTAAAACAAAAATTTTTTTTTTTTTAAATCGTAAAAATTTCAATTTAAACTTTTATGAGCTATAACTTGACCATTTTCAGCTCGATAGAAACAAACAATACACGGATTAAAAGGTGAATTAATTATTTTCCATTATTGTGCTTTTTCTTTCATTCTAGTCCATAGTTAAAGCTGCAATTTAATTTGAATGAAGTCATGCTATGAAAACCACAAAAGCACCTTTATTTAAAAAACCTCACAAATGAAAAAAAAATTATAGCAATATTTCTGTTCGGGAGGTCTATATTTACACGCTCACACATATGCCCTTCTTGGAATTTCTTAAAAAATTAAATTTGTAAACCAGTGTAATTGATCGGCTAATCTTTACACAATTCTTTAAGTTTTTTAAGACAACCTTTCAAACAGCTGCTGACCTTGTCAATTCTGAAAAGTCCATTTTCAATATGGTGTTCTATTGTAAGTTTTTTATTCTAGTTTTTTGCACTTTTACTTATATTTTTAATGTTTTTTATTTATATATATATTTTTTTTTTGTTTAACCGTAGTCCTACGTTGGTGAAAAGAACTAAATTTTTTTTAATTTTTATATATTTCCAAAGCCGTTTAGTTTTAGGGTCCAATCTTACATGATTTTTATTTTATGCTAAGTGTGCACAGAAATCACTTTCCTTGTAGTATCGCAATTATAATAATTTTTCAAAATATTTAAAAACTTCAATTCCTCATCTACTCCTCAAAGTGGAATTATGATGATTTTCTCAACGTAGGACTACGATTAAGCTCTTTCCGTATTTTTTGAATGGTCGTATGATAGTGCAAGCCGACTTGTATCCCAGATGCGTGAGTTATATTAAAGGTCAACTTTATGTATAAGATTATTATACTTCAGTGTTAAAAAATACACAGAGAAATGAAGTCAGTGTTTAAAAAAGGTCAACAGTTTTGATAATTGATCTTGTATAAATCGACGACAAGGAGCAAAATAGTGTACTCGGGTTTTCTATGACGTCTTAATATTATGAATAACACATTTCAAAAATTAATAAGGTACATGTTTAACATGTGAGTTATATTAAAGGTACATTGCAAAAACATAAGCCACACGAATCCTGAAAGTTATATTTTTTGTCTCTTCTATAGCTTGCAAACCAACATTGAGCTAACCAGCATTTAGTGAAGAGATTACAAATATTATCAGATAAATTCCGATCCTATAGGTAATAAATAGCTCCTTCGAACAACAGAATGCTTAAAAAGTTTAAAAATTAATGCTACATAAGTGAATGATTACACTGTTGTAGTTCAATTCTGCGGTAAGACCGAGCGTTTCGGAATTTTGGAAGTACCTTAACTATGCATTGGTTTAGTTAGATTGGCGCAACATTTTAAAAAACTTTTTTTTCCAAATGGTCGATTTTTAGCTATTCTAACCCTATTTCCACAGCTATTAATCAAGATATCTCATGAAGCAGTTGTACGATCTTGACAAGCAATGAAATAATTAAAGGTAATAAAATTTTACATGAATTAAATTGTGAGCTTTAGATCAAGTAAGTTTTTAAAGAAGGCAACAACAACAACAACAACTCTGTATAGAGTCAATCACTTAGCTGACTAGGCAGTCTGTTTCGGAAATCGCTACATTTTCCTCTTCAGTAGTCTTTGAGTGTTTAAGCTGTGATCAACTCACTGTTTTAAACTAGTATATGAGTGCGCAGAGTTTGGAATTCATTCTTTTTTGAATTGTATGGCTGCTAATCATATGACATTTCAAAGCAGTAGGCTATTTATAGATAACCGCCATCAACTCTACCAAGGTTGCCATCTGTTCTAGTTGCTTCTTAATTTATTTCAATATTCATTGGTGTTCGAGAGTTTGTCGAAATGCACCATAGAAATGAAACGTGTTTTTTGCTTCGCCAGAAGCTAGTGTTCTGACTGAAAGATGGCTATTTTCACAACCAAATGTTCAATTATACATGACTTTGACCGAAATCGATCAATTATTAGATTATTTTATCAATTTGACATTAATTAAACTTATTTGGCCGTGCTCCACCATAGTTAGTTAATTAGTTTTATGATCTATAAAATTATTACATGAATTAAATTGTGAGCTTTAATGAGGTAATTTTACATCTACCATTGCTAAGCCACTTTTCGATCCGCCTTTTAGTTTTTGTGTACTTATTTAATTTGTCCTGAAATTTTGTTTTTTTAAGAAAAATGGAAAACAGTATTTTTAAAATTATAAGTTTTCTTTAGAATGATCCTGTTCGAACAGAAAAAAAATTTACGTATGTCGGCGTTTTAAAAGTTTACATCTAGATAAGTTTGAATATGGTGTTTAAAATTGAACACAGAACACCTACGGCAGAACAGGTGAGGATACATTAGCAGGAAAAGAAGTTCAGATAATTGAATGGTATAGATGTTTATGTATACACAAGGATGTGCAAATTTAATATTTTTGGAGTCCGCCCACGGAAACGCCCACCTCCCATACAACCCACTGCAGTAAAAACAATGAAGTACCTTACCGTTGTAATCCTTGCCGTTTTGTGAAAGATTGCAGTTTCTAACCAACTGACTTTGGTGTCCATTGTTATCCCAAGCTAAGTCTTTGCTTATTGAAACCCTTTGCTTGAAAATCAATTCGCAGGACAAGCTGTGGGTTGGTTGAAGTTGGTTTTTTGGGAATTTGCTAGATTTAGTCACCGTGTTTGAAAAATTACTGGTAAGTGCGGTGATCACATACTTTCAGAAACCGTGATCAGTGATTGACCTTTTTCTTTAAATTTTTGTCTTTTGTCGTTTCCAGCTATTCGTGACATAAGCAGCGATTTCTTGTTTGCGCGATTTTTTGTCTCTGTTTTGGTCCTCTCTCATAACTACATACTTAATTTTGTATTTGTTTAATAATAAAATAATATGGTCAGTCACCATTTAAGGGAGGAAACCTAAGTAAAATTTTGAAAAGATTTGTTTTTGTTCAAAAATTAAGGACGTAAGGTGTCCGGCCATGGACCCCTTCAAAAAATAGGCGCGTTCAAAGAAATGCTGCACAGCCACCATTTTGTATTGGAACTTTTCAAAAAATTATATTTTGTATATCAATACTTATATTATAAAACGTACTTTACAGATTTTTGATTGACGTTTTCATTGAGCCGAAAAAATTCCTGTCAATACGCCTATTTTTCGTGAGTTACTTAGGTTTCCCCTCTAAAAGATGGGCGATTTTTAAATCACGTTCACTAAGAACGACGTTTCTGAAAAATTACCGGATCGCTCATATCTAGAATTGGCGCTTGCTGCTGAATGGGAAAATGGTGTTTGAGCAGATAAAATGGTTTCAAAAGGTTCACCTTTCGTCTGTCTATACCAACCATATAATTCACGCATACATAGGACTTATCTTTTTCGTGGTCAATTGACTCTGAAGAAATCATTGGTATTCCAAATGGCATCTTTTCATTGCGACCCCCTCCAATCACGTTCATTAATCACTGAGATATTAAAGTAATGTTCGTATATTCTGCAATTTCATCAGACATTGGGTCTGTTCAGAAATGTATCACGACTTGCAGTATGCGCACAACTGGCATTTTTTTAAGCTTCCAAATTGCAGTCTGAATTTTTTTGATGCAAATGATGAGTGACGCTTAATTAAAAAATTATATTTTGGAATGTTTGACCATTTTCGAACATTTTGCTTGTGCTAAAAAGCAGTTTGCGCATCATGTTTTTATTTATAATCGTGAATCTGTCTTATATGTAACAAGTGATTACATTTTTGTCGGCAATCACTCATTTTTTATTGAAAAAGCTTTTATCTTCCACTGAGAAACGAAATTTATTCAAGGTTATAATTTAGGGCTTTAGATCAAGTACTTTATCAAACAAGGCAACAACAACAACTTTGTATAAAGTCCATCTCACAGCAGACTAGACACCCTGTTTCGGAAATAGCTACATTTCCTCTTCAGTAGTCTTGAGTGATTCAGCAGTGACCAACCCACTGTTTTACGTTTCATATGATTTGACACATGTTGGAATAAACTTATCAGAATAACATATGAAGCTGACAAACAATTTTTGAATAAATTTTATTATAATTATATTTTTAAAGTAGGTAGATTTATTTTACGTATTTGTTGGCGTAGCAACAAGTATTAGCAAGTATTTGGCCAAGCAGTGAATGATGCGAACATATTAGAAAAGGGAATGCTGAAAATTCTACCGATTGAATTTTCACCACCCAGATCTTGTCGTAGGAGCGCAGCAACACCAAAGGAGCTCAGAAGCACGAAGTGATGTGGGTTTCAACAAGCAATTGCTTAGCTTGGGATAACAATAGACACCAAAGTCAGTTGCTGAGGAACTGCAGTAGTTCGCAAGACGGAAAGGATTACAGCGGTAAGGTACTTCTAGGTTTATAGCAGGATGCATAAAGCCATCAAAATGCGCTCCCGCTCTTCTGAGTTATATTTGCTATGAATTTATCATTTTAAAATATTCAGAGCGTATGCGGATAAAATATTCACTCTTCTTTGTGTGATAAGAGATGTTTAGTTTTCATCGCTCGAGAATCTTGAAATGATAAACTCATTAAATCGCTCGCTTTCAGTTAATGTGAAACATTAGTTAAACACTTCGCACATAATAAATTAAGAAGATTTAAATCAATAATATTAAGTATTTTTCTTAATAAAATATTTAATTAAAAAAAATTACAAAATCATATATTAATATATTATGAAAAATCATATATTAATATATTTGATAATAGCACTCTTATGTTATATTAATATATGATTATAATATATTAATATAATGATTATTAATATAATCTTATATTAATATATTAAAAAATCATATATTATGAAATAATAGTAAACTGAGATAAGATAAACAAAAAGAAGCATTTTAAAAATTTATTAAGTACTGATATATTTCACTAAAAACCGCAAAAAAATATAGTTCATCATACAACACGTAGTTTTAATTAACAAGATTACTCGTTGAGTCAATAAATGACAGAAAAATTCCAATGAAATGAATTTATCTTTGCAAAAATTCGCAAGCGAAAAACAATAAATGCCCAGCAGTTATTTTGGAGTCAAGTGGAAAAACCTCTTAGTTCATTTCTAGAGCAATTTGTACTTGCTATGAAATAGTACAAAAATCTTTCAGCGTAGAACAGTTCACTTTGATTTTATTTTGTTTTCTTGTCAAAATTTTTATTGATTAATTTCATTTTCAAACTGTTTCAGGAAAATAAAGTTAAAGAATTTTTTAAAGAAAGAGCGAATAAAAAAGTTTAACATAAGAGTGCTCAAGTTTTTTCTTCACGAATGAGGAAAGCAAAGTAAATCGTTGGCCAATTGAAAAATATTGATGAGGAGTACAATTTTTCTATTCAATTGAGTTTTTGCGAACCCTGGTTTATACTATAGTGGGTTGTATCGAAGGTGGTCGTTTACAGCCTTGGGTGTACATACAGGGTTGCCAATATTCGAAGCGCCCATTTTATTTTTAAATAAATCAAAGAAACCACCATTTTTAGTCTGTTCGTCATGAATATCATTTAATTGGGTTCAAGTAGATTTGCTTACATTATTTCCTGAATATGATATCTCGTAAATGATCGCCATTGGCCTCTACGACATATTGTGCCCGTTTTGCAGCATTTTCCATGGTTTTCTTCAACATTTCGATGGGAATGGCGGTTATTTCTTGACGGATGTTGGTTTTTAGCTCTTCTAGGGTCTTTGGCTTGTTGACGTAAACCTTTGATTCCAAATAACCCCACAAAAAGAAGTCTGGAGGCGTTAAATCTGGTGATCTTGGCGGCCAATCGAAATCAACATTTTTTGACATCAAACGGCCAGGGAACAATTGCTTCAAAAAATCGATTGTAGTGCGGCTTGTGTGTGGTGGCGCGCCGTCTTGTTGAAACCAGTAGTGCCTGATACGCTTTCGACGAACGATTGGCATGAAAAAATTGTTTATCATATCGCGATAACGCTCCTGATTGACAGTAACTCTGTGGCCATTATCATCTTCGAAAAAGAACGGCCCAATGAGCATTTTAGCACAAACGCCGCACACTGGGGATTTCGCGGAAAAAAGTCAAATTGTCAACATAGTCTTCATGCAACATGCAGTGGTATTTTGATATTAAAGACTAAATGGTACAGTCAAATCAAAAACAATTACTTCAATCTGACTGGTAGTTTTATTTTTATGCCGTTTCAAACTCCGAACTTGTATGTTTTACCGAACTAACTTAATATAAACCTAAGAATTTCAAGACGAATATTATTTTACTATGTGAGCTAACGTGTTTTTTTTTATTTTTTATTTAAAGTAGGATATGTCAATATACTAAAATTTAAAAAATAAACTCTGCAGAGACTTAATTTTTTTTTTTTTTTTTTTTTTATGAACTTATAACTAAAATCCCGTTTTTTCCAAACATTTGAATCTGAAATTTTAGCTGTACTTGCCTATGTTTGGAAATCACTACTAATACATTGCCTCATATCTGTTCTTACATTTTTAATCAATTTCAACTGCGGCCAGGTGCGCCTTTCAATAAAACTTATATTTTTATACCCTACACTTGACAAAGTCAGGGTATATTAACTTTGTGCAAACGTTTTTAACGCATAGAAGGAGGCGTGGCCGGTATGGAAAAGTATATATATTCTTGATCAGCGTCAGCTCCTGAGTTGATTGAGCCATGTCCGTCCGTCCGTCCGTCCGTCCGTCTGTGTGATTATATCTTGCAAAGAATAAAGAGAACCAGGTAAGATATTTGAATGAAATTTGGCACACATATTGATATGGACCCGGGGATGAGCCCAATGATTTTTTTTGGATACGCCCACAATTACGCCCACCTCCCATACCACCAACTATTGAGAAAACACAAAAAATGGGCTAATAATTGAGCTAGAAAGACAAAATTTTGTATGTGTATATGTTTTATCAATTCTTAGTTGAGTACCAAAAATGGGCGTGATACGCCTACAAATACGCCCACCTTCCATACCACCCACAACACTCAAATTTTATATAAACACACTAAGTGTAGGGTATTTCATAGTCGGGCTCGACCGACTATAGCTTCCTTACTGGTTTATATTTTATATTATATTTTTATATCTTTTTTTTATATTTATGTTATTTTTTTTTTAATTCAAAAAGAACGTGTTAAAAGAAGTTGTGTTATTAAAAGAGTTTTACGACTGTTCGTGATTGCGCTAATTTTTGCCCCATGTCCATGTTAGAATAATAATACATAATAATAATAAAATTTATATGAAAAATTCGTTTGTTTTTATATGGGCGGTATATGATGGGCGTGGCCGATTTTAATGAAACTTTCACAAATTTTTTATTTTGTTAATTGTAATGTCTGTGCTAAATTTCAACATGTTCGGAGCAAAAGAAAAAATGTTGTATGAATTATTAATTTTGAGTTATATGGGCGGTATATGATGGGCGTGGCCGATTTTAATGAAACTTTCACAACTTTTTTATTTTGTTAATTGTAATGTCTGTGCTAAATTTCAACATGTTCGGAGCAAAAGAAAAATTTTGTATGAAAAATTAATTTTGAGTTACATGGGCGGTATATGATGGGCGTGGCAGATTTTTATGAAAATTTATATTTTTCTTAATAACGTTAATTAAGTGCTAGGTGCCAAGTTTTATCACTCTACAAGCACTCCTTATAATTTTTTCCCAGAAATGTATGAAGCCATCCCCACTGTGCGCCGCACCAAACAGTGACTTTTGCATCGTGAAGAGGTACCTCTTGAATCTCTTGTGGATTTTCAGTGGCATAAATACGGCAATTTTGTTTTTTTACCGTTCCGTTCAACTGAAAATGAGCTTCATCGCTCATGATAATTTTATGCCAAAATTGCTCGTCTTCTTCAGCCATTTCGGTGACTCTTTGGGCCCATTCCAATCGACGTGGCTTATCGGTAGGCAACAATTTGTTTACCAATTGAATTTTGTACGGAAACAAATTCAAATCAACACGTAAAATGCGTTGTAAAGTGGATCGGGGAATGCCGAGCTGCTGAGAACGGCGATTTTGGGATGTTGTTGGTGACTGCTCAATACTGGCTCGTACGGCTGCAATATTCTCATCCGATCGCCTTGGTCGCTTTTTATTTGGCCTCTTTGGGTTACCAAGAGTATTACCAGTTGTAAATCTTTCATACAAACGATAAATTGTTTTCTTGGAAGGCGCACTTTTCACTTTATTTATTTTTTTGAAAGCACGTTGAGTTTTCACTATTGACTTGTTTTGTTGAATGTAAATTTCAACAATTTTAGAGCGTTCGCGTGGCATGTACTGTTCCATTGTAAACATTTGCTTGGAATGACGCTTCAAACGCGGTATGTCATTAGTCGATTTGGCATCACTGCGGAAAGTTACAGTGTTGCCAGATGGGCGCTTCGAATATTGGCAACCCTGTATGCATTATACAAAATTTTATCGTGTTATCTCCAATCCTTCTCCTGCTAATGTACCCGCACCTGTTGTTCTGGTGTAGGATTTAAACCATATTAAAGATAATATGATGCAAACTTTCAAAACGCCGACATATGTGTACTTTTTTGTCCTTCATCAGGATCTTTTTAAAAAAATCTTATAATTTTGGAAAAATGTAAAATTATCGTACAATGCAATTATTCCACAGTTTCTAGACAATTTGAGTAATTACACAAAAACTAAAAGGCGGATCGGAAAGTGACTTAGGAAAAGTAAACGTTACCTTTAATTTTCTTCATTGCTTTTCAAGATCGTGCAACTTGTTCATGAGATATCTTAATTAATAACTGTGGGAAATATACTTAGAATAGCTAAAAATAGACAATTTGGAAAAAAAAACATTTTTAAAAAATTTAGCACCAATCTAGCTAAACAACTAAAGACACAGTTGTACCCAGGGGTCTCCCCAAATACGAAAAGGTTGGTCTAATCACAGAACCAAAAATTACGTGTCAAAAACTACAACAATGTTATTATTATTAGCAAGTTAGCCTACTAAGTTTTTACCACTCGAGATATTGTTTGTATAATAGTTTGAAAATTTATGTTTTTAAATAGTAAAAAATATGTAAAATTGTTTTTTAACATAAATCGTTTTAAATTTCCTTTGAAAATATATAAAAAATTAATGTTTAAAACAACAAACATTTTCAAACAAAAAATTAGCAATTATAAGAAAAGACTCTGACTTCACCATCTTAATCAGCGGAATCAATTTACTTTTTGAGCTCTAAGGATATACATCCACTTGAAGATAAATTAATTGAAACGAAAAATGCAACGTTAAAACAAACAAACTGGACGTGATAGAAAAAACTAAGTGCACAACCATTAACATAAGTTATATAAGACAACATTTTAAATTTTTCCTCCACTGAAACTAGTGTTATAAAAAAAAATAAGAGTACACCATCTTGTTTATCATCCTTGCTTTATGGTAAGATCAAGTATCAAGTAAATTTTTAAGCCGTTGTGTTCCGTGATATTATTTATAACTTCTTCGTGAAGAAAAAAAAGTTTACCAAGGTTTTTTACTAAATAAAGTGAACTAAAAGTTTTTCTTTATTCTTTTGTGAACCCAGTTACCAACAAACTTTGTTCACTTTTGACTACAGTTGAGTGCAGCGAAGTTAGAAATTAATATTTTGCTTGTGCCAAAAAAGTAATTTCTACGCGAAAATGTTCATCAATAAATTCTAAAAATATTTTTGGTTCACTGGGTTATTTTGACTTTCTAGGCATGAGGAGCATCGTAAATAGGTTATTAAATCTGAATCTATAGAAGTATCTAAAATCTTTTTTACACAAACTAAACACATTACTTATGCAAAGAAACAAAAATATTTTACATTTAATACAAAACATGTTTTTTTAACAATTGCCTTCTATTTTTTTTTTTGTTATTTCAAAACTAAAAATTACAAGTTAACACATTTATAGCCAAATCCAAAAAGAATAATACAACCCAATTTAGACAAAATAATAAAACGATAGAAAAAAACATTTGTAAGCTACGAGAAAGTTTAGACTAAATAATTTCAAACACTTGGAGTCATCATCATTGTGCCAAATGCTAATGCTCTAAAAATAACCAAAATTCGAAATCTGCACTTTAAGAAAATTTACTTTCCTGTTTGTTCGAGTGTACAGTGTTTGGTTTACAACAACTGAGATATATATATAGATCATCAAAAACTTACCTTGGCCTTCTGTTGTTGCTTCAGTTCTTCTTTCTTGTAATTCCGCTGATAGGCTGTTATGACACGCCTCAAACGTGTATTTAAATCCTGCATGGACGGCCAGATTGAATTGTCATCTGCCGCAATATTTGTTGGCGGATAGCTGCCAGCACCGCTTTCTTCTTCGTCGAGTCCTAACAATGAGTTGGAGTTAAATGTTTCGTTTTGGGCTTGTTCGTTTATGGTGGTGGTCGAGCAGCCAGAATTGGAGGTTGCATCGACGGCACCGGCTGGTGTCGTCGGCGCTGTTGTGACAGCAGATGTCGTCGTGTTCGTTGTCAATGATGTCACAGCAACATCTGAATTTGTATCCAAATCAACAGCGATGCCAGAGGCAGCTGCTGTTTTGGATTCAAATTCATCAACATCGGCATGTTGATTGTTGCTGTCATCATCATCGGCATCGGCATCGACATCGGCATCGGCATTGTATTCCGTGTCACATGCTGTTCTAGTCGGTGTTTTGTCACCGCTTTCGGCTAAATCCTCAATAGCTTTTGTTGCAACTTTTATTTTTGTTTTGCTCTTACCAGACGAACTTGGACGATCAGCATCAAGCGAGTCTTTATTGTCGCCGGTTAATTTAGTCGAATCAGAATCTTTCGTGGCTGTGCCATCATCATCGACTTCATCGGCATCTTCATGCTTTGAATTTGCATCGTCTTCAATTCTGTTTGATGATTGGAAAATAATAGCAAAATAAGTATATTATAAGAAGTGTAAAACAGAGTGTAAAATGTAAGCAATGCAATCAATGTTATACTTATATTGTATAAAGTTGCATGCATTTAACAATATCAAACACATCTATACATATATTATTTGTAAGCACAACCTTTTTGAAGCATAAAAAATCAAAGACAAAGTTTTCTTTAGGTACATGTAATATATAATATTAAGAAATACAATCATTATACAGTTGAGAAATATTAATAGATAAGATCTCAAAGATAGAAAATGAATCTAAGAACAAGATAATCAAATGAAATGTTTGTATTTATGTTGTATGGATATTAAATGATTTAAGGGGCTTTTCTAACAAAATCATTTAGTATTTAAACATTTTTTATGTCCATGGTCATCGGTTAGACAATTTTTTTTTTAAAACCATGTGACGGAACCAATATATTATTGCAGCATAATTATTTATTTTGGGAGAGAATTTGAAAGATATGATTGAAAACTAAGTGTATCTTGCTGTCCTGTTTACAACAAAGCCATATCGTTAATGAACTAAACATATATTAGTTTTAAGAAATGGATTAAGTGTAACTCGAGACCCTGGAAAATATAAAATGTTGACAAGCTTTCGTTTTAAGCTTGTTACACAAAAATTAATGATAATTCAGTTTATTGGAATTTAAAAAAAAAAAACACAAAATATTTTTTGATTTAACTGCCGTCTCAAACAAACATGAATATTCAACATTTTACTATGCTCTACAGCAGATTCACTTTTTCCGACACGGTAACTAGATAATTTAAATTAAGTACCAACCAACACTCTTCACAGCAAATTTAACTAAATTTAAAATGTCGTCCCATTGATCATTAACTCTTTTCATGCCACCAATAAAGCATTTAATGTTCATTTTATCAATATCAAAAGTTGCTTTGTGACATTTTTGTCACCACTGCTGTATGTCGACATTCTAGCAGTGTCATAACCTTAACTTCGATTGACAAGGATGTCGAAAGAAAAGTTGCTTTTAATTAAATTCTGGACTGGACAGACACAATGGTGGTATTAAAAAAACTGAGTGAAGTGATTGCGCGGAGTTTATTGAGAGTGTTATAACGAGTGCGATAATCGACGGAGCTGAGTGCAAAAATTCGTATGAAATTAATTTCACTTTACTTTAAGTGCAATAATTGTTTGAACTGAGTGATCACTCAGATGTCAGTCTGTTTCATTTTAAAAAATAAAAATTATTAAAGAGAACTATGTATTTAAACTCGCAATGGACTGTGAGGGTAAGAAAATTACACAGTGAGACGAGTTAAAAAGCACAACCAAACTTTATACAAATTCTGAAAGAGGAACATGTTGAGAGTCCATCGCACTTAGTCTGACCTCTCAATGTCGTCACAATTTTTTGAATTTATTTTTAAATTTGAAGTGTTCGAACTTTGTTGTGTCGAAATTTTTGTAATTTTTACAGTCATTTGTCTTGTTGGAAATGAAAAACAAAATCCACTTCTTTTCTATAGAATTTTGCGTAGAATAAGGCTATGTAAAAAGAAATCCCATAAAATAAAAAAGAAAGCTAGTAGCTAAGCAATTTATAGGACTTTTCTTATATTTATGGGAAACATTTGTGTTTCTATCAATTTTAATTAAAAAATATTCCATTATTGACATTTATTTTCTCCCAAAAAATAATGTAACTTAAAAATATCTTTCCATTGATTCCAAGAACATCGAAATCGGTTAAAAATTCGATTTTTTTTTTACATAGCCTTACAGCCCTATTCTGGCAAATTAACAAATTGTTAACCAGTATTTTGAATATTTCTATGTGTTTGTTGTTTTCAATACAAAATTTAAAGCTCAAAAAACAAAATTTTTTAATAAAATTGTCAATAACTGAAAAACAGTTGACAATTTGTATCAAAATTTTTTATTTTTGATCTTCGAATTTTGTTTTGAAATAAAAAAATTACAACAAACACATAGAAAATTTCAAAATACTGGTTAACAATTTGTTAATTTGCCAGAATAGGGCTGTTATTCTACGCAAAACTCCACAGAAAAGAAGTGGATTTTGTTTTTCATTTCCAACAAGACAAATGGCTGTAAAAATTACAAAAATGTTGACACAACAAAATTCGAAGTTTTCAACTTGTGCTTTTTTCTTTTGGTCAATTTCTTCACACAGTGTTATTAAATGCTACAATAAATTTATTGTTTTACATTTAATATTTCTTTGACAGACATAATTGAGTACGTGGATATCGAAGAGGGGGAAAAGAAAATTGTTTGGAAACTTCAAGAGGACATAATTTTTGTGAAAACGTTGCAGAAATTTTGTAAACCATTGCGGCAAAAGCCTGCGGAAAAATCAAGAAAACGATATTCGTTGCACGAATGCCTCACATATTTGTCGGCTAAGGGTTCTCCATACACGTTAAAAATAAAAAAATTAAAAACATGAAATCGCGTTAAAAAGTGGACAGCAAAAGAACTGGCAACGTCCCAATACATTTGAAACTAGCAGAATCCTTGCTTTTAGAGCTGATGGATGGAGTCGACAATCCTGCAATCAGCCGATAGCAATGTAAGTAACTTTTCAGATGGAAATACTTAAACATACTTTAATCCGAAATCTCGAGTTCCAAAATATCATTCATACTCATTTTTGAGTAAGCTCATGATTAAAAAATGTGATTCACTTTTTTTCGAATCAATCACATATGAGTACTACTTTGGAAACTACCTATACTTATTCATACTCATTTTTGAGTAAGTGACTCATGATTCAAAAATGTGATTCGTTGCAGATCTCTGATTCGAATCACTGAGTTGTAAATTAACGGTACTCGAGTAGTATTTGTTTTTAAGTGTTCGTTGCAGATCTCTGGTATACACAAGTATACACACAATTGACAAAAGTTGAAAACTCGTTATTAAACTCATCCTGCCGGTGATCACGTACTCTGAAAATGTCTATAGCAAACTAGACTCGTGTTCTCAGCTAAAATTGGAAATTGCTTTTAATCAAGCTACTAGATATGTATATGGACTACGAAAATTTGATCACTTAGCTCAATATAGAAACTGTATACTTGGTTGTAACATTATAAACTGTAACTGTAAATTGTAACTGTAAATTGTAACTGTAAATTGCAACTGCATATTTTTACACAAACTAATTAGACACAAAACTCTTTCCTACCTCTAGGCTCATCCTGCCTAGTTTTACTTATCAAAACTCAACAAGACTGTTTATCATCAATGCCATTAGGCTATGGAACCCACTACCATCTCATCTTAAAACTATAGTTGGTGAATTAAAATTTAAGTATGCCATATATTTTTCTCCACAAAATACTTAACAATATTCAGTTCACTAATCTTCTCTTTCTGGGAATCTGGGGCGAACCTTTAAAATGTAACATGTCTGACTGTCTTAACCTGGCGAGGCCAGCATACTCTTTGTGAAATCGCCCCAAGTCGACTCAAACCTCCACGTGGTGTTTCCTGGGCAACGTCAAAACTGACAACCGTTAGTTTGGCGGCTAATCTGAGCGGCGCGCCCCCTAGGCTTAAAATTTGTTGTGCTTCGGGTTTGAAGACCACCCGTTAAAACCCATTTCAATGAAAACAATTAAGAAAATAAGAAAACTGATCCCCAAATCTGATGACGACTTCCGCAAACGAAAAACTGATAATGATTTACGGATATGCACCTGGAACGTCCGAACCCTTTATTGGGAAGGTGCCTCTATCCAACTGACTGATGTCTTGGAAAGATACAAAGCTGATATCACTGCTATCCAAGAAATGCGATGGAAGGGACCGGGTTGCATTCGGCATGCACCCTGTGATATCTACTACAGCGGCCATGCGCAGAAGCATGAGTTTGGATGCGGATTTGTAGTTGGCAAGAGACTACGGCCCCACGTCCTGCGATTCACACATGTGAACGAACGACTTGCCATAATCCGCATGAAGCTTAAATTTTTTAATAAAAGCCTAATATGTGCGCACGCTCCGACAGAAGACAAGGACGATGAGATCAAGGAAATTTTCTACGAGCGCTGCCCCCGTCCCGACGTAAAAATCGTGCTTGGTGACTTCAACGCTAAGGTGGGCAAGGAAAATAGTTTTGGTCCAACAGTCGGAAAGTTCTGATTGAAAGATGCTGATTGACTTCGCCGCAGCACGAAACATGGTCGTAAGTAGCACTAGATTCAAGCATCTCAATATTCATAAAGCCTCCTGGATGTCCCGTGATCAAAAAACCAAAAATCAAATTGATCACGTTTTGATCGACGGAAGGCACTCTTCCAGTGTATTCGATGTACGCACGATCCGTGGTGCAAACATTGACTCGGATCACTATCTTGTTGCAGCCAAGATCCGTACACGTCTGTGCACAGCTAAGAATACACGCAACCCTACACAGAGAAAGCTAGACGTCGACAAGCTGCAATCGAAACAGACAGCCGATGCTTTCGCCACTCGACTTTCACTCCTGCTTCAAAGCACTCCTCCAATTGATGATATATGCTGCGGCTGCTTCAACTCCATGCGTGCGGCTGCTGAAGAGGTGATTGGCTGCCACCGCCCTCGCCGAAACCAGTGGTACGACCAGGAGTGTCGCGACGCCACTGCAGAGAAAGACGCCGCCTACAAGGCCACCCTGCAGTCGGTTGTAACGCGCGCTGCTAAGGAGCGATACAAAGAAAAGAGGAGGGAAGAGAGACGTATTTTCAGGCGGAAAAAAGAGAGGCAGAAAAGCGAGAGCAGGAGAAGATTGAGATGTATGGTGACAGGAATGAGGCCCAAAAATTTTTCGAAAAATAAGACGCCTTGCCGATGGTTTTAAAACCGGGGCCTCTTCCTGCAAGGATGAAAACGGGAATCTAGTGACAGATGTCCAGAGTACTTTGACGTTATGGAGGGAACAATTCTCTAAGCTTCTAAATGGCGACGCTGACAACAATCCCGCCAATAGAGATGATATTCCGGAAATTCCAATTTCGGATGACAGCGTCGAGGTTCCGCTGCCCGACTATGATGAAGTTCTGACAGCTATAGCTCGGTCCTGTATAAGGTAGCTCGGTATAAGGTCCTGTCGAGCGTTTTATGTGAAAGATTGAAGCCCATTGTAAACGAACTGATTGGACCTTATCAGTGTGGCTTCAGACCTGTAAAGTCCACCAACGACCAGATTTTCACGTTACGACAAATCTTGGAGAAGACTCAAGAAAAACAAGTCGACACCCACCATCTTTTTGTCGACTACAAAGCCACCTTCGACAGCCCAATAAGGAAGCACATGTACTCCACCATGTCTGAATTTGGTATTCCTGCAAATCTAATACGACTTTGCAGGATAACACTCAGCAACACCAGCAGTGCAGTTAAAATCGGGAAGGACCTCTCCCCACCATTTGTTACCAAACGAGGTTTCAGACAAGGTGATTCCTTATCGTGCGAATTTTTCAACCTAATGATGGAAAAGATCATCCGAGCTGCTGATCTGAGACGTAGTGTCACAATATTCTACAAGAGTGTTATGCTGCTTGCGTATGCTGCTTGCTTATGCTGATGACATCGATATCATTGGCCATAATACGCGCGAAGTCAGTGCAGCATTTTCCAGATTAGAAAAAGAGTCAAGTCGAATGGGTCTAGCAGTGAATGCAAATAAGACGAAATACTTGGTGTCAACAAACAAACAAAGTTGGCAATATCTCCTTTGAGGTTGTGAAGGACTTCGTCTATCTGGGATCCAGCATAAACTCAACCAACGACATCAGCATTGAAATCAAAAGAAGAATAACTCTTGCCGACAGGTGTTACTTTGGGCTCAGTAGGCAATTGAGAAGCAGAGCCTCCTCTCGACGAACGAAAATCACGCTCTATAAATCGCTCATCATGCCCGTCCAACTTTATGCATCACAAACCTGGACTCTGATCAGTTCAGATGAAAAGACTTTAGGAGCATTCGAGAGAAAGATTCTTCGTAAGATCTACGGACCAATCTGCATCAATGGCGAGTACCGAATACGGTGGAATGATGAACTGTATGAGCTGTACGCTGACATCGACATAATCAAGCTCATTAAAATCGAGCGGCTTCGCTGGCTTGGTCATGTTCAGCGCATGAAAGACGATGCTCCAGTGAAGAAAACATTCTATTCGGTACCCAGCGGCGGTCAACGCAGAAGAGGACGACCGCATTTTCGTTGGAAAGACCAAGTACAGGACAACCTGACGAAGCTTGGAATTTCCAATTGGCGCCAGCAAGCGAAAGACAGAAATAGCTGGCGCAAATTCTTAGATGAGGCCAAGACCGACATACGGTTGTAGCGCCAACTAAGTAAGTAAGAAATCTTCTCTTTACTTTTTCTTTTAATTATCTATCCTGCCTCTATATCATTATTTATATTCATATTTTATTCTTATTCATATAAGTCCATAATGTTTTTACTGCTTATTTTATATTGTTAATTTTTAAATTTAAGCAAAATCACCTGTGTCATGCTTTGTACTTGAAAAGAACTTCGTTCTGACTGTACTAACAAATAAATTAAAAAAAAACAACTCACTAATGAAAAAAGACGTGATAATCAGTTTAATGTATTACTTTAAAAATAATTAAAACAAAAAAATTAATTTTGAAGTCTTTTCCAACCTTATTTTGCCTTAACCCATTCCAGCCGGATGGGCAACCTTATAATGCCTTAACCAGTGAATGCCTTTACCCCATCATAGGTATTTTTTTATTTTGGCGCTCTAGACTAAAAATGGTAGCTTTTTGTTTGAAATTTTGTCAAGTGAGAAATAATGAATGGGACTTTAGTTCGTGAAATTTTGGTATCAATAGGAGCATTCATTTGTGTATTATGAATGATTTACCTGAAATTTGCAAACAGGCTTTTTTTTTTCTTTTGACGTTCTAGACCAAATGCTCTTAGCTTTTTGTTTGAAATTTTATGAAAAGAGAAAATAAATGGGACTTCAATTCGTGAAATTTTGGTATCAAACGGAGTTTTCACCTGTGTATTATGACTGATTTACCTGAAGGGATAACATTTTTTCCCATTATCTCAGGTGTTCGGACAGCTAGAGACCTAAATTTTTATTCTAGGTAGCGCTAGCTAACATATGTGAATTTGGACAAGATCGGCCGGTGGGAACTATGTGCAGGAAGCAATGGGTTAGACACAAAAAACCATGAAGACGTTGTCTAAAAAAAGGTTTTTAAGTTTTGTCTTTATTAACAATAAGGGTATTCACAATTGTGTGGTATTGTGGTATTATAATTTAAATTTGTGGTATTATAGTTCAAAACCACAATTATGAGCACCCTATAAAATAGAATTTGTGGGAACCTCACACTATAGCTTTTTGTTACTATGCAAATAAATTAACTGTCCAATTTTATATATTTTATTAATATATGGCATAAAAAAGTTGAACTTGAGTTTTGAGCTTCTTCCATTTTTGCAATTAGAAAATAACTGGCAACCGATCAGTTGTTTATGGAACTTTAAAAACCACGTTCGTTAAACATATCATAGGGCTACTTAAAATTACCACACTTTTGGTTTTTAGAGATTTCATGTAAAACAACAAAAAATGTAAAAACCTTGGCTCATGGGACTTGTTAACTACACTGAAAACAACGCAATTGTGAATACCCTTAACGTTTTTTGCTGCTTTATAAATGAATTAATTTAATTTTTTTTTCAGTTTCAACTAATACTCGTTAATAAAATAAAAAATAGTATTAAAAACGTTTTGAATTATTTACTTCTTAAAATTTTCAATCCCGAACTAATCCCGGGATTGAGATTTTCAATTCCGATAATCCTGGGATCGAAAAAATCTTCCGGGATAATTCTCCATAGTTTCTACTGTTACAATAACGGAACGGTATCTACTTATAAATGCAAAATATTTTTGTCAATATCCCCATCTTCCAACGAATTGTTATAACCAGTGGAAACATGTAACTTCGAAATTGTCGAAATAATCGAAAGTAGGTTATGTTGTAACACTTTCGACAGGCGATATTTGCGATAAAATATCATTTTGATTTGGTGGCAGTGTTAAATGTTTGAACATAACTTCGAAACAAATCAAATCGCCTGTTGAAAGGAAATGTTACAACATACTGCCAGATCGAAAACTTCGCTTCGATGTTCACTTCGACAGTGAAGTTACAACATCTCGCCACAAGATTAGGATTTCAATTACATATTTTTTATGCTGCTTCTAAGACATTTCCTGGTTATTTAGAACGTCCATTTATGTTTCTAAATTACAAATATGAAAAGTCTTTAGATTATTTTTTCGTAATTTTTAGTTTTCAGGTAATTTTACTAGATTTAGGGCATTTTTAATGTTTAGAGCATTTTCGGGTTTTTATGCCATTTTAGTGTAATTTGAAAATAGTTTTTTTCTTTTTTTTTCGTACTAAAAATGTAAAAATGTAAAAATGCAAATTTTTAAACATATTCCTTAAACAATAGAGTCCCTTCAATCAAAAACATTACCTCTCGAAAATGGTGTGTTTAATGAGTGTGAGTCATTGTGAATATGATAATTTCTCTGTTGTCTGCGGGCAAGGACAAATTATCATTAATTCTATTGTAGCTGAGTGGGAGTCGATTTATATATCTGTGTATTAATCTGTGTTTAACAAAATATTAACAAAATTATTTGTTTTGGTAACAAGCGTACTAACGAAATGAAGTAATGGCGGTTTTAAGTTTGACAGATGAATGTGAAAAAACGAAACATTACAATGAAGTTCAACAAACAACCGTTTTTAAGTTATCGATAGTTTATTATTTTTAGTGAATTTCGAAAAGGTGATCCCATGTTAATGCCAATAAAACACGTTTCTATGAATTGATTTAAATAAAAAGTATTTTAAATTAAAGATAATTGATATAACTTTCATTTATTTCTACATTATATTCCAATTAAACATCTTAGGCTCTATTAATTAAGACATTTGAATTTTTTATTTTTTTTTCTAAAAATTTTCATAAAATGGAAAATAAGTTTGCTTACAAAATTATAAAAATAAAAGAAATTTAATGGTTTCATAATTTGATTTTAAAATGTGTTCCATTACGAAGAAAATAACATACAATTATAAAAATCTACCACTAAATACAAAAAAAAACTACCTGAGTGAAAATAGAAAAAAAATCGATTAATACAAAACTACTTAAATCTTGACTTGGAAACGCACAGTAAGTAAGTTTTGAAATAAACAATATCTTTCCCTCCAAATCTTGGTTATGAAAGCGATGAGCATGGACCGACAATGGCTACTGGAACGAGTCCATGATTGGCGACTACGCACGGTTTCTCATAAGAGAAACAGATCAAAGTGAAAACAACAAACGAAGTAGATCCAGTAATTTCTTTTAATGTAATCTGTTATATTTTATTTTGAGCTTATTTAAGGATGTAGTCTAAGTTTTTAAGGTTTCTTTCGTAATTTATTTTTTTATAAAAAAATTAAATACAATCATTTCAAATGTTTTATATGCAGATTTACAGATTTTCATTAAAATATAACAAAATGGCGGACTTCTAAAGAGAAGTTTTAAAAAATCGTGTTTTTTTTTTTGTGGAAACGGGGGGAAAACAGGAAAAAATTATTAAAAATGTACGATTCTGCTGCATACGAGATCCATTGGCGTGAAAACAACGTATTAAAATTTCAGTTCAGTCGGTTCGATAGAATTTTTAAAACATCCTGGCCGATCAAAAAACATTTCGAGAAAAAGCTTATAAAGCTTGAACAACACACAGTGCGCAGTATAAGGCGCTCTCGACTATGTGGTATAACTTCGTTAATATTTTTAATTTTGGTTTGAAATTTTGACATTCTACTCTCAATATATTGTATTTTTAAAAACCATTAAAAAAATAGATTTTTTAAAACTCTAGCACCAGACTTACTGTTTTTTTTTTATGTGTAACGAAACGAACTATTTACATCATAAATATCCTTTATGATGTAAGGAAACATTCAGCAATTTTTCGCATTGCTGAATGAGATGCCAGACACGGCAAGCAATACATTTTTCCACATTTTTTTGCTCGTCTCTTTCACGACTTTCAACCTTCGTTCGTTATACATAAAGGAGCAGTTGATATTTAAGATTATGCTTAAGCTGCTTAAGCTGCTTAAACATAAAATTCAAAAAAAATAGATTTTTCCATTTTCACTTCGGAAGTTATTACTTTTGAATTTCGTGAAAGATATTTTAGAGTTGTTCGTCATTTTCTTTGTAATAGAACATACTTTAAAATAAAATTATGAACCCATATAATTTCTTTAATTTTGTTAACTTTGAAGCAAACTTATGTTCCATTTTATGAAAATTTTTAAAAACAAAATAAATAATTTCAAATGTTTTAAATAATAGAGCATAAGATGTCGATCCAATTGGAATATAATGTAATAACAAATGAAAGGTATTTATGTTACCTTTTATTAAATATACTATTTATTTAAATCAATTGATAAAAACGTGTCTTATTTGCAATAATGTAGGAACACTTTTCCGAAATTCACTAAAAATAATAACCTATCGATAGCTTAAAAACGGTTTTACAAAATAATTTTTACATCTAAATTAACCGTTGAAACCTTCAAATCAGAACATTTTTGGAATTTTGTGGAGCAGTGTAATTAGTTGAATAAAATAACTAGCAACAATAATATTAGTTAAATGCACAAAGAGCAAAAAGTGGTTTTCGTTAATCAAGTATAAAATTTTGTACTGAAACTTTGCTCTATATGACATTGAATGTTGCGAGAGGTCACCAAAAATTTCTGTTTCTGGAAGAGATAGCAAAAAACTATGTTGTCATTAACTGAAAATTGTCAAAATGGCGAATAAAGCACATGAATCCCCAGACGACGAATTAAGGACAGAAGATTATATTTACCATTTCTTTGACTTTCAACACGCCTTGTTTATATTTTATATTACTCTATAATATGGATGTAAAAATGCATCTGATATATATTCTTATATCTGTTCCTTCCTTGTATCTTGTTTCCTTCAATGAAAAAAATTTAAGCTGCCACTTCGCATATTTAGTTCTTTAGCAGTCAGTGATGCTTTATATCACCAAAGATTGTGGATCAATAAAGATCAATAAATTATTTGATGTGATTTTGATTATACCCTTAAGACAATAATCTTTCTGATAATTTAAATGCATTTTCTTACCGGAGAAGATTTATCGGTACTTATATATAATTTTAACCATTTTGAGAATCCGCAATTAGAGGATGCGGACAACTCTTTCACACAATGAGGCATGAGACCACAATTATACATGAAAAATGAGACATGAATTATGCTCGGCAATTATATTTATAAATTAGTTATTTTTTACCATTTACAATGGCTTTTAGCTTTTGTCTAATTTTCTTGTTTAAAGTAATGAATTAAACTAACAATTATGTTCATTTCAATTTCAAAATAGTGCACAACTGTTAATATGTCCATTATTTAAACTGGACAGATGTTTTAAAAAAAAACTATTTTTAGATACAGTGCGTGTTTCCTAAGCTAAAGAACCGCAGTGGCCCGGGTCTAATTCCCAACTAAGACAGAATGTTTTTTCAATTGAATTAATTTTTCTGTTCGGTCGTCACCTCTCTGCAAACAGTGGCAAGCCTCAGAGAGTAAAAAACTGTCATGTAAAGCTTCTTCGGAACATAAGCCGTTCGAAGTCGGCATTAAGCTCGTAGGTCCAGTTCTCGATCATTTGTGTTCAAACATTTAATAACACGCACATAACAATCGATCAACAGAAGCTCGATCAACGTCCTTTCTAGAGTTGAAATGGCCAATTTATTTATTATTATTTATATATAGATTTACTTACAAAAGTGTGGTCAATATAAAACATTAACTATTTTATATAATTCAATCAAAAAAGGCTATAATGATTTAGGTGCGTCTCCCTTAAAACCTTTATCTCCCTCCCTAAAATCATTATATAATATTCTACCAACTGAAGCAAATAAAAAAATACAAGCACATAAATCAAAAGGTATTCTAATTTGTGGATATTTTTATTGAGTTTTTCTTTCACACAAGCTGAGTGTTGATTGTTTTAGTTTTCTGAATTGTGCAACTTTATTGATGTCTTAAATATAACTTACATGATATACTATATACAAACATACTATATAGTGGAAATATATGTATGATGTGTTTTAATGATTTTTTGCTTATTTGTTTTTCTTCTATTCATTATATACTCACGGAGGAAGGTTTGTAACAGCAAGATCAAGATCACCGGCGCCGACATGACCAACAAAACATAACGTTGGATCAGCACGTATCTGACGATACATTTCGCAGCCATGCTTATAGGTTCCAACTAAAAGACTTTTATCACAGCACACTGGATTCCACCATGCGGATGGAGTTTGATCGGGTGTAGATGGTGGGCGAATAGGGAGCTCGCTACATCATATATATATAACAATATCAATTTGTTTATTAAAAAATTAAAAGATGTAAGAAAAAGATGAAAAATTTGGAAATAATAATAGTTCAATCTTTGAAAGTGAAATTTAATTCAATTGAAAAAAAGAATAACAATAAATATTACAACATTTAAGCCAAGGATTAATTTAAGTTCACGATATTATTTGAAATTTTGAAAAATAAAACAAATTTTAAAAACTTTTCTCTAATTCAAGTAGCCATTATTTTTGTTCCCAATTCGCCTTTTGAGCGTTGGTTTTGATATATTTGTGTATTTGATATTTATTTATTTATTAAGAAAAGTTGATTTACCTTTTGCTTGCGTAATTTTTAACATTTGCGCTGTATTTTTTGAAAAAGGTTTAATTTTTATTTTTATTTATAAGAAAACAACTTCTTGAAATGTGATGTTAAGTTAAATAGTATGATGGATTATTTGTTTGAATTTAATGTACGATTATGCAATGCAAACAAATCACAACAAGTAAACAACAAAAAATAAACACCAGAAGTGAAATACATGGAGAAGAGTTATGTTAAATATAAAAAAATATATACTATACATAAGGAATTCATACACCACGCGAACACTGGTGAGGGGAGGAAGATAGGCAAAAGCATATATGAAGTAGTAGAATGCTGTACAAATATATATGTGTTAAACTTTAACATTTTTACATTAGTGAAAAATTTGTATTTTTTTTTCTTTTCCCCAAAAATTCTTGCTTTGGTTGAATTTGAAATCTCAAAAATCAAGTTGCTCTTCGAAGGCCAGATTGAAGCATTAAAGTTCAACTCAATGTTCACAGGGTGTGCAACAATGCATGCAATATTTTTTGTTTTTAATTTTATGTGTACACAGAGAATGAGTAAAAATAGTTGACAAATGTCTTCAATTTAACGCGAAACAAATTATATATGATACAAATACTATCAGTAACTTCAACGAATTCTTTTTTTTTTCAATACTGAATAAATTTTAAACAACTGTAATCGAGTGACATGAGAAAGTTAGCATAGGACAGTAAAAAGTTAATCAAATTTGCAAGTAGAATAGAGAATATGTATTATGCTTAATGAGAATTTTTGAGCCATCAACTTTGAATGTAGAAAAATGTTGTTTAAAGTAATTAAAAAGAAAAAAAAATATAAACAAAAAACGAGACAAACAAAATAGAGAATATTTAACAACAGTTTTACCTGATTGGTATGTTATCTTTTATTTGCTGCACCAAATCTCCAATGACTTCATGCTGTATATAGTACAGCATACGTACGCGCAACAGTACTCTAAAAAATACAAATTTAAAAAAGGTGTGGTTGGTGTATGTATGGTGTGAATGTGTCGATTCAGAATGTGAAAAATGTAATGAAAAGTATTAGAAAGAGGGTGACAGAGAAAAAAGAGAGAAAAGCAAATATTATAGCATTAGTAAAAATTATTCTTTTTGTTCGAAATTTAAAAAAGTTTTCGATTCCACACGACTCACTTATTCGCGTGTCGGCTCAAATGTTTCTTATAAGCTCCCTCTAGATACGCATCTGAGTCATATTTATCTTGTTTGCTCCAATGATTTGGATCGAGTATATTTTGTCCGGGAATCTCTTTGTCGCAATCGACTTTTGTTGATGTTGTCTGCGAAGAACTAGAGCTTTCTTTTTGTGTTTTGCCACCATTGCGTCCTGCAAGTAATAAAGTACAATTATAAACATTTCGAAAGTTCACTCTTACAAGCATTCTGTATATATGTAAAGTGTGTTTGCTCTCTAAAAGTAAGTAATATACAATCGTTCAACAGACATTTCCAGTTCATTATATTTCTTTTCGAAACATTCCGCAAAATTAAAATTCATTTTTTTTAAAAAATTCTAAGTGTCTTTTTTTACAAAGTAAGTTTACCATTATAATTCTAAGCCGGTAAAATGAGTTTAGAAAAACTCAAACCGTCATTTTGAAGTGTGAAAATTAACAACATGGTATTTTTTAATATTAAATTAAAGGAAAATATTAAATATTATTTAAAAAAGCATTACTCTACTTAAAGCTTCTTCAGAGCACCCGTTTTTTTCGATTACCCGTTCCGAGTCGAAAAACTCCTTAGATGTAGTTCTAGGCCATTCGTGTACAAACATTTAAAAGTACAACTTTTCTTAAGCACGCCATACACTTATCAATTTACCGAGCAACTGAGTTGCGGACTGAGTTTTTACTAGGCCACACTCAACAATGTGTACTAGCATGGCCGAAATTGCAATAAAATCAGCTAGCGATTTTTCCTTTTCATATTAAAAATACGTTGTTGTTGTTGTCGTTTCTTTGGAAAGATTCGTTAGAACAATTAAATGTTCTAACGTTGACCTTAAGCTCAATAAACGATTTTAAACTATCAAACAACTAGAATTTGTATTTAAAATCAAGTATGATTTAAACTATCAAACATTTAGAATTTGTATTTAAATCATATAAAATCAACATAATTACTTAATATTTATTATATGAAGTATGATATATGTATACAACACTTGTACCGGTAAGTTTCCTTTTTGCTCTGAGCGTGTTATATGAAGTATAAATACAATGTTTAGAAACTAGTATTAAGGCAGAATGAAGCAATGTTTAAGGCAGAATTCTAGTGTAGAGGCCTGAATTATTGGACTGTTTGTAAAAAAAGTAATTTAAAGTTAATCGGTCCATTAGAACTTGAGATATTATGTCAACAGTGTTCGAAAATTTAACTGACGACACTAAAATGGGTATAACTTTTAAAATAATTTCAATTTCGAAAAATCGTTTTAAGGGGTATTCTTGAATATATAAATTACCGAAAAATGGAAAAAATTACAATTTCGTCATTTAATGAAAAATTGCTTGTAATAAATTTTTATCGAATTGGAAATGTCCTTACATTTAATATTATTATCTACAAAAAAAATCAAACTTAAACATAATCTTTAAAGTACTCAATAGAGTTGCGATTATCTATTAATAAAATAAAAAAGCACTACATTTTCGTACAATAACAATAATATGGTTAATATTTAAATAGACAATACCAAAAGTATAAATAAATTAAATTGTGCTCACACAAACTGTGAGTTCAGCATATTTGTTAGTATATTTAATATTTTGGCATTAGTAGTAGGTAGTAATTAATTAGTCATAATAATGAAGAATAGTTGTTTGTTTACAGTTGATTGATACAAAGAGAGACGACATACTGCAATTTGAGATCTCGTCTGTCTCTACTACGGCCGTGCAGTTAAAATGTGTGCTTTTAAATTTTTTACCATACCTTTTGCATTCCTACCTCGTGGCACCAAATTATGTAGGCCACTATGATCCCTGCTAATTTTTTGTATTTCTCCATCTTCCGTGGGCGTTATAAGATCCCAAATGAAATTTTTAATTTTTTCATCACCCTTGTAAACTTGCAGGCAGTAGAGTAACTATAAAAAGTTTCAAAATATCTACGTTAGAAAGGTCTAATAACAACAAAGCATTTTTTTTTTATTTAGTTCTGATCAGCTGTTTGAGAAGTATGTTTTTACTCAGCGAAAACCTAAAGTTTTCTCAATATTAGCATGGTTGGTCATCATATCAGATATTGGAATTCACAACAAAAGAGATAAATGATTTTTTTCAAGTACTTACAATAATCCTGGCGCAGTCTTCAACATCGGTGTCGCGCCAACCACGTTTAAACTGTCCCAACTCGAGTATCTCAGTCCAACGTCCATAACTAGAGGAGTAAAAAACAGAAAATTTGTTAAGTTTCATAAATACAATGTATACTCTTGCTATAAATTTAATCGATTAGAAATTGTGAAAGCATGTCAGATTTGTATTTTTTTTTTTTTAAATTTATTCCTTTTGACGCTTTTTAAACTCAAAGTCTTTATAAGAAAAATTATAAAAAAATGGCCAGCAATGATACTTCCACATCCCATTCTTCAAAAGAATTGTATAAGCAGCCACCAGTGCGCAAAAAAAGCAATATTGTAGTTGAAGCTCCGGATGTTGCAATGGAGGCACTTATCAATAAACTACAATTGCCTTTTTACAACACTTTGGAAGATTATGAAAGAGACGAACATTTGAAGAAATTTGATGCGTTGGAACTTTTTGCAGTTGTACAGGACGTTAGTCATGAAGTGGCTATTGTTAAGTTGGAAAATCATATTCTCACCGATTTCTTGGAAAAGAATGATCCAAAGTTATTAGTTGGATTGCGGCACCGTCGTGCCACAGCATCAACTAATAGAAGTCAGCGTTTAACAATCACCTCAAATTTGGAGCAAAGGCCATCAACGCAAAATTTGCGTCGCTCAAGTTCACGTCGATCTTTGATGACCACCGTATCAGCATCAATTCATACGATGGGCTCAGTAAAAAAATCTAACGTAGACTATAGATTGAATTACAAGACAAAAATAGATATGGCTGAAAAAGCTGGCGCTGATGTGGAACGCAGAATTCATTTAGTAGAGATCAATGGTAAGTTTTAAAACAGTGTAAGTACTTCAGATAAAAGCCCTGCGTCGGTGAATCTATTTCAACGTACACACACTGTAATTTATTGCATTGCTCACAGTTGACTGCCATCTAATAACACTTGAGAGTTTGATCTGCTCAACACCAAACAAAAACCTGCAACAACAAGCAATACACACTTTCTCGGCAATCCATGCACGACGTGTTTTTGTTCATCAACACCACAAGCAAAGAAATTTTATGATTTAAACTAAAATGAAATAAAAAGCAATATGTAGAATAGATCATTTTAATCAGCAGTCATCAGCGCCTAACTAGAAATTTTTTTACAACTTCAAGAATTTCATGATTGTTGTAATTCTCCGAATCGTTCACAGGCGCAGTTGCACCGCAACAATACAGAGCGTGTGTTTTTTCTGGTCGTTGTTGGTCTTTTTTTCTTGTTGGCGACCGAGCACAATTCTTGCTATACTGATACAAATCATCTATTGCCAGTGAAAAAGTTTTCGTTGCATTGACTGCAGTGAGCTCTCTGACAACGATATCTTAGATCAACAATCTCTATGATCTGTTTTGATTACGTTATTTTGTTTTGTTTGTCTTTGCTGCAATCACACATCCGATTTCTTTGCAGCAAGCAAAACAGTGCAGTGTAGTGTGAAACAAACAAATGTTTTGAAGCCGGTTTTAAGTGCACCTACGCAGGGCTCCACTTCAGATATGTTCATTTTGTCCGTTCATTACAGCAACGCATGAAATAAAGCTCTTAAATGCTCGCATCGAGGAGATTCGCTATCGTAACGATGAAACAGAGGAGACAATGAAAAACTTTGAATTGCATTTCTTGCGGGATAAACGGGACGTTGCATTATTAGAAACGGCAACAGAAAAACAATTGGAACGAAAGTTTCGAAAATTTGTCAACAATTGGATTAAATGCGCAAGGGCCTTACTTGGCACAATGCGTTTGCGCATAACAACACTACAAGAGAGCTGCCAGCATCATCGTAGCAGCTTAATGAGAAAGGCCGACTTGAGTGGCATTCTCGGTGCAGTTGATTTTGAGCAATTGAAAATAAAACGTGCCGAGTATCAAAAATCATTAGATGATAAAAATACTAATATGGCCGGTCTGAAGGGAGTAACTGGTAAAGCTTCGTTAGCCTTGATTGATGAGAAGCTGGAAATGATGGCGATTGAGGAGAAATCACAAAACATAGTAAATAAAACTGTAGAAATGATAAAAGGCATTTCAAAATTGGAAAAGGAAGCCAAATTCGTGGAAGAAGAAAACAAGAAGGCTAGAAAAACTTTGAAAAATTTGAAGGAAACGCTCAATCAATTTGATGCGCCAAGTGTAAGTGAGTATATCGAACGCAAAGATGAGCTTATTGCACTGGAAAAGGAGGAAAAAATGTTGAATCGAAAGCTGTACATACTTTTTATGAAATATAATAATTTATTTAAGAAGTGCAAGCGTATGGGACAGGAAGATGATAATGAATATTTTGAATAAAAAGAGGTACACGAAATCTTGTAAAATATTTCGTAACAAAAAGCATGTAAAGTATATTGTTGTCTTCCACGAAGACCTGTCTCCCTGATTAGATCATTTATGTTCCGAACAAGTGACAAAAGTAAATAGTCGGATCATCTCATTATCTTTTATGACGACCTCTATGATTACAACTGTTAAGCAGTAAATCTTCTGACAGCGGCATGACGCCTTTAGACCAATGGAGAAATTTAACATAAATTTGACTTTATTTTAGTAAATTTATTATAGATATAGATTATTTTTAAAAAAAATGGTTAGTTGCCCCAAATAAAGAATCCTAAACTACTAGTATATTTTGGCTTGGTTCATGTTCTTCGAAATAAATGTTGGCTTGCTCAAAATAGGGAATACATTACTACTGTTAGTTTTTGGTTAATTTAGTTGTTTCTTAATTTATTCAGCATGCAGGAGGAACCATGTTATTTTCACAATAAAAATTTTATCAGCCCAATCCTGAATATTTTTCCCTCGGAATTGGAAAAGAGAGTTTTCATTTATTCATGCTGATTGTGAAATCCGGCGGATCAGTTGCGGCGGGAGAATTACTCGTTTTCGTTGGCTTATCGATTGTAGAATCCGGCGAGTAGCTTCGGAGTGAATCGGTAGCAAAGTTTGCGGATTCGGAGAGAAAAAAAGGGCTATTGTTGAAAACGCAGACCATCCACACTTCATACAAATTTTTTCACTTTTCATCCACATCAGAATTGGTGCGGATCTGTGCGGATTTGCAGAAAATTTCTCAAAAAAAGAAATGCGATACATGATATCAGGGCAATTTGAGGTCGCTGAACTCGAATCCGGTGTTTAAAATATTCGTAAATTTTGCAATTTTTTTCCTCAAAAAGAATTTTTATAAATTTTAAAAAATATAATTTTTATCGTAAAAGTTTTCGGTGTTCAATAGCAAAACAAATTTTTAGACATTATTCGCGTTCTCAACTTAAATCTGCATGTGCTTTATTCCACCTTTACACATACCAACCATGTTGAAAATCAGGTAATCAACCTTTTTTTAACACCTAAATAAAACGTCGAAAAGGTTAGAATTTTATATTAGGGGGCGTCCATTAATTACGTGAGGTGATTTTGCGATTTGTTGACCCCTCCCCCCTAGTGAGATATCGTGATATTTGGCTCGACCCGCTTTCCCCCAACTCTCTAATCACACGTGAGATTGTTAAATATTCGTGTTTTCAGTGTAAATATGTTAATCAACGTCTCACGTAATTAATAGACGCCCCCTGAGGGGTATTCCCAATAACGGGCAAACAGCCTTGTATCGTAGGATTTGCAAAATATGATCGCAAATATTTTTAACACAACAGCCTTTCAAACATCGGAATATGCAACAGGAGCAGCAGAGCCACGGTTGAAATGTCTTGGTGTGGATCCAGATGACTCAGGAACAACGTAAGCACCATAATATATGCATAAAACATCCACACCAAGAAAAAAGAGCTAGTGCGATGTGTCCTGAAGGTTGCAACGCTGTGCTGCAATGAAAAGAACACTCGCCAAGATCTCCATATTGCCAGCACAATGTTTTAAGGATGTTTTAAAAAGAAATTTATTGTATTATTACATTTAAATTGTCTTTCTCTTTATATTTTTCACTTTTATTAGAAATAAATTGCACTTAAACAAATTCACTCGTTACTTAATTTTGTTTTGACAGCTGAACAGCTGTTTTTCGGAGTTCGGTGTGCGGATCGGTATTGCAGTTCCGTCGCACTGCAATTCAACAATGTGATTTTTGCTTTAAAGGGAAGGGATTACGGATTTGATCAACTTCCGCCGCAACTGATCCGCCGGATTCCACAATCAGCATGATTAAGATAAAGCTCAAATTTTGGAAATATTTAATACAAATTTGTTCATCAAATTTACATTTTCCAAATTACTTAAGTTGGTTCATTATTATAGGAGTTTTTTAAAATTATTTTCGGGACATATAAAGCATCTTTTGCTCTTATCAGCGTCATTAATTTAAAAAAAATATAAGATATAATGGGTACAAATAAGTTTTTAGGTTTTTTTTAATTTTAAAGATTCATTCAGAGAAATTGGTACAATGTATTTTATTCAAAGTATTGCTTATCGTTTGCTACAACTTCTCCCTATCTTTCAAACAGCATACGAATACCGCGCTGAAAAATAAATGGAGAAGAACATACTGTTGAAGCGCCTCTAAAGTTTTCTTGACGATTTTTGCGACATTTGGCCGAGCGTTGACGTGCTGAAAGATCACTTTATCATGTCTTTTGGTATAATGGTGGCGTTTGAGCTTTAATGCTCGGCTCAATTGCATAAAGTGCTGTTGGTAAATTCCTTAGTGGTGATTTCGTTAGGCTGGAGTAGCTCATAGTCAGTCCAAGTAGTGAGTAGAACCTTCTCCAAGTAGGAGTAGATCATTCCAAATTGATCTCACCAAAAACACAGAATTAGCTTCTTACCATGAAAATTCGGTTTAGCCGTTGAAGTTGATGCATGGTCAGGCTTACCCCACGATTTTCTGTGCTTAAGGTTGTCGTAGTGGATCCACTTTCCGTCCCTCGTCACAACTCAAAGCAAAAACCTTCCAATTTTGCCTTTGGACCAGTTGTTTGCACGTGAAAAACGGCGTTCGGCGACTCTTTGCTAGATTTCATACGGAACCCTGTCATTGCAGTTGAGTCATTCAAAAGGTTTCAGCGAACTCCTCTTGAATTTGGCATGAATCTTAATCCAATAACGTCTCCAACTCAACGTCTTGGAACATTACTGGCCTCCTCTTTCGCTTTCTTTGTCACTGGTGTCAAATAAGCCACTTTTAAAACGCAAGACCAGTACTCACATGTCTTTATTGATGGATCATGCTCCCCATATGTTTCACACACTTCAAATTAAAACAAAAAGCAGAACTTCCCGAAAATTTTATTTTGATGGCACAAAGTTTACATGGTTAGAGCAAACAAAGAAATTATGTTGTTTTCTTTTGAGCGAAATGACATTACAGATTTTTAGAGGAAAATGCTGACGCCTTAACATAAACAGGGTCCTATTACAAGATGGTCCGATGCGATTTAATGCTTGTTACGCCATCTTTCGTAAATTTCTCAAAACTTTTTTGTACCCCCAATATATGGCAAAACATTTTATCTTGACTTTTGCATATCCTTTAATTTGACGAAACGACTTATGCCAGAATTGTTGATAAAAAATCAAAAACATACGAGAAATTGTAACTTTTATTACATAAGAACTTATTTCTAACATTCCATATTTTTTTAAACAAAACCACGAAAATCGATATAAGTTCTTTTATCAAATGAATAAAAATTTGTATCTGGAAATTAGTTCATTTAAATTTTCCTCTACTGTAAAATAAAAAAAAAATAAGAAAAGCACTTAATCTCAGATAAGTTGAATTTAATGTGGTAGTTACATATTAAAGGTAGGTTTTTTTAGAAAGTTTTTCTACTATAAAATTTCAGTGTTTTTTATGATAAAAAAATACAAATCAAAATTAACTATTCCTTAAAATCGGACTGTTAATGTCGAAGATTTGACGAAGTTTAAAAGGAGAAACCAGTGTTTGAATTGCTGACTGATAAGAATATTTTCGGTGCATATTTTATAAAAATAATACGATATGACAAAAAATTTAAAAATTTGCCATGCGTTTTGCAAAAACAAAATTAAAAAATTTAAAAAAATTTTAAAAATATTTCTATTGGAAATAGCGAACAATTTTTTTTTTTGCATTTATGAAATCAAAATGGTACCTTAAGATGGTAGAAACTGAGGTCCGATGGGTCAGTACTATAAGGGGTCAACTGAGATCAGTAAGTTTTAGAGACAAAAATACGTCTCCTATAGACAAAAACATAGACATCACTCTTTAAGATCTGACGGTAAATACCGGTTGTCAAAAATCATTTTTTTCGAAACTTTCTTTCAATAATGCTTTAGACTAGCTGGTGTGTGGCGAAATTTATTTTTTTCGATACGGTCTAGTGTATATTTTTCGTGCTATTCGTTATTAGTGCTGTTCACACTATAACAATTCACAATGTGAACAATAATGTTAATTATAATAATGTGAACAGAGCTAATTACGGATAGCACGGAAAATATAAACGTTTGTGAATTCCATAATTAAAAATATATACCGATACAAATTAATTCAAAAACAACTCAGCCGACATTTTGGGCTCGCAATACTCTGATTTGTTACAGTTTTTGAGGCATTTGTGATACATATTAGACAAATTCTTACACAACGTTTTTTAGCATCATTTACAATTCTGCTGGTGTATAAAATGTCTTGTTTTTTTTTTATTTTCTACACTATTTATTTACACTCTTTCAAAGCACAAAAAACAAAAATATTTTTTGATGGAATTAAATATATATAAGGAAAACACAAACTGCCGATGGCGGACGATATCGCTCAAAGTACACTTTTACCGCTATTTTCGTTAAATGGGTTTTACTCCCTTTTCTAAAGTGAGGCGAAGCATTTTTTTTTATTTTTGATCTACAAATATGCGCATAACATGATTAAGATATTTAAAAAATGAATTATTTTTTGTCTATTTTTGTTACCAAACATGTTTTAAATATGTTTGTTTTTGTTTTAATGATTTTTTGTATTTTAGTGGTGAAGTATGCGTTTTTTATAAGTCACCTCGCAGGCGAAGTTTACCATTAAAGAGTTAAAAAATATGTTTACCATTCTAGGGTTAAAAAGGTATTTAGTTGCTTAGGCGAAAAAAGGGTAATTGTTATTTACCCGAGAAACAATTTCATATTTAGTAGCTGATATACATATGTCTAGTGGTATTGCTTGGGCAGGCACAATGTACGAACAAAGACCGAATCAGGCACTCGTCAATTTATTGTGTCCGAATATAGTACCTCGTTTTTGAACACTTTATTGACATAATACAGACTTACTACGGTACTATTTTAGGTGACTTTCGAGGTACTTGTTGGGTATGTTTCGGGTACATTATAGTTAAGACTCAGGCCAGTTTCGATACGTATCAGCTACTTTATTGACACTATATGAATTCTTTTCTCGGGTCCTGTTCGCGGAAAGCCCGTTTGCATTCGGCTTAATATCAATGTGCAATTAATTTTATTTTCATAAACTTCGCAGTTTTTCGTTACTACTCGTAGCATTTAAAAATAAAATTGAGTCTGATGTTCAGCACTTTTGTGCCTGAGCAGTTCGGTTACGGACACAAATTGTCTCTCGGGTTATTTATTTCTTATAAGAAAAACTTATTATTTTACAAAATAAAGGAACACTGGAATACATGTCTTTCGGCTCCACTTAAGCCATTTTATAATACGTATATCGTTCATTATATGTATCTACATTACAACTGTGGTTTTTTTTATATATCATTTTTTAATTATTTGCCAATACAACAAATTTTCCAAAACATTTTTCTATTTTGGTTTTGTTCTTTAATAATAGAGGGAGCAAAAGTCGAGTTATTATAAAAATTTTTTTCTGTCTGAGAAACTACAGACTAACTTTAAAAAATGTTATTCAATCAAATTTATGTATATACACAAACATATAAAAAAACAATTATTATGTGAAACATGGTATCGGGTGCTTAATGTAATTTAATTTGTCGCTTAAGGATAAAATTTAGTTTTCGAATTGCAAATGAGACTTACCCGAATGACAGAAGGCCTTTTTCCACCTTAAAGCACTCTGATTTGGCCCAATTGCCATATTGTATTTCATCTAAGCCCAATGCTGCCAAGGCGTCACGTTCACGCGGTATATACTCATCTATTGGTTTTTTTTCGCGGCCGCGATCTCCGCGTTTTTCCTTGCGACGGCGTGACCTTAGACCTGATTGAAAAAACAAATAAAAATAATAATATTAACTTAATTTATAAACTTTCAGTTTACAAATGCTTTACCTATGCCACCCTCTTCATCGCTATTCTCATTAGACGAATCCTCAGAGTTTATTTCCATAACATCTTCGTGACCATAACGTTTGATTTGGGTACGCCTTCTTGGTTCTGACAACACTAAATCCTCTGTCTCATCGCGTTCACATGCATCCGGATCAATGTCGGCACGTTTTGCCCATTTTGTCCAGAAATCCGGATCATCTATGGTGATGTCCGAACGATTTCCTGAGGCGGCAAATGAAGCTTTTGAAAAAGTTGAGCCCTTTTCGGATTCCATAGTTATAACTTGAGTGCGCCGCTTGAGGATCGAATCAATATCTTCTTCGCAAAACTTATCGCCCGCATCATCGTCCATGACAGCGCCATAGGCACCCTTCTTCAACAGATCCTCAATTTCTTTCTTCGACATCTGACGATTACTGCCATCCTTTGCACCGTGCGTATTCATGGATTGCAGCACAGCTTTGTCTAGACCCAGTTTAAGCGACGCTTTGTCAAACATTTCACGCTCGTATGTATTGCGACATAGTAGCCGATAAATTTTGACCATCTTGCGTTGGCCGATACGATGACAACGTGCCTGGGCTTGCAAATCGTTCTGTGGATTCCAATCAGAATCGTAAATTATAACAGTGTCAGCAGCAGTCAAATTGATGCCCAGACCACCAGCTTTGGTGCAGAGCAGAAAGACAAAACGATCAGAACCCGGTTTGGAATAACGATCGATAGCCTCCTGACGCAAATTGCCACGTATGCGTCCATCAATACGCTCAAACGGATACTTACGATAGACCAAATAGTCTTCGAGTATATCTAAACAACGCACCATTTGACTGAAAATCAGCACACGATGCCCGTTTGCTTTAAGCTTCGGGAGCAACTTATCGATGAGCACCATTTTGCCAGCGCTCTGTATGAGATTTTTATAGTAGGATTCGAGATCCTCACCATGTTGATTGCGATAGTCATATTGTATTTGCTCCTCTGCACCATTGAGAAGATATGGATGTATGCAACATTTGCGCAACTCCATCATGGTGTTCATGAGATTGGGTATGTTGGCCGAAGTAGTGCCTTTCTTAAGAAATGAGAAGTTTTGCTCCAATATCCCGCGATAGTATTTCTTCTGTATATTTGTTAGCTCCACCTCTATGATTGTTTCTTCTTTGGGTGCCAAAGACTTCTCCACGTCGTCTTTGAGCCGACGCAACATCATGGGTTTCAATAGAGCCTGAAGCTTGTTGACTTCTTCCTCCGTACGTAAGCTGCCAAATTCCGACATAAACTCTTCAGCTGAAGAGAATTGGTTTGGTTCCAAGAAATTAAGTAGCGAAAACAATTCGCTGATGTTATTTTGTAGAGGTGTGCCTGAGAGCAGCACACGATGTTCTAAATTAAGTTGACGGAGTCCTTCTAGCAACTTACAGTTACGGTTCTTTAGACGATGTGCCTCATCTATGACACACAAGCGCCACTGGAAGGCTTTGAGATCCATGTGATCGGTAACGATCATTTCAAATGTTGTAATCAGCACATTAAATTTCACTGGTTCCTTCAGCACCTTACCGCTATCTGTCTTATAGAAAAACTCGTAATCTTGTATCATTTGTTTGCTGGTTACCGAACCATGGTAGACAACAATATTCATATCGGTCCAGCTTTCAAATTCTCGCTGCCAATTCGGTATAGTCGAGAGTGGGGCAATGACCAGGAATGGTCCTCTTATGCCATACTCATAGACTGAGTGTACAAAGGTAAGACTCTGTATAGTTTTACCCAGCCCCATTTCATCGGCTAGAATACAATTGTGTGTGTTATACCAGGAAAATTTCAACCAGTTGAGTCCCTCCAATTGATAGGGACGCAATGTGTTGCCACCTTTGTAAACAGGCGTCTTGTCGATCTTTTTCCATAAGTCGGGGTGTGGACGTTTCTTATTTTTCCACTCGGTGCGTTGTGGCAGTTTGTTAAAACGTAAATATTGCTCAATCTTATCATCGTCCACATCTTCTTCCAGCTCCCAGGTGCAATCCTCGTAGGGTAGAGATTTCCACTTGACCAAGAAATGCTTGGTTGCCTCGCCGGAAGCTTCGTCCGTGTGCACAGACATATCTAGCACACGATCCACCTCAACAAAATCGGGATTAAAAGGTTCTTCCTCTATATTCTCGAATATATTCATTTGTTGTGCTTGTTTTTGCTGGAAGCGACGCACTTTGGCGCCAACACGACGATCACCTTTGAAAAGCTCCTCCTCAGTGCGCCATTCGCAGTGTAGGTAGGAAAAGTTGCGATATTTTACAAAGTACTCTTCAACCTCAATATAAACAGGTTCAGGTTTGATCGGTTTGGTTAAATTTTCTAATTCAACCTCCTTGATGTCTATTATCGTAGATTCTTCGTCAGCAGTGGACGCTGGATCTCCAGATTTTGCAGCTGGTGTCTCGGCAATAGCTTCGAGTTTTTCATTTTCCCCGTCTTTATCGTTGGAAGGTTCTACTTTTTCATCCATACTGGCAACATCGTTTTGGTCATTATCTCTTTCGAGATCCTCGTCAACTTGCATTTTCTCTACTGACTTTTCAGCATTTTCAGAAGTTTCAGAGTCTTCTTTCTTGGTGTCTGCTGTACTCTCAGTATCCTTATCATTTGCCTCAGTGCCTTCCTCTGCTATACTTGCCACTGCTTCTTCGACTTCCATACTTGATTCTGCTTTATCATTAACATCCTTTGGCTTTTCCTCTTCATTTGTCGCTGGTTGCAGATTTTGCTCTTCACGGTGCGTTCCGATTGGCTCTTCAGTGTCCATTTTTTTTGTTTCATCTTGAGTTTTGGTTGCATCATCTATACTTTCGTTTTTAATTTCCATTTCCTCATTGGGCGCAACCTTCTGCTCATCGCTTTCATTAATTTCAGTAAGTAGATGATTGTCGTCTGTCGATTCTTCTTTACCTGCCTTTACTTCCTCGTTTTCTTTTGACTCTGCTTTTATTGGTTCTAGTGGCGGTGGTGGCGGATCTGGCAACAGTTCCCTCTTGCCCATGCGTACAGCCAGTACATATTGTACAACCATGCTGTCCTCATCTCCTGTATTAATATAGACGTAATTCGGTTTGGAAGATATAGGAAGCGGTGGTTCTTGCGCCGCTGAAGGTTGTGAATCTTTTTCCGCTATTACACTGCTGGCTGAGCTGCTTGCACCTTCAGTTGCTGGCAATGTCGACTCTGTTGCTGCATCTACGTTCGATTTTTCTTCCGAGGAACTCGAAGCATTTGCTTCAGCTTCAGCCGCTACAATGGATGTTTCTAGAATTTTATCCACTTCGCCCGAGGAGCCCACGCCAGTGGGTAAAGCAGCAGCTGCTGCTGATGTAGAAGATCCACTGCTTTTCTTATCTTTCTTTACTGGAGAGTTGCCGGCCATCAAAGAATTCTCGTCTTCTGAAAAACGCAGCATCACATCGTCAATGTACTTTTTGCGTTGCGTATTACGCGATGAACGCCTCTTATGGGAGTCTAGTTCCGAGTCGGGCGGTGGTGAAGGTGGTGGCGTTCTTTCCAAAGTGTCGTCTTCGCCATCCGACTCGGGCACAATACGTCCTCGATTACGCCGCTTTTTGAGCGCCTTCGCTGAAAGCTGTGGACGTTTTCTTGTGCTGCCGCTGCTCTCTTCGCCACCGTCTTTGGCTGCCGATGCTCGGCTACGTCCACCGGAACGTTTTTTATTCTTTCTACTGGGGGTAACTGTGCTGGAGTCGCCAGCCGAGTCTGGCACGGAGTCAACAACTTCTTCTGTAGCCGGTTCATCGTCAGTTGCGGCCTGTGCGCTGCGCGAAGTGGGTATCTTCGAGACAGGAATGTCATCATAGTCTGGCGCATCATTGGATTCCATATTGGCTGCTGGCTTCAGTTCGCCATCATCAGATGTTGTAGTTTCGGGCTTATTTTCACCGCCTTCAGTTTCATCCAAACCTTCTAAAGTCGCCTTGCGTACCAGCGGCTTGTTGTCATCCCCATCACTGACATCGCCCACTCCAGGAGTCGTGTTGCTACCTTCTATAACCTCGGGAGCGGTTGCAGGCTTTTTTCGTTTACTAGCACCGCGGGGAGGTTTCTTACCAACAGTGCCACCGGACTCCGCCTCCATCGGATCTTTTACCTTCTTTACCTTAGGTGTTCGTTCTTTGGGTGAACGATTGGGATCCTTGGGTACACGTGGCTTGCGCGGTTTTTTCTTCTTTCCCATAACGTCTGTAGATGTGTCCAACTCATTTGCCGAGTGCACATCTTGAGAGATATCGGCACCACCTTCATGATACTCTACCAAACCGACAACAGATGTATCTCCAGCACCCTGAGTCACACAGTCTTCCGATACGGGCAGTTGTGTCGGGGGTATGGAAGGTATGGAGGGTATGTTGCCACTGATATCCATAAGATCACTGCTAGTTTGTAGCTTGTCACATTTTTTGGCACGAGGCTTGCGTGGCTTGGCAGCACCCTTACCTCGTCCGCGGCCCGTAGTACTAGTCACCTGTGGACTCTCGACCATGTGATGATGAAGGGCAACGTTGTTGCTGCCGTACATAGCTGACGGCATTGTCTGATAGAGTATGCATTGAGTGCCACCGGCGCATTGATCGTTAATCTCATGTTGCTGCAGCATATTAAGCCGCTCCTGGAGACGCATGATTTTCTCCTGATGGTCAGGGCCGCCAGGTGGCATGCAATACAATTCCTGCAATTGTTGTTGAAGCACTGCTATTTCTTGTTGATGTAGCATGGGGTATGGGGGATAGATGTGTGAACCTGGGGCGGCGGTTGGGTACAGTGGCAATGGTCCAGGTGGCATAATTTGTGACATTCCCGTTGGCACAACTGAGGCTGCTGTTACGGGCATGAGAGGCGTCAAAATTGACTGCTCTTGGGTTACCATACCTAGTGGCATTCCTAACGAGGTTGGCGGTGGTGTCGACATGGAAGTAGTCATACCAGTAGCTGATATTCCAGACGACATAGGCGCTAAGGGTGTGACAACAACTGGCATTTCATTTGTAGCACTTACAACTGTAGGCAGCAGCTGTTGTTGATGTTGCGGTAGTTGTTGTGGTGGTGGTGCTTCCATTGTTGACTTTTGCTCTTCATCAGCACTTATTGTAGTCTCTTCTATAGCAAAATTTTGATCTGTTGTAATAGCTGTGTCCATTATCGAAGCAGTCGCTTCTATTAAGTGCTGCTGTTGGTGTTGCTCCTCTATTACAGCTAAATTTTCTATATCAGTTTTTGTTGTCTCCACAGCTGTTGCTGGTTCTGTTGTTTTTGCCATGTCCAAATCTTCAGTTTCCTTCGGCGTGATCATTGCATTTGTTTGCTGTTCCACCAGTTGTGGTGGTTGTGAGGTTTCATCAATCGTCTTCGTGGCGGAGGCTGCATCGATTTCAGCCATACTATTGCCACTTATAAACATCGATTGTGAGTTACTGTCCAGCATTGCCGTAATTGCTGCTACACCGGCCGTGGTTGCGGCTGTTGCTGTAGCACCTGTTGAGGACATTGAATTGTTATCAAACAAACTTGCACCTGCACTTTCGAGTAGTCCACCTGCTTGCGCTGCACTAGAATTAGAATTGCTATTGAGCATCGAGTTGCCACCAATGCTATCCAAGGCGGACAACTGCTGCTGGTGATGATTGCTGTTGATCGAACTTTGTGAATTGCTATCATGCACTGAGGTGGGCTGATTATTTACAATGCTGTTCGTGGAGCTGTTGCTGCTGCTGTTATTGCTATCATTGGCAGCAACGGCTAGTGTAGATGAATCATTTGAGTTGGCGGTTTCATTCAGAATACTGCTGAGATGATGCGAAGCAGAGGGTGTTGTTGGAGTCTGTGGTTGAGGCGGGATGGTGGGTGTTGCTGAGACCGAAGGAGTAGTTGTGTTGGTCAAAGTTGGTGAAACATCGAGTGAAGGAATGGTTGGCTGCTGCTGCTGCAGTAGTGGTGTGGGTGTGGGTGTAGGTGCCTGCTGTTGCGGCTGCTGTTGGGACTGCTGTTGTTGATTGGAGGAAGTTGCTTCTTGAGCAGACAACATTGTGACAAAAGGATCCACATGCATTTGAGTGGGTTGTTGTTGTGGTTGATGATTATAGGAGTGTTGCTGTTGAATTTGTTGTTGTTGTTGATGAGTCGGAGGAGGTGGTTGATGAGTCGGAGGAGGTGGTTGATGTGTTGAAGGAGGTGGTTGAAGTTGCTGAGGCTGAGGCTGCGGCTGTGGTTGTTGTGACTGCTGTGGCGGCTGTTGCTGTTGTTGATGTTGAGGATGATGTGGTGATTGCTGTTGGTGCCTAGGTGACTGCTGATGCAGCTGATGATGCGCAGATTGCTGTTGTGGCTGCTGCGCATGATGCTGTGCCTGTTGCTGCATAGCTGCTGTTGGCATAGACATTGGGCTATCATGTGTTGGCGTATTTCGACTCATCATTGTAGTTGCATTAGACGATGTTGACAACTGATGGTGACTTAAATGATGCAAGCTGGCCAGGTTTTGTTGTTGCTGCTGCTGATGCATAGGTGATAATGTTGCCTGTTGTTGAACACCGCCTCCACCACCAACTATATCATTTATGGAATGCTGAAGTTGTTCGTTAAGTTGATGATGTTGTTGCTGTTGTTGATGCTGCTGCTGCTGCTGCTGCTGTTGTTGTTGTTGTTGTTGTTGTTGCTGCTGCTGCTGCTGCTGTTGTTGTTGTTGCTGCTGCTGCTGCTGTTGTTGCTGCTGCTGCTGTTGTTGCTGTTGTACTGTTTGTGCCTGCTGTTGCGCCTGTGGCTGCTGCTGTTGCTGCGAGGGCACAACAGAGGGCAGTGAAGTTGATGGTGGCTGATGTTGTTGCTGTTGAGTCGCTTGTGGCTGCTGAAGACTCATACCTTGTGTTTGTGCGTATAAATTCAATTGTTGCTGATGCTGTTGTTGCGACTGTTGATGCTGCATGCTGCCAACTCCCACCGGATTGGGATTTTGTTGACTCTGCTGCATCGCCGCCATGTGTGGTGGCCATTGTTGATGCTGTTGCGGAGACACCGGCATTCGAGGTCCCATTGGCGACATCGGGGTATGTCCCGATTGACGATATGCGGATGGGTAATCCATCGGAACACCTCCCGTGCCTGGCATTACACCCTGTGTTGGCATCACCATTTGTTCTAGAGCTTGTAGTGTATTTACGGGTTGTCCGGTGCCAGCAACACTTTTGGAGTTGGCCGGGCCACCCACTGATGTTGGTTGTGATCGCGGAGATGTCAAGCCAACCATGCCCGATATGCTGTGATGCGTTGGTTGCTGCTGCTGTTGGTTGGGTGAATTTACGGATTGTTGTTGCTGCTGCTGAGCCTGCTGTTGCTGGGTGGTTTTTGCCGGCGACATTACAGGACGCGGTGACATTTGTGAATGTGGCGACATAGTTGGAGGTCGCGGCGACATTTGTGGTGAAAGCTGCGGGAACGGTGCTCGATACTGTGGCGGCGATGTCAATTGGGCAGCTGCCGATTGGTGCTTAGCTGATGTCATGTAAGAAGGTGTCGGCTGGGTAGAAACACCTGCTTGCTGCTGATTTTGTTGTTGTTGTTGTTGTTGCTGCTGCTGCTGCTGCTGTTGTTGTTGATGATGACCGCCATAGCTGGATGGCACAACCATTGAATGAGGTGGCGGTAAACCAGCTGGACCGGAAAGTTGCTGATGTTGATTCGTGTTTTGCATGTGGCCAAGATGATTTTGTTGTTGTTGTTGTTGTTGTTGTTGTTGTTGTTGTTGTTGCTGCTGCTGTTGTTGGCTCTGCAAAAGATGTGTGCTCTGCTGCTGCTGCTGTTGAGCGCTCAGGCTGGATGGCAGTGATGATTGACTTGTTACCGGGTGTGCCGCATGTTGACCAGCATGCTGCAAGACTGGCGGTTGTGTTTGTTGTTGTTGCGCTACTGCACCCATCTGGGAGCTTTGCTGCTGCTGCGTAGCTAAATGATGAACCGGTGGGACTCCGGGTGGCGCAACTGAACTCGGTACATGTTGGCCATAGGGGCTGGACTGATCTAAAGCCGCATGACCATAGCCAACATGCTGTGAGGCTCGAGCCGATTGATGTTGCATAGGCCCAACGTAGCTACCATGTGGTCCATAAGGTGAAGGTCCACCAGGCACCGCCCCTGATACTGGTGCTTGACCAGGTGCTCCAGGATACATTGGATGCTGAGGGGCAGCTTGGGGATAATGCTGCGGAATACGGGATTGCTGCTGCTGTTGTGGAGTTGGCGCCTGCTGCTGCTGCGGTTGCGTTAGAGCGCTGTATCCACCGGTGTTAACATTTGGTCCTGGTTGTTGCATTAAGCTACCCATCATAGACTGTTGCGTTGCGTAGGGAAGTTTTTGCTGATCTTGTTGGCCATAAGTGGGCAAATGTTGGCGATAGCTGGAAACGAAAACAACAAATGTTTTAACAAGACAAGTAAAGCACAAGTAATGACATATGAGACAAAGTGATGTTGAAGTTCATAAATTAATTATGGTGATAGCTTACCTTGATTGCGCGGCTGATTGCCGTTGCTGTGGCGGTGCTGCCGCCTGTGGATGCCCATAGGCACCTAGACCGGCGCCTGGATATGCGCCTGCTTGTACGGGCACTGATGTTGGTGCACCCCAACCACTTAAGTCACCCATTCCCATGGCACCATGCTGATCGACGGGGCCAAGTCCGTAAATATTCTCCGCCGTTGGCTGGTACGATGGGTATTGTGGTTGTTGTTGTAGCGGATGTGGTGCCCTATGCCGCGGCGGATATCCGCCAGGAGGCCCCATCGCACGCGGTTGTGCTGCTGCGGCTGCAACTGCTGCGGCAGTGGCTGGGTCATAGCGATAGTATGGCTCCCTACAGGGTTAAACAGTGATGTAGATATATATATTGTTGCATTTCGAAAAGGATGAGTAGCTAGTGTGAGTTGAAACTGGGCACATGAAATTTATGCTACTACAAATGGGCGTGTTATGACACATGATTATTGAATATTAAAACCAATATTTATGATTTAAAACTTAATTAAATTAACTCTTTGAAAATACTGCCTCAAAAATGTTTCTACAGCGCCTTATTCCTCGATGTTGCATCTCAAGTTTTTGTTGCATCTTATTTGTCATTAAACGAGATTTTTCGAGCAGTTACAAATCTACTTGCAACTTTAAATTTCTATGTCGACGGTGAGTATGATAAACTGTCAATTTTGGTCTCGTTCAGTCATAAATAGCATTACAAATTTTTCTTTGTCAGTTTAATAATTAAAAAAATATATCCTCAGAAGTCTATCAACGTGCGGAAGGAGTACTGCCTTATAATATTCCAAATGTAAGACTTCTAATACAATAGATTGCAATTGAATAATACGTGGAGCAACCTACAGTTTACATTTATTCGGCGCGTACGTGTCAAGTTGACATTATATCCGGGCAAAGTACTTTACCACCGGAGTCATTTCGGTTGTTTTTTTTCATTTTCTTGGTATCACTATAACTTCCTATATTTTAATAAATTTTTAGTAAGTACATCCCCAGAAACAGAATTAGATGTTAAAGGATTCTGTGGTTTGTCCGGATATTTTTTTATCAATTTATCAAGGACTTGGCTTTGATGGTAAGACCATTTAGTCTAAAAAAAAATCAAGCATTTAATTCAGTTTGGGCCAGCGCCTATGCAAGAATGCATCGTGAACCCTTTTGTCTTTGTCGCTCTCACATGAGCGTGCACTAGCACACAACTGAAAGAACATTGGCCGACACTGATTTAATTACACAATCATTAATAACAAAAATTTTAATAACAAGATACAAATAAATGAGGTTTAGTGTTGCATAGCAAAGAGCCAAAATAATTAAATCATATTTGAATATTGACCTTTTTCTTTTGCAGGGAATCCACAAAGTGATGTACCAGTTTAAACGTGACGCACTCTACCGCCCCCATGACAAACCAGAAGTGGCTAGACCAGTCATGAGCAGAAAAATAAATTTAGTGAGCCAATTTTTTTTTTAAACACAAAATTATACTCATTATTGCTTATTACAAAAAAAAAAAGAAGATCAAAATAAAAAATGTTAATGCAATAAAAACAAGACTGATTCTATATGCTGGCCTATTTCTATCAAAAAAACAGGCAAGTAAAACAAATCATCAAATCATGTGTGTTTGTGTGCAACACATGGAACGGCACAAACATCTCAAGCGCAGCACCATTGATTTAGGCTTGCTTTTTGTTACCTTTGCATAAATTTGTTGTTGTTACCAAGTAAGAGTTGGTGAACGTCGGTTTTGTTGTTATTTTTTGTACGTGTGGTTGTTATTACAAATGTGCAAAGACAAAGTTGATAAAACAAAACAAATTTGTAGCTGAGCCAACTGAGCCAATTGAGCTTCTGGAAGCTCATGTCTGGGCTAGACAATTTTTTTGTATTCTTCATTTAATGTATAATAATGACAAAAGACATTTTTTCAATAAGTATTATCGATTTTACACAAAAAAAAATTCTAAACATGTGTGTTTTGATTCAATTCTGCAAGCGTATGCCACCTAACTATAAGTTTCAAGAGTAAGCACTTTGATTTCGGCATATTCATTTGTACAGTACCTATCTGTGTGCCGTAATTTCAAGTTAAGTTCAATCTGATTTCATGACACAACAATAATACATATTAAATTTAAGTATTTGACATGATACTTGCTGGTTAAAATAAAACCTCGACTCAGTTTATTAGTTATCAAAATCTTATTAATACAGTTGCATAACTTATAAATTGTTATTTATGATAAATTAGAACTTACCCTTGATGATTTCCGTGAAACATATTTTGTGCATTTCCATCCATTATATGATTTCCTCAGAAATTAAAAAACCAAATTCTATGGTAGTGTTCCCAACTCAAGTTTCGTATGCGGACGTCGAGTACGAACGAGTTGCAACAACACTTGTGGTCTCTATAATCTATTATCCAGTGCATTCAACATTAAGAACAAATGTCTATGAGAGCGTGTATGTAGTATTTTGTTGATTTTTATTTTTTATTTTTATTTTTTTAATGAATACAATATAAATAGTATCTCGTCTTCACTTTTTTTATAACAATTATTAAATTAATTGTAGTTATTTGAGTTTTTTTTAATATCTTTGCCTTGTCACAATGACATTTTTTAGATGCTGTAAGAAAATACAAAAGTAACGAATGTTCATATATTTTAAGCAAATTTTTCCTAATTGTTTGCATAAATATACACATGTATTATGAGGCGAACTTGTTCGTGTTACGAAGAAGCGTCATAGTGCCCCTCCGGCACCTCTCACATAAACTAGTTGCTCTACACTTAAATATTTACAATGAAAAACAAACGAAAAAAACTAACACAGTAATTTAATTGACATTCATAATTAATAATAATGCAGTGACGCAAGGCTTTCAAACAAATAGAATACAACAAACAAAAACCCATAAAGTTCGAAAGCCAACAACAATTTTTTTCATATTTAGTTCGTTGTATGTTTCAAGTATGTATTTGCATTTAAAATTCAATGAAATATTCTAAAATTTTTTTGTTTTATTCCTACTACTCCTTCTTATCACACTTTTGAGATTGAAAAATTATTAAATCGATGAAATTTTAATGCGCAGATCTGAAAGTAAAGATAAGATAAAAATTGGTTAGGATTTGGTTATAAAAGTTTGTAGTGGTTGTTAATAACTAGCCAAGGGTAAAATTATGCCAACAAGGAGTTAAAAAAGTGTTAGCTTTCAATGGAATTTGAATATCCGTGGTCTGAGGAAATTACAATATCTCTATTAACATAGATGCACACCTTGCCCACTGATATTTAAACAATTTTACACTCTCTTAGAAAATCTGTGAAGTGCACAGATATAGCAGTGTGACTCTAAAGTTTGCATTATTAAACTTTTAAAAATTGACGCCTTTCCTCTTTAACAGTAGTGTGTTCAGACAAGTAGCACACAAAGTATGCTTTGAATTAATTCTGATCACTTTTTTATGTATCTGTGGCATTTTATAATAAAATCTTAAATGTAAAAATCAGGGACCGTAAATAACTGTTATCGAAAAATTTTTATCAAAAAAAATCATGGTCTTGAAGATATCGCAGACATATAGATCTTTATTAAAATTATCACATTGAAATAGTTACAGACTACTTATACATATATATTTATATACACTTACATTTCTAAAATCAATAAAAAAAACTATTATAGTAGAAATTGAAAGCCACAGATCAAATAAAAGTAAATATAAAAACTATTTTTAAGTGAAATGATTAAATGAAAACAATTAAAAACAATATAAAACAGCATGGATGAGCAATTTAGCACAAATCAGCTCAAGAATCACGTGCCATGATGCTGCGTAAAAGAAGATCTTTGAAAGTTTTTCTGGATACATTATTAAACAAGTCCGAGACGCATAAAATCTCATTAGCTTCACTCATGCAGCGTGCTATAGGCATATTCTGAGAGTAGTTAGATCTATGGACGAGCTCTCGGAAATGGAATTGGCTACGGAAGAATCGCGAAGGGGTATAGAAGACGAGCATTGTAAGAACTTCAGGGCATTGAATAATATGATGAATAAGGTCCCATATAAACATAATTGAAAATATTTTACGAGGAATAGTCAAGGAGGTTAGATTAGCGTTAGAAATCATTTTGTATTTTAGAAAAAATATCAACTTTTCAATCAATGTATCAGTCACTATCGTGTCTTGTGCGGTAGCAGAGCAAAAGTTTTGAATATAAAATTTGTTTATATTTCGTTATATAATAAATATAAACAGCTCCGCTAAAACAAAAAATACATAAGTTGTTGATATTTCGTTGGATAATACCAAAATTTTTGCTCCGCTACTGCACATGTCACGATAGTGGTTGATATATTGATTGAAAAGCTAATATTTTTTCTAAGATACAAAAAACATTTTTTATTTTATGGTGAGTAGTTCAGATTCCAGATCAATAATACTAAACACGTGCCAAAAACGTAAAACACCCTGTATATCCATAATACAGATTTGAAACCAGCGTTGAAAGTACATATAGGAATAATAATGGGTTTAGCGGATACGAAATTTGTAGACTAGTATTATTTATCCAAACATATCTAAATATAAGAACAGTGCTATTATTTCGTTCGCAGCTGTTGATCTACCAGATAAAAAGCCGTGCTGATTACAGGAGATTAAATTTTTAACACAAAATGACAATTTATCATAAACAATTTTCTCAAAGACTTTAGGAACATATAAGATTTTACTAATTGGTCTATAGTTGCAGACATATTGCTTCGGACCAGATTTATGGATTGGAACAATATACGAAATTTTCCATTCATCCAAGAAGGTACCAGTAGATAAGGATTTATTAAATATTAAGGTTAGAGGAAGACTAATTGGTGTATCACAATTTTTCAGCAAAGTTGTAGGAACGCCATCAGGACCAACCATTGAAGAAGATTTAAGATTCAGTAGTGCATTTTCAACATCTTGAACTTCTAAAAAGAGATTACCTAAATTTATAGAATTACAAGAGAAAGAGGTACTAGTCGTTGAAGAATGAGCTGTCGTGTAGACGGATTTAAAATAATTTGCAATTATTATTTGAGTATCTTCAGAACTTGAAGCCATGTAAAACATAGAGTGAGGAATGCCACTTGACTTTCTTTTTATGTTTACAGTGGCTCACAACGAAAGTCGGGCAAGCATTTCTTAGCACTTTCGCATTGATTTCAGATATGAAAATGTATGAAGAATATTGCAATATATATTTTTTTCAAAAAGTTAGTTTTTGGTGAACAAAATTAAACAGAAACATTATTAAGAAATTACAACATAACGGTGAAACAAATTTAAATCGAAACAAACCTATAAAAACGAGCTCACATTGAAAGTCGGGCAAGTAAAGAAAAAATGCAAATTGTGGTCCTTAAACCGTTATTCTTGCTTACAACTTTTTACTACTGTTGGAATAATTCAGTGAAACACAAATTAAAGAAATAAACATTTCTCGAAAATTTAACCAATCAACACTGGCAGAAAGGCAGATCGTGATAGATAATTTTTTGGAATGAAAATCCGAGCGACAAATTTCACAAATCGCCTTAAAAAGTAAATCAACAGTGCGCGATATAATCAAGCATTATATAAAAGATAAGAGAATACGCAATAAAGAAGGTACAGTAGCTGAAAATAAACTTAGCTCCAAAGATGAAAGGTATTTTTTAAGAGAAATAATAAAAGACCTAGTTTTATTTGCACTAAAACTAGAGGCCAATTTGATACAATTTGAGGCTAATTTGAAGAAAGGAACAATTTGAGGCCATTCTCAGAAACAATTTGAAGAGTTTTGAGAAAAAAAAATGTTTAAATTGAGGAGTAGCACGAAAAAAGCACTGCATTAGAAAGAAAAGTGTAATAGAACGCCCCAATTTAGTGCATGAGCAGATGACCAAAGACTTTCTATTCTGGAGCAAGGTTAATAAAAACAGAAAACATTAGGATCTTTAGCGTTTTTGAATAATAAACTTTTAGTACAGGTTTTGTTTACCGATGAGAGCTGATGGAAAGCGAAAACTGAATGAAGAATTTTGCAATAAAAATTCTAAACATATGATTAAGGATGGAAGAGGATCAGTCATGGTTTGGGGTTGCGTCTGATGTTGAAAGGATTCATTTTATTGAAGGTATAATGAACAAAAATATGTTTCTTAACATTCTCATGGTGCAGCAAGTAAAAGAAAGTGCGGGTAAATAAGGAATTGCAGACAAAATTTTTAGTTTTACCAAGACAATGATCTGAAACATACGATGCTCTTGGTAAAGAATTGTGTACTTAATATTTGTCCAAATGTCATAAAAACAACCTCACAAGGCCCAGATTAAAATGTTATAAAACATCTATGAGATGAACTTGAACCCTGAGTGCAGTATCAGAGATGGACAACTAAAGATCCAATCCTAAAAAAAAGTATCCTAAGTGAAGAGTGGAATCAGATTGGAGCTGAAGTTTTTAAAAATTCCAAGTCATATAAGAAAAAGGATTGGCAACAAAATATTAAATTCTTAGTTTTAGCATTGAATTCCTTATCTACGCGACTTTTAATGTGAGCTCGCTTTTAAAGCTTTGGTTTGATTTAATTTTGTTTAACCGTTATGTTCTAATTTTTTAACTATGTTTTTCTTTAATTTTGCTCACCAATCAAGAACGTTTTAAAAAAAAAATATTTACTCTAAGTTTCTTCTTACATCTTCATTTCTAAAACCAATGCGAAAGTGCTAAGAAATGCCTACCCGACTTTCGTTGTGAGCCACTGTATATACCACCAAAAGAATTTACTATTCTCTTTAAGCCTATCTTCAATAGAAATAATATGAGATTCAAAACAAATTTGTTTAAAATATTAAACTCATGTTGACAGTTTAAATAGTGAATTTTGAGAAGCTGGGGCTCTATTCTGTATTTGTGAGTTTTAAAGTGTACACTGGCTGTCACAAAAACTCACTGCTTTTAAGTCGGTGAGTTCAGTCAGAAAAAGTGTAAACTTTCAAACTCACAGTTAGAGAATAGGGCCCCTGGTTATCCAATGAACATCTGAATCTCTTATAAGCTTTATTATGTTATGATATTAAAAAAAGGTCCTAAAATAAAACTTTTACTGTTATTTTTCAACAGAAAAAAATAGCTCTAAGGGCCAATTTTTCAGTGCGAGTTTAAACTCTAGTCAAATTAAACTGAGGTTAACTCACCAAAATTAGACGTTTAAACTCGATTTAGGCAAAAAAGAAACATATTATATTACATATTAAGTCAATTTAACTTTAACGAATGCTAAAATATCTAGTTAAACCAAATTTAATCGTCCAATTTTGGTGAGTTAACATCAGTTTAATTTGACTAGAGCTTAAACTCGCACTGAAAAATTGGCCCTTAGAAAGTGATTTTTATTGCAGGGAAAAATAACAATTATTTCGGACTTTTATTTTTTTCGGCTAATTTAACTGTTATTTTTCAACTTTTATTTTTCAGTCAAAAAATAAAAATCAGTTTCGGACTTTTATTTTTTTCTGCCGGAAATAAAAATCCTTTTTGTGTAATTTCTTTAATATTGTAGCTAAATAATTTTTGTTTTAAAATTTTTGTAAATTATGTTGTATATTTTCCCACCATATTATTGCTTTTTCCGAAAACCTCTTAAAAATAACTTTTTACAGAATACACAACACACTTGCAATTTTATATTGACAAAATTGCAATAAAATCAGCCAGTAATTTTTTCGTTTTCATATTGAAAAAATGTTGTTGTTGTTTCTTTGAAAAGATTCGTTAGAACAATTAATTGTTCTAACTTTGACCTAAAGCTCAATAAACGATTTTAAACTATCAAACAACTAGAATTTGTATTTAAAATCAAGTATGATTAAAACTATCAAACATTTAGAATTTGTATTTAAATCATATAAAATCAACATAATTATTTTATTTTGCAGATTTGATCATCATTTCATCATTTGAAGCACAGCCGCGAATAACGTTGTAAGAGACAAAATGGTAATTGTTCACTTTTATTAATTTTACAAGCACTTTTATCTATTTTTATTAAATTTTTTTTTGTTGGGGTATGCATTTAAAATACCCCAAACTGCTATTCGCAAACTGGTATTCGCAAAAAAAACACTCTAAAAAATGTCACTTACGTTATTCGCGGCTGTGCTTCATTTGTTACTGTTCGAAAATTGCGGCTTCATTAATTTTTTCTTACACCATCTTTCCATCGAAAAATTTCCAATTATATCCAATGGATATAAAATGTATTTCTTATTTTGGAAGAAATGCTTTCTGCATTTTCTGATACTTCAGGAATCGATAAAAAAGTATAAACAACTTTTCTTTGTAATGAAAATACTTGGGATTATCTCCACATTTCTTAAATTAATCCACTGAAATTAATGTGATTTATAATGTGTAATCCTATTTTATATAGGATATAATTTACTATGATCTCAAAAATTGGTAATGACCAGGGCTCGGATTTTGATGACCTACAAAACTGCAAGAAATTACCTAAAAAATTACAAAAATTACCTAAAAACTGACAAAAATACCTAAAAAACGCAAACAATTGCATAAAAAATAATCAAAAATTTAGCCTTAAAAATAAAACATTACTAAACTAAAATTTATTTTATACAAGTATATCCTTAGTTGTTATCTAACACTTGTTTCAGTCTTCTACATACCCTCCTTTCGTCAGTTTTACCACGCGCAGAGCTTTTTTTTCATCGAAGTTTATAAACAAAGCTACTCCTTTGTCGAGAGGTAATGTTTTTGATTGAAGAGACTCTAGTGTTAAGGAATATGTTTAAAAATTTACATTTGGACATTTTTTAGTACGAAAAAAAAACAAAAAAATTATTTTAAAATTACACTAAAATGACCTAAAAACCCGAAAAATGCTCCAAAAATTAAAAACGTCCAAAAATGACAATAAAATAACTTAAAAATCTCTAAAAATGACAAAAAAAAATACCCTAAATTTAGAAAAAATATAGATATAATTTAAATGATTTTAGTTAATGAATACAATTTTTTTGTTTTGTTTAATTATTAATTTAATTTAAATACTTTATTTCAAATACAATAATACAAATTTTAAAGCACACATTTTATAAATATGTTTTAGTTCAAGTTTTTCACCAAAAATAAGGTTTTTTAGATTAAAGTTTTAAAAATATGGCAACACTGGCTGCTAAACTACTGATGATATCTACCTAACACAGTTAACTGCTTTTTGCATAAATCTTATGACTTTAGATGATTTATTTTGTGATCTGATATATATTGCAAAATTAAATAAATGTTTAGTGGACGGACTGTCAAAAGCAAACACACCGGCAGACGGATAATGTGGAATCCAGGTAAACAGATGGACATGTAAAATGCAGGCGAATAGTTAAAAAACAAATATTTTAAGCTGGAACAAAACCTGACATGAATTTACAGTAATACTTAGGTATTGCCAAGAAATTATTGCTTAATGTGGTGTCAGGAAATTCATTAGTAAAATCTATAAACTAAAACTATTGGAACAATGTATAACCCAAAACTACTTATTTTAAACATGATTTCAGAAAATTGTAAATCTTTCAAAAACTTTTTATTCGTGTTAAATAAAACAAAATGAAAATTTTGTTTTTTATATGAAACGAAAATAGATTCCCGAGGGGAAATATTATCGGGATACATCTATATCTATTCTATTATATAAAAGGAGACCCACGAAATTTGAAGCCAGACAAACTCGGTAACCGGTAACCGATTATTTTTTGATAATTCTATGTATTAATTCTTTGATAACAATTTGATAATTCTTTGTTTATTCAATTCCTATGATAATTTCCAGTGTCATAGCTACGAAGTTTTTCGAAGCCTATTCTTTAATTATTACAAAATTCAGGTATTTTATTTGATGCTTACATTCAACAAGCCGCAGAATACAAGAGCAAACAAAGGTTCCCTCTCTTTGTCACGAGAGCTACTCTCAATATAACATGGCAGCAGTGTTACCATAAAAGGGAATTGTCCCCGTTTTTCGGGAATTTTCAACCCAAAAGGAAAAACGGGAATAACACCTTTAAAAATGGGGAAACTGAGGTTGAGCATTAAAACATTAAATTTCTGGGACGGTGGTAGAGCATTAAGACTTTTCACATTTGTTAATCCTAACGTTTTGAAAAACACGTATCCTTCATTAACTCTGTTGTGCTCCTATTTTCTTCATTTATTTAAAAAAATCTGAATTTATTTATCTTGACTTAGAATAGGTCACTAAGAAATATTGATTTATTAAATATACTAACACAAAATGTGCAAAATTTTTAGCATTTTAAGTATGAAATTTGCAATTATTGTTCATTTTTCTTTTCCGCTTAGCGGTGTATACACTGAGAGAGCTTTTTCAGCCATAAATTTAAATAAAGCTAATATAAAAAAATCGGTTAGATATCGCAAATGGCATTTTACACACCAAAATTCATATGAATAATCAAAACTTAGTAGGATTAGAAATCGAAAGAAATTGTTTGCAGTTACACTCAAGTAATATGTACAAGCAAAATGTGATAAATTTTTTAAAGGTATATGTTTAATAACATTGCTAAAGTATGTATTGTTTTGGTTTCTGTAAATAAAACACTGGTTATTGTAAATAAAACACTGAATTTTGAAAAAGGGGACAAATCGGGAAAATGTTAAGGGAAGAACGGGGACTTATTGAAATGCATAAACAAAACGGGAATGATCTCTTCCAAAATCTGGAAACATTGCATGATAGCCATGTTGAGTAGTTGCTTTCAGTGAGATTGTCGCAATTTACACGTCAGTCAAAGTCAGTGATCAGTCAAAATTTGTTGTTGTTTTCCCAGCTAAAAATAAACTTAACTCTCTGCGAGACCGAAAATTAACTTCATCGTATCAGTTAAATTTTCAGTGAGCCTAAAACCTGTATCAGTCAGTCAAACGGCTGCAAACTTTTACTTGTCTACTGCCTAGTTACAAATAATTCGAAAGGTAGTAAATTCAGCAAAAATACTTTTATTGTATCTTATCTTTATCCGACGTACCGATTTGCCAGAGTGATCAGTTTCAATCCTTAAAGATCAATAATGTTTCGTTATCACACTCCATTAAAATTAAATTAATAAATAACTAAAATATTTGATAACACTTCTATGCACCGACTCAATATCAAAAAATAAAGGTTGGTTAAATTTTAAGGGCCGATGTTGATTTTGAAAACACAAATTATTTAGGAAATTATTGTCATTTCTTTTTATTATGATATGGTTCAATTATGTATGGAACAAAATATCGGCCAAATGGCCGCCGCGACCTCGGCGGCACACCTCCATCCGATGGTCTACATTCTCGATGAAGCTGAGGCATAATTGAGGTTCTATGCCGTTAATGTGCCGAATTATCTCATTATTTAGCTCTTGAATTGTTGCTGGCTTATCGACGTACACCTTTTCTTTCGAATACCCACAAAGAAAGAAGTCCAACGGTGTCAAATCACATGATCTTAGCGGCCAAATGACATCGCCACCACGTGAGATAACACGGCCATTGAATTTGTCGCGCAAAAGAGCCATGTTTCGTTAGCTGTGTGGCAAGTGGCTCCGTCCTGTTGAAACCACATATCGTCCACATCCATATCTTCCAATTCGGGCCATAAAAAGTTCGTTATCATCTCACGATAGCGAACACCATTCACAGTAACTGCCTGATCGGCCTCATTTTGGAAAAAATACGGCCCGATGATGCCGCCAGCCCATAAACCGCACCAAACAGTCACTCTTTGTGGGTGCATTGGTTTTTCGACAATCACTTTCGGATTATCATTCGCCCATATACGGCAATTCCGCTTATTGACGAATCCACTGAGGTGAAAATGTGCCTCATCACTGAAGATGATTTTCTTCGAAAATTGATCATCCACTGTTGCCATTTCTTGCCACCATTCTGACCATTGACGACGCTTGAAATGGTCGAGAGGATTTAGTTCTTGAGTCTTTATGCAAGTCTTTATGCATAATGTTCATCAACGACTAGCGTGAGAGGTGCAATTGTTGGGCACGACGACGAGTTGGGGTGGACGGCTCTTCAGCCACACTATCGCGAACAGCAGCAATATTTTCTGCAGTACGAGCTGTACGAGCATGCACTGGTGTTTTCACATCTCCTACAAACCCGGTTTGCTAAAATTTTTGCACGATTTTTCCGATTGTACACATATTTGGACGATTAAATTGACCGAAAAAATCACGTGCATTTTGATTTGAACGTCCATTTTCATAATAAGCCTGAATAACTTTTACGCGTTGCTCGATTGTGTATCTTTCCATCGTTCAAATTGAATTAGTCTGAAATTGAGAAATGTCAAATGAAATGCAGAAAAAAACTTGAAGTTTAGGTGTGGTTCACATTCAACATCGGCCCTTAAGTAGGCAGTAGAAAAGTAGTAATAAATGCTTGCAATGGCCATCAGTCAGAAAAATCACGTGTAAGCGGTAATTCAGTCAAATATCTCAGGGAGAGTAAAAGAGCAAAAAACGCGATATGCTTAAGTCAATTTCACTGACATGTAAAATTGCCCCATTGTTGATGTCATACATTGTTGATTAATTTTTTTTGCAAATGTTTTGAGGGGAGTTGCCAGAATTCAGGGGCCCTACTCCGTATTGCGATGCGTAAATCAATGCGTTGCGAAAATGAAACGCGATGAGCATTTAAATAGCAAATCGCACGTGGTTATCGCATTACGGAGTACCGATTACACTATTTTGCGATCTTTTTTTCGCATTGCAATACAGAGTAGGGCCCCAGTTATAAGCATAAATTATGTTTTGCAGCCTTGTCAGCTAGCTTTTCCCGACATGAGATTGTGTATGTCTATATGTCTATACTATCTATCTATCTATAATATTAAAAGCGTTGTGACACTGCACAGATGTTTAACAATCACGCGAGAATCACTGAACTGATTTAGACGATATAGGTACAAAACGATTTCTTATTTTGTCACTCCTACTTTTCACGTCTACTATATGCTAAAAATGCTATATTTCAGACGGTTTTGGTCGTATAAGACTAAAATTTGGTAATATTATTTGTATGGTTATTTTCGGCAGCTGTACTAAAAATGGGTTTCACCGCCCTCTTTAACCTCCCAAAAATCAATGAAAATGCTATATTCCAAACGAGTTTGGTCGTATAATGCTACGTTTAAATTGAGCCAAATGATTCATTTGGAATCAGTCATTTAAAAGTGTATAAAATAATTTGTTGTTTGACGTTTTCCTTAGTTTTTAGTGTGTTAGTACGAAATAGTTTGTAATAAGTTTTTAGAACGTATCCAAACTCATTCATTTGTTTTAAATGAGTTGAACTGCAAGCGAGAATTTGTATGGAAAATGAGATGACTTCGTTTCTCATTTGGCCGAATGGGCTGAAATGAGTCATTTGGTCTAATGTTAACGTAGTATACGATTAAAATTTGGTAATTTAGTTCGCACGGTTACTTTTGGCAACTATACTAAAAATGGGCGTGTCCCATTTTAATTACGCCCACTTTTCGGAGGATAAGCGTGGAGTGAAGACGGTTTGGGTCGTATTAAACTAAAATTTTTGTAATTTAGTTTATATGATTACTCTTGGCAACTGTTCTAAAAATGGCAGTGTCCTACTTTAGTTACGCCCACTTTTCAGGGGATAAGCGTGGAGTTTAACTCTCTAGGTTTAACTCTCTAGGCAAACTCTCTAGGTTTAAGCTAAATTGATATGAAATTTGGCAGTCGTGGTTTTAGTGAAAAAATGTTCTCATAACCCCATTTCCGCTCACAAATCATCAAAAATGCTATATTTCGGACGCTTTTGGTCTTATTAGACTAAAATTTGGTAATTCAGTTAATATGGTTACTTTCGGCAACTATACAGAAAATGGTTAAAATATGTATAAAATTTTTTTTCCGAAAAACATAAAAATTCATATATGGCAGTAGGCGGTCTTTGGCTCCTGCGTATGCCGGAGAATACTTTAAATCAAAAAAAAATGCCAAATAGATAATTGAATTACTTTAAAAATTTTCAAGAATATGTAAATCCACTGCAAAGCAACTCAGGATCTTTCTATGCTGGATTCCCGGACATAGGAATTTTCTAAGTAACTGCAAAGCAGATGAACTCGCTCTCATAGGCACTACCAAACCATTATCTACAGATAAGGGAAGCCTTGGTATTCCTTTCACTACATGTAAACTCCTTACACATGAGCTATCCTGCAATGAGCTAGCCCAAACTTACCCTTAAGCGTTTAAAAGAACTCATCTTTCTTAGTAGAGACCACATCAGCACCATTGCAGGGGTCTTAACAGGGCACTGTCTGGTTGACAGACACGCCCAGAGGTTCAACATCCCCCAAGACTTCTGCAGAAGCTCTAGATATGAAGAGGAGGAAGAATCTACATTACATTTCCTCTGCGCTGGCTCAAAAACGCTTTTTTCACTGAGGCAACTGGTTTTTCAACGACCTTTACGAACTCTCGGAATCTTCGGTATACCCAATCCTAGGCTTAATTTATAGCTTAAAATGGTTTAAATAGAGAAAGGAAAGGAATACTTTGTTATCACAAAGGGCCTCATTGGCCTAAGGGCCGTTTTATTCACTCTCAGTTAAATTTTAATCTGCAATTAAAAAGGGAAATTCATGATATTGTGTTTTTTCACTCTCAGTTAGCCAATTTTTTTGAAGTTTCTCCAGTTAGCTAACTGGCAGTTAGGTTTAATTACGGAATTAGCTAACTTGGGAAAATCAATCAGTTAGCGACTTTTAATTGAGGAATTAATTTTTTCAGTCCAAATCATTTCATTTTGACTTTTATTTAGATTGTTAATTTTTTTAAAATGAATATCGAAATAATCGAGTTAAATCGATGTTGCGATACTTTCAACGATATACTTATTTTGTTTGATCCGGACGAAGATGATAGGAGGTTATTAGTTGAGCGAATAAAAATACAAAATGCATGAGCGTATTGATTTCAACAAATGGGATAACAAAGACTTCATCTATCGTTTTCTTGTTTCGTTGTTCAACTGCTGAAAAGATTAAATCATCTCTTGTCCATATCCAAAAAAGATAAATTTCGATTTAAGGAATATGTCTCTATTGAACTCTATTTCTTAAGTTTAATCCTTGTTTCGCTAGATCTCGATATATACGTCCCATCGCTCAGTTGCTGATTCCTCTGCGATTCTACGTGCTAGGTTCCATGCAAGTGGCATATCTTCAGTCTCGAACATAATTAAAAGAGTCTCTCTTGCAATTGCGCAGCATCGTTCAACTTATATTCAAATGATAAGAACAGAAACTGATCTGACTTCTGCCAGCGAACAATTTTATTCGTTTTCCCGCTTTCCACGATCAATTGATTGTACACATATTCGAAGTTAGTCTCCCGGTGGTGAAAATGCTGAGTACTTCCGAAACCGAAAGGGGTGGTTTTCGTCAAATGTGCAAGAAGTTTGTTCAGCTGATATGAAAGTTACGAACATCGTTGCACGTTGGCCTGGAGCATCGCAAGACCGAACATCATTATAGTTGGAGACTCAGGATATCGTAATACGCATTATTTGGCTGCTCCCCTACATCAGTGCGAATCTAATTTACATCAACTTTACAACGACAGTCATATTCGAACACGCAATGTAATCGAGCGCACGTTTGGGGTAATCAAGCGTCGTTTTCCGGTGTTGGCTCTTAGCTTAAGAGTAAAAATAGAAACTACAAAACTCATTATAGTGGCATGTGCAATCTTGCACAATATAGCAATTGACGCAGAAGAGTCAACACCGCCCACAAATATTGACAATTTTGATTGCATATTATCAATGGCTAAAGTGCCACATAATCACAACTGAGCGGAATGCAACAAATAATGAACGTGATAACTTAATTCTTGGATACTTCCAGACACTTGCTAATTATTCCTAGCTTTATTTTAATAGAAAATAAAACAAAATTTTTTTATAAAATAATTAACTGTATTTTATTCTGACTCTGTTTGGTATGCCCGAATGGCAGCCCAGCAGTGACGCAATGCTAGAATTAGCGCAAGCAATAGAAATGTCCATAAGTGCTATTGACAGTTTGGAGCAGTACCACTTATGGACATTTCGATTGTTTGTGCTAGTTCTAGCATTGCGTCACTGCTGGGCTGCCATTCGGGCATGCTTTTGCCTCCACCAGTGGCTTTACGGCTTTGTGGCGACCGTAGCTTAGTGACTAGAGTGCGTGGCCCCTAAGCTAAAGAACCGCGATAGCCCGGGTTCAATTCCAGCTCAAACAGAATTTTTTTCAATTGAATAAATTTTCTGTTCGGTCGTCACCTCTCTGCAGACAATGGCAAACCTCAGAGAGTAAAAATTTGCAATGTAAAGCTTCTTGAGAACATAAGCCGTTCAGAGTCGGCATAAAACACGTTGGTCCAGTTCTCGGTCATTTGTGATCAAACATTTAATAACATGCACAGCACAATTGATCAATAGAAGCTCGGTCAAAGTTCTTTTATTTGGTGTCATACAGCTAAGTATCGATGAGGTTAAAGAACAATTAGCTGCATCAGAGGAAAGTAATACATTTCACCAGACAACATAACTACTTATTTTTTAAATAAAACGTGTATTCATTTAGCTAAACCACTAACTAAGATTTGTAATATGTCTCTTTTATCAGGTAAATTCCTTGATACATGGAAAGTCGCCTACATAAATCCGATACATAAGTTAGGCTCAAAGAACGAGGTAATAAATTACAGACCCATTTAAATAATGGTAATAAATTACAGTCCATTGAGAAGAGGAGGGTATATTGGGAAGTAAGAAACGGTATCTCGGATGAACAGCATGGATTTGTTAGTGGAAAATCCACAGTTACTAACCTATCGCTTTTTGCTAGCTATTGTCTTAAAGGTATGGAGAGTGGTGGTCAGGTGGATGCTATATACACTGACTTTTTTAAAGCTTTTGATAAAGTTCAGCATAATGTTCTTTTAAAAAAACTAAAATACTTAGGAATTCATTCAAATTTACTAAAATGGTTGAGTGCTCAACTACAACCCTTAACTCAAGAATGCACTTTGATTTTTTTTACTTTCAAACGCTTTGTAAATGCTGGAGACGAGAAGCCAGTTACAACAATTTTTAAACACGCTAACTGCAACGCCCTGTAGAAAACTACAAAGACAAAAAAAAATTGTTATGTCCTTATGAATAATTCTTCATTACGTAAAAAATTTGAATCATAAAAATTAATAATACCAGGTAAAAAAATTAATAAAAAAAGGTGTTTTTTATGGCTACACACTGTAATAGTACATTCAATTTAAAACGTACAATAAGCAAAAATCAATGACAAACTGTCATTTGTGTTGACAATAAACTCAAATTTCCCTGGGTAATTTTTAATTGAAATTAAAATTTAACTGACATTTTTTAATTGCCAGTTAGATTTAACTGTGGTTGAAAAAAACGAAATTTTAACTGTGGATTTTAATTCCAAAGTTATTTTTAACTGAAAGTTGAATTTAATCCACATTAGGGATTTTAATTGAGAGTGAATAAAACGGCCCTAAGTGTGTCTCAATTGAGGCAGCCACATAACCTAACTTACAGTTAATCATCAGTTAAACTTCAAATGACCACCAAAAATTTAAAAATTAAATGAATAAAGTTTTTTCTAAATGACCTCTATATTAATTATGTTGACTTTATATGATTTAAATACAAATTCTAAATGTTTGATAGTTTAAATCATACTTGATTTTAAATAAAAATTCTATTTGTTTGATAGTTTAAAATCGTTTATTGAGCTTAAGGTCAAAGTTAGAACAATTAATTGTTTTAACGAATTTTTCCAAAGAAACAACAACAAAGTTTTTTCAATATGAAAAGGAAAAAATCACTAGCTGTTTTGATTGCAATTTCTGCTCTGCTAAAAGCGTCATCAGAAATCTTTGTGATACCCGTGCAATGACGTTTCTGATGATCTTCTGAATATCAATTGATCTATTCTGAGTTTCAAGCGACCTATTCTGATGTTTTCTGATTGCAATTGATTTATTTTGGCTTTCAAATGAAATTCTGAATTTCTAATCTTCTCTGATGTATTGTCAATTTTTCCAGATTATAAAAAAAGTCAAGTCGAATGGGTCTTGCAGTGAATGCATATAAGACGAAATACTTGGTGTCAACAAACAAGCAGTCCAAGCGTCTTGGAACTCACGTTACAGTTGACAATACCTCCTTCGAGTTAGCAAATTAGATGAAAAGACTTAAGAAGCCTCTGCGTCAATGGAGAGTACCAAATACGGTGGAATGATAAACTGTAAAAGCTGTACTCTCACATCGACATAGTCAAGCGCATTGAAATCGAGCGGCTTCGCTGGCTAGGTCATGTTCAGCGTATGAAAGACGATGCTCCAGTGAAGAAAATATTAGATTCGGTACCCAACGGCGGTCAACTCAGAAGAGGACGGACCGCATCTTCGTCGGAAAGACTATGTAGAGGACAATCTGACGAAGCTTGGTATTTCCAATATTTCGAAAAACGAAAACGCTATAAGTAAGTATTCTGAATTTGCAATGGAATAATGAATATCAGTTCATCTTTTCTAAATTACAATTGGAAATGGTATAGGTGTGAAAAAAGGAGATACCTAGATGTTAAAAAGTTTGTATGTACCTCTGATAAATTGCCTTTTACAGGTACTTTTTTCTAACAATGCGCCCATTAAATTGAGTCTACATTACGACGAATTGTTGCTTCCTCTAACTCTAAAGTAGTACCCACTCTTTCCTTTCTTAAGGTATTTACTATAGATTATTGAGTGCATTTACGATCATTTGTCCTTTTTCTTTCAAGCTTTCTGATTTTGCCCCTTTGAAAAGTGCTTATCGCGAACCATCATCTTGATTACTTTATTTAATACACATTTTAGATGATTTCTTAAGAAAATCTGCGATTACGATATGCTGTTTATATGAGTCATTTACTTATGACTGCACATTAAAAAAATATATTAGTTTTTCAAATTCATTCAGTGCAAAATGGACAATGTGTCCATCCCTATATGCATATGTGCAATTAAATTGTATGGATTTAAACAAAATCGATGTGCTCACGAGAACTTTTAAGGGGAAAAGCTATACGCTTATGGATATTTTAATTTTAAGTACATACAACGTACAGCATTACCCCATAAATGATCCGTTATCCAAAAATATACCGAAGGTGTTTTCCACTTACTATTAATAAACTTGATATGATTTAAAATGCTTTTTAATATTGTTATTTAAAATAACTTACCGGTCTATGTGTCCATGGTACTTTCATAGTTCGTCTTTTCCTTATGCTTGTAGATTTCAAACTGAGGTTTTCATTATAAATTTATACATAAAAAACGATTCTTCGAGTATTTGCAATGAAAAGTTTAGTTTTAGCATTATTAAAAAACGATTTAAATAAATGTTCTGATTGTATTGTTGAGGTTTTAAAAAGACGAATTTTTTATCAAAAAGCTCTGAGTTTTGTTTGTTAGGTTTATTATGATCAATATTATATTATAATCTTTATACTATCATCTCTCAGAAATAAGCAACACAGAGATAACATTAACAACTTTGTATCCCAAAAATTAAGGGATACTGGTAACATCCAGTTTTGGATTCTACATGAAATTCTGTGTAAAAACTTGGGACCATATAGCTCTGATGAAATTTTTCCCACCGAAAAATCGTTTATAGATTCCCATATCAAAGACATTTTTATCATAGCACAGAACTGCTCAAAAATGCGCATCAATTTGCAGGGCTAAGGATCGCCACAAAAATGGTACTCCGGGAGTTTTCAGGGTAGCTGATCATAAATCCGGGGTCAACATAAACGAATGCATCTACTCACTAATACTTTTAGCTCGACTTGAATTTTTTAAAACAATTTTTTAAACCTTTATCGGCCGTCGACATCTCAAATATTACTCCAAGTAGTCCGTTACCCATTTTTAACCTTTTCTACAAAATGTTAACCCTTTAAAGCAGCGGTCGGCGAACCGGGGTTAATTACCCCAAATGGGGTAAAAATAAATTATTGGGGGTAATAAGGACATTTAAAAAAAAATTTTATGTTAACCCTTTAAAGCAGCGGTCGGCGAACCGGGGTTAATTACCCCAAATGGGGTAAAAATAAATTATTGGGGGTAATAAGGACATTTAAAAAAAAATTTTATATAAACCTGTTCGTTTTTTAGCAGTAATAAAAAAGTGTGTATAAATTGTAAACCTACTACATTAGCCCTGTTCACATGGTCAAATTTTTCATCAAATTGTTGGTCAAACACAAAAGAACAACGTGAAATTTCAATTGTTAACCAACTTCCCGATGAGCTAGAGTTTTGAAACTTTAAATGTAGCTCAGAACAGGATGACAACACAATAATCACTATTTTCTTGTCTGTACGTTCATTTGTTTGGCTTAAATGCGAAATTATTTTATACATACATATTAAAAAAAAAACAAACAAAAATACTGAAAAATTGACATTTTTAAATTTTAAAAATTCACAACTGAATTGAATTTATTACCTCATTTAGAAAAATTTTTGGTGTGAGTTCTGTAGCTCATAGCTTAAAGCGATTGATTTATAACCACAAGGTAGTGAGTTCGAGCCTCAACAATGTGGACGGATTTTTTTTTATGAAACAAATTCAAATGTTGAAAAATTCACTCTACTTCAATGCTTTTCAATGTATTTCCTTCCCTATTTTACCCTGACATTGTAATCTAACGCAAATTTGTTACAATTTTCTTTTCGAAAAATTGTGTAGATGAGTCCTTTTGTATTCACAAACAAAAAAACTGTATTGTAGATAAGTCAAACATTTAAGGGGGAAAACTTTGCTAAATTCTCCTTTATTTTTTATAAAAATAAATCTCGTAGGTGCCAGATGAGTCAACGATTTCTTTTCCATAAAAAAAACACATTTTCGTGGAAAATGTAGATAGGTCATGTTGAATATAAGCTCTCGATATAATGTATGAATATATGTTTTGGTTCTTATAACAATTTTTGTGTGTCCCCAATATAAAAAAGATACACGATCTTAAAGCAGCGCACTAATGTTGCTATTTTTTTGCGCAACAGTGTATTTGACGAATGATGTTAGTATAATGATTTATGTTTAGAATAACGGCTATCTTGTTTTTAAAATTTTAATTTTATTTTACATTATTTGTTCGATTACTTCTTTGCTTACCAAGAAAAGATGATCTGTCAAAATCGAGAGAAAAATTCAAGTGCCATCATACAATATTGAGAGATTGTTAATAAAATTTGTAACTGTTTGAATGCTGTAGAAACATTAAGTAACATAATAAAGATTCTAACAAAGAGATGGTTAAACAGTTGAAACCAAATTATTTTATATTGCATGTATTTTCGATAGGTATGTAGGTCGGAGCAAAACAAATGGAACTAAGACCCGTTACAATAGAAAAAATACAAATAAATATGTAAAAGCAGAAGAAGAAAACACTTGTATAATTGTCTGTCAATGCCCGACATCGGCAATAAAAACAATGTAGAGAAAAAGAAAAACTTGTTTCTTATTTGCAAAATAAAAAAAAATCGTATTTTTTAATATTTTTTTTTTTTAGTTTTTTGCTATTAAGATGTACAATAGTCTTGAGGAAATCATGGGCAAAGTAATGTAACTTTTAATACTAAAATATAGTTGAGGTACACATAAAGTAAAATACAGCAAAGTATTGCAAAATAAATGCAGTACTTTTGAGAAAAATAGTGCAATGATTGGGTACAGTTAAATGCGATGGGAATGTGAATGGGTGGCTTTAGTAGCAAAATGTAATGTGAATGAAAGAATTTTCATTTCGCGTGCAAATGAGGTGGCAGCAACAACCAAGCATACATCCGAACTAAGCTTAACGCCGAGTTCAGCAGCATAGTTGGCTTAGTACAACAACAATTATAGCAAATGGCGAATATGTTTCGTAGTAATGATGATAGTGTTGTTGATGATGGTGGTAATGAAGAATATGATGACGACGCGGCGGCAACGACGATATCGTTTTGTTCGTTTTTTAGTGTATGTATTTCTTTTTTATTATTATCTGCTATGAAAACGAAGCAAGTTAATAAGTAAATAATAAAGAGAAGATAGAAAATACGCAGAGAAACACATAAATGCGAAATTATATCTGTATAAGTTAAAAGCAATCTGGATTCCATTGTTGCTGCTTTTTTCTTAACCAAAAAAACAAAACATTTACAATGAGTTTAAAAATAATTTGTAACAGGTAGAGACTTAAATAAAATAGATGATAATGATTATGTTATTTCCAGAATAGAGTCTAATTTGCAAGTCCATCAAATGGCAAGTTTCCAACTTAGTTTTCTTACTGCTTTTTTACTATGCAACAATAATGAAGCCATTTATGCAATCCACGTTAATCTTCAATGAAAGATAAATTATTAACTTACATAGCATACATAACATGTTACCAGCTCGTCAGAGATGAAGAAATTAAGTTAAGGGCAGTAACTTCTCTTTTAATAGTATAATAAGCTAAACAAGTTAATATTTTAGATTGGCAAACAGGCGAAACTTTCAAAATATATATACATAAAAAATAAAAAAGAGCTTAAGGGCGAATGGAAATTATAACAGATATATCGAGTTTTGAGGTAATATAAAAAATAGTCTAGTGAAGGAAAGTGTGTTATAATAAATTAATAGTTTGCTTTTCACGGCAGATCCGTGTGTAACTGCATATTTGTAAATGTAAAGACTACGCGTATTATATGGCTTCATTTATTAGCCAAGATAAAAAATATGTCTTATATAGTGCTGACTTTAAAGATATTATATTTTTTCGAATGTTATACATTTTTAAAGTTATATTAACCCCACAACCCATACATTGTTTTGTGTAACGTTAAATTTGGGGTTCCTTTACACCCCCACTAGATTTAAAACGGCATTTCGTTATTCCTAATAAGTTAATTTTAAAAAAGAATAACTAAAAATAGAGCACAAAAATCACAGGTATCGTGACAAAAATCCTTGTTATAAAATGTTCTATAAAACAAAACACAGCCACTTATAATTTTTAAAGGGGTTCCTACGCACCCCGGAAGGGTTCTAGGGTTATAGAAAGTACCATTGTCTGCTCCACAAATATCTATTGAAATTGTTTCCTTGTAATTTAATTTATTTTAAAAATTTAAAATACTTGTGTGTTTCAAGTACCTTACGGTTTCTGGAGTCGGTAAACAAAAATGTAAAGTTAAAATGCTTAAATTCAAAATGGCGGATCCAATATGGCTACCGTTAAAGTACTTAATTTTATAATATCACTGCAATTTATCTAATATTTGGTACCCAGGGGTTTTTGGAGTCGCTAATCATAAATCGACAGCGAAAATGAAGTTTTAAATAACAAATTCATGTAGTAGTGCTATATGGTGACATTATGCGAGCTTTTTTCGTGACACACAGGGAACAAATCACTGTGTTTGAATAGTTCAAATCACTGTGTTTGAATAGTTAGGAACATACATAAAAACGAAAACAACTTAAACATGGGCCAAAAACGCAATCAAGATTATAATTACTTGATTAAGAAATTTTTTAAAATATGAAAGTACACTTTAAATAATGTTACTCTTGGAAGTTCTAGATAAAATTTCAAGCTTTACATTAATTTATATATATGTATTTTAGATTTAAGGTTAGTTATGAAAAACCAATTTTTCTACACAAAAGCATGAATATATTTTTTTTTTAATATCTCTTCGCAATGAATGTACATACTGTTACAATTATAAAACATATTTTAATTGTTTTTTTTTAAATTGCTTCAGATGAATTAAAATGTCCACATACATAATTAGTATTTACGCAGTAAAATGTAAGCAAATGTAAAATACTAAAACAAAATGTGGTTTTTGTTTAATTGGAGTATTATTCTTTACAAAAGAGAAGCAAACAATTTATTTTTAGAAACTTTATTTTTAGAGTTTAGGCCAAAAAAGTGATGATTTGTACCAATGTGCATACGGTGTGAATCCATAAACCTACATACTTACAAAGAAGAGTGGCATACGAACAGTGGTGGCCAAAACATATGCAACTGAAACATATCGGATTAAAAAGTCTTTGCAGCTTGGTAACTTATTTTAACCACATATAAAAAATGCATTTTTACTCATCTGTGGCTTAAGGCTATAAGGTATCACATAAAAATAATCGATGTTATTTTTATTTCGCTACAATCGACACTTGTTTCGAAAACCTTAAAATTTGCTTGGCCAAAACAAATGAAACATCAATAAGTTCTTAAAATAACGGGATCTTTATTATTATATTTTATTTATTATTCTGGTTGTTTCTGCATTGTGATAAAATTCAGCTTGCACAGAGTTCAAAAATCTTTCGTGTAACAGCATCGCGTTTTATTTTCTCAAATAACAATTTATATCAAAATGGCTCGTGGTATTGAGCTTCGAAAACGAATTATAGCAAACTTTTCCAATGGAATACCTCAAAAAGACATTTCAATTAAATGTAATGTGCATAAAAGCTCGATATCCCGCATAATTTCTCGTTTTCAAGCAACGAAAAACATTTCGGTAGTCCATCAAGGAGGAAGACCGCGTAAAACAAGCGCACAGACAATACCATTATCCGGTACGTAAAAAAATAACCTTTTTCAAGCTCGTCAAAAATTGTTGAAGATCTCCAATTGCCAATTGCTGCTAGAAGTGTACGCAGACGCCTTGTAGATGGTTCCTTGCGGGCACGTCCCCCTGCCAAGAAACCACTAATTTCTAAGCGCAACCAATTGAAGCGACTGAAGTTTGCTAAGCAGCATTTAAATTGGTCGGCAGAAAAGTGGAAGACAGTTTTATTTAGCGACGAGTCCAAATTTAACATTATTGGTAGCGATGGCATGTGTTATGTAAGAAGACCAATTAAACGGCTCCAATCACGGTACTGCAAGAAAACGGTTAAGCACGGAGGAGGGAGTGCAATGGTGTTGGGATGTTTTTCCGCCGCTGGGTGTGGTCCTTCATAAAATTAATGGTATTATGGACCAATATGTCTACAAAAATATCTCGGAAAAGGTTATGCTTCCGTACGCTGAAGACGTTGTGCCTCTTCGTTGGACTTTCCAACAAGACAATGACCCGAAGCATACGTCAAGAACTGTTAAATCGTGGTTTGCAGAAAAGAAAATTGCTGTAATGGAATGGCCACCCCAATCACCCGATCTAAACCCTATAGAGAACCTTTAGGAGATAGTTAACCAAAGGATTAAGAGGGAAAATTGTAAGATCTCAGCCGATCTCTTCAAAAGTCTCGAAGAAGCTTGGAAGACTATTCCTATGATCGTTGTCAACAATATAATAGCATCAATGCCTCGTCGATGTCAATGCGTCATTGAAAATAAAAGTTTTGCAACTAAATATTGAACTAATGAAATAAAATGTTACTTGAAATTTTTTGTTGCATTTCTTTTGGTCAATGGAATTTAAGAATATAAAATAATATTGTTTTTTTTTTAAATAAAAATAAATATGTAATAAAACTAGTTTTTTAATATCAATAAACAATGATAATCATTGCTGTCTTAGTACTTATCTTAATACTTCTAACATATTTGTGTTTAGGAGATTTTTCGATAGCATGAATTCTAGTTGCATATGTTATTGCCACCACTGTATGATAGCGCATAAGTCAAGAACGGAACGCCCTATTTAAGTTGCCCTTTTTTGTTGTGTTCGTCTCCACCCAAAGAATACAATTTTTACGGCAAGAAAATTGGAAAAACACCAGAGGGCGCTATACTACAAGTCCTTTACTAAAATCCTTAAATTTAATTAATTGTTTATACGATTTACATACAAATTTGTAAATAGAAGTTTTTGGATCTAATAAAATTAGTGTATATACTTCACTTCCTAATTTTCCGAAATCGCAAATTTACGACGAGTTGAAGTGAGTGACTGCTTTCCAATTTTTTTTTTTTTTCAAAATATTTGTCAAACTGACAACGCGCAATCTGTTAATTTGTTGGAACCTTTGTCTTTGCAGTCTTTGAGAAGACCATTCAGACCATTCTTTTTCATGAAACACAGTTGCCTGTGCGCACTGCACACATCTTTATTTCGTAAGTTTTCGACGATTATTTTTAATCAACTAAATAGTTGGTGAAATTTAAGCAAACTTCGTAAATACAAAACAACAACAATTGCAAAAAATGTTCGTAAATTTCTGATTTCAGAAATGAAAACCCCTAAATGAAAAAACTTTGAAAACAATGTATTTGCAAAACTATCCTAATATCTCCAACATTTAAAAGTTATAACAGCAAATAGCTGTATTAATTAAATTGTTTCTAATTGTTTGTTAAATCGCTGTAAAAATCTAAGCCACTGAACAAATTTCACTCTTATTTGGAACATCAAAGGAGTCTTGACTTGTTTTTATATTCGCCTGTTTCGTTTTTTTTTCCAAATAACATGAAATACCTAGACTTGACCAAGATACTTTGCTAAGTAAGCATTGATTGAGGAAACCTTGGATTGAAGAAAAACAATATGCCATTTCAAGCTATGACTTCGAAAGCAGATATATCCTTATCTAAATATTTTCAACTTTTAAGTTTCAACTAAACATGTATGTAACATATGACTCAATAAATTCGTAGGATAACATATAGATTGCGATACTATTATTAAATACATATAATTTACTAATGGTGCAACCTAATGTTAAGTTTAAAAGTTACAGTGGTTTTAGTGACGCTACTGTTTTTGGTCACAGTGGGTTTCCCACTCAGCTTATTGTCGATTTGACTCTGGAGTGTAGTGATGATCCATGTTCCATACGTTTACTGTTTGTACAGCTGCTTTTAGAATCAACAAACCATTTCTTTATAATTTTTTTAAAACAAGGTCTATAATAAACTTGAGAATCCGTTGCTTTGCATGGACAGGATATTCTTCATTAAAAAGTAATGCTTTATCAACACATTATGTATACATTTTTCCGTTGTTTGAAAATTTTAGTAGCGTCACTAAAACTACTGTTACTACTAAGCTAAACGTCAGATTGTAAAAAAATTTAAACACATTCGTCTGTAACTAAATACACATATTATATTTTAATCATTTCAATAATAATTGCTGATTAATAAAATTTATTTCGTAATATTAAAATTGAAATTTAAGTGTATTAAAAGAGGTACAAATAACAAGTTCATTCCACTGTGAAATTAAACGGTCTCTATAACAGACGCATTGATGCCCTGATGATGCACTGATGATGAAGTGAAATGATATCCACTGATAAAACTGATTTTTCACTTGAAAGTGAAAAAATATGATAATGATTAGCAATTGAAAAATATTACTATTAGAATTATAACTTTGACTTGTTCCTTCCTGTGCGAAGGATGGTGAATCAGCTAGTGGTAAAATAACTTTTAATGGCCTTGTGTGCGATCAAATGATTTACAAAAAGTAATATTATGTACCATCATGAAAGAAAACTACAGTTAAGATCAGAACTCTGTGATGGTGGTTAGTAAAAACAAAATTTCGCCTCCTTAAGTAATGTAAATAGAAGTAGCAGAGAAGAAAAATCGTTAAGAGAAATTACAGTCGTTGTATCTTTCTGGTGGCTTTTGAACTTATGTTGGTTTCGTCCGTAAGCCTTTATATACAATAAAATTTTTGAATCACAGAATTTAACACCAGTTCCGCATGTAGAAAATTGGGCGTAATTTGAGAAAATTCCTTTTATTCTTTTAATAGCTATCTTCTACATTACACATAAATTATTTTATTTAATTGTTGCTAAATAGCGAATATGCTAAATAAACATCATACATACATACATATAAAAATACATTAAAGATAGTTGGGCATAAGCCGTGGGACCCCGGGCGCTATGCCCCCTTCGTAATTTGATTAGATTTACAGTGAAATGTTTTTACGCATGTGTATTTAATAAGAAAAACCACTAAAACCCTCCCGATACTTCCCTACTTCCCCTTCGAAAAAATGTTCAACAATGCTCACCTCATAGATGTGTAATGAATAATTGAGGCAAAAAATATTTAACTTGAAATAGGTTTTATATTATTATAAAATTTTACTATATATAAATTTGGGTGAAATTTTTCAGGAACATCACTGACGAAAATAAGTTAATTTGGAGGATATAGTATAGGCATGTCGAAAAAGATGAGGATAGATGGAAAGTATTTCGAAGTTAATGAAACTTTAACGAGTTGTTTGAGTGTACAAGAGGAAGACTATCCTTAGATTTCAACCTCGAGTACCCTGTGCTAATTTAGGGAGGGGGAAAAAGTCTAAATTTTCTGTCTTTTCCCAGTTTTTCACTTATATCTCTTAAACTAAGTACATTTTGCGTACCACATTGCATGACTAAGTTGAAGAGCACTAAATTTCCTAAAAGTTCGTTGGTACTTTCGAACCCAATATTTACGAAGAAACAGCCGATCAAAATTAAAATAAAAAATTTTTTTATTTATTTATAATCAATTGCCGGACTTTCCTTATCGTCGTCATCAGTCAGAGTCCATGGACACGTCCTTCTCATGCATCTTTAGAGAAAGAGGGAGGGAGGTCAGTGGGTTCCTCACTCTCGTCATTAGTGTCAAATTCCTTGGAGTCAAAAAACAATATCTCAATCCTTGGAGATTGTCAATTTCGATGGTCCCTCCATACATTTTTACAAGGAATTTCTTTCCAACGTCAGCGATTTGAGTTGGAGTTGCCTCGGTGTCTTTAAAAATCGCCAACATCTTTGAAAGGCTAGGGTTCTTGCTATAGGAGTGAAGCAGAGAACGCCGATAAACTTCAGCGGCTTTGGTTCTTTGGTAGGTTATCACAATTTCGATGTAGGGGTGCGAGGAACACAATTAAAAAACATTGAAATAATTTTTTCTCAAAAAGCTGGCAAAATTACCTTTTAAACAATATAAAAAATTAGGGTAAATTTAGCATCTAAACACAAATATTATTTTGGTTAACAATCATAAAATAAAATCATAAATCATAAAATAAAATAATTTTTTGTCAAAAAGCTGGCAAAATAACCTTTTAAACAATATAAAAAAAATTAGGGTAAATTTAGCATCTAAACACAAATATTATTTTGATTAACAATCTAATTTCTTAACCGAATTTTAAGTTTGAAAGTAATTGAATGGACTTTAATCCAAAAATCAGGAACTTGAATTGATAAATTGCTGCTAAACCAACTCTCATGCCGCTTCCAAAATGATAACTTAGTGCGTTTACAGGCATTCCACTTCCGATTAATGATGACAAGTGTGTCAACTTTCTTGAGCAATTCTTCTAGTTTTTCCGGAGAATCAAGTTTAAACTTGAACTGAAGATAGTCGAATTGCAGCTTTTCATGGGATGCCAACGTACTGTAGCTTCTTTTAAATATCTCAAACACCTCTCTTCTACTGACTGCACGTAGCTTAAAACTCATTGTTTGTGTTGGTATATGAATCTGTGTATAAAATAAATGCACTTTCCTCGTGAAGGAATTTGGAGAAAATTTTTGTAGGCTTTCAAAAGTTATGACTTCGAAATTTTTCTTACATTTTTGTATGTAAGTTTAATTAATTAAAGTTACACAAATATCACTATTCTTGCATTTTTTTGTATCAAATTAGAAAGAACATAGATTGATGACAAATATTGTAATTGATGACGAACCAAATTTACTAATAAAAATTTTTTAATGTAGCAAGCAATTAATTCAAACGCTAATTCCATTCTTCTTCAAACTGACAGATTCAATCTTTACATGGTGCGATCAGAATTATTTACCACATAACATTTCCAAATGTCAATGTTTCTCTTTTTGTAGATCATCATTACCATTAACAAATACGTATTTCATTAGAGTTACCTCTAAGAAAGACCTTGGAATTATACTTGACATTCGTCTCAACTTTAAATATCAACAAGTCAAGCTCAATGTTTGGTTTCCTAATAAGGAGCTTTGAGGATTTTAAGGATCCCTAAACCCTCAAATGCTTGTACTCGTCGTTAGTCCGGCCCCATTTAGAATACTGCTCCATATTATGGAACCCTACTACTCCGTACCAAGCCTTGGGAATCGAAAGAGTCCAGAAAAAGTTTACAAGGTATGTGATATCTAAACTTAACTGGAACCTGTATCAGCCTCTACCCTACTCTACTAGGTGTGCCTTAATTGAAACCTGTTTCCTCGAAACAAGACGCAAGATGCAGTCAGTCACTTTCATTCATGACCTGCTTCATCACCATATCCAATGTCCATCCTACTTGGTTTGCTTGATTTTGTTACCCTCGCTACCTTCGTAGACAGTTTAACTTTCGTGTTCCTTTTCACATAGCAGAATATGCGCTGCACTATTGAAGCCAACAGGGTTTTGCCAATAATTGACATATTTTTCAATTCCAAGAGTTGAATTAAAAATTAATCTCAACCTTCTCTAAGCTTTCCGTGTTACCTAGCGCTTCTAACCAATTGTGGTCCATCTCGCACCTTATTGATTAATTTTTGTCTTATTCTCTGTTTAGTTATCTACATACATCATTTACATTTAGATCTTTTTATTTTTTATATGCCACTCTTAATTTTATTCATTTTTTCAACTACTTTATTTTTACATGTAATTTAATCAATGATTTCCAAAATAAAATTTTTCTTTTTCATTGGAATTATGCAAATAATGTCACTTATTTGCAACTAGCAATCTGTTTATTATTTAATATATGTTTAAGTAGTCTGTAAGAGTTATTATCTCTGATTGACGAAATAAATAAATTAAAAAAACGAGGCTTTTCTACTACGAATAACTTCAAAAGCAATGCGAAATTATTTCTGATATTTAAATTTTTTTTTGTTTGGTTTTGTTACGACAGATTTCGAAAAACTTGGACTGTACACTGGATAGCCAGAATTTAACAAATTGACCTTTCATTTTTACTTACTGCAGTTTTCAAGCAATCAGTCGATATCTAAACTAACTGCTCTGATGTCAACAGTTTTTTACATTCTTAGGACCTTGTTTTTCAATTGTGGATATGTCTAACCAGCCGTAAAGTAAATAGATATTCCGTAGTTTAAGACGGAGAAAACCAGTCTTTTGTCTGGTTAAAGATATCTAGAGGTGAACAATTTGGCCCAAAGGGTAAGTCAAAATTCTTCCTTAGTTATCACAGATACGAATATTAATTGAATAAACACTTTAAAACAAAAAATTAAATTAAGCTAAAAATTAAATTAAGCTGAGATGATACAAAATATTCACCTTTACCACACCGAACAAATTCGATTTTTTACCATAGATTATAATTTTTAACTATTTCAATGTTAATCAATAACAATGCACAATGTTCAAAACTTGGTAATTATTACAACACTCTTGAGGCGGATTCACTGAAAACCTTCAGCAAGTTTTTTATATGAAGTTTTTGCGTTTTCTCTCTCTCCACTCTCAATGAGAAAGTAACAAAAACTTGCTGCACGCTCTTTGACTTGATTAAAATAATAATATACATTTTTGCAGAAAACTTGCTGAAGGCGATCAGTGAATTCCGCTTAAATAAAGTTTAAACATTCAGTCTACATTCTATACCTCAAAATGTTTTGAATGAAAATATATAAAAATAAACTTATAATTTTATAAACTCATAATCGCTACCTTAAATAGTTTTGAATTAATTATTTATTTCCTCTTTAACTTTGTTTTGCTACTCATATTTGCTATGTATAATTAATAATTTTAAATTGTCATTACTTTACAATATTTTAAATTTCTTTATATTTGCACTGTTATTTATGTACATGCTTTAGATGGTTATTAATTCACATTACTTTAAATTGTGTAAATTACATCCATTGCTTTTCTATACTTTCTAACCGACTGTTAACATTAATGTTACTTTTGAATTTTGAAATTAAATCGAAGTTGTAAATTTGAATTGAATTGAATTCTTTGTTTGACATTGTAATTGAACAATAATTTTTTTTTTTTTTTTTCCTATTAACTTAATTATTTCTGTATTCTTACTGTATCACAGTATTACAGCATTCATTAACAGTAACACTAAATATAAGTATTTTATTAATAGTTAATTTACTTATCTTTCTTCATTTCTAAAACATGTTCCCAATAATTATAAGCTTAGTTTTTCTCAGGACATCCTCTTTTCCTTTTAATGTCAATTAACTATAATCTTGGACCTGTTGTTAGCGACAATTCACAGCTGCGTTTAAGCTTATTAAGTAGAAAACAAAATTTGAACATTGGACATATAAATGCACAAAGTTTGAGACCCTCTGTCCGTTCGTCTAAATTTAATGAAATAAGAAATGTTTTGAAGGACTCATGCTTAGATGTGTTTGGAGTATCTGAAACTTGGCTAAAACCCTATATTTCGAATACAGCTGTTAAGATTCCAGGGTTTAACTTTTTCAGAAATGATCGCTTGAACATGAGAGGTGGTGGTGTTGGAATATATGTAGCTAATAATATTAAAACTAGAATCATACATGAGATTTCAGTTAGTGGAACTATTGAGGGTATTTTTGTTGAAATTAACTTAAGGTGTGCACGTATTCTTGTTGGCTGCATATATCTACCACACGGCAATTTTTCAAATCTAAGAGACATCCTGTGTGATTTATGCTGCAGATACGAAAATATTATTTGCATGGGTGATTTTAATTGTAACCTTTTTAATTCCTCTGCAGTAAGTACAATGAGAGAGGTGCTTTCCTGTGCAAACTTGTCTTATGCTCACAATAACCTACCAACACATTTTGATTACCATTGGAATTCAGTATCGCTTATTGACTTCTTTTTACTAAATGACATTAGCAAGCTTAAGTACTCTGGCCAATTTCAATGTCCTAATATATCGCGGCATGCTTTTATCTACATAAGCGTTGATTTCCTTGCCGAAAACAAACAAAGATTTATTGAATATCGTGATTATAATGCTATAAATTTCCAACAACTAGAACGTCGAATAAATAATACTATCTTGAACTACATTTTTGAAACAAATAGCGTAAATGAGCAACTGCAATGCCTTAATGACGTAATATCTGACTCTTTTTCTATGGTACCTATCCGTAAAAAAACTCTGAAAACCGGAGATATGGACCCCTTCATGAAAAGACCTGATGTAGTCTATGCTATTAGTTTGCGTGATTTGGCTTATAAATCTTTTATTGAAAATAACTGCGAAAGTAACTGGAAGATTTTTTCAAAATATAGGAACAAAGCGAAGTCTATAATTCGTAAAGCAAAAATCCAGTATGGAACTGCACGTTTCCAAAACGTAAATGGAAAGCAACTTTGGAATATGCTGAGAGGAGATGGATGTGTGAATGAAAATAGCTTCTCTGATGATGTTGATCCAGATATGCTAAACTCTTTTTTTGTCTCTTCTCAGGTACGCTCCAATAATGCATATAGTGATTTTGACGCTGATTCAAGCACAGGATTTATGTTTAGAAACATCACTCTTAATGAGCTCTACTTAGCTACATATCGAATAAAGTCGAACTCCATTGGTTCTGATAATATTCCCATAAAATTTATTAAGATAATATACCCGTTTATTGAGCAGTATTTATTACACTTTATTAATACAATAATTACTACGTCAACATTTCCCACTGCTTGGAAAACAGCAAGAGTGGTTCCGATTAAAAAGAAAGGAAATTCCTGTGCTTTTGAAAACTTTCGGCCTATAAGCATTCTTCCATCACTCTCAAAAATTGTGGAGAGTATTCTCAATGCCCAAATATATGATAATCTGAGCGATTTAAGTAAACTCAGTCAATGTCAATCTGGATTCCGCAATGGATATAACACAACTTCTATGGTACTAGGACTAACTGAAAAGATACGTCACAACTCCAATCAGAACAAGCTCAGTGTACTACTTTCTCTTGACCTGTCTAAGGCATTTGACTTAGTTGACCATAATATCTTAATCCATAAGCTTGCACAAGATTTTCTTTTTTCCAGCTCTGCATGCTCCCTTATTAAGTCCTTTCTAACTGGTCGAAGACAATTTGTCTCTTGTGGCAATCGGTTGTCAAATACTTTAGATGTGCTGAGTGGAGTCCCTCAGGGCTCTGTATTGGGACCCCTATTATTTATGATTTATATTAACAGTCTTGTAGATCAAATAGGTATAGATAGCTCTAATATCTATCTGTATGCTGATGACATATACCTGCTCTTCTCTTCCAACTTTGACTTTGTTGACTCGCTACAAGCTTGCATTAATTACACAACTGATCAGATATTATATTGGATGGATGTGAATAAATTAGTTATCAACTATAGCAAAACAAAAGCTATTATATTTAATATGCCTTATAATAATGATGAAATACCTATTTCAATTTCTATAAATAACATTGAAATTGAATTCGTAGAACACTTAAGATGTTTAGGCATTATAATTGACTCCAACCTCAACTATAAGGCTCATATAAACAAGTTAAGTAATAAGATCAATTTTATGTTACATAAATTATATAGCATGAATACCTACATGCCAACTCCAGTTAAACTTAGTGTTGCACAAGCACTACTTATGCCCCATATCATATATGGGTTAGAGATTTATTCTTGTACTAATCTGTGCAACATTAACCAACTGCGTCGCATCTTTAATAGGATTATTCGGTTTGCTTTCAACATCCAAGTTCGTGATCATGTTTCGGAACATGTTCTTATGTTTCTTCATTGCAATTTTATTAACTATATTGAAATGAGACAAATTTTGCTATTTTACAAAGTTATTAAAACTAAAACTCCAATTTATCTTTGGAATTTATTTAGTTTTACTAGGTCTCGAAGAAACACACAAATATTAATTCCTCGTATCTACAAATCTATTTTTGAGCGGTCATTTCTTATCAAGGTTGCACGTGTATGGAACCTTTTACCTAGTAGCTTTAAGCAATTTTCAGACTCATTAAATACTTTCAAACGTAAATATTTGCAACACGTTAGTGAATTGGCTTAATCGTAACAGCAGGTCTTATTTCGTCTGATATAGGGGTTGTCCTGTGAAAAATTAAATAATTAGGGATTTTAGATTTAGGGTTTCCACAATTTATTATTTGTATTGAAATTGAAAAATAAATATACTATATCATATTGAACTTTAAACTATAATAGAAATTTATAAACATCTTTAATGTAAAATATAAACTTAGACTTACTTGTACAATTATTTACTTGTAATCATATTGGCCTTAATTGGCTTCGATTATACACATGAAATAAATAAATAAATAAATAAATAAATAAAAATAAAAAAAATCTCTACAAAATCTGTCTGTACTCGAAGTACGAAGTACTTAAGTTTGTGTGTATGTAATTTAAAAAATTAGCTGAAAGAATGCAGGCTCATTTTCACCTCAAATTCACCATATTTAATTAATTAAAACAGGAGCAGAATTGCCGCCGCATCACATGCTACATTTTTCTTTTAACTGTCTTGTTTGTAGCTTTGTTTCAAACTAGTCTATACAAAGAAGGACATTAGAGACAACAGGCGGTGGACGCATTACAAACTTCATTTAAATGTACACAATAATCATCCCTGAGATAATTTTTTTCTTCGATGTCATAAAACGAGAAAAAATATATTGACGCAACGGCGAGTTATGGCTTTAAAAGGAATTCTTTGTTTTTTTTTTATATTTATATACATATATGCAAAAATAAATCCCAAAATAGCAGGTAGAACACCAATCATGTCAGGGTTGTTAGAATTTTCTAGCGTATGTGGATTGAGTGCGAGTAGGAGTATATAAAATATGACAAAGAAATAGATATTATTTTTTAGAGTATTTAAAATGTCATTTGCATAAAAATAAGGATATTTAAAAAGCATTTGAATGGTTTCAATTCAAAACAAGATCTAAGAAAAATCACCATCAAATCTAGAGATAAAATTAATTTCACCATGTTCACAAATTTCTTTACCATTTAAATTTTAATTTACGTTAAACTTTTGTTGTAGATCAATTCATTGTTAAAGTTAAACTTAGTGAAAATTTTATTATTTTTGTAACGGTCAGCTACATTCTACCTAGAAGCCATCTTGATTTGTATGCCATTCATCTTGATAATATCCGCCCTTTCCTTGATAATCTAAACCAATCACATCATGTTATTCTTACTGGTGATTTTAATTTGAGTGATGTTAGCTGGAGTGATGTTAACTTGTGGCGACCGTAGCCTAGTGGGTAGAGTGCGTGGCCCCTAAGCTAAAGAACCGCTGTAGCCCGGGTTCAATTCCAGCTCAGACAGAAAAGTTTTTTCAACTGAATTAATTTTTCTGTTCGGTCGTCACCTCTCTGCAGACAATGGCAAACCTCAGAGAGTAAAAATTGCCATGTAAAGCTTCTTGAGAACATAAGCCGTTCGGAGTCGGCATAAAACACGTAGGTCCAGTTCTCGGTCATTTGTGATCAAACATTTAATAACACGCACAACACAATTGATCAATAGAAGCCAGGTCAAAGTCCTTCCAAGGGCTGAAATGGCCAGTTTATTTTTTTTTTATGTTAGCTGGAAGTCTGTAAGCGATGAATTTTATCTTTTGCCATTTAATGTGCTATCTGAAACTGATGCGCACATAATTGATTTTTTCTTACAATATGATTTAGTTCCAGTTAATAATAAAGTAAATGATCTTGATCGTATCTTAGGTTTATTTTTTATCGATAAAGAATTTGTTGCAAGTCTTGATTCACCTCAATTTAAGATTGTAAATAGGTCACTTCATCATGTGCCCATAATGCTGGAATTTTGTGTCTTTAACTATCAAAAATCATCGTCGTCTGTCTCATTTTCATATGATTATAATCACGCTAATTACAATGCTATTCAGGCCGTTCGCGTAATCGCACCTCTAATAATCCGATCTGTTTCAACAAAAGGCTAGGCAATTTAAAGAATAGGTTGAATAAAGCATATAAGAGGTTTAGAATCTGTAAGGATAATCAGGAACTAAAACTGGCTTATTTAAATTGTGCTAATAATTCAATATTTTAAATAAATTTCTTTTTAAATCCGATATCTTATCAATTGAAGACAAACTTTAAGAGAATAGTAAATTTTTCTGGTCCTATATAAATATGAAGAGGAAATCTAGTGGCATTCCTAATTCTATGTTTTATAAGGACACTAGTTCTGAGGACACCCTTACCATTAGTAACTTTTCGTGTATTATTTTAAATCCGTTTACTCGGTAGCACCTTCCACCTCCTGCATGACTGGCCATTATGGTATTGCTCCTATTTTGCTAAAGAGATGTGCGACTTTAATTTCTCGCCCCTTACTGTTATATTTAATAAATCTTTGTAAAGTGATCGAATGGAAAGTTTCATATATTGTTCCTATTCACAAATCTGGTCCGAAGTTAAATGTCTGCAATTATAGACCGATAAGTAAAATTTTATGTGTGCCTAAAATCTTTGAAAAAATTGTTTATGAAAAATTATCATTTTGTGTTAAAAATATAATCTCTATTAATCAACACGGCTTCATATCAGGTAAATCAACTGCTAATTTAAAAATTTTTGCTCTTTCATAATTGAAACCTTTACCAAGGGCTTACAAACAGATGTGATCTTCACTGATTTCGCTAAGGCGTTTGATAAAGTTTAATCACGATACCTTACTCCGTAAACTTTCTGCTCTAGGTTTTCACTCTAGTCGGCATGCCTGGTTAAGATCTTATCTCCTTAATCGTTGGCAAATTGCTTGTCTTCCCCCATTCAGGTTTTGTCAGGTGTACCTCAAGGAAGTCATCTTGGTCCGCTTCTCTTCCTTCTCTTTATAAATGACCTTCCTCTAGTCATTAAACGCACTAGTTGTCTTCTTTTTGCCGATGACTTAAAACTATTTCGGGCAAATAAATCTAACAATGATTCCAATCTTCTTCAATTAGATCTAAACTCGGTCGCAAATTAGTGCTGCCTTAATAATCTTTTCCTTAATATTTCTAAATGCCAGTGTCAATAATTTTCTAAGTCTGCCATCCCTATTGTCCAGAACTATTCAATAAATTTTACTACTTTGGAAAGAGTGATTTGTAAAAAGGATTTAAGAGTTCTTTTGGATTCTAAACTTAATTTTAGGAACCATATTAAACTAATTATTGCAAAAGCTAACTCAATGTTAAGATTCCTAAAAATAAATTCAACGGATTTCTCAGATCCCTATACACTAAAGATACTCTATTCATCTTAAGTGAGACCGCTGTCTTACATTTATTATCTGGAATATTGCTCTATAATCTGGAACCCGTGCTATCAATTATACGTCAATAGACTAGAATCGGTTCAACGTAATTTCACTAGATACATGTGGTACAAATTAAACTGGAACCTACTCTCAGTGTCTCAATATGCTACTGCTGTGCCTTAGTTAATCTTACTCCACGTTCTATTCGCCGCAAACTATTCTCTATCATGATTAGTAGGGATCTTATTCATCACAATATCCAATGCCCTGAACTTCTTTCTCAATTAGATTTGTATACTCCATCCATCTCGGTATCTCCGTTGCCAATTCCATTTTCGTGAGTCGTTTCATAGATCTAACTATGCTCAAAATATGCCTATGTCTCGTTGTATTCATGAAACTAATGACGTCCTAAGTACCTCAGACTTGTTTAATAATATATCGAGAAAATCGAATAAAGATAATCTCTATTATGCATTATGGCTCATGAGTCGTGATCTATTCTTTAGTTTTTGTTTTCAATTTAAAATTTGTTAGCAACTATCTAAAATGTATATATTCACTTTTAAACTTGAATTGTAAAATCTGTCTTGTAAATAATATATTTTAGTGTATATTTAAGTAGTCTTTAAGAGTTATACTCTGATTGATGAAATAAATAAATAAATAAATAAAAAAAATATTTGTTGGAGAAATGCTAAAGAACCTGCTTGCAAATATTTGCTCAGTTTTTGCTACCCCTGAATATTAGAATAACTTTGATAAAAAACTCGTGCACACTTTTTCGTTTATATTGATGCAGACAAGCTGACAAGCAAACCACTTATATTTGTTGTATGGCAACGCGTAATCTTTGGACAATGCACTCGATCGCTTCCACCTTACACTCAATATAGTACTACTAAAGTACTTCCATCCAAAAATAAAGAGGACAAAAAAATTTGAAATTTTTTTTGCTTTTTTTTAATTTATAACAAAAAAGGCGTACGAACGTTACGTGCGCGACCATCGAAATGCCCATATCCTTACTCATGAGAGACACAAAAAAAGAGAATTTTATTAATTTGAAAGCTAAAATTTTTGGCAGCGGAATCTCCTGAAAGTTTTCAAGATTGGGCTAAATACATCATTTGCATTTTTATTTATTAACCCATACATACTTTGGATCAAAATTAATCAGTCAAATAGAGTTGAATGCCCTTATATCCATATGTTGACAAACTACTCCTAGCAATTAATTGAAAAATTTTCATATAAGAAAGCATAAGAAAAATTCATTAATTCATAAAATTCAAAATCCATACACAAAAAATTTCCCCGTTTTAATTATTAACATATAAGAAGCATCACTGCTTTGATTTAGATCAACTGCTACCTAGACTTCAACGATTAGCATGAAAATTTGTATACAGAGATTTTCATGTACGATGTGTATTTTGAAGCTGTATATTTCGTTCTATCTTTAACATTAGAGATCGCTAAAGTACAAATCTTTTAAAAATCTCAAAAAATCTCCTCAACCGATTATATGATTAGAATGAACATTTCTGTATAGTTTTCGGAAACGATTAATGTTTTGGCACTATCAATTTGTATTTTTTAACACCAGAGGCTGCTTTAGTACATATCTTTTAGAAAATGTCATTTACAGATACGAAAAATGTTTTAGCTATATCTTTTTTGAGCTGTCTTGAACACCAGAGGACGCTGTAGTACATATATTTTACAAAGCGCAAAAACTTCTAAACCGCTCATTTGAGGTTTGAAAACCGCATGCAAATATAGAGGTTTTCAGGTATGATGAGTGTTTTGACGCTTTCTTGCTGATCCGTCTAGAACACCATCGTTGATCAGGGACTTAAACCAAAACTCTTCGCGCTTATTACAGGAAGGGAAGGGTGGTCTATTTTCTTCCAATTAAGAGTTGCAGTATTTTTTAGTATTTCATAACTTTGATGCACATTATTGTTTTTAGCAAAAAAACTTCTTACGGAAAACTTATTTCATTTGTAAGTCATAGGCATTTGAAAGAAAAAAAAAATTGGCCTTTCTATCGATGTACGAACGAAATCACCTGACTCACCCATTTACAAAATTTCATGTTTGAGCGCGATTCTCCATGAATTTTGCGTAATAAATCAAAAATTTTCATAGCATTAAATTTGAGATTTATTTAATTTTCTTTTCAATGACGTCAAAATCATTAACATATCTTAAACAAATAACAAAGCTAATACTTGTAAAGTTTAACTTCGAACAGTTTTATACTTTTTTTTTTTTTAACAAAATACAATTATGTATTTGTTTTTCATTAAGTGTAATTTTTAGAGTACAATGAACTTTTTTATTTTTAAAAATATGTTTATGAAAATTCATAATCACATGAGCACAGCTCGGTAATGGATGGATCGGGTGGGTTCGTTGTTACACCGTTAGAAAGATCATTTCACTTTTTAAATGATTTATTAAAATAAGTTCTCCGTAAGTTATTTTTCTGTTTAAGTCAATAATGTGTATCAAAGCAATGAAATAATAATTAACCCTGCAACTCCTAAGGTTGTGAAAATAGACTCCCCTCCAATACGATTATTAGCTTAACTCGAATCACCACTGTATATAAGCAAGAGTGTTGCTTATATTTTATAAATAAAATCAGTAAATAAGCAAGAGTGTTTCTTATATTTTATAAATAAAATCAAACAATTTTCATTTCCTTTTTTCTTTCAAAGTAAAACTTTGATTACCCATTATCATTTACAGTTCTACAAATCTAAAGCCAGCTTTTTCGTATTTAAAAGTTTCTGGGAAAAAAAACAGAAACATTAGAGTTGGATCGAATTACCTAGTATTTATATACTTGGTTGTAGGTATAGTAAATATGTGCAATAGTAAATATGAGGCATGCGAAGGGTCCGAAGAAAACATCGATTTGAATGAAGTTAAATGTGAAACCTCAACCAATGAAATAAACAGGTACCGAAGGGGAGCTATGCGTTCTTGCAACCAAATGGATTTCAGTGCAACCTCAATGCACACAAAACATTGCTGCTTTACCAATCTATACGTTGGCAAGCAATAGAAACAAAACCATGGAAACCACATCTTTTTAATGATTTTCTCTTTAGTTTTTGTTCACATATATACAATAATCTGTGCTGTTTCTTATGTATCAGTTGAGCATATTTGTCACTTGGGCAATAAAATGCATTTTACTAATTAAAAAATTTACGGATATCATCATCGACGTCGTCGTCATGCTTAGTATATATATGAAGATATTACAAGTGTGGCAACTCTGTGTAATACGACATAAAAATTAACCATAGCATTTTTGGGTGAGTTTTTCCCGACATAGCCAGCAACTTAATGTCTGTAGTTGTCTTTAGCGTGGTGTTGTTGCTGTATTCCATCATTATATTCACAAAAAAGAATCCCATAAAAACAGCGCAGGCAACAATAATCGCGACGATGCCAGCCAACGTTTGTGCGGCTGCGACGAACTCTTTCTTCTTCACTTCTGCTTCTTACGACAGCGACAACGACAGCGACGACGATGATTGCGAAAAACGCGAAAACGAAACGAAATAAAACGAGATTGAAGTGCAGACAACAGTGAAAACATACAGGGAAAAAGCAACAAACTAAAATTAAAATGAACAATCATGGATGCAGAAGAGGTAACCGCGTTGAGGGGACCGTGTATAGAACGAAGAAAAGCATTTTCAACTAATTTGCAACTTCTCTACACTCGAAAAAAGACAAGACAAGCAGCAGCGATGATGATGGCAAGAAAGTCATGCAAAGACAATTGATTAAAATCGAAAATCTTTAATGCAATGATACAAATCTATCCTGTTTGTTGCTAAAAATTCGCCGTTTTTCATAATCGTATTTTTTTCAGGCCGCATATAAATAAGTTCCATGCCTCGCCAGTCTAGCAAGTTTGCATTTTCGAGCAAAATATTTTTTTTTAAACAAAATGTTCACATCAAATATATACTTTGCCGTGTCGTTTTACTTATTCAGTTTTCTACCTTCTAAGTGTTCACTTACTTTATTGCATTTACACACTAATTAAAATTGTTTGATTAAATAAACAAAAAATTAAAACACAAAAAGATAGTCATTTTGACAGGCAATGCAAATGGTTGGAAAAATTATCGAAGTCGTCGACTTCGTATTGGCCGTCGCCGCAGTCGTGTCGCGAAGTACAGAAAATGTTCTGCTTTTTTCTTTCATCACTTTTTTTCTTCGCTGCTGCTATTGCCCCAACCAAAGTGTCTGCATTTGACAATTTTTTTCATTTAGCAAAAATTTTCAAAACCACTTTGCACTGCAAATACGCGTCTATCGTTTTCAACTTTATATGCATTTCATTGTCTCGTTTGTTATTAACAGTTTTTTGCTAATTTTATTCAATATTTTTCACTTTTATTACCGTTTTTTGTAATTTTCTCTTCACTTTAACAAAAACGTACGCACCACACCAAAGACCTCCATTTTGATTCAAATTTTTTCTTTTACCGTCGTCTATCGCCGACAACAGCTACTAAAATGTTCGTGCATATATTCCGATTGCGTGGTTAACCATACTGAATGCGACAAATATATGTGAGCTCTAGTTCAATCGCCAAGGGTGAAAGTGATATGACTACTACGTTCATTGCAGTGTGCGCTTTTTTTAAGCGGCTTATATTTAGCATGCACATGTTGGTGAACGTGGAGTATTGCCACTATGATAATAAATAAGAGATGTTCAACACTGCCTCTACAAGGGCCAGTAATCACTTGCAAGTTTAGAATATATAGATGTGAAGAAAAAATTTTTTGGCGACATAATGAGCTCAAGTGAGGCTCGGGGTAATGCTGGTGCTTCAGATCCAGGAGGAGATGATGGTGTTAAATCTTCCGCGACTCAGTGGAGTTGGGCGGACGACTCATCAATCCTTGAAGGCTGGACAGATGGCTCGTCTTTTTCCCGCTCAAAGATGTGTGATGGGCGCGAAAACTTTACCGCTCAAAAGGTATCAGTCTCGCATGATGCAACACAGTCTCAGTTGCAGCCGCAACCGCAGAGATATACAACAGCAGCAGCTACTGGCTTCTAAATTTAATAGTGCTACTGAGCAGAATCAGCAACTTATGCAGCAGCAGTTTCAACAACAAAAATTACTGCATCCTATTAAAATGCAGCCTCAACAAGTTCGTAGGCATGATGTTATGGAAATCGATAACGTTTCGTCTCCTGGAGCTCTTTCTGCAGCGGAGCAATTACTAAATCTTCAAAGCGAGGGTTTTACCATGGTACAATGTAAGAGACTCAAAAGATCTTATGGAGATGTCATCAAAGATATTGATGTAGCTGGCTTCCAGAATAAGGTAGCTGTAAATAATTCTAATCGTTTTGCCTTACTAGGTGATTTAAATGTTGAAAAAAATGTTAACACTAATTCAAATAATATTAATATTTCTAAAAATAACACTAAATCCAAAATTTTGAGTGAGAAGAAAATTTATTGCCCTCCGATATTTTTACGTAATGTAAACATTAATAGTCTTGTACTTCAGCTTAAGGCTAAATGCCCAGAGGTAAAATTTAAAATAGTAAACAAAAGTAAATTTAAAAGCAAATTATTTTTTGAAGACTATGAGGCTCACAAGGCGATGATGGCTCTTCTTAATGAGAAGGGGATAGACTCATACTCTTTCACTCCTTCTCATTTGAAACAAATTCGGGTTTTAATACGTGGTTTATATTTTGAAACAGATTTGGATGAGTTAAAACTTGCCTTGGACGAGGAGCTCCCAGGCTGTATAGATAAAGTTAAAAAGTTTGTGACCCCACAATCTCAGCGTAGTAATAATGAAACGGGTCTTTTTATCGTTACTCTGGTTCCTGGTAAAAAATTAAGTGATTTGAGTAAAACTAAATTCGTGCTAAGGCAATCTATTACCTGGGAAGCTCCTAATCCTAGGTCTGATCTCATTCAATGTTACAGGTGTCAGTTGTGGGGGCACGGTGCCCGTAATTGCAATAGGACTCTAGCATGTGTTAAGTGTGATAAGTCTCACAACCCCGGGGAGTGCCTCGTTAGAAAAGACGAAAATTCATCTCCATATTGTATCAATTGTAATCAATTTGGTCACCCAGCAAATTACAAAGGTTGCCCAGTTTATAAAGAACATATATATAGGCAAAAAAAAAATGGCTGACGCTAAGGAGGCTAGACTCAGTGCTGCAAGGGCTGTGGATGCGGTGAGTAAAAATCTGGTATCTTCTAGTAAAAGCTTTGCTAGTCTTTTTCAACCTCTCAATAGTAACGTTGAGGAGCCATGTTCAGATAATAGAAGACCTTCTATAGTGAGTGAATTTTTAAAGATGGCAGAATTTTTTTGTGTGCCAGAACCTATCTCCCTTGAATGTAAACTTCGACATTTTATTGATAATTATCGCTCAATGCCTAAAGCTCAGGCTAAACTAGAATTTCTTAAGTTGTTAAATGAGGTTAAAAATATATATGGTCCATAAACTTAATTTGCTGACCTTGAATGTAAGATCCTTGGTGGATGTTAGCCGAAGAATAGATCTGTTGAAAATTCTGTATGAAAACAATATAGATATCGCTTTTATTCAAGAAACACATTGCCCTCATAACCGGTCCATATTTCTTGAGGATTATGCTTTTATAAGTGACACCTCTCCTCAAGGCATTGGTATAGCAATAAAAAAAACTCATACTTATTCTTCGGTTTTCATTCCTGATGTTCACTTTCCTTCCGTCTTTATTCAGATTGATCTTAATTTAAATGGTCAGCGTAAATCCTTTTTGGTTGGTAGTGTTTACTTTCCTTGTAATTCTTCTGGCAATTTGTTATATGAGGGTCTAGATAAGATAAATAATTTTTCCAAAAATTATGAGGGAACTTTTATTGGGGGGGACTTTAATGCCAAAAACTGTTCATGGGGGGATTCATTAGATAATTCAAATGGAAAAATTTTATATAACTGGCTTTTAAGATATTCGTTGGATTTTAGTAGATTATGTGACATTAATCCTTCGTTTCCTAATGGTAATTCTTTCTTAGATCACTTTTTAATAAGTTCAAATATAATAAATCTCATTAACCCTAATTTTTCTATATCTACTTTAAGTTCGTTTTCGGATCATTTTCCGATAAAAATTAGTGTGGATTTAAATGAATTTACCTTATTCTCCAAAACTCCAAGAACCTTCACTTCATTTCGTAATACAAATTGGGAGAATTTTCAAGCAGAGTTGAATTCGGAATGTGCTGCAAACTTACCTCCTTGCTTTCGTAATCTTAATAATTCAGAAATTGATAGTTTCATTACTAATTTCGTTAATGTTGTGAATTCGGTTGCTGCCTTACATTCAGAGAAGGTAGTGTTAAAAAACAAGAAATACATGATCCCTGATAATATTAAAATGCTTTTCAGGATTAAATATGCCTGGCAAAAAGAATTAAAACGAATTTACCATTTGAATTTTAATAGAAGGAGCTCTGAATATATTATTTTATCTAAACAAATCCAACTGTTGATGATTATTATTAAGGAACAGGTAAACATGAACCAGGCTAAAGAGTTCAACTTTAAACTTAAAAAAATTCTCCCGGGCCCGAGTGCGTTTAAAGAAATTTACAGTATGATAAACAATAAAAAAGATAAAGGCTGGGAAAATATATCGGTTGATGGTGTGGTCCTCAACAATGATAGGGATAAAGTTGAGGCTTTTAGAAGTCTTTTTTTAGACACTTTCAAAGAAAAAACTCCGAATAATGTCGATATTAATAATATAAAACTTCTTGTTAATAATAATCTTTCGTTATATCCTGACTCTATTTATAACTTCACCAATTCATTTTCTTCCATACATAATTCAGACAGCTTATATTTTGTAACACCTGATTTTTTACAAAACCTGGTAAAAGTTCTAAATTCTAAAAAATCTCCTGGTCTTGATGAAATTTCAAACTTTCTTATAAAAAAATTTTCTTCCTCGGCATTTGAATATCTTTCTTGCATTTTTAATAATTGTATTAACAATGGATACTTTCCTTCTGCCTGGAAAATAGCCAAGATTTTTCCTTTACAAAAGAAGTCTGGTAACTCATGTATAAAAAATTTTAGACCCATCTCAATGCTCTCTAATCTAGGCAAACTGCTTGAACGCATAATTAAGATTAAAATGGATTTTAATATCGATTTTGAGTATATTCCGTGTCATCAATTTGGATTTAAGAAGGGTCACTCAATATCACACGCTCTTCTCAAATTCTAGGACGATGTTATTAGTAATTTACGTGAGAAGAAATGCACTATAGCGGTGTCCCTAGACATAGAGAAGGCATTTGACAATGTATTTCATGAGGGTCTGCTTTTTAAACTAATTTCCATTGGATTTGATCCGTTTATTTTAAAACTGTTTAAAAGTTTCTTTAGTGATAGGAATTTCTTGGTTCAGATGAAAGATGTTCCGTCTGATTTGGGGGAGGTGAAAAGTGGTGTTCCTCAGGGCTCTATCTTGGCTCCTCATTTATACAATATTTTCATTAGTGATCTTCGTCATGAAGTTGGTTCTTCCAAGAGTATATTATACGCGGATGACTCGCTTGTTTATTCACACGCAAATTCTCCCTTTGCGGCACTGAGTCTGGTTTCCCATCACCTTTCTGAAATAAATAAGTTTTATAAATCTTGGGGTATTAAAATAAATGCAGCCAAGTCAGTAGCTATATGTCTGAGAAATGCTTCTGGCAGATGTGCTTCAAACGTTGTCCCAGAAAGTAAAAAACTGTCCCTCTTTCTGGATGGAGTTGAGATTCCTTTCAAAAATAGTTTAAAATATCTTGGAGTTACATTTAACAAGTTGGTTAAATTTAATGAGCATGCAAGAGAAATATTGAAAAAGGCAAACAAGGTTAAGTCAATGTTTGCTAATCTTTTTAATAGTAAATATTTGAGCCAGGATACTAAACTCCTCATTTATAAGGTGTGCATTAGATCAGTAATAATTTATGGGTTTCCTATATGGTTCTATATTTCACCCACAGTAGCTAAACACCTTGAGATTTTTGAAAGGAAAATTCTAAGACTCTGCGTAGATCGAAATTTTGAATCTTATACAAAAAAGTATTCTAATAGATTTATTTATAGTAAATCTGAGATTTTACCTCTTTGCATTTATGCCCTTTCTTTATTAAAAAGGTTTGTAGACAAATTAGAATTTCATGACAATGTTCTTATTTCTGACATTTTTAACAATCAAAAATCCTTTAACTGGCTTGATGTCCGATACCTTTCTCCAATCGGTATAATAAACACTGCAATTAATACTGAAATGGATTTCTCGGCACCTTTACTGCCTGATTTTTATTTACAAATTTCCCCTGACACGCACAGAGGCTAGTCTTAAGATAGTATTTTAACGATATACTTACTTTAAATTTGTTTTTACTTATAAAAATGTATTATAATATTCAGTTTTTAAATTTTATCTATTTGTCAATCTAAATATGATTAATAATTCGTTTTTATGTTATAAAAAGGTAATTCATTGCCACATATGAATATAAACTTGTCTCTATATAATAATATGAAATATTAATTAATTCTTGCTAAATTAAAAAATTACAATATATGTAACATGTTTTATATTATTGTATATAGTGTATATAGTAGTTCTAAGTTTTTAGTTTTAAGTTGTATATTTTACTGAGGACATGATCCTCTTGCAATGCCTCTGTGTCGGGAGCAAACACAAAAATTCTTCACTCTTGAATAAGATATATTCAGCACACTTCTCACTCACAATGCACGTAGCGTATTCTTGAGGATGAGAATGCAATATGAAAGGGCGGAGAGCCGGTGACCGAAACTGTCAAAACGAAGTGGACATTTCATACAAAATCTGCAAACCAATGAGAATGCAATATGAAAGCAAAAATTGGCAAAACTACCAAAATGGCTGGGTTTGACAGTTATAGTCACTAAGAAAGAAAACACATTCAGCCCTAACACTACCTTGTCTAGTTCTACTATGCATGCTTGCAATGCAAAACTGTCAAAAATTTGCGAGATTAAAACTATGGCAAAATTAGACAAGGTAGTGTTACGGCGGATAGCCGGTGACCGAAACTGTCAAAACGAAGTTGACATTTCATACAAAATCTGTAACCAATGAGAATGATATATGAAAGCAAAAATTGGCAAAAATACCAAAACGGTTGAGTTTGACAGTTATGGTCACTAAGAGAGAGAGAGAGCATTTCATCCCTAACACAACCTTGTCTAGTTCTACTATGAAAACAACATGCCCGTAACTGGGAATAGCCCTATTGTGCGCCCATATGCACGCCGAGCAAACGGACATCGTGTAATATGGGCATAAATTTTTAAAACCACATTTTAGGATAGTTTTTTCTTTTTATTTGGTTGCGATAACATTTCTTCAACATCGGACTCTTCGCTTTTTGTAGAAACATTTCTTTCATAACTGTTTTCTGACTCTACTACCTTGTTGCTGTTAGAGGCATCTGCATCATCCATGTCCGAGGTATCATCAGAAGTGTCGGAAAGGCAAATTGGACCGGTTGCTTTGACAAACATAATTGTTTTACCTAAGCGACGGGATTCTATAACAGACAAAAGATTTTAATGAAACTAACATGGTTACATATTGGAAATATTACCTGCACGTAAAAACAATTGCCGGCAGGATTTGTCGACCGCATTTTTGCCCTGATCCTCTGACATTCCAAATATATAGGCACTAAATGAGAAAAAATAGTTTTTCCCACAACTTAAACTTAATTAAATATATAGAAACTCCTTACAGATTTGCCACATCATAGGGACCGCGCAATTCGAAGACGTTGGTTGCTCCACTGCTTAGAATAATACTTCTCATTTTGCCACGTACACCATAATTGTGCGCAATTTTAATCATATCCTTGCGATTGCTTGAGTCACTGATGGCAGGCGCATATTTAATTTCGAAAAACATACCTCTTTTTATGGCTACTTGATAAGCTTTCCGATTGACCATCAATTTAGAGCCTGCTTCCGGATCGAAGGTGATAAGATCGCCACCAAATGTCATGCAACAGTGCTGAGATAAAAATTAAAATATCTTCAAAATTCTACCCTAGTTTATGTTTTCTTACGGTGAGTGCAGCATCATTTTTGGGCTGTCCAGCAATTATGTTATACTTCTTCAAGTTCAAAGAATTTGTCTAGTAAGGAAAGAAGATTTAAATAACACAGAGCACTATTTTATTCTTTCTTCCACTCACCATGGCATGGGCAACAGCTACTTCAGTGTAAATAATGGTCAGCCGCTGCAAAATACGTATCTGCTTCCTGAACTCATTCCTCAGACTTTCAATTGGCATTGGTTCAGGAAAGATATCCGCTCCACGCTTTACTGTGCTTTTTTTGCTGTGATCAAAACACTGCTCGATGGCAATAGTTTTATAGCCCACTGAGTGGGAAATTTTATTGTTATAAGGAATGAAATTTTTTTTATTGACTCACATTCGACCAGCTCCTTTACCATGCTGTGCATCACCTTCTCATCTTTGTTATGTGGCACAGCGAAATCATAAAAACCCCTTGTAACTTCCATATTTAATGCAAACAAAATTTTAATCTAACAAAGTTTCGATATAAATTAAATATAATCGCATCGAAAGCGATGTAAACAAAGGTTATAAAAAAGTGGCTATCATATTTTGTTTACTAGCACGTGCAAAAAACAGCTGAGAAAACTTATTTATCGGTAAGTACTTAAATTGAGGGCTGCCTTGAACGATATTTAAATGCAGCGTACACATAAGCAAACCGGAATGGCAAACGGCAGCCATTTTTGAACAGGTTCGAAAATCTGTGTTTTTTGTCAGTTTGAAAAACCCGATAGCCTGCTAGTAAAATGTTTGAATTTTCTTTGTCGACAAAGGTATTTCATGATTGTATGCGTCTTCCGAAAACAAAACGTTGGCTTTTGTAGTCTAGTGGAGAGTGTAATAGACTATCAACCCAGAACTCCCTGGTTCGAATCCGGCTTCGGTCATGGTTCTTTTAACTTTATTTGTTCTTACCTACATTAAAGAATTATGGAGAACTATAAATCAGCAGCTAAATTGTGGAAAATGTGGAATCAAAGGACAGGAGCAACTAAGGACTGGAAATGCTTGCCGAAGTTAAGGCATACCACTAGCCTCGGTTAAATGCAATTCATATTGTCTTTCACGTTTGTTTCACCCAATCAATAATTCAGGTATGGTTCCAATCAATTCCTCTAAATAATCTATTCCTTTCCTTGGAGGTCAAAGACCAAACATTGTTTGCATATGGAGCATGCCATGGTTCTTTGATCTTTAAAAAAAAAATCAGACTATGAGCAATTCAAACACTCCTTTCAACAAAATTAAACATATATCGTAAGAATTTTTTCTATGAATGTGGCTATTTATAAAATAACACTATTCGCATAAGATTTTCTTTAATTCGATTAAAAGGGTGTCTGCACGAACCGAAATTTTCGAAATAATTGGGCCTATTCTGCGGAATCTTTTATGAAAAAATTCTGTTATTTGTTATTTGTATGGGAAATACAAATTTTTGAGCTGTCAAAAAATCTGTTACGAAACCAGAATTGGTAATCTGCACGACAATCTTTTATGAAATCTGTTATAAATCATAGCAGATTTTGCGAACTGTCAACAAATCTTTTACAAAATCTTTTATTTGGTATTCTGCATGACAAAATCTGCTATGAAATCTTTTATGAAACAAAACAGAATAACAGATAAGTTTTTCTGCCTTTTATCATAACGAATTTCAATAAATTTAATAAGTCAAGCTAAATCAGATTGTTTTGTGTCTCGTTATGTTTAATTTATGAAATAAAGACTTGAAAGACTAAAAAAAATAAGTTTTATCCGTAGTTTTTTTTTTAAATTGCATATAAAATGTATTTTCTATTTTTTACAATCATTTATAATTTTTATAATAGGTCTTTCTAAATAAAAAATTATTAATATTTGTATGTGTAAAAAATACAGCATAAAAAATTATATAAATGTCAAGCTGACTTACATCTACAAAGGAATTTATTCTAAATTCTGGAATTTCAGATTTTGCTGCAGCTTTGGTTTTTAATAATGATCTTGGCGCCCACCGCCCCCACTACGAAAAGTTCCTTTGGATTTATTTTAATGTACTATTGTAGAAGTCGTTTGGTAGGATGAGCTACTTTTATCGCCACCGTGCATGTTTCTTTTGGAATTTCCAGATATGGTTATCACCTTTGTACTCTTATCTAAATCAACGCTTACATTTTAACAAGATTGTATTGTCTGAATATTAGATCCTGCGCATCCAATAATTATACATACACAATCATAACGTACATCTAGTTGTTCCGTAAAGTCATAATTGCGTCCACCACTCTTTGACCACGGCGATCGCAATCTCCCCGTTGTTCCTTACGTTTGAAACTTGCACGGGCACCTCTGTCCCTTTCGCTACCACCATCACCATAACTGCCTCCGTCACGACTTTTATTTTAAACTTGAGCTTCTGCTATCATTGTAAACGGGCTCTGGGTCGTCCTCTTAGCCCGACATTGTTTTAAAACAAGCAATTTGATCAAAATGGATATGCTAGTTTGTAATGCTAATGCACTTCTTTAATTCTAATTTTGCAAAAATATTTGCAATTCACACGTTAAAAGCGACAACTACAACTTGCGTTGTTTTTTTTTAATTTATTGACAGGAAATAGCTGTTTCATAACAGAAGTTAACGGAATTGTAATAGATTTTTCCAGGGTTCCATAAAAGATCGAAAGGCAGAATACCAATTTTAACAGATCTTTTATGGGCGGAATCTTTTATGATTCATAACAGAAAATTCATAACAGAATAACAGATAGGCCCAATTTTTTGTTTTTATTGAGACTTTTCAGCACTGCACCAATTTATGTGTTTTTCCTTCTCCAAACTGAATTCGGCAGTTTTCTGTCCTCTTTGAGAATTCTGCAATTTTTCCGTTGTTTTCTCAAAAAAGATCTGATCATGAAAATTTAATCTTGTTCTTTTCTCGAAAATGTTAGAAGCAAAACTAGAAAAATTAATATGTTTTGTACTCTCAATATTAAAGATTAAAAAACTCTACCTAAAAATGTTATTTGGGCTAAAACAAAAGAAAAGTGTTGATTAAGTCCTTGTCGAAAAATTATCAGTAAAAATTCACCATAGTTTTTTATAAAAAGAATATTATATACATATTTAAAATTATTAAAACCTTTTTTAAATTTATTGACAAACAAGCTTAGCAAAATTTGTGGAGTCAATCTTGTCCTGTTTCGCAAAAGTGCTCAATGCTTATTGAAATGTCAATGAAAATCTAAAATATTTTCATAACATGCCAATTTTTTTGGTCCTTAAGTTAAAAGCATTTGAGAGCAGACTTTTTGAACCGTTTATCTTGAGAATGTAAAAATGTTCTTCTTTCTAATTTTATATTCAAGATTTTCAAGAAAAACACATTTAAATTTTATGTGTCAGAATTTTTTATAGAAAAAACATAAAAGAAATAAAGAATTTTCAAAAATAGCAAACACATGCAGAATTTTTTTGATTTTTTCAGAAAAAGTGGCATGCAAGGAAAATATTATTATTATATTTTTAATTTTTTTATTTTAAGCATTTTTATGCATTTAATCATGCATCAAATTCTTAATGCAAGCTTTGTTTTTCTTTTCTTATCAGAACAGATATTAAAAACTTTTTTAAAGAAAGAGAACAAGTTTCTTGATCCAAGTAAATCATTTTCTGCAAGTAAGCACATTTAGCTTAACATAAGACAATATGTTTACTAGAAAAGGAAAGAATTCGCTTTATTAATTTCTTTATCTATGTTTTTCATCTTATAACATCTTATTATATTAATAAAATGTTACTGCTTGTCAACTTTAAATAATTTCACATGCAAAATGGATATTCTGATTGCTCTGTGTTGAATTTTAGTTAGATGATATTCTATGAGATAAAGTTTAATATTCCTAACTTTTAAAATTATTGAGTTTTTTTTAAATTTTAACTTTCATAGCTGTGCAGCACATCGACCAAACGACTAAGGGCCAGTTTCACGACCATTAGTTAACCAACAGGTTAAAGTGTATCAGTTTTCATCTATTTTCTAAAAAGTAACTAGGATGGAAAGGCCTCGGTTTGCAACTAAACGACACATATATATAAATACAATATTTAAAATAAAACATAAGACAACTTCGTTTTTCGAGTGTTAATTTTATTCTGCTGTTTAAGTTTTCTTAAAACTCAAATTCAACATCAAAGCTTTTTTGTACCAAAAAATTCACTTAAAGCTACAAAAAAGCTTCACGTAGAGCTAAATTGTTTATTAATAATTGCTGTTGTTTTAGTAACTGCATTGCTAACATAAAGACTGCATACTTCGGATATTTTACTGTGTAAATTTCATAATTAAAACATTAACACAGAGTGACATGATATGTCAGTTATAAACATCTGTATACTATGAGCATGAGCTAAAATAACAAATAAGTGAAGTAACAAAAAGAGTGTAGTAACAAAGGATGAAAACGGGAATCTAGTGTCAGATGTCCAGAGTACACTGACGTTATGGAGGGAACACTTCTCTAAGCTTCTAAATGGCGACGCTGACAACAATCCCGCCAATAGAGATGATATTCCGGAAACCCAAATTTTGGATGACAGGTTGAGGTTCCGCTGCCCGACTATGATGAAGTTCTGACAGCTATAGCTCGGCTTAAAAATAACAAAGCCGCGGGAGCTGATGGCTTACCTGCTGAGCTGTTTAAGAACGAAGGCGAAGCTCTACTTAAATGCATTCACGAGCTCAGTGTGCTCTGCCCAATCCACAAGAATGGCGATCCCACTATCTGTGCCAATTACCGTGGGATAAGCCTTCTTAATATCGCATATAAGGTCCTGTCGAGCGTTTTATGTGAAAGATTGAAGCCCATTGTAAATGAACTGATCGGACCTTATCAGTGTGGCTTCAGACCTGGAAATTCCACCATCGACCAGATTTTCACGCTACGACAAATCTTGGAGAAGACTCAAGAAAAACAAGTCGACACCCACCATCTTTTTGTCGACTACAAAGCCGCCTTCGATAGCCCAATAAGGAAGCACCTGTACTCCACCATGTCTGAATTTGGTATTCCTGCAAAACTAATACGACTTTGCAGGATGACACTGAGCAACACCAGCAGCGCAGTTAAAATCGGGAAGGACCTCTCCCCACCATTTATTACCAAACGAGGTTTCAGACAAGGTGATTCCTTATCGTGCGACTTTTTCAACCTAATGATGGAAAAGATCATCCGAGCTGCTGATCTGAGGCGTAGTGGCACAATATTCTACAAGAGTGTTATGCTGCTTGCGTATCCTGATGATATCGATATCATTGTCAGTGCAGCATTTTCCAGATTAGAAAGATAGTCAAGTCGAATGGGTCTGGCAGTGAATGCAGATAAGACGAAATACTTAGTGTCAACAAACAAACAGTCCCAGCGTCTTGGAACCCACGTTACCGTTGACAATACCTCCTTCGAGGTTGTGAAGAACTTCGTTTATCTGGGATCCAGCATTAATTCAACCAACGACATCAGCATTGAGATCAAACGAAGAATAACTCTTGCCAACAGGTGTTACTTTGGGCTCAGTAGGCAATTGAGAAGCAGAGCCCTCTCTCGACGAACGAAAATCACGCTCTATAAATCGCTCATCATGCCCGTCCTACTTTACACATGACAAACCTGGACGCTGAGCAGTTTAGATGAAAAGACTTTAGGAACATTCGAGAGAAAGATTCTTCGTAAGATCTACGGACCAATCTGCGTGAATGGCGAGTACCGAATACGGTGGAATGATGAACTGTATGAGCTGTACGCTGACATCGACATAGTCAAGCGCATTAAAATCGAGCGGCTTCGCTGGCTTGGTCATGTTCAGCGCATGAAAGACGATGCTCTAGTGAAGAAAACATTCGATTCGGTGTCCAGCGGCGGTCAACGCAGAAGAGGACGACCGCATCTTCGTTGGAAAGACCAAGTAGAGGACAACCTGACAAAGCTTGGAATTTCCAACTGGCGACAGCAAGCGAAAGACAGAAATGGCTGGCGCAAATTCTTAGATGAGGCCAAGACCGACATACGGTTGTAGCGCCAATTAATAAATAATAATAATATATAACAAAAAGAGCGCACTACAAAAGTTTAAGATTGCTAGACTTCCGGTTTCAAATCGAAGTTTTTTCGCCTTAGATCTCAGTAAAGAAATGACTTAATGCTCGGGAGAACTAAAAAAAAGTCTAATACTTGGTCTAGCACTAAAACTCAGTATAGAAATCGGCCGTAATTGTATCAATTAAATTTCTGTTCCAGGTACTAGAACTAAGCTATTTATTTTCGTTCCAGGAAATCATAAAAATATCTGATTATTATAAATATACACCGAAAGTACAAATGTTTTCTAATAATTAATTTTAAATGCTCAATTCAAGTTTATTTTAATTGCATGTAATTCAAACGTAATTAATTAGTAGTCAATAAGTAGTAATTTAAGTAAACGTAAGTAAATTTATGCTTCAGAGTTCTGGACTATTACAGTACCCGTAATCAAGTGAGTTCTTTGAATTTTACTCAGTTTGGTATGATAACTGTCATAAACTAATTAAAATTGTCGTTCCGTAGGTTGATTCCAAAATTTGCTAAATTTTAAAACTCTAAAAATCGTTAAAATGCTTAAAATGTTATGTTATCTAAAATTTTAGCGATTCTGCTCAAATGCTATTCTGCGAAGCGAAACATCGCTTAAGCCCGTATGATACTTCATTGCTTTTTCCAATTTTTATTCATTGACAATGAAACTAGAGCAGTTGAAATAGTTCTGATCCTAAGATTCAAGAAGTGTGAGTGTATACGCATATAGTACGAATTGGACAAAAAATGTGCGATGGACAGCATTTTCAATGCATTGTTTTTGACGTTTATCTCAATTCGTTTGTCGTTAAGTTTCGATCAAATTTAAAGTGTCAAAAACAAGCTTGAGCTCTTTCTTCCACAGCCAAGAAGAATAGAGAGATAAAATAGTAACGTTGCGGGGATGTAAAAAATTGGCAGAATGCATGTTTTCATCCTTTTCCAACAATATATATCTGTAATTTAGAAATTTAAGAACAAAGTCCTTGCAGTCGTTTGATTAATACAAAAAAATTCTTTATGACTCCTTTATGACTGCAATATGTACAAATAAAAAACACGAAATAAGTATATTAATTTTTTAAAAATTGTTTTTTATTTATTCAAATTTGAATGCATTTCAGTCCTAATACGGACCATCATCAGCAACACACTGACAGTGTGAAAAATTTAAAAAGAGCAAGTAAGAGACATTGACAAAATCAAATTGGACAAATCACTCAAACAAGTCTCAAACAACAACAAACTTGATGCATATGAAAGTATTTTTATACATAAAAACAATAACAACGTAATAAACAGCGACAATGGAAACATAATCTCACCACTTTTCAACTTGCTTTAATTTTTCTTTATTTACTTTTCACCTACTGCATATTTTATACTCCCAATAATTACTGTTAAAAGTTAGAATAATCATGTGTATATTAACAATTTTTTATTTACATAATTTGTTTTTGTTTTTGAGTGATTTGTCCAATTTGATTTTTGTCTTAGCAAGTGAAAAGCACTCAGAATAGCAAATTCCAATAGCTATTTTGTAGCAATAAATAAATGTCAAAGTCAGCTGTTTTGTATCCAGTTCATTTTGTTCATAGCTTAATTTTAGCAATGAAAATAGGAGATGATTTTTGGTAAAATTTTCGTATGTCGACAAAATTTGCTAAAAATTATTTAAGCACTTTTTAGCGCTCGAGATTTAACGATAGCAAATCCTGGAATCTATCTACAGCTGTTGTATAAGAGTAAAATTGACGAATTTTGATATTGAAAACTTGTTGCGTGTGTGGTTTCCACATTGAAATAACATTAAGAAGGTGGGATCTCTAGCAAAGTACAGTCCAACTCAACAGTTGGAAAGTAAGGCCTTTTCCACATGGAGAAATTGAAAACTAATGCAACTGCAACAAAAGTTGCTAACCAATGTATTTATACCGAAACCTTCACATGAAACAACTTGTACTCAACAAGTTTTTAACGCATTCGCAACCAGTTTCATGCAACACGGCGTGCTGCAATTTGAATCGGCGATTTGTTATGTTTCCGATTTATGTTGTGTGCTATGAAAATAATTAATCAGTTAATAAATATGAAATAAGTGCAGGAAGTGAAGAAATATCCTTTTTTATCCTCAATTAATTTTTTATATCTATTTAACAAAGCTTCCAATAAATAAGTGCTTGTTTTGTTGTGAATTTTTCAATGTTGCGTTGCGACGTGACTTGCCCATCTGAAAGCGTAGGTTGCAGTTCAGTTTAAAATTGAAGTGTTTTGAAACTTTTTAAGCTGTTGCGTTGCAGTTGCATTAGTTTTCAATTTCTCCATGTGGAAAAGGCCTAAGGCCTTTTCCACACTTGGTCAACGCAACTCCAACTCAAGTTGCTAGCATGTGTATTTATACCGGAACCTTCAGATTAAGCAACGTGCACGCAACAAGTTCTCGACACGTTCTCAACCTGTTCAACGTAACGCGGCTTTCCGCAATTTTCATCGGCGACTTGTTGCATCAGTTTGTTTGTTTTGTGAATTCAAGTATTTGTAGTGCAGTAGGCTACATATTAATCAAGGTGAATAAGCTAATTAATTAGTTCCTAATAGAATCTAAAAGAAGAAGAAATAGTTTGCTGGATGAATAAGCAAGTGTTAAATATTAAATTAGTGCAAGAAGTCGAAAAACATCAGTTATTATATAATAACAATTATTATATGTTGCATGAATTTTGAAGCAAGTCTGAAAGCATTAGGTTTATAGTTGCATTGCTTTTCAATTTTTCGCTATTGCGTTGGAGATGTGTTGGAATTGCGTTGACCAAGTGTGGAAAAGGCCTAAGAGGAGAATTAAAACTGTCCTCACATGTATGGTTTGTGTCCAAGATCTCAAACTGTCCAAGAGTTCAAACTGTTTTTATGGGAAAACTAGCAATAAAGTAGATAAGGTGTGACTGTGCTGGATTTATGATCTCCTGTTCTTAGAGCCAGGTTCAAGAGCGAAAACAGTCAAGTTTTATAGCCTTGACACCGGTAAAAGTAGGGTTTGAGGACATTGTCCCCAAGTTGCTTAGGAGAAAAAGCTGAAAGGAAGTTAAATTAAAAAAAAAATTATGAAGAGAATTTAAAATAAGAGCATTAGAAAATAGTCATACTAAAAGAATGTGTTAAAATTATGGCCTGAAAAGAAAAAACTTATAATTAGAAACCTGAAAGAACAATATAAAAAAAAAATTAAGAATCAAAAGTTGAAGAAAGTTTAAATTAAATGGGAAATTAGACATTATAATAGAATAATATATAAAAATTTGTGAATTTCCAAAAATCAACATTTTTTTAATCGTGTTAATACGAAGTATATATATATATAGGTCTTAAGTGTATTTTTAAGTAATAATTGTTAAGTGTATCTTAAGTGAGTGTTAAATATTGAATTTTGTTTCGCTACATACATATATATCCTTGTTAGTTTTCTAGCCAGATTTCACTGCAGGGGTGCTATTCGTAAAAGGGTATTTGGTATTTATGTTTTCCTACTTATGAGAGCTCTCACAAGGCAGGGTAATAGAACAACATTTATTTGTTCATTTCTTCGTTATTAATTTATGTTCTTTTAGTTCGTGTAATTAATGTCAAAGCGTATAAATCAACTCGGTAGTGAAACGAGCTAGCATTGAAAATAAATTTAAATGTATTACGGGTTTAAATAACAAAAATAAAAAACCAACCAAATACTAGTAAATCGTAAGCTCAATATAGCTAAGTGTAAAAAATATTTAAATTTAGATTAATTTTAATAAATGAAGCGAGTTTTAGAATTTTAAAATTAAATAATATGGATTGCTAATTTATAAGGAGGGGTTTCTGAAGGGTAGATGGGGTAGTGAGTATTAAGAAGGGGCGGCCAGAAAATTGAGTGGTCACCAAGGTTGGGAGGGTGCGCTATCTGGAAGAACAACTATCCGGGAAAGCTTTGCCTAGTCTTCCTTTAATGTACCGATACAACTTTTCGTTTATTGTTCTCCCTCGACCAGATGTGACAGGGCCGAAAATATGTAACCCTCCCTGGCACCACTGAGCTAGAAAAGCCGGGAGTCACATCTGGTTCGATTTCCAGGGATAGGTAACAAACTATTGGAGTAGATTATTCTTGCGTGTATTCTTGCATTATTTATAATATATTGCAGTATGCAGACAATAAATCCAATTTTTATTTATGCTTTAATATTGCATTTTTGATACCCTAAAGAGTAATTTCTTTACCGTTAGCTTAATACAGCTAAGATTCATTGCGGATGAATAAGTCTCTTAAGTTATAGTAGTCTTCAATGTCTTCGCTTCGGACGTTCAACATGTGCTACTTCCGTTTATTACATGTTGAGCGTTTATTCTAGGTGTGAGTACAGTAGAAAGTCGTATGATGATGATGGTCGTCGCATGAGACCAATCCTATGTCGTATAATGAAAAACGCCACACATTCGCATCTTCATTCACAAGATACCAGTTTATTGAGGTCATGTATAAATGATTAAATTATTTTTATTAAAAAATACTGCTAAAAACGATTGTCTGAGGGTAGTTTCGGATTTCTTTGAGCCAAAAAAGTTAAACGGCGGATAAGCATCGTTTCTGTACAGTTAGCGTCATCTTGTTAGCGTCATCATACTAATCGATGAACTTCGAAGTATCCGACACTGTCTATTTTGCCTGTTTCTTACAGATAATAAAATGTTATAGAATATTCTCTAATATTAGAAATATTACACACAGGAAATTTTTGGTTTACCGATTTGCTTCGCCGGATTATTGAGGTGTCGATTAGTTGAGTGCAGGATAAACGAGGTTCCACTGTATTGCTAAAAAACTTTGAATGTTTTTAAATTGCTATAACAAATTGTCTCATGTGTTGTGACGAGGCAAAACATGTCCCCAGTTCTGCCGCCCATAAAAAAGCCCAACAACATGAACACGCAGTACAAAACAACACAACAACATAAACAAACCTCAACAACACAACAACAACACAAACACTTTCAACAGCAACAACAAACGCTAAAGGCGAGTAGAGAATATCAAAACAATATATATTTGTTTATAGAAATTGAATTTAATTAGTATTATTACTTTTACTTATTATTATTCACTTAAATGCCTGAAGTATTTATATAGTTTTTAACTTGAAAGTATTGTAATTAAGTATCAATATAAATTAGTTGCAATTTTTAAATATATTATAAATACTTTAAGTATTGATTTTGAACAACGCCAACATAAATGGTTAATTATTATTTATATATATGTGGTGTGAGCCATGGTGTAACTCACTAACACCTGGTTTTCTTACACCATGGTGTGAGCCATGGTATAAGGATAGAGGTAGCTGCAGCGCTGACTGTGCTCTCTTTCCATACTGTCATGTCTGTCAAATTCAGCTGTGTGACGAATGGAAACAAAAGAAAAGAAATAAAAAGTTTTGCTTCGTTTTAACATTTCCGGCAGTATGCTCGCATCTGGTGCATCTACCTGTATTCTTCTACCATGGTCAATGCGGCAAAATAAAGCAACAGTAAGAGCAGCTAATACAAAGTTAGAGACCGAGAGAACCGAACCAATTGAGTTTTTATTTTAACAGCGATGATCATCAGTATGACCAGGGCTGCCACAGCCTACATTTTTTTTACCAAAATTCCAAAAATAATTTCACATTTAAGAAAAAAATTTTACATCTAAAACAAAAGTTTCTCAAATATGATCAATCAAAAAAATTAATTATTTGAAATACGATTTAAAGTACCTAACGAACATATAATTTATAGTAAATATATTTGATACATAAATATTTAGTTAAATGTATTATTTTATTGTACATATGGTTGCACGATATCAATAAAGTATACATTTATTTAACAAAAATTATAAAAGTAACTTAGTTAAAAAAATACTTAATAATTCTTAAAGTATAAAAACTTATAAAAAATTAATTAGGACAACCTTTTAAATGTAAATGTTTGGTTATATTAATTAATCAAAAAATGACACAAAAGTAAAATTTTGTTGTTAAAATAAAAATTCAAAATTGAATTTTAAACTAGCCTTAATATGACATAGCATTTATTAGTAAAATATGTTATTTTAAAATTTTTTACCTTTTCTTTCATAAAAAAACAACGCTACTGTAGTTTTTTTGACGAAGTTCATTTTCTTCAAAATGTTTTTATAAATTTTACTGAATTGTCGAGAATAATTTATGTGAAAAATGTCGTTCCACAAGGTATCGCTAAAAATATATAAATCTAACTCATTTTCTGTTTGCTTAAAATACCTTTACACTTCGAGAACAATAAATTTAAACTAATATACATACAAACGCAGTATTGTGAATTCAAAGCGAAGTTTAGATCAAGTAAGTTTTTAAGAAGGCAACAACATCAACAATAACTCTGTGTAGAGTCAATCACTCAGCTGACTAGACAGTCTGTTTCGGGAATCGCTACATTTCCTCGTCACTAGTCTTTGAGTGATTAAACTGTGATATTTCATTGTTTAAAGTTGCAAATGGTTTCACACGTTTGAAATTCATATATTTGAATTATATAGAACAAATTGAACGTTCAAATTGGCTACTTAATCATATGACATTTTTAACAAAGTAGGATATTTATTAGGGCGGGTCGATTTGTAGGGAGTGAAAAAATTCACCAATTTCCCTATGATTTCCGTATTCTATGGGTTATTCCATGAAAATTTCCCGAAGGAACCATACCTCTATCGTTAAAATCGAGTCCCCTACTTTTTGTTGGTAGATTTTTTCCCAAATTGACGTTCGTATGAAATATTACCTACACGTTCACATCCATAACTCAAAAACTATCGATCGGGTTTAATCGCCAGTAGGCGCGTTGGATAGGTGAGCTCATTTTGATCTACAAAAAAAATCTCCAACATTGGTCCAACGGTTCAAAAGTTACGGGCATTTTTGTCCAAATTTTGGAACATTTTTCCATTTTTTTCATGATTTTGTCCAAGAATATTACTATAGCAGGGCAAGACAGAGAACGAATCAAACTTTGACGCAAGAGACATTGGGCTTAACTTTGGAGGTGCAGTGTCAGCTCGCAAGGGACATTGCTCTTAGCTTCGGAGGCGAAGCATCAGCTGGCAAGGGACATTGCTCTTAGCCTTGGAGGCACAACATCAGCTTGCAAGGGATATTGGCCTAAACTTTGGAGGCACAGCGTCAGCTCCCATGGGACATTGGTGAAGTGTCAGTTCGAAAGGGGCATAGCCTAAGCTGGGGAGCGTAGTGTCAGAGCTTAAGGGAAAGAGTGATTTAAATAACGCTTAATCACCGACGCATTGCTCACCACATCGCCTTACTATTATTTGTTTTATAAACAAATTTCTTTGTTTTAAAGAAATTAAATTTAAAACGTTTAAAAAAGCTTTATTTAGAAGAACCTGAAACAAATAAATCTATTTTTGTGACGAATCCTGGACACGACTCAGCATACCTCAGCTATAATTACAAGGTTAAATTTAATTCGCTTGTAATTTTTTGCAATGCCTTATGGTTAATGTTTATAATGCAATAATTTACAAGTGTTACAAGTTGCATATTTTTATTATTAAAATTTGTCGAAACTAAGAAAAACACACCCCCACGACTCTGGCAGCACCTTGACGTAAGTGGTCCCTGCGATCGCTGGATGTGGGGGCTTACGTTCTTCACAGGGTTGTGTTACCCTACGAATTCTGTGAGAACAACCAAGACTGCCTCCTTTTTCCCTAGTATCTCTTCTCTTCCCCCTGGGTCGGATCAAGGTGTCACACGTACAGTGCCGAGGATCAGCCTGGCGGGGGACCCAGGTTAAAATAATTGCTCGGTCTTGAACGGTGTGCTCCGAATACCTGGCGACCTCCGGTTCTAATCAGCCTTACCCAGGTACTGCAGATCTCTGCCTGAGTCGACCTTCCTCTCTCCGCCACTCGTGGGATTTAAAATGGAAAACATTACTTCAAAAACAATAAAAACTTCAACACCCAAAAGGGGATCCGGAACCCTAACAAAAAACCCGGCAGGGACTTTATGTTCCGACGAAAGAGCTGTGGTACCCCCAGGCTCCTCAATTAAAAATAAGAGTAAGTCGATGATAGTGATACCATCTAACTATCGACCCCTCTCAACAACAGCAAGCACATCGAAAGCCTGTGCATCGGGCATTGGACCCTCTAGTTTCTCGAACACTGGTGGTAATCGACACGGAAAAGCAGGTTCGTCTAGTGGATCGGGGGCTAAGTTAATCCCAATGGTCAGTGCTAGGGCGGCCGATTATGAAAGAAGGGATCCTATTAAAGCAGGTTACACAGACCGCAAAAAGGCATCCCGAATTCTTCGACGTCTAGCCACTGACCCTGTTAAGGAAGGTCAGGTCTCAAAGAGCGATATAGAAAAAAAATTAAGGAGGATATCGAGGGGGCAAAAAACGTCTTACCGGACTTCACACTAGAGCCTCCCCGGCAAATTGCAGCCACAAAAAGAAATCGATCTGTGGAGGAACCTACACTGAACCCGACCACCAAGATGAAGGTGATCTAAAGCCCATGGTGAAGGGGCAAGATCCTTCGCAGAGGTTGCTAAGAACAGCACAATTGGGGTGATAGACCAGAACAGCGAGGATGGTAAGATATCTAAGCACCAATGGAGCTGGATAGAGGCTTCGCTCGCTAAGGTCGCCTTGCAGGTCCTGAAGGACAACCCTGGACCACCTCCGTCATGCACGGATGCGGGATGGTTTCAGGGCAAAGTCAAGCTGATGGCCTGTGACAATGAAAGATCCGCTGAGCTATTCAAAGTGGCGATTGGAAAAGTTGGTGAAGTCTTCCCAGGCGCTCGAGTAAAGGCGGTAAATTTGGACGAAATTCCGTCAAGACCAAGACCCAGAGTCCGGGTTCCAGTCACTCCATCTGAACCTGAGGAGATTCTGGAAATGCTGAAGGTCTTTAACCCAGCTATATCCACTCAAAACTGGAAGGTAGTGAAGTTGGAACCTAAAGCTGAGGATGCGAAAACCGATCCAAAGAAATCTAAGATGGAGGTTTTGTTGATCCTCAACAATGAATGTCTTGATCAACTAAACAAGGACAAATGTACTCTAAACTATGGATTAAGTACGATACACCCAAGAATCTACTCGTAAATCGTGCCACTACAGACCAGTGCCACGACTGAGAATTGTCATGTTTCCCTCCGACCTACCTTTGGTTGTGGGGTCGATGCGTCATGTGGCAAGGTAGCCCTTGTTGCGCATCACTGTCGTCCCTCTGGCAGCACTGGTACGCTGGCGTATCGCGCGGCTAAGGCTCGCCGGATGGGGTGGTGTTCTTGCCAGCCTGGTCCGACAGCAGGAAACTACACATGAATAAAAATCGTACCAGCTGAAAAGAAAATTACCGCCTGGTGAAAAAAACCCGGAAAAACCCATAACCAACGTACAATCTCGAAAAACGATAAATAAAAACCCGCTTATTTTTACGAACACGACGAAGGAATAAGACTCGGTTGCTTACGGTTGCCCCTTTGGCACGTCTCGTGGGTCGATCTTCGCTGTCGGTTGATCGCCCTTGGCTAACCCGCCCCTTCTGGCCACAAAAGACCAGCCATGGTGACCCTGCGCTAAGGTCTAGGTCACCCCAAAACTCTTATACTTACGCCGTCTCTGTCTTATCCACACCACCTATCCTGTTCTATTAATTACTCATTTTTTCCCTTTTTTTTTCTTCCATATAACAAAGTCATTTATTATTTCTATTCATTCTTAAAACTACTTACATTAACAGTAGGTTCTTAGATCGATTGCTAAATCTTAAGGTTTTTCTATATAAACAGGAATTTAAAGTTCAAATAAGCATAGGTATCGCACTATCGTAAGATGCCCAGAAAAAAAACGACATAACCATCTGTAAGTCAGATCGGTTCGCAATTAAAACCTTTAAAAAGTTTTTTTTTTTTTTTTTTTAACCTATCCGTTACTTTAACCCCAAAATATTTTTTTTCATATGAGTCTGCCTGGGTATTCGTTTTACTTTAGCTTAGTATGATTTTGATTTTATTTTAGTTTAGTTTTTAATTATATTGCTTTTAATAATACAGCTTTTATTTTAGTTTAGTTTTAAATTAAATTGCTTTTAATAATACAGCTTTTATTTTAGTTTAGTTTTAAATTAAATTGCTTTTAATTATACAGCTTTTATTTTAGTTTAGTTTTAAATTAAATTGCTTTTAATTATACAGCTTTTATTTTAGTTTAGTTTTAAATTAAATTGCTTTTAATAATACAGCTTTTATTTTAGTTTAGTTTTAAATTAAATTGCTTTTAATTATACAGCTTTTATTTTAGTTTAGTTTTAAATTAAATTGCTTTTAATTATATAGCTTTTATTTTAGTTTAGCTTTTAATTATATTGCTTTTAATTATATAGTTTTTAATTTTAGTTTAATTTTTAATTAAAATTTAATTATATAGCTTTTAATTTTAGTTTAGTTTTAAATTAAATTGCTTTCCATTATATAGCTTTTAATTTTAGTTTAGTTTTAAATTAAATTGCTTTCAATTATATAGCTTTTATTTTTAGTTTAGTTTTTTAATTAAGTTGTTTTTATTTTAGTTTAGTTTCTAATTAAGTTGTTTTTATTTTAGTTTAAGTTTTTAATTATCTCGCGTTTAATTATATAGCTTTTATTCTAGTTTAGTTTTTAATTAAGTTGGTTTATCTTAGCTTAGTTTTTAATTAAGTGGTCTCTAATTATATTGTTTTGGTTTTTTAGTTTAGTTCTTAATTATGTTGTTTTTAGTTATATCGCGCTTATTTTAGTTTAGTTTTTAATTAAGTTGTTTTTATTTCCGTTTAGTTTTTAATTAAGTTGTTTTTATGTTAGTTTAGTTTTTAATTAAGTTGTTTTATTTAGTTTAGTTTTTAATTGAGTTGTTTTTATTTTAGTTTAGTCTTTAATTATATTGTTTTGGTTTTTTGTTTAGTTCTTAATTCTGTTGATTTTAAATATATCGCGCTTATTTTAGTTTAGTTTTTTATTAAGTTGTCTTTATTTCAGTTTAGTTTTAATTAAGTTGTTTTTATTCTAGTTTATTTTTTTATTATCTCGCGTTTAATCATATAGCTTTTATTTTAGTTTAGTTTTTAATTAAGTTGTTTTTATGTTAGTTTAGTTTTTAATTAAGTTGTTTTATTTAGTTTAGTTTTTAATTGAGTTGTTTTTATTTTAGTTTAGTCTTTAATTATATTGTTTTGGTTTTTTGTTTAGTTCTTAATTCTGTTGATTTTAAATATATCGCGCTTATTTTAGTTTAGTTTTTTATTAAGTTGTCTTTATTTCAGTTTAGTTTTAATTAAGTTGTTTTTATTCTAGTTTATTTTTTTATTATCTCGCGTTTAATCATATAGCTTTTATTTTAGTTTAGTTTTTAATTAAATCGTTTTTATTCTAGCCTAGTTTTTATTAAGTAGTTTTCTTTTAGTTCAAATTTTTTTTTTTTCTTAGTAGTTTTAGTTTAGCTTAGTTCTTGATTAAGTTGTTTTTAATTCTATCGTGCTTATTTTAGTTTAGTTTTTAATTAAGTTGTTTTTATTTTAGTTTAGTTTCTAATTAAGTTGTTTTGATTTTAGTTTAGTTTCCTATTAAATGGTTAATTTTTTTGTTTTATTTCTGTTAGTTTATTTGTATGACCTGCCCTTTTTTTTCAACTTTATACTATTTTACACAAGTATTAAAAATGGCCGTTTAAAATTTTTTATAAATTTGCTCTACACTGTATGCCTTAAAGGTAAAAATTAGCATCGTTTTACAACAAATTCTCCCTTTAAATTAATATCCAAAATTATCAAAAGTCCAGTTGTAAAAATATAGATGTAAAAAAAACGAACGGAAAGCCAAAGTTTTGTAATAGTAAAAAGCAAAAAAACTTCTTTACATGTGACAAGCAAGAGAGCAAGGGCCGCGATTTCGGGATTTTAGCCAAAAACAAACAAAAGTCAAGACTTAATTCTAAAGTAAGAATTCTACCAAAATAAATATATAAAGGTCACTGCATTCTTGCCAAAATTTAGCATCCGCCACCCAACATGTTGCGTTTGCAATTATTTAATTAATCGAATACACGCTTACCAATCCCAGGCCGCAATTCGCAAACCTGGGGTGAGTGCCGTAATGGTGGAGGTAGTTGGTGTTGTCGCTACTGATGGTGCTGTTGATGTCGTTGGCCACCCGCTAGCTGATGCTGGCAAACGCTGGAGGTTGGTGCCGTTATTGTTGTTGGTGGGGTGGTCTGCAGGGTGTTGGTGGCTGTTGATGCTGCTGATAATGATGACGATGGTGCTGTTGAATTTGGTGGTAGAAAGGGCAACGTGGTGGTGTGTGGAGGTAGTGGTGGCAATGTTGAGCGCTAATGCTCAGCGTGTTGGTTTGGGTGCTGTGGTGCGACGCTGTGGCGGGTGCACTGATGCGAGGCTGGTAGCGCTGCTGCTCGCTCTCTTACGGCACCCTTCAAGTGCTGCCGCCCTACGGCGAACCGTCCGTGTTGTGGGTGGTGAAACGAGCGTTTGTTGCTGTTGGATGAGGAGTCGAATAGACCTGCCGACCTAGAGAAAAGTTGATTTTCAGTCCTTGTATAACACAGGCAATGTTTTCAGCGTCAGTGTGTGTTGGTAAAAGGTTACCGTGGTTTTACCGAATACCACTTCGAGCTGTCCACACTGCCTTTAGTACTGCGTAAAGTTACAAATACTTCTTACCTTGATTAGCTTATCTGATGAGCTTGGCTGACTACTTTGAAAGCAGTGCTGCTGCTTTTAATGGTGTTGTTGTGGTCTTTTTGTACTTGCAGCTTGACTTACTAACGTGTTGCGCCATTCTTGTGTTCCAGATACAGGAAATAGGTGCCATCTGCGTGGGCCCAAACAGTTGAACAATCCAAAGACACCAGCCGCAATCTTTGAACCGTATCCGTAGGAGTGTGGATATGATGCCCACTTGGCCAGTTGAACGACAAAGGCGATAAAGCCGAGAATAGCAGCGATGCCTGTGTTAATGAGTTCCGTCAGAATCCAGTTAACGGCTACCTTGAGTGCCTCGCGCACGCCCAACAAATAGGTCAAAATCCATAGAAGCGTCGCAATGACCGATATACCAACAACGAACAGGAACAATGATGTAGCTGACAGGTAGGCAGGAGATGCGCAGGCCTTGCAAATAGTGCTTACAATTAATTGAACTAATTTAATGATGCCGGGAACTGTCTGAAAATATCCAATATTGATTTGTAGGGCGCTTAGTCCACCGCCACCGTTGCTGCCATTTCTACTCGCTATATCAGAATGGCGAACCTCTGCGGCAGAAACGTCTACCCAGGGTTGTATTTTTCTTCAGTTCGGTGCGTTTTGGTACTTTGGTAGTGTTGCCACCTGTACTTGAAAAGGGTGCGTTCGCATGCATCTTGCCGGCATTTAGATGTGCAAACTAGCGATGTTTGTCCAACTTTGCTACCTTTTCGGTGTAATCGCCCATAACCGAAGGGAGTAGGTAATGGTTGGGTTGGACTTGCGGATGACACGTCGGCAAGATTCCGTTAACCGACGCTTGTTTCGGAATTCCGATTGGCTACCGATTCAAGCGCGTGTCGGATCACGCCATTTTGCCGAATGGTTTCTGCCTGCTGAAACGAATGGTACCATTTTTGTTGGTATTTTTTCCTTTCAATCCCCTGTATGGCCATTTTGTTTGCCCGAACATACTCGAACATCATCGAGGTGCCACATCTAAATGTCAAAAAAATTGTGTGCACTGCCACGCTAGAGGGCGCTGATGGAAATACCATGGGTATTCATAAAATGTGTTATTCCCTATGTGCAGGTGCCCATGACAAACCCAAGGACTCTCGACAAGCTTCTCAGCTTAAGAGATAAATGGGAAGAGATGGCACCATTTGCTCTCTCAACCTACATTCGAACTTGATTATTGTTTTAAGTCTTTCGCGTGAAAAATTCCTATCGTCTTGCCACTTAAATCTTCCAGCTCATACAGACTGTTCCCTACTGCTCTCACTATTCGACACTTTAGAAAACGCTTTGACAGTTTCGCGCTGATTTGCTTGGAGAAATCACTAAGCTGAAAGTTCCGTCGGTATACTTCCTGTCCAGGGTGAAATTTAACTTTCCGACTTTTCAAGTCATACCTTTTAACATTCTGTTCGTGACTCTTATGTAGCTGTTCGCGGATTTTGTTGCGAATCAGGTCTTGCCGAACCGGCTTCGGTATCACCAACGTCTCAGGATCGCTAAGCACACCTAGTTTCTTTGCTATTTTATAGGCGCTTGCATGCGTGATCATGTTGTGACCGAAGAGAGCAAAATAAGGGGTCATTCCTATGGAGGAGTGCACTGAAGAACGCAAAGCACATTCAATGTCAGATAAGTGTTGGTCCCAGTTGGTTTGATCTTGGTCGAGGTATGACCGAATCGCCGCGAGAATGGGCTGGTTGACCCTCTCCGAAGCGTTGGCTTGAGGAGCGTAGTTAGCAGTGCGTACATGTCTTATTCCAAAATTATCGATCATTTCGGCAAATTCTTTACTTAAAAATTGCACGCCATTGTCAGACATCAGTATTTCTGGGGTACCGAATTTATGAAAAACTTCTGAAATTAGAAACTGGATTACATTTCGCGCAGTCGCTTTCGTCATTGCTTTCAACAGGGTGAATTTTGTGAAATAGTCTAAGACTATGAAAATGTAGGTGTTTTTCTTATTCGAACGAACGTATGGACCGAGAAAATCCACGTAAATTTTTTGAAACGGCCGTATTATTTGCGACTCTCGCCCCATAGGCGGTCTTAGAACCATTTGAGCTGGTTTGCATTCTTTGCAGACTTGACAATCATTAACGAAATTGAGGACCTGCTGGTTCATATTTGGCCAGTAGAAATATTCTTTTATGCGCTTAAGAGTTTTGGTAAAACCACCATGAGCGACTTGAGGAGGTTGGTGTGCGTTAGCAATAATTGACTGAGTCAAAGGCGCTGGAACCCATAGTTTCCATGCGAAATCTTCACCATCGGGTGTACCATCATATGGAACCGTACGCTTGTAAGCAAAACCATCTATTACCTTGAGGTCAGGCAACTGGGAGTGATTTTCGGTTATGGTATTTAACAATTCCCTATACTCTTCGCTTTGAAACTCTGGTGACTCGAGGTCGATCAGTGCCTTTACCTCACAACTTATTTCGTCCATGTCGTAGCGTGATAACGTGTCGGGAACGATGTTCTGAGCCCCTTTACGGTGATCTATCTCGAAGCTAAAGCTTTGCAGATACAAACTCCACCTCGCCAATCGACTGGTTAAGTCTTTATGCGACATTAGCCATTTTAGGCTGGAGTGATCCGTTATCACTGTAAAAGGCATTAGCTCGATGTAGGCTCTAAACTTCGTTATCCCCATTACCACCGCTAGACATTCGCGCTCAGTTACTGAATAATTCTTCTGCGCAGGCGTGAGCTTCTTTGAATAATAGGCGATAGGATGTTCACCACCTTCATCATCTTTTTGAAACAACACGCCACCAATTCCGATGTTAGAAGCATCTGTTTGCACATAAAAATGTTTCGAAAAATCTGGATGTACCAGGACTGGACTAGAAATAAGAGCTGTTTTTAATTTATCGAAGGCGCTCTTTGCCTCATCACCGAACTCAAAAGTTTTCGCTTTCTTCAGCGTATCGAAAATAGGTGCTGCTATAGTAGCATAATCGCGAATAAAGCGACGGTACCATCCCGTGGCTCCCATAAAACTTCGTACCTGCTTCGGAGTTTTTGGATAGGTATATCGATCAATGGCATGAACCTTGTCGGGGTCTGGTCTTAATTTACCCTCGCCTACAATATAACCTAGGTACCTTAGCTCGCTACAACAAAACTTTGATTTGGCCACATTTATGGTTAAGTTGGCCGAACTTAACAACTGCGCTACCTGCTCTAACTTTTTGAGGTGACTATCGAAATCTGAAGACACAACCAGGAGATCGTCCAAATAAATGAAAACGCTTTCACGAAGATTGGCTGGCACGACTTTGTCCATCAACCGACATAACCTTTGGGCTGCATTACATAGCCCAAACGGCATGACGGTAAATTGACAAAGCGGACGACCTGGCACTGTAAACGCGGTTTTCTCCCTACTACTGACGGCAAGCGGAATTTGCCAAAAGGCATCCTTAAGATCCACACTTGAAATAAAGTGTGTGTCGCCGAGACGACTGAGCAACCCCTCTATGTGTGGAAGTGGGTAGGCGTCCTTCACTGTGAGTGCATTGAGCTTGCGAGCGTCCAGGCACAGTCGACATTTCTCGCCTTTTCGCACGAAGGCCACTCGATTGTTCCATGGACTTTCGCTCGGCTCAATGACTCCCAGTGAAAGCATCCTATCCAGCTCCGCAAACATGAGACCCTGAACCGCCGGTGAGACTGGGTAGTGCTTATCTTTCACAGGCACTGCGTCGCCGGTATCAATATAGTGCTCTTCTAAAGACGTCTTGCCTAGACCTTTCTTCGTGAAGCAGGGAAATTTTGCTATAACTGCGTTAAGCCGGTGTTGTTGCTGCGCTGTCAAAACTTTCATTTTCGGTGTTGCATGACTTTGGACCTCTTCCTCCAAAGCTATGTTGTTGGTCGTTATGCTATCAACTTTGAGCTGCATTAGATTGAATTTCTTAATGAAATCTACACCTAGAAACAATTCTCGTTTTAGAGAAGGTGTTAAATAAAAAACAATCTCCTGCTCCTGGTTATCGAATTTAATTTTAGCTTTAACGCGACCTACGATTGAATGCATTCGCCCATCGGCAGTTTTGACGAAAGATTTAAACTTAAAAATTGGCAACTTGCACTTTTCTACAAAAGTTAAGCAGTTAATCCCTAAACACGACACTGTTGCTCCACTGTCTAATAATCCCTCAATTCGCTGTCCATTTATTTCAATATTGGTGTAAAACCTACTGTCTTCGCCCTCATACAGTTCTGACGCCAAGATTTCCTTATGATTATTTTTCCTTAAACGATATCTAATTCTTGTCTTTTCGATTTTTGTTGGCTGCTCTGTAAATATTTTTTTTCGAACTTCCTCATAGTTTTTGAGTCTCACATGAAATGGCTTAATTTCTTTCAACTTTACTTCAACGGTATTTACGGCTTGATCGCAACTACTTTGATTACTCTTATTCTTAGATGTTAAAACAACAATTTTATTTTCTACTTCGGTCTGTGTGGCTGACGTTAGTCATTCTGTCGTTTCTTGAGTTTGAGTCTGAGTCTGTGTTTGAGCTGATCTAGACTCCACCTGCACATTTCTATTGGGCCTAGCAGTTCCCTGACATTTCGGACACTTTGGGGTAACTACGCCCTCCGTTCCGCACCTATAGCAAAAAATTCGCCTTACGGCTGCAGTACACTCAACGAAATTGTGCCCTGGCTGTTTGCAGTTCCAGCATGGAAATGTACGAGAGGAATTAATAGCATCTATTTCAAACGCTTGAGTCGAAAAGTCCTGCTCTACATTTAACTCGTGCACTTGCGCATTGCGAGGTACATATTGACGCGGAGGCGGTTGATACGCCTGTCGTTGGAAGTTTATATGCGTTTCAGCCTTTTTACAGGCTTTGCAAAACTCAGTCAAACCCTCTATGCGCATGGCAAATAGTAGCTGTGACATCTCTTTTCGCAGGTTGCTCCTCATTATTTCGACTAAATCCTGTTCAGCCAGTGGATTACGCTGTTGGTTCCTCAGTGTCAAAACAGATTGATAAAAGTCGTCGAATGTTTCATCTCTTTGCTGTCTTCGGTCCATAATCTGCCGTTGGATTTCGAAATCGCTTTCATGTCGCTTAAATTGTGCTACAAACGCTTCTCGAAGTGCAAACCAACTAGGTATTCGGTTTAACCGTCGAAATCCCCAGAACCATTGAGCTGCGTTTCCAGTTAGCAAACTATGAAAATTTCTAATTACTTCCGGCCAAGGGTACCGGTAGTCATTGCATAAGGTTTCTACTCGAAAAACGAATTCGTCCACGCTGATTGATTTATTTGTACCATCGAACTTAAATCCCCATTTGTCCATTTCTACACGTCGCGGCTGTTCTGATTGCTGGTAAGGTGTAACCGGCGCTTGTACAGGCCCTGTATATGCAAAGGCACTCGGCTGACGTATCGAGGGTCCAGCTCGTTGCTCTTGGTGTCGATTCCTGTTCTCGACTTGGTACGTATGTGAATGTGCAAATATCTGCGGCTGCTGCACCTTTGTCGGTTGCGGCCTATGTGGTGGTGGTTGTGAAAAATCTGGGAAAGATTGCGAGATGCTCCTGGTATCCTGAGATCCAATTTGTTGTTGCTGCTCCATATTTCGATCTGGCCATGCCTGTGAATTGATAGACGGGGGTGGTGGAGGTGGTGGTTGTAAAGTCACTAACTTCGTAACCGCTGGTCGGCTCTCTGAATACTGAGGCGTCATCGACCCTAAGCTTTCGGCTATTAATTGTGGGACTAATACCCGCAAACGTTCCTCCATTCCCGACATCAGATCCACTTGGGCTAAACCTACCGCTGACTTGACGTAATCCCTTATATTGATGCTCGAGTTGACCACACCTTGGGATGCTGGTGCTCTTCCTGACGACCTGTCTCTTACGCTCCCCATCTGCGAATGTTGTTGAAATTGCTTTCGCACGTTTATAGCGGTTAGACTGCTAAACTCTGGAGACGTGATGCTGCTATTAGAGAAGTTAAGCTCTTCCGAGGTACGTCTAGGTGCTGGTGGTAGTGGACTCTGCCTCGCCATAGGCGTTGTAATAGTCGTCGTTGCTGTGGTAAAAATCGGTATGGTGGTTCTCGTCAGGCCTGTTTTTGGAATTGCCCCTGTACCAGTGGTTGTTGTGGGTACTAGACTTCCACTTTCGGCTGGATTCGGATTGGTTTCACTGTCATCGGCTCGCTGGCCCTGCTGTCTAGTGTGTACCATGCCCAAAGGAATCGCAATAAGAAAGGCAAAAATGATCAAAAAATAGTAAAACATTTCAAAGCAAGAAGATGGTTTAAATAGCAAAACGACAATTCGCCAAATTATTCACAAATGAAAAAGTTAAATTTTTATATATATAGGCCGATGGTTAAAGGCACCACAGTTTACGAAACTGTTGTTCTCCAAATGCCAAAACGAAAGGAAAAATTTACAAAAAAATAAGATCAAAATAAATGTCCTGTAGTAATGTCCAAAATAAATAATGTCCTGGATGGTGGTTGCAAAACTTAGCAAAAAAAATTTTAAATAATAGTATTAATAGTAGTATAAGAAATGATAATATATATAGTAATGATATGTAAAGGAAAATAATATAATATTCGAAAAGTTGATAAAATATAAGGATATTAATTAAAGGTAAGCATAATAATAACTGAACTCCATAGAGGTCAAAGAAATTTTATCGTAGTATGTTTTAATATAGAAATGTAGCAACGTGATATCAAAAAAAAATTTTTTTTTTTTGTAACCATTTTAGAGTTACAATCTTTGCGGTTGTCTAAAATATTCGAAAAGTTGATAAAATATAAGTTTTTTTTAAGGTATTTTGTTTCGAAGTATTTCAAGGTATTTCAAAAAAATGTATACGTAAATAAAAAAAGGAGACTTCTCATCAAACTTCGGTGAAGTTGTATAGTGTAAACTAACAAAAAAAAATTATAACTCCAAAACCGATAATCAAAACACTAGAATAGCTGATAATAATAATTCAAAAAATATATAGGCATTAACTTTGGATGGTGGCGTAAAACAAACAAGAGTGGCGTAAAAAAAATTAACTTCGACGAGACCAGCGAAAACAACCTTCTTCTTTGTGCATTAATAGCACCCTCCAAATCGAGGTTCTTAACCGAAACTTCCCACAATATTTTCCTATGCTGAGGTCGCTCAGGCATATTCGCTTCACCTAATGGTGTTGTGGTAGTTCATCCCGAGTTGGAGTATTTATTCAAAACGAAAAAAATTTTTATTTATATTTGTCCCTACTCAAGAGTGCTTTGCAACTCTATACCCCCCTTAATTCAGCAGCGCCTTACTCCAAATCGAGGTATTTTTTTTTCTTAACTTAGCTAGCCTGTCACTTCGATGACCCCACTGACCTGAGGTCCTACTCTGCAACGCGACTCGAAAAGCAAATGCGATTCGAAAACAAAATCACACCATGTAAATACATGGCTTAAGATTTCTAAACGGCAGTGAATTCTACCTATGCTCTAAAATTCCGTTTTTGTCGGGATTGAATTTGAACACCTCAAAAATTTGTCAAAAAACATGTAAATCCCTGGCACGATCCTGCTCTCGAACCGCACCCGCACCCCGAATCGTACTACCGAGCAAGGCCCCTGACTGCTCTTCCCGATAAGGAGCGATTTTCAAAAAAACAAAAACAATTTATATTTTAATTTAACCTTCCTCTAAGCCCGCACGCAGTGAAGCATCTGAGCCACACTGTGCGCAAAAACCAAAACTGCAAATTAAACGCTTGCAAAGAAACGAGATGCACTCGATGTTCGCGGTTGCACTCATAAGCAAAACGCTTTGCTCACAGTCCAGCCCATATGCTTCACTGTGTGCGCTGCCTAAGAGTGCCGCTACCCCCCCTTTTTGTGCACTAGGTACACCCTCCGAGTCGAGGTATTTTTGCTCTCAGCTAGCCTGTCCCATTTATGACCCCTCTGGTCAGGCTGCTCTTCTCGGTCTGGAGTATTTGACAAAACGAGATTTTTAATTTTCAATTGGTTTACATGCCGACAAACCCCGGCATGTTCGGGTTTTTCACCTTACGGTGTAAAAAAACAGCCGCCCAATCTGGGAACAGACGCTGGCCAACCCGCCGCCCAATCTGGGAACAGACGCGTGTTGGGCTCGCTGGGGTACGCGGGTGCGCTACTCCCGTCATCCTACATATTTCACGCAGGATGCCCCTGCGGGTATGAATATTTAAAATAAAAAATTATAAGAAATAAAAAAGTTAATTAACACTCATCGGCCTCCAGTATCCGTCGCAACTGCAGTCGCGGTTCAACGACCTTCACGCTACAGGACTTACGGAAACTGCAAACGCGATGTGAACAACAAAAAGAAATCCTCAAATTATTTCTAACTATTAGCCCTAGCAGTAAAAAATCCTACTGTTAAGAACCACGTCGCAACTGCAGTCGAGGCGCTGTGGCCTAAACGCTGCAGGACTTACGGGTTCTCAACCTACCAGGACCTGCTTCGGGTTTAACCAAAAACTATACAAAAAAACTTACTCTACGGCCCGAAACGAGATTTTATTGATTTCCTGATTGGCTCCTTTTGCCTTAGACCACGTCGCAACTGCAGTCAAGGTTCACAGACCCAAACGCTGCAGGACTTACGTGGCCAGACGTCAGGAGACCAAACGAAAAACAAAAAGACCTAAACTTTGTCGGGCCCCACGTTGGGCGCCAATTCTGTCATGTTTCCCTCCGACCTACCTTTGGTTGTGGGGTCGATGCGTCATGTGGCAAGGTAGCCCTTGTTGCGCATCACTGTCGTCCCTCTGGCAGCACTGGTACGCTGGCGTATCGCGCGGCTAAGGCTCGCCGGATGGGGTGGTGTTCTTGCCAGCCTGGTCCGACAGCAGGAAACTACACATGAATAAAAATCGTACCAGCTGAAAAGAAAATTACCGCCTGGTGAAAAAAACCCGGAAAAACCCATAACCAACGTAAAATCTCGAAAAACGATAAATAAAAACCCGCTTATTTTTACGAACACGACGAAGGAATAAGACTCGGTTGCTTACGGTTGCCCCTTTGGCACGTCTCGTGGGTCGATCTTCGCTGTCGGTTGATCGCCCTTGGCTAACCCGCCCCTTCTGGCCACAAAAGACCAGCCATGGTGACCCTGCGCCAAGGTCTAGGTCACCCCAAAACTCTTATACTTACGCCGTCTCTGTCTTATCCACACCACCTATCCTGTTCTATTAATTACTCATTTTTTCCCTTTTTTTTTCTTCCATATAACAAAGTCATTTATTATTTCTATTCATTCTTAAAACTACTTACATTAACAGTAGGTTCTTAGATCGATTGCTAAATCTTAAGGTTTTTCTATATAAACAGGAATTTAAAGTTCAAATAAGCATAGGTATCGCACTATCGTAAGATGCCCAGAAAAAAAACGACATAACCATCTGTAAGTCAGATCGGTTCGCAATTAAAACCTTTAAAAAGTTTTTTTTTTTTTTTTTTTAACCTATCCGTTACTTTAACCCCAAAATATTTTTTTTCATATGAGTCTGCCTGGGTATTCGTTTTACTTTAGCTTAGTATGATTTTGATTTTATTTTAGTTTAGTTTTTAATTATATTGCTTTTAATAATACAGCTTTTATTTTAGTTTAGTTTTAAATTAAATTGCTTTTAATAATACAGCTTTTATTTTAGTTTAGTTTTAAATTAAATTGCTTTTAATTATACAGCTTTTATTTTAGTTTAGTTTTAAATTAAATTGCTTTTAATTATACAGCTTTTATTTTAGTTTAGTTTTAAATTAAATTGCTTTTAATAATACAGCTTTTATTTTAGTTTAGTTTTAAATTAAATTGCTTTTAATTATACAGCTTTTATTTTAGTTTAGTTTTAAATTAAATTGCTTTTAATTATATAGCTTTTATTTTAGTTTAGCTTTTAATTATATTGCTTTTAATTATATAGTTTTTAATTTTAGTTTAATTTTTAATTAAAATTTAATTATATAGCTTTTAATTTTAGTTTAGTTTTAAATTAAATTGCTTTCCATTATATAGCTTTTAATTTTAGTTTAGTTTTAAATTAAATTGCTTTCAATTATATAGCTTTTATTTTTAGTTTAGTTTTTTAATTAAGTTGTTTTTATTTTAGTTTAGTTTCTAATTAAGTTGTTTTTATTTTAGTTTAAGTTTTTAATTATCTCGCGTTTAATTATATAGCTTTTATTCTAGTTTAGTTTTTAATTAAGTTGGTTTATCTTAGCTTAGTTTTTAATTAAGTGGTCTCTAATTATATTGTTTTGGTTTTTTAGTTTAGTTCTTAATTATGTTGTTTTTAGTTATATCGCGCTTATTTTAGTTTAGTTTTTAATTAAGTTGTTTTTATTTCCGTTTAGTTTTTAATTAAGTTGTTTTTATGTTAGTTTAGTTTTTAATTAAGTTGTTTTATTTAGTTTAGTTTTTAATTGAGTTGTTTTTATTTTAGTTTAGTCTTTAATTATATTGTTTTGGTTTTTTGTTTAGTTCTTAATTCTGTTGATTTTAAATATATCGCGCTTATTTTAGTTTAGTTTTTTATTAAGTTGTCTTTATTTCAGTTTAGTTTTAATTAAGTTGTTTTTATTCTAGTTTATTTTTTTATTATCTCGCGTTTAATCATATAGCTTTTATTTTAGTTTAGTTTTTAATTAAGTTGTTTTTATGTTAGTTTAGTTTTTAATTAAGTTGTTTTATTTAGTTTAGTTTTTAATTGAGTTGTTTTTATTTTAGTTTAGTCTTTAATTATATTGTTTTGGTTTTTTGTTTAGTTCTTAATTCTGTTGATTTTAAATATATCGCGCTTATTTTAGTTTAGTTTTTTATTAAGTTGTCTTTATTTCAGTTTAGTTTTAATTAAGTTGTTTTTATTCTAGTTTATTTTTTTATTATCTCGCGTTTAATCATATAGCTTTTATTTTAGTTTAGTTTTTAATTAAATCGTTTTTATTCTAGCCTAGTTTTTATTAAGTAGTTTTCTTTTAGTTCAAATTTTTTTTTTTCTTAGTAGTTTTAGTTTAGCTTAGTTCTTGATTAAGTTGTTTTTAATTCTATCGTGCTTATTTTAGTTTAGTTTTTAATTAAGTTGTTTTTATTTTAGTTTAGTTTCTAATTAAGTTGTTTTGATTTTAGTTTAGTTTCCTATTAAATGGTTAATTTTTTTGTTTTATTTCTGTTAGTTTATTTGTATGACCTGCCCTTTTTTTTCAACTTTATACTATTTTACACAAGTATTAAAAATGGCCGTTTAAAATTTTTTATAAATTTGCTCTACACTGTATGCCTTAAAGGTAAAAATTAGCATCGTTTTACAACAAATTCTCCCTTTAAATTAATATCCAAAATTATCAAAAGTCCAGTTGTAAAAATATAGATGTAAAAAAAACGAACGGAAAGCCAAAGTTTTGTAATAGTAAAAAGCAAAAAAACTTCTTTACATGTGACAAGCAAGAGAGCAAGGGCCGCGATTTCGGGATTTTAGCCAAAAACAAACAAAAGTCAAGACTTAATTCTAAAGTAAGAATTCTACCAAAATAAATATATAAAGGTCACTGCATTCTTGCCAAAATTTAGCATCCGCCACCCAACATGTTGCGTTTGCAATTATTTAATTAATCGAATACACGCTTACCAATCCCAGGCCGCAATTCGCAAACCTGGGGTGAGTGCCGTAATGGTGGAGGTAGTTGGTGTTGTCGCTACTGATGGTGCTGTTGATGTCGTTGGCCACCCGCTAGCTGATGCTGGCAAACGCTGGAGGTTGGTGCCGTTATTGTTGTTGGTGGGGTGGTCTGCAGGGTGTTGGTGGCTGTTGATGCTGCTGATAATGATGACGATGGTGCTGTTGAATTTGGTGGTAGAAAGGGCAACGTGGTGGTGTGTGGAGGTAGTGGTGGCAATGTTGAGCGCTAATGCTCAGCGTGTTGGTTTGGGTGCTGTGGTGCGACGCTGTGGCGGGTGCACTGATGCGAGGCTGGTAGCGCTGCTGCTCGCTCTCTTACGGCACCCTTCAAGTGCTGCCGCCCTACGGCGAACCGTCCGTGTTGTGGGTGGTGAAACGAGCGTTTGTTGCTGTTGGATGAGGAGTCGAATAGACCTGCCGACCTAGAGAAAAGTTGATTTTCAGTCCTTGTATAACACAGGCAATGTTTTCAGCGTCAGTGTGTGTTGGTAAAAGGTTACCGTGGTTTTACCGAATACCACTTCGAGCTGTCCACACTGCCTTTAGTACTGCGTAAAGTTACAAATACTTCTTACCTTGATTAGCTTATCTGATGAGCTTGGCTGACTACTTTGAAAGCAGTGCTGCTGCTTTTAATGGTGTTGTTGTGGTCTTTTTGTACTTGCAGCTTGACTTACTAACGTGTTGCGCCATTCTTGTGTTCCAGATACAGGAAATAGGTGCCATCTGCGTGGGCCCAAACAGTTGAACAATCCAAAGACACCAGCCGCAATCTTTGAACCGTATCCGTAGGAGTGTGGATATGATGCCCACTTGGCCAGTTGAACGACAAAGGCGATAAAGCCGAGAATAGCAGCGATGCCTGTGTTAATGAGTTCCGTCAGAATCCAGTTAACGGCTACCTTGAGTGCCTCGCGCACGCCCAACAAATAGGTCAAAATCCATAGAAGCGTCGCAATGACCGATATACCAACAACGAACAGGAACAATGATGTAGCTGACAGGTAGGCAGGAGATGCGCAGGCCTTGCAAATAGTGCTTACAATTAATTGAACTAATTTAATGATGCCGGGAACTGTCTGAAAATATCCAATATTGATTTGTAGGGCGCTTAGTCCACCGCCACCGTTGCTGCCATTTCTACTCGCTATATCAGAATGGCGAACCTCTGCGGCAGAAACGTCTACCCAGGGTTGTATTTTTCTTCAGTTCGGTGCGTTTTGGTACTTTGGTAGTGTTGCCACCTGTACTTGAAAAGGGTGCGTTCGCATGCATCTTGCCGGCATTTAGATGTGCAAACTAGCGATGTTTGTCCAACTTTGCTACCTTTTCGGTGTAATCGCCCATAACCGAAGGGAGTAGGTAATGGTTGGGTTGGACTTGCGGATGACACGTCGGCAAGATTCCGTTAACCGACGCTTGTTTCGGAATTCCGATTGGCTACCGATTCAAGCGCGTGTCGGATCACGCCATTTTGCCGAATGGTTTCTGCCTGCTGAAACGAATGGTACCATTTTTGTTGGTATTTTTTCCTTTCAATCCCCTGTATGGCCATTTTGTTTGCCCGAACATACTCGAACATCATCGAGGTGCCACATCTAAATGTCAAAAAAATTGTGTGCACTGCCACGCTAGAGGGCGCTGATGGAAATACCATGGGTATTCATAAAATGTGTTATTCCCTATGTGCAGGTGCCCATGACAGAATCCCAGCTACATCGACGAGTTAGTTTTTGGAAGCGAGGATGAGTTATGTATCTAACAAAGGTAAAACTCGAACTTGTATTTTAGCGAAAGTTAACTTGAATTGCTTTATTCTCCCTCAGTTTAGTCACGGTGACCTCTCTTTGATCAGCCTGGAGCTGGGGCAAAGAAACTAAGGGTTGCTTCCTTCTTCTTCCCCTATGATAAGCCTATTAAGCACTAAATGAAATATAATGAACAAGGGCAATGAGCCAACATTTATTATTAAAAATCGAGAAGAAGTTCTGGATATCACCCTAGTATCGGAAAAATTCTCGGAAGAAATTCATTCATGGAAGGACTTAAAAGAACATTCGTTCTCGGACCATAGGTATAAAGAATTCGGCTGGAAAATAACCAATCAATCCTTGCGTCTAAAAATAAGAAATCTCCGTAAGACAAATTGAGATGGTATAATAAACTTATTAAAACATCACTAAATTCAGATACTTCTCCCCCCGTACTAACAAAGAAGATTTGGACCTTCTGTTTCTAGACTTCACCAAAAAAATGCTCGGATGCGCTCAACAGAGCATGTTCGAAAAAAGTTTTAAAAAAATCCCATAAACCCGTATGTTGGTCTCGGTAGATTGAAATTCTTAGAAAGGACTGTCGCAGAGACTTCAACTACGCAAGGCGTAGTAATAGTGAGGACTCATGGAATAGCTATAAGTCCAAACTAGGCATTTACAAAACTGGTAATCAGGAAAGCAAAGAGGGCCTATTGGTCGTCCTTCTGCACAGAAATAGAGGGTAATTCCGAGGCTTCAAGGTTCAGGAAATACTATCGAAATCCCCGACAGTACCAAGCTTTCTTCAAAAGGAAGATGGCACCTGGACGGATTTATGCATTGAAACCTTAGATATACTCATGGATGCGACTTTTCCTGGTTACGTTTACTCTGACATTTCCAGCTTTCAAACACTTACGCTTCAACAGATTGAGCAACTGACCAGCAAGGAGAAGTTAAGATGGGCGATCTATTCATTCCAACCTTATAAATCTCCAGGTCCCGATGGCATTATACCAGCCCAACTCTACTTTAGCTTCAATGCTATAGTACCCTGGCTTCAGACAATCTACTATGGTTGTCTACGCCTTAACTATATTCCAACAGCTTGGAGGGAGACAAAAGTTATCTTTATACCGAAAGCGGGTAAGTCCTCTCACACTAAATCGAATAACTTCAGACCTTTAAACCTCTCTTCCTTCCTGGTTAAAATTCTAGAGAGACTTATTGGGCTTCTTCCTAAGCCGAAACTTGACAGGCTTCTAAAATCCCAACATGCCTACATTAAAGGCAGATCTACAGAGGCAGCTCTGCACTCTCTTGTGTCTACCATCGAAAAATCATTTGAGAACAAAGAATACGCGCTTGCTGCTTTTATAGATATAGCAGGGGCATTCAATAACGTCCTTCCATGTGCAGTCATCTCGGCCTTGTCGGAACTGGGGGTGGAGGATTTTTTCGTGAGTTTCATACACCAGATCCTCTTGGGCAGGGTGGTGAACTCAGAATTGGAGGATCCTCCACTCGCAGGTTTGTAAGCAGAGGCACTCCGCAGGGAGGAGTTTTATCTTGACCAGCTGTTGCGTATCATGGAAGGGGAAGGCTACAAGGTTATTGCTTATGCAGACGATATTGCAATCATTTTTAGCGGAAAGTTTCTCCAGACTCTCTGTCAACTCATGGAGAGAGCACTCTTAATTCTCTCGAGATGGGCATCCTCGTGTGGTGTAAGAGTGAACCCCGAGAAAACAGGTCTCATTCTTTTCACTAGGAAATATAAAACCCCCAACTTAGAACTTCCGCGTCTGAACGGCACGTGGTTGCTCTTTAGCGACAGCACGAAATACCTAGGAGTTATTTTGGATTAAAGCTTATCTGGAATGTTAACATTAAGGAACGTGTTAAAAAGGCAAACATAGCACTATTTGCCTGTAAAAAAGCTAAAGGTAAGAAATGGGATTTTCCCCCCAAAATACAATAGTACGCTGGATTTATACAGCAACTGGTGGAGGGCCCTTGATAAGGCAACCGCACTTCAGAAGTTTGCAAAGGTGCAAAGAAGCGCAGGTCTATGTATTACTGGGGCACTGTGCTCAACACCAACCAGCGCCCTCAATGTCATGCTTCACCTTCCTCCTCTCGATATCTTTGCCGGGGAATGTGCCAACACAGCAGCCCTGAGACTTAGAGAATCTGGTAATTGGATAGGTAACAACTGCGGCCACATAATTATTCTGAACTCGTCTGCACCCGACAAAACAGACTACTGTGTGCCGTGCTTAAATCTTGAAAAGAACTACGTACTTCTCATCCCTTCACGGCTAGACTGGGAAAACAAAATCCCCCTTAAAACCTCCGCCATAAAAATCTTCACAGATGGATCCAAACTTCGAGAACAATTAGGGGAAGGTATCTACTCCCAGAATCTCGAAATCGAAGCGTCCTTTAGACTTCCTAACTATTGTAGTGTCTACCAAGCGGAAATTATGGCTTTTCACGAAACCACTAAGATTCTATGTCAAAAAGACCTTGAAGAAAAGAGTATTTCCATCTTTTCAGATAGCCAAGCTGCACTGAAAGCACTGTACTCAAATATTGACAACTCTAAAACTCTCACTGAGTTCCGCAGATCTCTTAACGAGATGGCAAGGAGGAAGGGTACGACCATGGCAGAATAACCAGGTAGATGCAATTCGGAGAGCAAAAAACGAGAGCACAAAACATTGGCGTAGCTATAATGTCACTATTGACAATTTATTTTTATTCGTTCAGCCATATGGATGTATAATTTACTCGTAACCGTATAAATAAAGCGAGTACCCAGATTTTTTGTGTGAAAATATAAGAAATATTATTAAAATCATTACAAATTTAATAAAATGAGCTGTGTTTATAGTTATAATACAGAATTAATTGTATTTTGGCTGTAAACAAAGCAAATAAAAATGAACTTTTAATAAAATTTTCATTTGACTACTAGTTAGAATGTTCAGTAACCAATTTGTTTGTGTCGCTATGTACGGCTGCTTTGAATTGACAAAATATATTTTGACATTATAGCTACGCATTTGTTATTGTTTTATTTGTCGTAGAGAGCATGTTTCCAGTGAGCCTACCTGGTTATTCTGCCATGGGTACGACCTTTAACACCCTCTTAAATGAGGACTTTACTGGTATACCTATTTAATCCTATAAACTCCAGTGCAAGAACAGATCCTTAGGTCTTGCACAAGAACGCTGGGAACACCTTGATACATGTAGGATAACTAAGCTAACATGGCCTACCTACGACTTAAAACGCACCAACTCACTGCTTGAGTTGAGCAGGGTAAACCTGTCAAAAATAGTGGTAATCCTAACGGGTCACTGCCTGATCGGAGCGCATGCTCTTCGGTTGAGAATTGCATCAAGCGATTTCTGCAGAAGCTGCAGATGTGAGGAGGAGGTAGAAAACGTTCAGCACCTCCTCTGCGAATATCCGGCTTTAGCTTAAAGGAGAACGGCAACTCTGGGCCATCGCTTTTTAAATGGACTTGCCGAAGTCTCATGCCTGGAAATCAAGCATATCCTTAAATTCATTATCCGCTCGAACTGCTTTGAGGAGGGAAATCTCTACTAGGTTTTAAAGAGATAATGTGGTATCACAACGGGCCTGCACTGGCCTAAGTGTACGAGTCGTCTATCGGCTCAGCCACCATTACCTAACCTAACCTAAGAAAAACACAAGAAAGAAAAATAAATTATTACTGTGTGCTAAAAAGTTCAAAAAGATGTTGAAAACATGTGTGGCAAGAACAAACCATGGTGCGTGTCATGGTGTAAGATATGTTCTATTGTGTATAGGTTTCTTTACTCTAATCTGAGCGTACCTTGAATGTCTATCATCTGACTATCTATTAAACCTCTGCACAAATGCCCTCGTTTTTTCTACAACAGTAGAGCCAGCAGCGCCGAGTTCAGAGCATAACATAACTCTGTTAAGTCAAGTAGAAAATAACCAATTCATTAAACGACAAGAACCGAGCACTGCAGAGCAATCGTCGGCTTCAAAGCAGAACTTGTTCGCCGCTTGCTTTACCAGAAAACAATGTTATTTGTTCTATAAAAAAAAATTAATTGATAACAGCGAGAAAAGCATCGATCATACCTAACGCAGCAGAACATTGGCTGAAGGAAGAACATAGTGATGAAGGGCTAGGAATTTCATGCAAATGCAAGTTTTTACTGGGCATCTTAAAGCGCAAATGGTTAAGTTATCTTTGCATATAGTTATCTTTGCATAAAAATAGTGCATATTTTTAAATATTTTGCAATAAATGCATGGTTTTGCATATTTTACAAAAAATTCCTATTTTTGCATATTAATTGCGTATATTTTTTATACAATAAATTCATGTGTTTTTTTCATATTTTTGCTTTGTTTTAGATTTGCAACCATTAAAATTTAGTGCGACATATTTTGGAAAAAGATAACTAAGGTACTTTTAAGTTCACTATATTTTTTTTTTGTTTTTGATAAATTAATTTTATATGTATTTAAAAATGAATTGTTTTTTTTTTGTTACTTAAATGCAATATTTATTTTTTAACTGGTAATAAAATATAAGAAGAATATTTTTAATTACATATTTTACTGTTTTTTAGCGAATATTTTAGAGTTTTAAGTGCATATAATAAGCGCATATTTTCGATTTTTCTGTTCAAATCGTAATATTGTTCAAATTTTAGTATTATTTTATGTAATTTATCAGGGTTTTTTTAAATAATTTTAAATCGAATTTTTTAGAAATATTTAAGGAACTTGAAAAATAACGCCAGTATTTAATGCCAGGGCCGTTGTCAGGGAGGGGGGTTTTGATGAAATTTTTTTCAAAATTAAAATATAGGTACAATTTGTGGTATTTGTATTTGGTATTTGTGTCATTTAATTTTTACTTTACACCAGCCAATATATTTACGAAAACATGATTTTTGGAGGTTTTTACAAAATGGCTAAGCTCACTGGCGATTATCGTAACAGCTAAAATATTTTGGGAATTATAAAATAGGCTAAGGTTAATTTTTCGAGGGGTAAAAATATAACTTTTTTCCCCATACAAGTCGACGCACCTTTATATACATACAGCTGCGAGCGAAAAAAAGCAATCATATCATATTCAGATATGATTGGATAAATAATACTTGTCTTAAAATTTTGTATCCGGTAAGCCCATTATCATTCCTATATGTACTTTCAACGCTGGTTTCAAATATATACTTAAATTCCCCTATATTGGGTGTATTTCTTTATTCATTCCGGATAACGAAGAGAACGAATAGAATAGATTGTTGTTTATCCAGAATAGAATGAATAAAGAAACAATATTGAAAAAGAAAGAACTTTTTTTTTGTTAAAATCAGAAACATATTTTTCGTATTTAATTTAAGACAACAAAAACACCAGATAAAATTTAAAAAATAAAAATGCAACAAAGCAATCTAAAACATTTGAACTAAAAAAATTTTCCATTTTCATTTAGCGACATTTTACTTCAAACAATCGAATATAACCTCACACACAAGGAATATTCCTTTTATTCTACCTTAGCTGATAGTATAAAAAGAACGCGTTTGGAATATTCCGTAAGAATAAAGAAATACAAAAAGAATATTCCGGATAATCAAAACTGAATAAAGAAACAAAAAAAGTCATTCCGAACGTCTGGAATGAATAAAGAAATACAGCCATTGTAAAATTTGCAATATTCAGGGTATTTTACGTTAATGGCACGTGTTAAGTTTTATTGATCTATAATCTTAACTACTCACCATAACATATTGGGGGTTGGAATTAGTTTTAAAGGTTTTCTAAGAGATGGCGTAACTATCAATAGATCGCATCGGGCACACCTGTGACTATATTCATTTCAAAGCACATTGTCTAAGCTTCATTTTTCAGTATGTGTCATTCCACTGAAGTGTAAACAACATATATTTTTTTCTCTGTGAACATGTCGACTTTCGTTCCAACAAAACGCAATTTGCGGGAAGGTTTACTTTTGTGCTTCCATTTGAAGAAAAAAGCGGTTGAAGCACAACGCACGCTTACTGAGGCTTACGGGGACTATGCTCCATCGATTTCTACTTGTGAGTACTGGTTCCGTCGGTTTAAAAGTGGTGATTTTGATACGGAAGACAAAGAGCGTCCGGGCCAGCCGAAAAAGTTTGAAGATGAGGAATTGGAGGCTTTGCTCGATGAAGACCCGTGTCAAACCCTTCAAGAATTGTCAGAATCATTGGGAGTCGACTTATCAACGGTAGGCAAACGCTTGAAGGCCATGGGAATGATTCAAAAGCAAGGAAATTGGGTGCCGTACCAGTTGAAGCCGAGAGACTTTGAACGGCGATTTTGCATGTGCGAACAACTGCTTCAACGGCATAAAAGGAAGAGTTTTTTGCATCGTATTGTCACTGGCGATGAAAAGTAGATCCATTACGATAATCCTAAGCGAAAAAAATCGTGGGGACCACCCGGCCATGCATCAACATCGAGGGCCAAGCCGAATATTCATGGCGCCAAGCTTATGCTGTGTATTTAGTGGGATCAGAAGGGTGTCGTGTACTATGAGCTGCTAAAACCTAACGAAACCATTACTGGGGAACGCTACCAACAACAATTGATGCAATTGAGCCGAGCATTAAAGGTTAAACGGCCGGAATATGCCAAAAGACACGACAAAGTGGTTTTTCAACATGACAACGCACGGCCACATGTTGCAAGAACCGTCAAGTAGTAGATAGTTCTTTGCACTAGTTACTTTTTTTAATTCGAATAAATGAGTGAATTATTCGATAGTTTAAATCATTCGATAGTTTCGTGCACTATTTAATATTTTTTTAAAGCAAATGAATGAACGAAATATTCGAACGAATTGTTTGATAGTTTAAATCATTCGATAGTTAACTATCGATAGTTGAAATCACTCGATAGTGCCCATCACTACAAGTGATTTTTTTGTGAGCTTGCGGCCGATTAAGAACAAGAGTGACGATCATTGTTGATTTTTTTTTTATGCAAAAATACATGCAAACAATTTTTGAGGTTATGCTTTCTAAGTTTTCTATCTTGTTATCTTTGCTGTCTGTATTGATAACGAGAGTTCCTCGGAAAAAGACGATGACGCAAACCAAAGATTTACCCTCTACCAAAATCATTCAACGCGCCTTAAGAAGTTTTCACTTCAAAAAACCATTAAAAACTTCTCATTGTCATAAAATATTAATTTTATTACTTATAATCGTCAATTTTACTATTGCAGCATTAAATTTTATGTTGCTCTTATGCTGACATTCCCTCATTAAAAAAGCAGGATTGCACCCATGATTCAATCATATATAAGGTTGAGTAACACGGGGGTTACACTTTCAAGTTTTGCCTTTCAAGTTTCAATACATTCTCATGTTTTTACTAACAGACTCTTACTTTTGAAAATTGCCCACCAGTTTGCTTACAAGTTTTCCTTTCAAGTCGTGTGGTAACTTGATGGTCAAGTTTTGAACAGCTGATCAGAAAATGCGCTGATATGAAAATAAATTTTGCAATTCGATTTGGAAATATTCTGCCCTAAATTAAGTGATGAGAAAACTAATAAAAATAATGAAGTTTTTGTTGTTTCCCTGACGACGGCATCTTGAAAATAAAATTGACTATCAAGTTGCGTGCAGCCTACATCATAGCTGCCAATTCAAATGAGTTTTGACAAGCTGTATATGTGATCAACTTGAAAGTAAAAACTTGAACGTGTAACTGCAGCGTAATTTAATAATATTTTGAAAGAAAAATAACAAAATTCATGAACACTAATTGCATATCTATTTAAACTAAAAAAAAATTAAAAATAAATAATAAATATTTGACTGCACAAAATTATTCCCCTTGCGTAACCAATCCCAATTTGAATGAATTCGCTAATTTCGTTTTACATTTATAGTAAATATGAATAATATGCCTAAAATTGTATATAAAAATGCAACAAGGGTTTTTCTTATTTGTGTTTTGACTTATTTTTACATAATATGCAACTGTGCAAGAAACATAGCATAACCACCAAACAAACATTTCAGCGAAGATAATAGGGGGTTTCGGACGATCCGACTTGCCATCCGACATGTCCGACGACAAATTAACGGAGCAAATTACTTTGAGATTTCGAACAGGCCGACATGTACGACGAGTTCATTTAATTATCGGGGTTCGCATGGTCCTACATGTTGTCACGCATTGTAGGACAAGCTTCGTATTTGACCGTTCGAACGCTCGATTCAGCCGACTGACAACATGTTATCTTGAATTTGAAATATTTCAAATTCAAGGCCATCACGCCAGGCGTGACAACAAGTAGGATCATGTGAACCCCGCTAATGCAGGCTCTCAAACAAAACGCATCGGCGTAATAGCTAAGCAATTTTTGATGCCTTTATAATTGACCAGTAATTTTCCATACTTTACAAAAATTTTAATAAATTTTACTTAATTATATCCATAATTCAATGTTTCTAGCAGCAAGTCGGAAGGACTTTCGTGTGTACTACCAACATTTTTGTACTGCTGTCTGAACTACTACCAGTAGCCAAAAACACTTTTTATGCTTTATTTTTTACGTTTCTATTTTTGTACATTTAACTTTTTATGTTATCTTGTCTCCACCATTAGTTTTTAAATGGCGATGCTAGGCGTGTTCGTCCAACACGTGTTCACATTGGTAGGATGCCTGCTCATCAAACCTTGAATTTGAAAAATTTCGGCCTTTGTAGTCTAGTGGAGAGTGCGCTAGACTCTCAACCCAAAGGTCCCTGGTTCGAATCCGGGCTCGGGCATGGTTCTTTTCACTTTCTTTGTTCTTTCTTTGTCCCACATTTAAGAATTATGGAAAACTAAAAATTCACAACTAAATTGTGGAAAATGTGAAGGAATGGAACAACTAAGGGCTTGAAATGCTTGCCAAGGTTAAGGCATAACACTAGCCTCGGTTAAAAAGCAATTCAAATTGTCTTTCGCAGTTGTTTCCCCTAATCAATAATTCACGTATAGTTCCAATCAATTCCTCTACATAATCTATCCCTTTCCTTTCAGGTCAAAGACCAAACCTTGTTTGTATAAGGCGCATGCCTTGGTTCTTTGATCTTTTTTAAAAAAAAAAAAAAAAAAAAAAATTTCAAAATCAAGCCAACATGTTGTCAGTCGGCTGTATCGAGCGTTCGAACGGTCAAATACGAGGCTTGTCCTACCAGGCGTGACAATATGTAGGACCATGTGAACCCCCTATTTGCTTTCGAATGATTCGACTTGTCGTCAAGCATGCCAGATCTGTCCGGCATGTCCGATGACAAATTAACAGAGCAATTTTTTTGAGCTTTCGAACAGTCTGACATGTACGACGACTTCATTCCATTGCAGGCTCTCAAACAAAACACATCGGCATAATAGCTAAGCAATTTTTAGATGCCCTTATAATTGACCAGTAATTTTTCATACTTTAGAGAAATTTTAATTAATTTTAACTAAATATATCTATAATTCAATGTTTCTAACGTTGTTCATATTATTTTTCTATAATATTTTTCCACTTCGTCGGTGTTCACCCGCTGACGCTTTTATTGAAATGAAAAAATGCAGCAATACGGCATACTAAAGTGCATTGAAAAAAGTTCCATTTGTACCCCCCTAAAAATTAACCATGGTCTATTGTATGATATTCCAAAATATTTTGGATTTTACGATAAACGTAAAGAAAATATATTTGTCGTAAATATATTGGCTGGTGCAATAAAATATATTTTAGTTGTAAAAAAATAAATAATTGTTTGTATTTCCATACAAAAACTTTAAAAATTTAAGTTCAATCATTACTTTTATTTTTTTAAACGTTTTTTACAATATTTTTTTATTAAGTGTTTATTTTATAATTAATATTTTTGCTTTAATATGTATCAATTTAAGCAATTATGACCAAGAAACAATACAAGTACGATATTTTGTAAGTGAGGATCACAATAGAAATTATAAAGGTAATTGAATTTTAATGAAAATAACTTGAAAAAATTAAAAAAAAAATCCAAGAAAACAGAGTTATCTTTAATCCAATTGCAAAAATTTAAAATTGTTTGATGCAGATTGGTAGAGCTTTTTCCAGCCTTTAATTTCTGACAGTTTATTTTTTCCAACTATTACAGCAGCCAATATATTTACGGAAAACATAATTTTTGTGGGATTTTGCAAAAGTTTTAGCCAAAATATTTTGGAAATTATTATAAAATAGATGAAGGTTAATTTTTAGAGTGGTACGAATGTAACATTTTTCTTCTCCATACAAGTCGAGGCACCTCAATGTATACGTATAAATTCCTTTTTTGATCTCATAGCATATCCCTTTGGACATGACATTTCTGAAGTCTTTACAGGAATGGCCCAATAGGACTAGAGAATTGTAAAATCCATGTTAATGCCATGCCAATGACATCGATGCGCTAAAAGGACGTACAAAATAAGTGGCGCGGGGCATGTCCCTACCACTGGGGGCATGTGAATTCACATATCAAATAGTAGGTTCAAGTTTCAACTTGGATCTACTGGGAAATACGATTTTTATTTTACTAAATTTTTATTTCGTATTGATACAAGAATAATAGATAAAAGGATTACGTATTGCGCAGGTTCGTCATGTTGTTTACTTTTCATTTAGACTTTTTTAGCTACGATTAAAATATTTTTTACGATCAAGACGTCAGGCTAGACGAAGTTTGTTTCTTGAATCCTTTTGCAGTGCAAGTTGGTTTCATTCCAACTTGCTTTAAAACCAAAAAAAAAGAAAAAACTAAAAAACTAGCACGAAACCTATGTTCCTTGTCGACATAGAATTCTTCATTCACATTTTAATATAAAACGGTGGAAAAAATTGTTTAGTCTATTATATTAACAATTTTATTACACTGCTTACAGACTAGTTTTGTATTTGTTTACATTCTGAATAAGAATTGACAACAATCTTATATCGTAAGCTCATATTGTAAAGCTATCATGACGAAATACGCAGATCGTAGAAAATTATTTTTACGATCTGCGCAATCTACTATTTTATCATTCTTGATATTGATACATTTAAAGAAAAAAACTATTTTGCTTATTTTGACATAAAAGTTCGAGGGATTTTTCGCGGGATTTCATTATCTTTTGGAAAGGATAAAATGAGCAAAAAAGGGATTTTCACACGTGCATTTGGAATTTTTTGCAAAATGAAAATCACATCACTGGCATAACCACGGCATTTTGTACGATAAGTCGGATAGGAAACTAACGGAACAATTTTATTAAGCGTTCGAACGATTCAACTTGTGAAACAACATCATTAATAGCAATGCTATTACAATTGAGCAGTAATTTTACATATTTCAGAGAATCTTTAATAAATTTTAATTAATTATATGAATCAATTAATCAATAAATATCCAAAAATTCATTGTTTGGAACGTTTTCCACTTATTTTTCTCTAATATTTTTTAATAAATTTTAATTAATTACATGAATCAATTAATCAATAAATATCCAAAAATTAGTTTGCTGTTGCTGACTAGCTATGTGCTTATTTTTAACTTTACTTTAAATTATTAAATTTATTCGCGAAGTTTATTGAAATGTTTTTAGTTTGCTGCGGTTGACTAGCTTTGTTTAACTCGTTGCTTTTTTTTCATATTTCTTTGATTAATTGCATGAACAGCTAATTTTGACAACTACCCATCGCCGCTCGTGAGAAAAAAGCCAGCCTAGGCTACTACCTTGTCAGTAATTGTGCCATGGTCCAATCTGCAATGTTGGTCTAATATGTTGCACCATGCGAAAGCCCCTAATAACACGAGTCAGTTTGTTGGTATTGCAGTAAGCATTTCTGACAATAACTCAATATGGCTAATTTGACGCCGATTGCTGTCAGATATTCCGAAACAATAATACACGCGTGAATTTAACTTGTCCTGATTGCGAGAATAATTAATCATTCAATGAAATATGTCGGACAGTGAACAGGACGAAGCTAAACCAACAACAACAGACCCTGTAGATAATGCTTGGTCTTTGAAGATACCAGTTTTTAAGCCGGAAGACAATCCCAACGGTTTGATAGATGAAAGCTCATTTGCTACGCTTTTCCCAAAATATCGGGAAAAATATTTAAAAGAAGTATGGCCTTTGGTGCAACAAAGTGTGGCGGAACATCATCTTAAAGCAGAACTTGATCTGGTGGAAGGCAGCATGGTGGTGAGGACGACTCGTAAGACATGGGATCCATATATTGTGATCAAAGCGCGTGAAATGATAAAATTAATGGCACGCAGTGTGCCGTTTGAGCAAGCAAAGCGTGTGCTGCAGGATGAGATTGGTTGTGATATTATAAAAATAGGGAGCCTGGTGCAAAAGAAGGATAAATTTGTTAAACGACGACAGAGGCTAATTGGTCCTAATGGAGCTACCTTAAAGTCTATTGAACTCTTAACCGATTGCTATGTGCTGGTGCAGGGGAACACAGTAGCCGCCTTGGGTCCTTATAAGGGGTTGCAACAGGTGCGTGATATCGTAATAGAGACCATGAACAATGTGCATCCAATCTACAATATCAAAGCCCTGATGATCAAACGTGAACTGATGAAGGACCCGAAATTGGCCGGCGAAGACTGGTCGCGCTTCTTGCCTAAGTTCAAGAACAAGAATATTAGCAAACGCAAGCAGCCAAAAAATAAGAAGCAAAAGAAAGAATACACGCCCTTCCCACCAGCGCAGCCAGAGAGTAAAATCGACAAGGAACTTGCTTCGGGCGAGTACTTCCTCAACAAGGAACAGAAGCGGACTAAGAAAAATCAAGAACGCGAGGCTAAACAAGCCGATGTTGTCAAGAAGCAAGAAGAACGACGCAACAAGGATTTTATACCACCAGCAGAGCAGCCAACATCAAATCAAAATCGCGCAGCCGAGGATTCGGCGGCAAGTAGCCGCAAGCTAGATGTAAAGGCGCTGAAGTCGAAGGTGGCGAAGGCTAACAAAAAGATGAAGATGTCATAAACTTCTAGCGATTAAGAATTTAATTTTTTATATATATATTTATATTTTATTTTGCTAAATATATTGTTGATAACAGAAATTAAGTTTATCTGGATATGAGACTGAACAGAATCCAAAATCGTTGCGACCGACGATTGAAAAAGAATAGATTCTAACTGCTTTATTCTGTAGAACGAAAATGCACACCAACGACAAGCAAGACACGAGATGCAATACAATTTCGTATAGAAAAAAGTATTGCTTCTAGTGTCTTGCTTGTCGTTGGTGTGCTGCTTCGTGATACGGAATAATGCAGTAAGTCTGCGATTTATCGTTGCGGAAAACGAGCTGCGGTTTTTTCTACATTTTGATTCTGTTCAGACTCTATCTTGGTTGAAAAATGCATCACAGATTTTTACAAAGTGTTTTTCCAAGCAGTTTGTCACACTGCTATATCGACATGAACTTTGACAAAAAACGGAAAATAAAAACTTCCAATCAGCTGGTTTTGATAATTGCAATGGAAAAACGAAACAATAGCAACGCAACTACAACGAAGTAAAAATTGTGATATTAAAACGCAAAAAAGTGGACAGAAAGAAAGCAAAAGTTTTTAATTCAAGCAGTGTTTATTTGAGTTGGAAAATATGAACACTTCTGTGCGCTATGAACGCAGTCAGCAGATGCAGCTGCACACGCATGAATCACCTCTACCACTGTCGACTACATCATCCACAACAAGTATTGGAGCATTAGGCAGTGGCTCCGATGATACAAACAACAGCTCCAATGCAAGTGCAATACACCTAACACTAAAAAAACATTAATTTCTTTGTTCCCTCACGACTTTAGGTTCTTTGCACCCACGACGGAGTGCTGCTCAAGAAAGCCAGTGCTGAACACATTGCCGATCTGAATACTAGCGGCTCTCTTTCGTTGGTCGAATATACCTCTCCGCGCCGACTCTATATCGAGTGGCGTCCCAATGAAAACATTCTGATTGCTGATGATAGTCAAGATCAGGGCGATTGGGCACTGGTCGACACAATTTCACGACGCACACGCACTACCTCCGAATGCAAGGTGTTCAACACAAAACCGGATCAGAATGTGCAGAAACAGCGTGGCATGCGTACACGTCTGGAAGATTTGAATTCCATTGAGGTTAAGCATCGTGGTCAGACGATTCGCTTCACACGTAAAAGCGATAAGGCTTTGCATAGCGAATACTTTTTCCAACATGGCAATGCTGATCTTTTTGTTCGCTCCCTGCGTCAGCTGCACATTATCGATAGTTTGCCTGCCGCTAATCGAGAAGAATTCGCTATACTGACGACAGAGACACAAAAACTGAAAAAAACATTCGCAGAACTTGATATTGGCGAGATAAAAGCCAGCTCAACTGGTCGCGAAAGCTGGTTACCAAATAAGGTTGTCGGATTTCTGGTCAACTTTCCCGACTATGTGCAGCCGCACAAAGTTTCGCCCAAATCACGTCCCGGTACAACATTCGAAACGCGTGAGCGTCCAAAGTCGTCGTCGGCTATTGTAGAGAACTATCAAATGGTTGGCATGGACGGCAATGGCAGTGTGAGTAATAGTCGCGGCAGTAGTTTGGACAAGTCACCCGATGGAAGTGAGTTAGAAAATGTTAAAGAGGAAGATGAAAAAATAGTTAGCATGCTGCCGGAACGTCAGCCGGTTTTGCGTGGTAAGCTCTTAAACTCCTGACTGTCTTTTTATTTCCAATTTCTTTGTAATTGTTTCAATCGTTGTAGGTGGTCCGCTAAACGAAACCCAATGGCTAGAATTTCTGACACCCGATGGCCGTGTATCCGACTCAACACGTATACGAGAAATTATATTTCGTGGTGGCATTGAGTGCAGTTTGCGCGCTGAGGTATGGAAGTTTTTGCTCAACTATTTTTCTTGGAGCGACACTGCTGTTGAGCGTATTGAACGACGAAAACAAAAGTCTATGGAATACTACAGCATGAAAGCGCAATGGCTAAGTATGACAATTACGCAGGAAACTAACTTTTCGGGTTATCGTGATAGAAAGTGTCAGATTGAAAAGGATGTTAAGCGAACCGACCGCACTCAGGAGTTTTTTGCGGGAGAAGATAACCCGAATTTGCAGCTTTTGCAGGGCATCCTTATGACTTATGTCATGTATAACTTTGATCTGGGCTATGTGCAGGGCATGTCGGATCTGCTGGCGCCCATTTTGGCCATACAGGTAAGATAATTAATATTGGTATATTCTCTCATTTTAGTCTTAAAATAGGGCATGATACAATAGTCATAATGCAGCCTTAACAGCTACCTATTTTCTCACGAGCTGCTGAGAAAAATAAAACAAAATAGTGGGCGTGCAGTAGCAGCTGTTCATGCCAAAGAAACTAAAAGCGGAGTAAACTTTTGTGAAATGTTATGGTATCGATACCTAACTGGGGCCTTACTCTGTAATACGATTCGGAAAGCAAATGCGATTCGAAAACAAAACCACGCCATGTATTTACATGGTTTTTTGACAAAGTTTTGATCAGTTCGATTTATATGCAGACAAAAACAGCATTTTAAAGCAGAGGTAGTAGTTACTGTCATTAGTAATCTTAGTTTATGTATTTATATGGTGTGATTTTGTTTTCGAATAGCATTTACTTTTCGAATTGCATAACAGAGTAAGGCCCCAGAACAAATTAGTAGTTAATGGCCGCATTCTACGAAGATAACTGTTGTGAACTGTAATGGTAGCGATGCCTTAGTGAGCGTTGCTTCTCTCTGAATATGTTGCTACTCTAAACGTTCGAAATTAACTGTACCATTCAGCGATTTTAATACAACAGTTTTCAACTATTGACTCTGCTTAATGCGGCCATTGTGTGTGACCGTACGCCCTCTATTTAGTTTTCTTTTTTCAACATTCAGTTGTCGCTATAATAACTATCACTCCTGGTCTCTACCATGATGTAGTTATCCAGGTCGAAGCGGTTTTTCCTCTAAATCTTTTCCAATTGAGATGCGCTTCAGGGAGGGTGTTTCTAAGGTCAAATGAAAGTGGAAAAGTCGCCTATATACCCTAATGTATATGGACAAATTTACTGTAAAAAGCGATTACAAACACTTAACATTTTTATATTCATTAAAAAATCCATCATCAAGACTAAGGCCTTTTCCACACTTGGTCAACGCAACTCCAACTCAAGTTGCTAGCCTGTGTTCGCTATACTGACCGGAACCTTCAGATTAAGCAACTTGCACGCAACAAGTTCTCGACACGTTCTCAACCTGTTCAATGCAACGCGGCTTTCCGCAATTTTCATCGTCGACTTGTTGCATCAGTTTGTTTGATTTGTGAATTCAAGTATTTGTAGTGCAGTAGGCTATATACTAATCAAGATGAATAAGCTAATTAATTAGTTCCTAATAGAATCTAAAAGAAGAAGAAATAGTTTGCAGGATGAATGAGCAAGTGTTAAATATTAAATTAGTGCAAGAAGTCGAAAAACATCAGTTGTTATATAATAACAATTATTATATGTTGCATGAGTTTTGAAGCAAGTCTGAAAGCATTCGGTTTATAGTTGCATTGCTTTTCAACTTTTTCGCTGTTGCGTTGAAGTTGTGTTGGAATTGCGTTGACCAAGTGTGGAAAAGGCCTAACACGTCGATTGGATTTAGAAGAATATAACTTCACAGTTGAATACATAAAGGGTTGAAAAAATTATGGAGCAGATGCTTTATCACGTATAGAGTTTAGTAAAATAAAAAATTCATTACAATACTGATTATAAAATGACGACTAGAGCTGACACAAGAAAAAACACACGACACGTAAAAAAAACGAAGATTCAAGATGAAATAAAGGAACTAACTTGTTATGAAACATTAAATCCTCAAGAAGTAGCAAAATATATATATTTAAGATTTTACCTATTCCGAATAAACCAAGATTTATTTTTAAAAATGGAAAGAAAATTTTGCAATCGAGTGATCTGAATGAAGTTTTCACTAATGGGAAAATTGATCTTAAACAATTCTTCCCAGTGCTCAAAAAGAAAGCCGGTGAACTTTCCATTCAAAAACTCCAGATAAATGCAGGAGATGATATATTTCAATTTGTTGAAATATCTAAATTTAAAGCATATGCGAACGAAATATTAAATAAAAAGGCCTAAGTAATAATTATAATAATCTAAAAATCGCGATAACTCCAAAAATCAAATATGTCGTCGACGACAATGAAAAAAGGACTGCTACAAAAATTTCATGAAGACAAGTTGGTCGGAGGACATTTAGGTGTCACCCGTTTCTTCAATAAATTAATAAAATATTTTTATTGGAGGTCTTTATTAAAGAACACTTAAAGTTGCGAAAGTTGCAAAAGAAATAAATCTTTGCAAAGACCACGAGAACCGCTTATAATCACAGCAACACCAATACAAGCGTTTGATACAGTACAGATTAATACAAAAGGACCACTGCCCAAAGCCATCAATAATAACGAGTATGCTGTTACAATAGTTTGTGATTTAACAAAATATCTTGTTATAACACCGATTCCAGACAAATCAGCAAAAACCGTAGCAAAAGCTTTTTTTTAATTTTATACTAATATATGGTCCCATGAAAAACATTCTAACCGATATGGGGACAGAATATAAAAATGAATCCCTTAAAGAGTTGTGCACTATAATGGAAATAAATTTTGAAACCTCAACACCATACCACCATCAGTCTTTAGGCACCGTTGAAAGATCACATAGGACTTGTAATGAGTATTTAAGATCTTATATAAACACAGAGAAAACAGATTGGCACATATGGATTCAGTATTTTGCTTATTGCTACAATACTACGCCTGGTACAGTTCATGGATACTGCCCATACGAACTGGTTTATGGCAAAATACCTATTAGCCCACAATGCCTAAACAATTGTCATATTGATCCCCTCTATTACATAGACGCATATGCGAAAGAAATCAAATATAGGCTTCAAGAAGCACACAAACGTGCGCACAACATGCTAGTTGCTAATAAAAACACACAAAAGCAACGGTATGATCAAAAAGTTTAAAACGAGAATTTAAAATAAATGATTCCGTTTACATAGATAATCCAGCAGGACATACAGTGATGCGCAAAACAATAGCAACAAAATCAGTGCGCTGCTACAAAATCGTGTATCTTTTTCAAGACACACTAAAATTGTTATAGGAACCAAAGCATATATTAATACATCATATTAAAAACAAATTATATTCAAATTTGGTTTTGTTTTTTTATTATATATAAAATTAATGTGACAACATTCAAATTGTCTGTGGGCAAAACAAAAGCAACATAATTAATATTTTCTGTAAGCTCCATTATTCTTGATAGCCGCTGCACATCTGAGCGGCATCAACTCTATTAAATTAGATATGTTGGTATTGGGTATTTGTTCCCAATTAAGTTTCAGGGCTTCATACAGTCTCTGTATATGGAAAGCGATCCATAATTCCATCGATTTTTTGAAATGGTTAAACTTCATTATAGAAAAAACAAGTCCAGACCATTATACCACCACCTCCTTGCTTAAAATTTATTTTGCAGTTTCGGGCTTCAAGTCGTGTACTTGGGCGGCGCCGTACCGTGCACATCAGAGATTTGCATGAGACAATTCGTCAGTTTTTGCCACTCGAGTAACAATCGTCGTCAGTCGTAATCGCACACAAGAAAAAAATGCATATATATCACTCGAGTTCGTAAACAACGATTGCTGCAAAGCACACTTTGTCACGATTGCGAATTGATGCAAAGGCAGCCTCCAGACCACGAGATCATTCGGATGCTTCGCTTAAAGCTCGAGTGTCAGCTGCTGCATGAATTTTTGTTGCTTCCATACTTCTCTAACCTTCTCTAGCAACGCGTTCTTATTTGTGCTGCTTGTTCCTTTTAGTTTATTGTTTTCTTTTCTCTACTGTGGAGCAATCAGTATTGCCAGTAGCAAGTTTTATGACAGTAAATTTTTAAAGTAAGCTGAGCTAAAATTTGCGTGAAAGTTAATCTTGAAAGCGACGTAAATTAGTAAACAAACTATTATTGAAAGTTTGTCGGTAAAATAACAGCAATGTTTTGCTTTCAATGAACATTACTATCCCTTGACAAGCGTTACCAAAGCTCCAACACAATTAAAAAATGTTTGATGATAACCAACACAAACTTGTCATTAATTTGTTTTTTTTTTATAAATGTGAGAAAGTGCAGGTTTAGCAAATGTCAAGAGCTGAGCTAAGTTGTGTAAGTTAGAAAGAGATCCTTCTGACAACTGTTATAAAGAAGCGATGTGTGCTGTAAAGTTTTATTAAACAATTTTATAGAAAAAGCCCAGAAAAATGAGTATTCAACCCAAATGTATGGAGTCTTTTAAAACGAGCAGGTATTTATTAATAAAACAAATTTTGTACAACTGTTAACTTGTCAAAGAATGGCTAAAATTTTAGGTTATGTTGTGTAGTCGAACTGATAAAAACACTTCAGTCTTTAATTTTGATTCATTTAATTAAATACTTCTAATTTCGGGTGTAAGAACTGCGAAATTTCTACAAGAACTTTGTGCCAGAATATGTTTAGAAAACTCCAAGAAAAGCGTAGAATATGATTTGATCAAAATTATAGATGTCTGTGATATTTATCAAAAGCTGCGAATATGGACAATTTAAAATTATGTTACATTTATATTAAAATCGGTTATGTTTAATAGTAGATACAGTAAAACTGAAAACAAAAATCGGTTATGTTTAATAGTAGATACAGTAAAACTGAAAACAAAAATTAGTTTAATGTATAAAAGAGTTTGCTTAATCCTTGATTAATAACCTTGAAAAACATCCGTAAATGAAACTCACAATTATAACGACTCAAGTGTATAAATCTTAAAAATATTTAAATTCGAAATTAGTTAAACCTTTTTTTTTAGTTATAAATAGTTTTTTATTAATTTCATTCACTAATTCTATGCTAAGAATAATTTTGAATGTAGTGCTACTAGGTGTAATCCACGCTACTTGTGAAATCACACGTACACGTGAGTTTAGTCAAATTTTTCACATCATCATCCTAAAACTAATAGAAACTTTATTCTGCAAACTTATTTAAGTTTCTTACAACAATACATGTTTAGTAATGTTTTATTTTTAAGGCTTTTTTTCTTAATTTTTTTATGTAATTGTTTGCGTTTTTTATGTCACTTATGTCAGTTTTTAGGTCATCAAAGTACGAGCCTTGGTTATTAATATATTTTTTCTATGATATGCAGTTGTTTTATTGTTTCTATAATAAAAATATTTTTTAGTACATAATAAGAAATAATAAAACAACATTTTAGATACAATATAAATATCTTGTAAAAAAAAAAATTATATTAAATATTTTATAAGAATATTTAATAAAATATTCGTTTCATTCGCCCATAACTCATTATATTTCATTATATATTTTATCTTTGTGCGATGAATATTAAAGGCTGAAAGTTAAGTTGTTTGTGTCAGTTCCTCAAAATAATCCTTGGTTGCAAAAGCATTTATGAAGATTCTTCAAATATTTCGATTCTAGTGATAGCCATTCGTGTGATGGAATGGTTTGAAATGCCTCTAAAAATAACGTTTTTTGTCAAAATATTGGTTGGTGTAATAGTTTTAAGAAATAAACTGCCAGAAACTATATGGCGGAAAAAACTCTTCCTATATGCATCAGCAATCGAATAAAAGATAATGCTTTTTTTCATACATATTTTTGATATATTTTATTTCAAATTATTAATACAAAACTTACTTGATATAAAGCTCGCAATTTAATTCATGTGATTTACACAAAACTTTTAAAATTAAAATATCTTCATAAGTTGTATTTTGTTTTTTAATTTCTTACAATATTTTTCAGTATGTGCTTATTTTATAATTAATATTTTAGTTTTAATATATATCAATACACGGAATTCTGACCAGGAATCGTAGCCACTCAAAACCTTCCCAACGATATCAAAATTAGAATGTTTGTTGATGTTGACCGTTTATATTTTTTAAACTACCACACCAGCCAATATTATTACAAAAAACTTGATTTTTAGAGGTGATTTTAAACCATTCCAGCTCACGGATGGCTATAGCTACAGCCGAAATATTTGTGGAATCATCTGTACTATTATATAAAATTCATGACTACTTTTTATATGACATAGCATTCTTTTGCAAAAAATCGTCCAGTTTTGGCATAAATTGTTGAACTGTTTTTGTCTTTTTTTTGCCCTATGATTTTTTTCGGCAAAATTTATTTATACCAAAATGTTGTTTTTATATTTAATGTCTCAAAAATAATTTACATGAAAAAATAACCCCAATATCTTTTTCCAATCAAATGTTATGACTTCAAACAAATATTTTTATACCATTGGCTATATTAATAAAAGTAATTTTCATATTAATCGTATTCGATTCTTGCTATCCACCTCGCAGTCGAATTAGCACAGAAGTTGATTGTTGACATATTTTTTCGCCAACTTGTGCAATAATAACTCTAATTAAAATCTTATTTTATAATATTGCAATTTTTTGTGTCTGGTAACAGCATTCGCAGAATAAAAAAAATGCAACACTGCAACAAATATTTTTCCTTTGTGCGAATGAGCATAAAAGCATGGGTTTTCCTTGCTTTTGGCGATTGTTCCTCATGTCTTGCCTTGTTTGACAGCGATTGGTACATGCATTTGCGCATTAATTTAAATGCAGGAAGCACATTCGGTGCTCGTTTATTGACGAGACATTCGAAACGCCATTTGAATGCACTCAAGCTGTTCTCTGGTGCACATCCCATCTGAATTAATCAAGTTGAACTTTGATTCATCGCTAAAAAAACAGTTTTCCATTTTTGAACGGTCCAATTTAGGTGCTATTTTGCAAGACTGAGTCTAAAAAACAATAAATTGCAACTTGTTGTCACAATTTCCTACAGAATTGTTTAAATTATAACACCTCACCTTGTTTTTTATGCTTAGCTGTAAGCAAAGGTTTCTTTGCCGGTCTGTAACTTCTTAAATCGTTCTCAACGGCTCGTCTTCAAACTGTGCTGTGATGGATACCTTAACCAAGTGTCCCAACAACCTCTTTGAATGTGGCAAATGGAACACGCCACAAATGTTTCTGTTGTCACGCAGCGATATCTTCCGCGGCCGCCCTCTTTAATGTACTGTTATTACTTCTTTTGTGATGTTATACTTCTTTATTAATCTGCAAACTATTGACCGATTAATATCAAATTGTTTCGCCTAAATATTTGCGAATTTCCCTTTTTATATTCGGAAATAATTTGTAATTTTAGAGCTTCACAGTATTTATAACGTGCCATTATAAATAGAAAAGTCAATGTCACACCTAGCGCAAAAACAAAACTAAACTTAAATGCTTATGACTCACAAGCAACACGTTCTTTACAATAACGGAACTTTTATTGATAATTCTTGGAACTTCTGTTCTCTTTTTACATTTTTCAAGTTTTGTTGCTATTGTTTTGCTCACAGACAAATTGAATGTAGTCACATTAATTTTAAATTTAATAAAAAAAGCAGAACCAAATTTGAATACGATTTGTTTTATATATGATGTATGAATGTATTCTTTGATTCCTATAAACATTTTTGTGTGTCCCCGATATTAAAAAAGATACACGATTTTGTAGCAGCATACTAATTTTGTTGCTATTGTTTTGCGCAACACTGTACGTTAGAAAACTTGTTCCTTTTTAAGGGTCCCTTTTTAATTGTAGAAATTGACAATAGCAATAATTGTGCAATAAGAATTGGACCAAATAAGACAGTTAAAATTCACAAAGATAGATTGAGACTGGCCTAATAGTTGACAGACCAAACTGAACTTATAATGTAATTTTCTTCTGTCTAAACTGAATCCAACTTAATTAAAAAAAACATAAAAAATAACAATTAAATTAAATTATAAGAAAAATCAACAATAAAAATTGATGTAATAGTTGTAAGAGTGGCTTAAGTACTTTACTTATTGCTACTTAATTTTAATTTCATTACGTTCGAACGTTAGTTTTAAGACCAATTCATAAGAATGATCATACATGTTGTAAGAGCATTCTTTTTCAGAAAGGAAGATGTAGTTTGTATATATATCGAAATAGAAAATAAGATTAAAAAATTGTCAAATATTTTTAATCAAAAGTTTTGTAAATTATTTTCAGTTATAGAAATGTATTCAATATATAAAGACTTAAAATATAAAATTGTTCAAAAGAAATATAAATTTAAATAAAATATATCGAAATAGAAAATATCATGGGAACAAACATCCTACCCCACATAGTGATATCCACATACGTTCCCACACTTTCTGCTAACAAGGCATTTACAGTTATTCCCACACTTTCTGCTAACAAGGCATTAACAGTTATTCCCACTTTTTATGCTTAAGACGGATTCACTGACCACCTTCAGCAAGTTTTACAAGTTTTTTTTATATGAAGTTTTGAAAATTTTTGTGCACTATCTCTCTCCACACTCAATGAGAGAGTAACAAAAACTTACTGCACTCTCTTTGACTTGATTAACTTAATTTAAATTTTCTTGCTGAATCTTTTTGAGTAGTGTTGAATGGAGTTTCTTGAGTTGAAGTTGGCATATTTTATTATTAAAGCTTCAAAATAAAGAAGCTTTCTGGCAATATTGAATATGACAAAGAAAAACAGAAAACTTGCTGAAAGTTTAACATGTCAGTGAATCGACCTGCGGTACATTCCTACAGAGAGCAAGAAAACTGTCACAAAAAACTTGCTGAAGGTGGTCAGTGAATCCGCCTTTACATCGCACTTTTATGTATGCGTGTGTGGCTCTCAGCGTATGCGGCATTTATCACTACTCTCTCTCTCTCTCTGAATACTTATATTTAACCATGGTGTAAGAAATAGAGGTGTTAGTGAGTTATTGACAACACCATGAATTTCATTGCTTCTGTCAAAAAATTGTGAGCGAAAGAGCGGAACTGTTGATAGTTGTCAAATTGTATTATTTGTTTGAGTTGCCTGATGATGTGCTATAGTTTTTACTGTGCCAATTAAGTGTACATAAATATTTAATGCAATTAACTGTGCCGTGTTGTGTTGACAAAAAGTTATTGCAGTTGTTTTCGCCGATTTGCCAAGTTTGTCATTGAATGTTTTGGCAATTTTATCAGAAACGTGCGCTGGAAGGTGCCGCCGACATGAAGCTTTGGCCAGCATGCAAATTGTCTTGCATTCACATCGTTTTTTTTTTTTTTTGCATAACGAACAGCGTCTCATATATTTTGTAATGTTTTCCATATCACTTCATTCTCACTTTAATCTCAGTAAAAATCTTATAAACTTGCAGAAAGACACGAATTTAACAAAATTTGTTTTCATTGCAATTCACCGTCAGCTGTTTTTGACAAAAGCGGGGAAACATAATTTTATAATTTTGAGAGAGAAGTGTCAAACTCACTAACACCTCTATTTCTTACACCATGCATTTAATTAGTTTAGTTACTTTAGTATAAGTTTCAAGGAACAATAAAAATCAGTTTGTCTTTGACTTCCTAACCGGATAGATTTTTATTCAAGCGACCGATATAACGTTGTGGTCGAACACCAAATTCCATGACTGTGCGAACTATAACACAAAAGCTATTCGATATCTCAAATTTGGGTTATATGGGAGGTTCCAAGTCCCCTTGTCCAATGCCCATAAAATGTTATCATAAAAAAATGCTGTGGATATATAAAACTCACATTAATAACGAAAACTCAACAAAAAGCGTAGTTCAACAATATTAAGTAGCGCAATAATCGAATCTAACCTCAAAAGAAATCGAAATTCAACGGATCTTTACGTCCCGTTACATTACGTTACGTTTATTATAATCACTTGTATAAGAAAGTATTGTTTGAAGCAATAAGTGAAAGAACGCACTGCTCAATTGACATTAGACCACATTAGACTACGTCTATTATAACTAGGCCTTTACTTCGAGGATTTATGTTAGCTCGTCATCTCTTGGCATTGTAATCTATATATATAAAAAAATGTTGTCAAATCTGTTTGTGACGAGTGTTTGAGAGTTCGGCTGGGTAAAAAAAAAATCTGCCGATACCATTTTGTAGGGTACGTTCTCTTGATGGTTTTAAAAAAAAATTGTTTGAAAATGTTTTGATTTGGTCGAGTTATATGTGTTTGAGTGAAGGGTTTTGGACCTATTGGAAATTTTTTTTTTTTTGCAAATTTGATTTTAATTGATATGAAAAGTAAATGTATGAATTTTATGCAGTTCAAATTGTGTACATACGCGCTATTTTTGTTGGAAATAGCAATCAAAATAGCACGCAACCAATAACAAAGGGAAAAAATGGTCATACGACAAATGAACGAAAGTTAATTGAATTCTATATAAATAAAAATCAAATGTCGTTCGTTGGTAATTGCATCAGTTGAGAACGGCTGAACCGATTTGGATAATTTTTTTTTTTAAATGTTCGTAATAGTCCAACTTAGGTTTTTACGGAAAGAAAAATTGACCACGCCCACTTTGCGCCCACTTTTTTGATTTATCTAAAATCGGAAAACGGCTGGACCGATTTGGATAATTTTTTTTTTAATGTTCATAGTAATCCAATTTAAGTTTTGTCGGAAAGAAAAATTGACCACGCCCACTTTTGCGCCCACTTCTTTCAATTTATCTAAAATCGGAAAACGGCTGGACCGATTTGGATAATTTTTTTTTTCAAATGTTCGTAGTAATCCAATTTAAGTGTTTACTGAAAGAAAAATTGACCACGCCCACTTTTGCGCCCACTGTTTTGATATCTATATATATAAAATTAAGTGGCAAAACTTCCTGTTCGCATACTCCTCCTAGACGGCTTGCCCGATTTCAATGAAATTTTCAGGGGTGATTGGGGTCTGTGTGGAGGGTGCACATAAGAAATTGCATGTGTGTATCTTTGCAGGTTTTGTACCACACCCCCTTTTGTCGCCCACAAATCAATAAAAATGCTGTATTTAAGACGGTTTTGGTCGTATGAAATTAAAATTTGGTAAATAACTTCGTATGATAACTATAATTAACTTTGAAAAAATGGGCGTGGTCACAATCCATCTACGCCTACTTTAAAGAAAATATCAAAATACTTCGAAACCATTGGTCCGATTGAGCTCAAATTTTGTAAGTACGCTTTGCTTTGAGTACGAGATGGTTTAAGGGGCAATGCCACACCCCCTTTTACCTCCCACATATAAATAAAAAATTGTTGTTATCGAATAGCTTTAGTTAGAGTTATGGGTCGCACAGCTTAGAAATTCGGTATTCGACCACAATTTAGACGTACCGTTTCTGTTATGAAATTTTATGGCAGTGGACAAGGGGGAGGGGCACCTCCGATACAACCCAAATTTGTGATATCGAATAGCTTTGAAGTTATAGGAATTCATCTTTGGAATTCAGTTTTTGACCTCAATTTACACATGCAGTTTCAATGGTTTTATTTTATGGGCGTTGGACAGGGAGGCGTGACATCTCCCTTACAACCCAAATTTGCGATATCGTATTGCTTTGAAGTTATAGGTTGACAGCGTAAGAATTCGGTATTCGACCTAAATTTATACATGCATTTTCAATACTTACATTTTGTCGTCGTAGGGCAAAGGGGAGTGGCACTTCCCATACAACCCAACTTTGTAAAAATAGTTTTAGAGTTATAAGTCGTACAACGCCGAAATTCAGTATTCGACCTCAATATACACATGCAGTTTCATTGATTCAATCTATGTTCATTGGTAAGAGGGGCGTGGCACCTCCCATTTAACGTAAATTTGCGATATTGAATATCAGCGTCAGAATTCAGTATTCGGCCCCAATTTATACATGCAGTTTCATTAATTACATTTTATGGGCGTACGACAAGGGGGCGTGAAACCTCCTATTTAACCCAAATTAGAGATATCAAATAGCATTGGGGTTATAGGTCTCACAGCTTTGGAATTCAGTATTGGACCTCAATGTACACATGCAGTTTCATTGATTACATTTTATGAGCGTTGATCAAGGGGGAGTGGCACCTCCCATACAACGAAAATTTGTGATATCGAATAGCTTTGTAGTTCAAGGTCGCACAGCGTCGGAAATCAGTATTCGACCAAAATTTACGCTTGCAGATTTACTGATAAAATTTTTTAGAGTTTGTCGGGGGGGCGTGACACCTCCAATTTAACCCAAATTTGCGATATCGAATAGATTTGGAGTTATAGGTAACTCAGCCTCAAAATTCAGTATTCGACCTCAATGTACTCATGCAGTTTCATTGCTAAAATTTTATGGGCGTAGGGAAAAGGAGAGTGGCACCTCCCATACAATCAAAATTTGTGCTATCGAATAGTTTTGGAGTTATATGTCGCACAGTTTTGGAATTCGGTATTCGACCGCCATGTAGACATCCAGTTTAATTGATTACATTCTATTAGCGGTGATGAAGAGAGAGTGGCACTTCCTATACAACCCAAATTTGTTATATCGAATTGCTTTGTGGATATAGGTCGCACAGTCTCAGAATTCAGTATTTGACCTCAATTTAGACATGCTGTTTAACTGATAACATTTTATGGGCGTTTGAATAGGGAGAGTGGCAGCAACGCGCCGGGTTTCAGCTAGTAAACATATAAAAACGACACGGAATAACATGCCAGACGCCAAAAAATGCTATCAGTGAAACTGCATATGTAAATTGTAGTTGAATTTATCAAATTTAGGTTGTATGGTAGGTGCCACGCCCTCTTGTCCAACGCCATACAATGTTATCAGTAAAACCAGTGGCAACATGTTGTGACTTCGAAAGTTTCGAAGTTGTCGAAATTATCGAAAGTCGGTATGTTGTAACACTTTCGACAGGCAATAGTTGCGATAAAATATCTTTTTATTTTGTTGGCAGTGATCGAAAAGCGAAGTAAATATAAATGGAAATATTTATCCATTTAAGTATGGATTTATTTTTTATATATTATTTATTTAACATAGACAGTTAGTGAAATAATAAAAGTAGTGGCTTTAATAAAAGTATATATATGGTTACCTTAGAACTGTTTGTTTAAATTAAGTTGCCTTTATTTATTCCAAACAATGTTATTTGTTGAAAATAACCAATTTGTCATTTTTAGTTTAAATGACATTTTTAATTAATAAAACAATTTTTAAAAATATTGATTCACGTTATTTAGCACGCCAAGTATCAGAAAAAAAGCTTTAGTGCAGCTGTTAAATATTCGAACATAACTTCGAAACAAACCAAATCGCCTGTCGAACGAAATTATTACAACATACTGCCAGATCGAAAACTTCGCTTCGATGTTCGCTTCGACAGTGAAGTAACAACATGTCGCCACAGGGTTCGTATTTGCTTAAAGAGCCTCTACACTATATGTTTCATACATATGGCACGTTAAAAATTACAAATGGAATTTAGCTACAGATAGTGTGGAACATATGAAACTGTGGTTTTGAAACGTCGTTTGAATTTGCGTCTGTAAATTTTTGAATTAGAACCGTCTCTAATTTCGTATGTTTTTTCATCTGTAAAAACTGTCAGTTTGATAAATTTTTTTGTAAAAATGGAAGAAAAGGTAAATTTTAAGATATTTATTCAATAAATTGATTTATAATGAATTTATTCTTAGTTTGAATGGCCAAAAGAGGACATTATAGAGCTTTACGGCTTACAAACATTTCAAAAGCTATTTTTTATTTTCAAATGACGTGTAAGATAGTGTGGAGACAAAAGAAAAAACTGTCTGACAAAAACTTAATTTTGACACACAGATTAAATTCACAGGTAGCTGCAGCGCTGACTGTGCTCTCTTTCCATACTGCCATGTCTGTCAAATTCAGCTGTGTGTCGAATGGAAATAAAAGAAAAGAAATAAAAAGTTTTGCTTCGTTTTGACATTTCCGGCAGTATGCTCTCATCTGGTGCATCTACCTATATCCATAGTAGAATTAGAGGAAGTAGATGCATTTCGGAGAGACAGACTGCCGGAACTGTCAAAACGAAGTTGACAGCCCATACAAAATCTGAAAACGATGAGAATGCGATAAGAAAGCAAAAATAGGCAAGAATAGCAAAAAGCTTGAGTTTGACAATTCTGGCTATGAGAAAAAGAGAGCAGTCTGAAATGCATATACCTTCACTAGTTCTACCATGCCTATATCCTTCTAAAATGTTTGTGAACAAGAACATTTTTTACTCTTGCGAAGAAACTGTTGCTCTTCATCTCTTCTTCAATTCTTCACTTGTCGTTCGTTGGCTTTTCATTTATTCATTAATTGTTCATGAAGTGGTGAAGGCAACGGATGATACTGGCAATAGATGGTTTGTATCCATGGTAAAAATGGATCACAAAATCCGTATCTGTTGTCAGAATTTCAAAATTATGCAATTTTTATAATAGGGCTGCCACCTAATAATATTTATTTTTAATTGTTTAAAACATAATTCCAGAATTCCTTCTCTGATACAAAACATCTATTGCCAGTGAACAAGTGAGTATGATCTGTTGCCTTCACCACTTCATGAACAGTTAATGAATAAATGAAGAGCCAACGAACGACAAGTGAAGAATTGAAGAAGAGATGAATAGCAACAGTTTCTTCGCAAGAGTAAAAAATATTCTTGTTGACAAACTGGTTTCCTCTTCTTCAGTTCATGAACAAAAAAATTTGCTTCACGAAAATGAGCTGCTAACTTTCATCTTTCTTCATATTCTTAAATGAATGAATAAAAGCAGAAATGAAGCACTTGATGAATGAAAAAATACCAACCCTGAGTAAAACTGCATGTGTAAACTGAGTTCGAATACTGAATTCCGAGGTTGTGCGGCAAGAACAAAAGCAACTGATGTGATGTACATTTAACATACATATTAATAAAACAATCTAATGATACTTCCAGATTGTTGTTTCTTTCTTATGTTGTTTCGCACTGTTGCAGTCGTCGTCAATGTGTTCAGTACATCATTCTGTATCACGAAGAAGGACACTAACGATGAGAAAGACACGAGAAGCAATACTATCTTCCATGCAAAATTGTATTGCTTCTCGTGTCTTTCTCATCGTTGGTGTGCTTCTTCGTGATACAGAATAATGCAATTTATTTTTGCAAGCGAACGAACGAACGTTCGTTCAAGGTTCTGCCCTTTACCCATAATGACTCAAACCATTCTTTTTTTTTTCTTCTAGGAAAACGAAGTGGATGCCTTTTGGTGCTTTGTGGGCTTCATGGATTTAGTATTCGCCAATTTCGACATGGATCAAGCTGGCATGAAATCACAGTTTTTACAACTAAGGCGTTTGCTTGAGTTCGCTAATCCGCGCCTATTCAATTACATGATTTCGCATGATTCCGATAATATGTATTTCTGTTTTCGCTGGCTACTTGTGTGGTACAAACGCGAGTTCTCCAATAACGATGTGCTTAAATTATGGGAATGCCTCTGGACGCGCTTACCGTGTCCGAATTTTCATCTCCTGGTATCGGTTGCCATACTTGATCAACATACCGATATTATCATTGAGAATAAATTCGAATTCACTGAAATATTAAAGCATGTAAATGAGCTTTCAGGCAACATCGATTTGAAGACTACCCTAGAAGTAGCGGAGGCGATTTATGTGCAAATAAAAACTGCCGAAAAAATACCCAATGATATACGTTTAATTATTGGAGAACCTCTGTTGGAAGAACCTTTTGATAACATATCATTGGCTGCACAAACTGATGCACATCAAGAGTTCGATGATGGTTTTGATGATTTGGTGCAAGAGCTGACACCGGAGGAAAAACAATTACAACAAGCGCTGTTGGAAGAGGCATTCGAACGTTCAATGTACATGCAATTTATGTAGGGAAAAATGGGAGAAATTCTGCAAATCCCAAAACTTTAAAATATTTTTTAAACTTTTTAATAGTGAATGCTTTAAACTAATGGCGTTTTCTTTTCTCGAAAAAATGCCGAATTTTTCTGCCCTTTTTAAAAATTCTGCCCTCTTGAGAAAAAAACAATGACCTCTGATATTGAATTGTGTTCTTTTCTCGAAAATGTTGACCTCGAAAGTAAAAAAAGTCACAGAGTTCCCAAAGAGGGCAGAAAAAATGCAGTATTTTTTCGAGAAAAGAAAACGCCATAAGAATAATTTTTTTAAGTTTTATAGACAAATAAGAGCTGAATTACGTTTTTCGATTTGAAGTTTTTACTTGAAACCGGAAAGATAACGCAAAGAAAGCCTACGTGAAATGTTTATTAAATTTTTAATTTAATACATTGAAATAATTGGCAGCTGTTCACATTTTTAGATTTATGTATAAATATAACATTTCCCTCATCAAGCAAACATTTTAAAGACTTCCTTTCTCAATCTCTTCACATTTAATTTCTTTTTTAATTTTAATCAAAACAAATAAAAAGCTATACTTTTTTAAATCTTACATCTCTCCCCATTCAATTGCCAATTTTAGGAACCATTCAATATCCTATTATTTCTTATTATATATACTATTTTTTTTTTTGCATATCATACCATGTAATATAATATTTGATCTGAATTAAAACAAGGCATTTTGATATATATTCAATAGAAATTGGTTTTATTTTTTAAAATGCAAGGTAAGTTGTATTAAACTCTGTATTTGTTTCAAAGTATAGAACGTATTAAGACTAAAATTCTTTCTATATTCCAAGCTTTGTTTTAATAACGAAACGTTCATAGGTTGATTCATACGTAAATTCACATACATGGTATTTCCTTAACGCCTCGGGAACTACGTAAACCACGTATACTGCTTAACTTTAAGCAAAGTAGGAATTTTGGATGTTTAAGGACGTTTTTTTAGATGTTTAAGGGGACACAACTGGTTAGAATTTTGAAAAAATAGATTTTTTTTGTTACATTTTCTAAAAGAAGAATATTTCGAAAGTATTCTCTAATTTCAGACTAATCGGATAAGTGTTTATGGAGATAAATTACTTTTAATAGGGTTTTTTATCTGCATGCACATCGTAGTCAAAACTTTAAACGCGTTTATCTAAAAATCATAGTAAAATTAGAGAAGGTAGATGCATTTCAGAGAGACAGACTGCCGAAACTGTCAAAACAAAGTTTACGGTATATAGAAAATCTGAAACCGATGAGAAAGTGAAAATTGGCCGCATTCACAGGAGTCAACTGTTGTGATCTGTTATGGTAGCGATACCGTAGAAAAGTTGGAAATTATTTAATTTAATTGTGTAAATAATTTAATTGCAAAGGTTTCTCACTCAAATTAGTAGCGTTCTTTCAGTGTCTCAGCAAATTAAAACACAACAGTCTGTTACCAACTCTTGATTCCGCTGAATGCGGCCATTGATTTTATTTTGTTCTCATTAGCAAAACAGCGACTTTGACATTTTTGGATATGAGAAAGAGAACGCAATCCGAAATGCATGTACCTTCTTTAATTTTACTATGCTAAAAACCATGTTTTCAAAGTCGGTGGTCACTGTTACTTTAGAACGGCTTCACCAATCAGTTTGAAATTGTTCTCACTTATTCTATAGATAATTGCACTCCGGAGGAACGAAGGATTTTAATTTGAACGATTATTTTGGTCGAATAAATTTCAACATCAAACTTCAACTTTGAATTTCAAAATCCGTAAGTTTTCGTAAAACCAAACTTTTTTAAAATCCCTTCGTTCATTTAGTTATTTCCGGAGCATTATTTCATTAGCTAATAACTTATTTTTTCAGCTGATCCCGTGCATGATTCAATTACTATAGGTTGTCCATTCATTTGACGTTTACTCACAAGAATGAAGATATACACCCGTAAAATTGAAGAGGAGAGCAAAAGAGTAATTTTGTGATGCATCAAAGTAATTAGTTGCAGGAATATCATACTTTTTCGCAGTACTTAAGACCCAAGGATACAGTTCACTGCTGCTTTTTCAACTACTTTCTGTACTGCATGATTGTTTTGATAGAAAATTTAAGTGAAAACTAATTCAGTATTTAAAAAACTAATTTCAATATTTTGTTTTGTAAATGTTTTCCCACCGCTGACGGCTTATTGGATCCACTGGCACATTATATTTTCGAATTTCATCACCAAAATAAACTGGTTTGCCAATATATTTGAAGGCATTATTATTTTAATAATTACAACTTAATACTCGCGATTTATATTTTAATTGAAAAAAAACCGCCTCGCAACAAAATTTTAAAACAATTTTCAATAATAATTATCAAAGCAATAATTATTATTAACGCAATGCACACTATTTCTTTTTTTTTCCTGCTAACAGCAAAATATAGAATAACTACTTTTTAAAAAAAAAATACGCAACAAAACACTGAAACATAACATTTTTCATAGAAGACCACAAAACCCTGGTTGTCAGTTATATTTGAGAGAGAATATAATTTTGTTTTCATATTTACGGGTGTTGTCAAACGAATGGACAACCTGTAATAATTGAATCATGATCCCGTGACTAGCAGCAGTGATAGCGGGAAAACACTTTTTTTGGATCCCTCGTAAATTTGCTGTATTAATCCAATATTTTGTCATAAGAAAAAGAAAATATTTTCTTCATAAATACATCTTTCATTTAAAAAAATTGTTAATTATTTTAATGTTTGGCCAAAAAAATCCTAAACAGACCTTTTTTTGGACGTCCCAACTAGTTGTGCCTCTTTAAGCTACAATTTCAGTGCTTAGGCCGCGTTCATAGTGAGTTGAGCCGAAAAGCAGAGATAAAGAGATGGGAAACTAACATTTTGTGACGTCAAAACCAGAGATAAAGAGATGGGAAACTTACATTTTGTGACGTCAAAACATATGGCTGCATGAATTTTTTCCATTTTTTATGTACTTTGGTGAAACTCATGTATTGTGTAAGTGAGTTCACCTCATAGCTGTCAAGTGTTGTTGCATCGAACGTCCGCATATGCTGAGGTCAGAGGATGCTCGTTTGCTCGGCGAACACATGGCCGTGCAATATGGTTGTTGTTGTATTCTCCAAAATTGTTGACAGTTTCGCATTGGAAGCAAAAACAAAATTATTTGCTCGCCGAGCAAACGAGCATCGTCTGACCTCAGCAATAGAAGTAAATGTATGTATGTAAGCATGTCCTCAAAACTTGCAAGCCATTTTTCTACAACTTATTGGTATCCGATTAAGCTGAAATTTGGCATACATATGTAAGTCCGGTAACAATGCAATATTATGGTAAAGTTTTTAGCCACACCCCCTTTTAACACCCACAAATCAATAAAACCGCTATATCTCTAAAACTACTCACTGATTTCACTGATTCAGCTGAAATTTAAACAGTAAAGTTTCATCAAATAAAGCACGGGGTTTATGAAAAACATTTGGCCACACCCCCTTTAACTGCCCACAAATCAATAAAAATGCTATATCTTCAAAACTACGGGGCTGATTCAGCTAAAATTCAGAGTAAGATTCAGTGCCGCACCTCCTTTTACCGCCCACAAATAAATAAAAATCCTTTATCTTCAAAACTACGGGGCTGATTATAACTTGCTTCGTTCGTATATTTGTATGTTTGTATGTATGTATGTATGTCCGTCAAAATTTGCAAACTATTTTTCGCAATTTATCACAGTATAAGCGTACGTAAATTGGTAAGTTCTAAGCACTTATATAAATTTAGAATTTTTCATACACATTTATATTTAAAACCCCTGGGGCCGAATTACAGCATCCGTGATCGAGCAAAATCACGAAGGGCACGACGAGATAAGCCTATTAATCTTGTACAATTTTGCTCGATCACGGATTCTGTAATTCGGCCCCTGTTCAACGCAACGCGGCTTTCCGCAATTTTCATCGGCGACTTGTTGCATCAGTTTGTTTGTTTTGTTAATTCAATTATTTGTAGCTGAGTTGGGCGTAGTGCACTCAGCCTTTCACTAGCACTAAAATATATTGAAAGAAATTCTATTGTTCACTATTTTTTTACCAGCTTAGTGATAGTGAAGCATCTCTTCACTATCACTAGGGATTTTAGTGGTAGTGTTATATTGTTGCACTATAACTAAATTGAGTGGTAGTTACTAAACTCCACTACACTCAAATAGTGCAAAATTTGAACAGCCACTAAATGAAAGCTGCAATTGAATGTTTTTCCCACTCAACTTTCAAATATGACTTGTTTTAAAACTTTTTCAGTTAGACTCGAATTAAAAAAAAATTTATAATTAAGAAAAACTATTTTTCGAGCTTCTGGTCATATATGTTTACGAAGAAAACAACAACAACAGCTCTGAATGAGCGTCACCAAGCTAGGATCAGATAGACAGTTTATATAAAATTTGTGTTATTTAAAATAATAGTTTCATGAAAGTTAAATTGCTTACAGCAAATAATTGTTAGCATAGCTTCTTTTTCTTGTTTTACTTAATATTTTTATATTACTAAGAATAGCATAGAAACATTCAAATTTCTGTGCAATATATAAATACTCAATACTACAAGTAAACTGTTCCTGTTTTCTTTCCATTGAGTGATAACTTTCTGTGCTGTACCACTATTAGTGCAAGTATTTTTTTTGCACTGTTTATTTAGTGCAAAAAAAAAAAAATGTTCCACTAAGCTGTAAACATTTTTTTTCCACTATTCTTACATGAATTTGAGTGAGAAATTTTTCACTATCACTATCACTAATGTATAGTGAGGCTTTTATTTTTCAATTCAGCATTCAAAAATAATAGAAGATAGAGAATAATTTTACACTATCAGTACATGTAAGCTGAAACTGCAAATTTAGTGCACTACGCCCAACTCTGGTTTGTAGTGCAGTACGCTATATCACGCTATATAGTCAATTAATTAGTTTCTTTTTTCATTAATAGAATCTTAAAGAAGAAAAAATAATTTGCAGTATGAATGAGCAAGTGTTAAATATTTAATTAGTGCAAGAAGTCGAAAAACATAAGTTATTATATAATTACATTTATTATATGTTGCATGACTTTTGAAGCAAGTCTGAAATGGGAATTTTTAATCGTAAAGGGAATACCGGTGATGTTCCTCGACGCGTTGTATTTAATTGTCGACATTTTGGTGTCGATAATGCAAAATGTGTCGACAATGTAGACTTTGTCGAGAATTGTGTAAACAATGTCAACAAAATGCAACACTGCGAAAATGCAAGTTCTATTTAGATTATGCCATAGAAATAAAAGATAAGGAAGTGGTGTTATACTCACACACACTATACGTGTGTAGAAGGAATTTTCGTCGCTGAGGAAGAGAGATAGAGCGTCGTTATTTGACAAAAGCTCTTCCCGAGCAAAAAAAAAATATGTTTGTGAGGAAGAACATCTGTCAAAACACAAGTTCTGCTTCATGAGCGCATTCATTATTTAGGGTGGCAAGGGCCTTAATTTTTTTTTCTTATTGGGATAAGCTTTATAGTTATTTATTTGTTTACAATTTCTTTGAAAACTTGACATGAAATTAAAGTGGATTAGCAACCTAAGGTTACAAGCTATAACTAGGTATTTTTATATAAAAAATTAATTAAAAGCCCACAGTTCGAAAAAAACTGCACAAAACTATTTATTTTAAAAGAGTTTAATTTGGTATGTATTTTATTGTAGTTGTTTAGTTTTTGTGTTATTTTAATATCAATTAAATAGTTTATAAAAAATAGTTTTTTGAAATGAATTCTTAAAAAATCATTTAAAGTAACTTTTGTCGTTTCAGTCTCATTCTGAGTTCATGTCTTTTACATTATTTTAGCAATGCTTTTCTCTGTAAAAAAATTGGTAACGCAACATATTATATAACGGTGGTATATAAAAATTGCATAGTAAGCATACATCTAAAAAATAAAAAATAATTTACGCCTTTATTTACTACATAAATGAATGCGGCCCTGTTTGAATGTTTTAGTGTTTGTGTCAACTTCACTGTGTTTGTAAAATACATCATTCAACTTCAACTACACCGCTTCCTTATATTTTACTTCTATGGATTATGCTGATTCTTAAATTCTTTTGAAAAGTCGTTTAACTAATACAAACTAACAAATTTTACAATTAAGCAAACATAAACCATGCCCAGAAGGCGTAAAAATAAGGAATACTCCGAACTTGGACTCGATTTAATTATATATCACAATAAACACGCAGCCTCTTATAATTGTTATCTACACGTCGTTAAAAGCAATTGTCTACACGACATTGTCGACACCGTCGACAATAGTTTTGTTGACATCAAGTTGTCTACGCCGCACATCACTGGGAATACTATTATTAATTTTCTTTAAATTCTTTGCGCGCCACCTTACAACACTGTGCTTAAGTGTCGATAAAAGCGTTCTACTTTGACAGCTACTTTATTTAATGTTCTAAAATAAAAACATAGTAAAAACCGTATTAATAATGAATATGAATAAAAAAATTAAGCCGCAAATGTTTTATTAACGCAAATATAACAATAAAAACATAATGAAAGAAGAAGTGGGTAAATCTCGAAAATTTAATAAAAGTAAAGCATCGAAGCGGCGTGCTCGTAACAAGCGGCGAAAAAAAGAAAAACAACAAAGGAGTCAGCCCCAACAAAGAGAAGAAGATCCAACTCCAACTGAATCAACAGCAAGAGTGCCGGAAGCAGGTCGAACTAAACACTTTCAACACGTAACGCATGAGCCGCAACTGGGTGCCGCAAATCTTATGTGGCAACGTACCTATGAAAATTCCGTTCGTTGGCTCTGCTCCCAACAAGTGCAATTTTTACGCCAACAAATTGATCATTTGCAGCAGGAGAATGATTTTTTAAGAGCTCAACTATATAATCGTAATATCGGTGAACAAGTAGAAGAATATATAACTTCACCGTCGGGATCGGAAGACGAAGATGCATTTGAAGATGATGAACAACCGGAAGTTGATGAAGGATATTTGAAATTTATGGAAATAACGCTGCGTCACAGAGAAGAATTGCGTAAAACTAGAGAAGAGGAGGCGAAAAAAAAGAAACTGGACGATGAGAGCTGATCATAAAAGTATATTATTTTTTTTTAATTGCTTGATTGACAAAAGTAGATGCAAAAGCTACTGCCAGTTATTTATTACCAAACATTTCCAAATTTTAATAAAAAACAATTAATTACATACTAGCATACTAGAGTTGACGTCAATTCTTTGTTATTATCTTTTGAACTTGCACTCTTCGCGTTGATGTCCACGTCTTTCATCTTGCTTTCGTCTTTGCTTTGAAAGGCGAATACGTTAATGTTTTTGGTTAATTGTTAAGAAACGCTGTACGCAGCGAGCATTTTCATTTGTAAACATCAATAAATGCTATGACTCTCACGTTCCTTTGGAATGCCAATGATGTTAGTATTTTCATTTAACTTCACTTTGCGGTCATACAATAAATTCACTAATTTGTCGAATGTTTTCTGAAGTGACTACCCCATTTGGACTTCCCAAACTGGGAGCTTCATTTGTGATTGTACGACGGCGAAACACAGCAAATCAATATTTTAAGGATCTCGAAGATTATATATTCAGCCCTATCGCTACTTATTTTTCACGCGGAATTGGAAAAGGGACTTTTTATTTTTAAGATAAAATTCAATAACATTTGAAAAATTTTGAATGTAAATTTGTTTATCAACTATTGATGAATAAATTTGCATTATAAATTTTCTACATGTCCTTGAACTTCATCATAAAAATTAAAACTACCTTTTCTAATTCCGCGTGGAAAAAACTCGCGATAGGGCTGATTGTTTAATATTGTTTATTTAACAAAAGTTGTTGAGATATATCCGAGAAACAATTTCATATTTTGTGTCAATAAAGTAACTGATATATGTCCGATACCCGTGTCGGTAAATGTCCGACCTCTGCACCGAAAGAAGTGCTAGTTCTGGAACACCTTGGGCAAGCACAGTGTGCAAACGAAGACCGAATCGGACACTTCTCAGTTTATTGTGTCCGAATTTAGTCTCTTGTTTTTCTAGAAAATATGAAATTGAAGCGAGAGCCGAGCACTTTGTTCTGCTTGTATTTGATGTAAAAAGTAGCAAGAACCGAGCGCTTTGTTCTCCTTACAGTTGATAAAAAATTTTACCAGGAACCGAGCGCTTTCTTTCCTTATAGTTTATGTTAATGCTTCAATTCCTTAATGCATGTTCTATCGAAATAAGAAATGATTTTTATTTTTTAAGCTTTCCCAATAAAAATTTAATTTAATTATTATGTACTGTTTTTGATATTATTCATCAAAAATAGTTATTTTTTCATTAAGAATAATACTTTTGATTTTTATTATTTTGCTCAAGAATAAAAATTTGTTCCTCAATTGTTCCAAATTGTTCCTGAATTTTTATTCTTTTATTTGAAAAATAAGAATTATTTGTGGAGTTTTCTTTTTTCGCTCAAAAATAAAAATCATTTGTCGAGTTTTATTAATTTTTCTTCAAACATAAAACTCAAAACATCACAGAGCTTTGTTGTTGCTGGCGCATGGTCGCATTGAGTGTGCCTTGTGTGCGTATGTAAAAAGTGTTTTCAAAAAAGGGGTTTCAAAATATCGTTAAGGTCAGAAGTTATTTGCATTGTTATGAGTTGACTGCGGATTTGTGTTTTAATGATTCTTACCTTTATATTCCTATTTGGTATAGAGTTTACTAGAGTTTTTTTTATATGCAAATTATATGCAAGTTATATGCAAGTAATATGCAAACAATATGCAAAGTGTATGCAAAAAACTTTCAACATGAAAAATTCTAAAATTTCTGTTTTTATAGTAATCAAAAATATTCTAAGGTATTTTTTATTATTTAACAACAGTTTCATTATTTTTCCTTTATTCGTGTGTTCTTAAAGAGTATGTGTAATAATTTCAATTTACTGTTTTTGTAATATAGACTGAAACAGTAGGCCACAGATAAGGAACAAGAGATTGAATAATTTTAAACAGTTGCACACATTAACAAATGAGAGCAAAATAATAATAAATATTATTTAAAAAACAACCTTTGTTAAATTGTGATATTATACAGTGGCGGATCTTTCGGTGACAAAATTAAAAAATTATGTTGTATAGGCGAATAATTATCAAATATTTTTAAAATTTTAATCCTTTTTTCATACAATAATTTAATTTTCTTTAATTCTCATTGTCAAGAATAAATATCACAAAATAGAATTACAACAGTATTACAAAACAAATTAATTGAATACTACTTATAAAATCTTAATTTGCGTGCAATTAAAAAACGGCATCTTTGTGAACAAAACAATTGTTGTTGTTTTGGTTTTCCGAAGTTTGCTTGAAATTTAATCACTTATTGAGTTGATGAAAAATAATCGTCGGAAATTTGCGAAGAAAAGATGTGTTAAGTAACCATAAGCATCGTTGTGAATATGATAATTTCGATAAGAAGAAGAACATTCTGTCAAATGCCTTCTAAAAGCTGATGCAATGTATGCTAGCAAGAAAAAAAATTATCATTAATTCTATTGTAGCTGATCGTACAATTTAGTTTTGCTTTTTTTGGCATTATTTTTCTATTAAAAGGCAGAAAGCACAAGTTTTTTAACATAGCTATTTGTTTTGGTAACAAGCCCAAGGAAATGAAGCAATGGCGATTTTAAGCTTGAAAGATTCATGTGAAAAAAACGGAAAATTACAAACTGTTGCTCACTTCACCTCTAGGTGAATACCCTATTGTTATATATTTTCATTTTGTCATTTTTTGTCATTAACACAATTTAATTCTGTTATTCTTGGTTGGTACAAAAAAGGAGACGTTATTGCAAATTCATGCCCAAGGCTATTGACGGAACTTGTATCTTTGAAAAAAACCGTATTGAATGGGTTAAGTCTAATTTCAAAGTTTCGAGAAATCTTGCTTTAAAGTTTTCAATCACCATATATGTTATATAAAAAGGTCTTTAGTTTTCGTGTCATAGTTTTTGCTTGGGTAACTCAAGAAGCTCCAGATTTTGTGTGTTCACAGTGCTATATGCGTGAAGCAGAGCTTCATATATAACTCAGTTCTGTCTTAAGTTGATTTAAGCAATTATTGCTTATCGACACTATATATGCAACATTTGCAAGTTGTATGCAAATTGAATGCAAGTTGTATGCAACGTATGCAGGTATTATGCAACGTATGCAAGATATATGCAACGTATGCAAGATATATGCAGCGTATTAAAGATATATACCATATGCAGAATGTATGCAATATGCAGAATATGCAACATATATGCAATTGCATAAAAATCCGCAGCCAAGTTATGAGCAATTAATCAGTGTTAAGGTAATCCCATTCCAATCCACTGAAATTGAAATTTTGAGTGATATTTAAATCTACTGAATTGAAATGTGAGCATGCGCCAGCAACAACAAAGCTCTGTGGTGTTTTGCGTTTTATTTATTTATTTATTTATTTCATATATATTACAAAAAAAATTTAATTTATAAAATATATTTAAGATAAGGTGCCTGGTGACTTAGACCTTATGCACCCTTTGAGTAACAAAATGTAATCTGGTATTTTACAATTCTATTGTTTTTATAGGGAGAATATAAGTTTGCTACATATTGGGACGTTTAAGAAAAAGAAATAATGGGAATAATGAAAAGTGGTAGTGAAAAATAAAATAAAACAAAATTAAGACAGTATATGAAAACAGATGATCTCTAATCTAGACCTCACATATGCCATGTATCCGTAGGGCAGATCTTATGACCGGAATCATGCCCGTCTTGGCACAATCGAGTATTTCTGAAATTGGTTTAATTATTCTAGAAGCCGCACATTCAGAAAGGATGTGATGAACAGATAAGGCAGTACCGCAAAAGTTGCACTTTAAAATGTCTGTTCTATTATAATAATGGCTTGTGTTAAAAAGAGCCTTGTTCACTCTTAGACGTGCTAAAAAGATGCAGTCAGACCTGCGTAATAGAGAGTTGTACTTGCTCCTGTTACCAGTTGGACTGATCTCTTTCAAAAATACATCACAATGACTCCAATAGGCAAGGTCTCCTTTTCTTTTTTTTTGCGCTGTAAGGGATGAAAATTGCTCTTGGGAAGCAGGGTGGGTCTGCAATGTCAGAGCAGTTGAGTGCACCTTTTGCCGCCGCGTCCGCAGATTCATTACCCGGGATGCCTATATGAGCCGGTACCCAAAGTAAACTTATATTACCCGTTTGGTATGGTAAGCGAAGGGAGTTGAAAACACCCCTCTTATTATGCATGATCGCCTTGATTGAACTCAGACTGTCGGTACATATAAGCGTTTTGGTGTTTTGCTCAGAACCATATTTTATGGCACTAGTTATTGCTGCTAGCTCCGCTGTGAAAATGCCTGCGTGATCCGGTAGTATGTTTTGCGTTTTATGTTTGAGGAAAATAAATAAAACTCGACAAATTATTTTTATTTTTGAGCGCAAAAATAAAACTCAACAAATAATTCTTATTTATGAGCATATAATAAAAATTAAGAAATAACTTTTATTCCTGAGCAAAAAAAAAAGATAAAAATTAGGAAAAATTTTAATTGATCAAAATAGTAAAACTCAAAAATAAGTATTAGATAAAAAAAAGATAAAAATTAGGAAAAATTTTAATTGATCAAAATAGTAAAACTCAAAAATAAGTATTATTTATGAACAGAAAAATAAAAATAAAAAAAGAACTTTTATTTTTGATCAAAAAATAAAAATCGTAAACTTGTTGAGCAATTAAATAAAAATCTAAAAATTAGAATTAATCTTTGAGTTTTTGGATATCGCTTATAATAATTAAGATCCCTGATATAAAATGTTAATATAAATTAAATAAAGAAAAAGCTTAATACTTATTTGTATCTCTTTTTGATGAAACTATACTTGTTTTGCATCAATAAGACGTGAAAGCAGTTCTGACTTTAAGTTCAGTTCATTTATTGAATAATACAAAAATAATAAGAAAAAGGTTTTTTATATATCGCTTGTAATCATGCAGCCAGGTTTTTTATAGTAATGAAAAAATATATATTCAACACAAAACTTAGAGATGTCAATTTGATGTCAATAGCGCTGCCACTTTATTTATACAATAAAAAATAATTATGTGCTGAACACATTGACGACGACTGCAACAGTGCGAAACAACATGAAGAAATAAACAACAATCTGGAAGTATCATTAGATTGTTTCATTCACGTATACACAAACACTTATATTGCTCTGCTCTCGCACGTCAAGTTAGGAAAAAAATCTAAACTGACGACAGCGACTTTGTTGCAATCACTCATTGTCGTTGCAACATTTTCACCACATTCACCTCCATAAGAAAAGCATGTAAAAATAATTTGACATTTGACGCACTGTTGCTGTCGTCGTCAATGTGTTCAATGCATTACTCCCAACCATGGCAGAACAACCAGGTAGGACCGACTCGGAGAGGAATGAAGTAGAAAGCAGAGAAAAAGTGAGCTAGTTGTCAAAATCAGCTGTTCATTTCGAGTTTCTTTATGTTCATGTTTAGCAGTTGATTTTTCACTCAATATTTTCAATATTTCAATATTTTCACTCAAATTATAACAAACTTAACACACGTGTCCGCACTTTTTAAAATTTGAAAACATAATGTTCTTATTTCATTTGACGTTTTTACAAACTGCGTCATTTTGACAACTACTAAACCTTTTTATTTTCCACTCTTCGTTGACGCGTGAGGGCACTAAGCGAGCCGCCCCTACCTGGTTATTCTACCATGCTCCCAACACCTTTCGAGTTCGTGGAATGAATGACGGTTGTTAAAAGTCATGGCAAAGCTAGAGAAGGTAGATGCATTTCGGACAGCGTTAAATTATAAATTAAACAATTATAATAAATAAATTAAATAATTTTCACAACAGATTTCACAAAACAAACAACACATTCAAAGAAAAACAGCTCACTAAGGTATCGCTATGATAACAGTTCACAACAGTTGACTACGATGGACGCGGAAAATTTTCGCTTTATCATCGTTTTCAGACTTTCCATGAGCTTTAAACTTCGTTTTGAGAGTTTCGGCAGTCTGACTCTCCGAAATGCATATACCTCCTCATGGCAAAATTAGACCAGGTAGTGTTAGGGCGGAGAGCCGGTGACCGAAACTGTCAAAACGAAGTTGACACTTCATACAAAATCTGCAACCAATGAGAATGCACTATGAAAGCAAAAATTGACAAAAATACCAAAATGGCTGAGTTTGACAGTTATGGTCACTAAGAAAGAGAGCACATTCAGCCCTTACACTACCTTGTCTAGTTTTACTATGTACCTCCTCTAATTTTACTAATATGACAAATTACTAATTACAAATTACTAATATTACAAAGTAGGAGCGACAATTTTTGCTGCGGTCAATTTTTGCTGCGGTGTGCTAAACAAAAGAAAATCAAAAAATCAGAACGAGAACGTGCTATGGTTGCTATGTCAGTTGATGCAAACCACCGCTGTGCCGACACAATACAGGGTCAGTGAGCTCAACACATAGATATCAAAAAAGTCACACAAAGAAAATAAATAAATACATTTCATGTAAGTTTAAAAAAGAAACTGTTATTGAACGCTCGTTTTATACTAGCTATGCTTAAGTCGTTGTTTATTTTTTTAACATTTCTTTGATTAATTGCATGAACAGAAAATTTTAATAACTACCCATCACCGCTCCTGAGTAAAAAGACAGTATACGCTACTACCTTGTCAGTAATTGTACCATGGACATGACTATGTTAAAAAATGCGATATACACAATGGCCGCATTCCTGCCGGAAAAGTACTCAGGTAGCGAAGTAGCATAAAGTGATACTTTCTACTGAAATACTTTCGTGCATTCGTTTCACACAAGAAATCAGCTTTATTGCTTTATTGAAGAATGATAGAATCTTCTAATAATTAATAATTATCTATTTTCACTCACAGCACAACTTCAGCAACAATCAACAATTTGCAGCCATGTTTTTTTTAACTGTCAAAATGAAAAGAGCATAAGTAGCTCAACCAAAGTAGCATTAAATTTTTTCAATACCTAAGATGGCGACCGCTCGGGAAACATGTTGTTGAGCGCATTTTGATACATACCATTCAGCCCGAAAGTTGTGGAATAGCTACGTAGCAAATTTTCTGCTGAATGGGGCCAATGAGAATGAAGCGCTCTACTGTTTTTTTGGAGCGCTCGCTTCCCTGCTGGGCAATGTGTGTATATGGAAGTGTCTTGTGTGCTTGTGTTTTGACTTCGAGCTTATGGTCCAATTATGTTCGCGTAACGCAACGCAAGGTGGCCGTAGCAAATGGCAGATTGCTCGTAGATAATTTCTTGTTGATTATGCACACGTACATCTAATTAAAAACTTAAACTCAGCTGCTTTTGTTTACAAAAAATACGATGTTTTTAATTGGCATAAAATTATATCTATTAGCAAATTTACCGCACTAAGAACAAAAGACAGAACAAAAAAATAATTGTGCGTTAAAATACACAATTTATCAATAAATTTACCGCACATAACCTGTTGCTATGAAAATGCAGCTATCACCAGTGTTCTCACTTGAAAATTTTAATGCCCCTATCACCGTCTGCTTCATAAATTTCTAACCACTTTATATGCAGGCTTGTGACCACAATATGGTCACAGTCGGTCCCAGTGAATTTAATTCAACAGTAAAACTGTTCCACGACTCCTTGTGGCTGACTTTTGAAGAGATGAATTTTCCCAATTCAGACGCTATGTTTGGATTCTCTCCATAAGCTGGGCCATTTTATGGAACTGCCGGCTGTTGGTTGTTTTCATACTAAAAATACTAAAAATAAACAATGTTTTAAAATCAAAAACAAACCAAAAAAAAAATACAAACAATGCAATTTACATACCTTTTTCTATAATTTTCCATTTTTATGTGCAAAATAAAAAGAAATCAAACGCATTCGCCGGCTTTTCACCAAATATTTTTAACAGTGAACAGTGATGCCACGAAGTTTTTTCATTCGCCTGTTTTTGACGTTTCAGTTGAATTAAATTTAAACATTCGCCGACGGGTGATACCAAATTGGCGAATTCGACTTAATTTTTGTTCGATTCGCAGACGGTGATAGGGGCATAAATATTGTAGCATCCAAAAATGTGGTATTTGCTGCACAACAAACTTTTTAATTTTGATTTATAATTTTTATTTTTTTAATTATTTTTTACGAATTGTGAAATATTTTGGTGTTCTTTCGACCACTTTGAAGGGGCCATCGTACGGTTCTTGTAGTGTTTTGCGGATCGTGTCGTTGCGTACGAAAACAAAGTTACAAGTACTGAGGGCTCGAGGTATATACGATTGGAAGTTAGTGTTATGATGCGTAATGTTTGACTTTTTGTTTTCTACTACCTCTTTAAGTTTGGCTAAGGTGTCCGATGGATTAAAATTCTGACTGCTATGTATTACTAGTTGCTGTGGTAGCCTGAGTGTTTGCCCAAATACCATCTCAGCGGGTGAAGCTTTAATGTCTTCTTTGACCGTGGACCTGAGTCCTAGAAGAATTAGTGGCAACTCTGTGTACCAATTTGTCTGATTGTTGCTTGCTATTATAGACGTCTTCAGTTGACGATGAAACCTTTCTACAATCCCGTTAGCTTGTGGATGATAAGCAGAAGTGGTAATGTATTTGCTTCCTAGATTCTTAACGAAGTTTCTAAAAGTTGTGGACGTGAATTGAGGTCCTCGATCAGTGGTAATTTCCAAAGGAACTCCGAAACGTGAGATGTATTCTTTTTGGAGTGTATCTACGACAGTGTTAGCGTTAGTATCTTTAATTGGATGCGCTTCGGGCCAACGTGTGTTTCTGTCAACTAGGGTAAGCAAATATCTGTAACCTTGTGATATTGGTAAGGGACCAACTATATCGACGTGAACGTGTTCAAAACGTCCATGTGGAATGTCTATCTTTTGTGGGATTGTCTTCGTATGTTTGTGTATCTTTGCTCGTTGGCATCTAATGCATTCTTGTGACCATTTATTGATTTGTGCGTTCATTTTAGGCCAAAAATATCTTTGTGTAATGAGTTTTCGAGTAGCTCGTGTACCTGTGTGTGAAATGTTATGTATTGGTTCGAAAATTTGTTTGCGTAATGTTTGTGGAATATATGGACGTGTTTCTGAATTAGTTTGTTCGCACCAAATTTTAATGTTAAGTATTGGTATGTGTACTTGTTCTAGTTTGTAAATATGTTTGTTTAGTATTTCTTGTAGTTCTGGATCTATATTTTGTTCTTTGTGTAGAGTTTTGAGATTAATCTCTGAGGTTGTGAAAGCCTCTATCTCAGCTCTTGAAAGTGCGTCTGCTACAGTGTTATCTGTACCTTTAATGTGTCTGATGTCGTTGGAAAACTGTGCGATGCATTCTAAATGTCGTATTTGTCTTGGACTTCTCTCAGTTTTTGAATGTAATGCTGAAGTTAGTGGTTTGTGATCCGTGTATATGGTAAATGTGCGTCCTTCTAAATAGTGTCTAAAGTGTTTAATTGTGAGGTAAATGGCCAGTAGTTCGCGATCGAACGTGCTGTATTTTATTTCTGTAGTAGATAATTTTTTTGAAAAGAATGCCAGTGGTTCTGTTTCTTGATTATGTTCTTGTTGTAAGACTGCGCCTATAGCAGTGTTTGATGCATCCACCGCGATAGAAAGTTTTGCTTTACTATTGAAATGTTTAGGTAGTGTTTCCTTAGCGAAACTTTCTTTTATCTCTGCGAATGCTTGTGTTGTGTTTTCTGTCCATGTTAAGTGTTTGTCCTTTGTTTTTGTTGCTGTAGTTACCATTTCGTAAATGTGTGAGAGTGTGTGTGCTAGTTTTGGAATGCATCTGTGGTAGTAGTTAATCATCCCGAGGAATTTCTGCATTTGTTTGACTGTTTCTGGTTTTGGGTAGTCTTTTATGCATTGAATTCTATCGGCAGATGGTTGTATGCCTTTGTTTGAAATTGTGTAACTTAGAAAATTTATTTTGTCCACGCTGAAAATACATTTATTGGGTTTGATGTTTAGTCCGTAATTGTCTAGTTTTTCAAAAACTAAATTTAGGTGTCTAATGTGTTCTTCTTCTGTTTAAGTGGCCACTAAAATGTCATCAAGGTATACGAAAACGAAGTCTAGTTCTCTCAGTACTTCGTTGATAAATCGTTGGAATGTTTGAGCTGCGTTTCGTAAACCGAATGGCATTCTTAGAAACTCAAACATTCCGAACGGTGTGGTGATTGCAGTTTTATGTATGTCTTCTGTAGCCATGGGTATTTGGTGGTATGCTCTGATTAACAGCCCTATTCTGGTTGTTAGCTTAACAAGAAATAGTTAAGGAGCTCTTGTTTAGCTGATTGTTATGTTATGTAAATGTTGGTATTCTTAAAAATCATTAACAACATGAAAGCTTAAAAAGCTTTTAAAGTTCACCATGCATGGTGAAAATCGATATGCCTATTGAGAGAAGAGATGCGCTATATAAACAGATGCTTAGAGTGCAGCTTGTGACTTTGCAAACGCTTGAAAAAATTGCCACGGCTACTGAAAGATTTCATTATCAACACTTAAAATAAGTAAAAAATTCTTCCATATTTCAGTTTAATGTATTTAAACTCAATATTCTATTATAATATTTATTTTTTTATTATTTTCACAACAATTTTCTATCCAAGCACATACATTTCATTCGTTGTTAAGACCCTTTCTGTTATTAACAAAATTGTAAGGAAAAGAGCTTTTAAATTTGCAGCAGAATACGAAACCTTAACAAATTGTTAATATTAACTATTTTGTTAATGTGGTGAGCTTAGTTAAGCTGCCAGAATAGGGCTGTAAGTCTAATTTTGAAAATATGTGTTTATTGTGTAAGTCTATATTCAAGTCGTGTATGTGTGGTAAAGGGTAGCGGTCTGGAATTGTAATTGCGTTAAGTCTTCTATAGTCACCACAGGGTCTCCAGTCATTCACATCCTTTTTAGGTACCAAGTGTAGAGGAGACGCTGACATGGAGTCTGAAGGACGACAAATGCCTACTTTAATTAAAAAATCAAATTCTTTTTTAGCAATTTTGTATTTGTTAGAGTCTAGGCGTCTGGGTCTGGAAAAAGGTAGCTGTCCTTCTGTAGTTATATGGTGTACTGTTTTGTGTTTAACTGGTTTGTTGTAGTCTGCTTCTGTAGTCAGTGATGGATAATTTTTGAGTATATTTGTGTATTTGTTTTCTAGTGAAATTAGTTTAGGTAATGATGTTTCTGTGAATGCTGCGATGGCGTTGACTGTTAATTGTGTAAGTGGATCAATGAGCTTTTTGTGTTGTAAGTCTATTAGGAGTCCGTATTTTGTTAAAAAATCTGCTCCTATGATCGGTCGTGTGATGTCTGCTAATATGAATGTAAAAGGAAAGTCACGTCTTAGTTTTAAATTTACGTTTAGTAATTTCTTGCCAAAAGTCGCAATCGTGCTACCGTAAGCTGCTGTCAGTATTAAGTCTGAATTTTTTTGGTGGGGTCTAAATTTATTTACGGGAAGTACTGATACTTCAGCTCCGCTGTCTATTAAAAAATTTATGTGGTTGTCATTGTCATAAATAAAAAGACGGCGTGTTAGAATTGTTTGACTTCCATTATTAGCCGTCGCAATTATGTAGTCACCTAGTTTGTCGAATTGTGTTGTGTTGTGTTGTGTTGAGTGTCGTTTTGTCTGAATGAACATGGTTGTTCACATCGTCTAGCTGCCCTACCAAATCTAAAGTGGTATCTGCATACCCAGTTGACAGGTCGTGATATGCTTCTTGAAGGGGATCTACGTTTTGGGTATCTTTGGTAATTTGTTTCTCGTGAATTATTACGATATTGATCGTTTTTTAGTTCTTGGACCTCAATTGCCAGTTTGTTGAAACTTGTTAGAATCTTTGAGGTCGTTTCGGCAAACGATTGCGTAATCATCGTGAGTTCAGTAGATTTAGGGATGCGTTGGGTATCATTGCCAACTGAAGCTACTTCTGTTTCTGACATAACTTCCCACAGTTTGTCAGCTAATCTCAATAATTCATCTAAGTCTTTGTGATTAGATCCGGTCAATGCTATATTGAGACTTTTGGGGAGCTTTCGTAGCCAAATTTTAGAGATTAATTCACTATCAGCTGTGGTACCGGCCAACATGAGTAGTGCTCTATAGAATTGAGATGGTTTTTGGTCACCCATCTCGGTGACAGACAGAATTTTGTCGAACCTCTTAGTCTCGCTCAGAGTGTGTCTATCGATTAATGTTCTTTTTAAACCTTCATATAAATTTGAAGACGGAGGTTTTTGAATAAAGTCAAGCACCGTTATGATTACCTCTTGAGGTAGAGCTGTAACTAGGTATTCGTACTTTGTTTTGTCAGTGGAAATTCCTTTTGATTGAAATTGAATTTCTGCATGGACGAACCATGCGTCTGGACAAGTTGTCCAAAATTGTGGCAATTTAACTGATGCCGCTTGAATTTCTGACCGCATTGGAGTGTCAAATGGATTGACGAAATCAGTCTGTAAATGTATAAGGGGACGATGGTCGCCTTCGCCAAAGTGAGCGAGAGGGTCAGAAGTTTTTGAAGGTATAGGTGTTTGCCTAGGAACGGGTGGTGGTGTGTGTGACAGACTCATAATTTTCTAAAATGTATGCCTATTAGTGTATTTCCTAACTTGTGTTGCCCTAGTGCAGTGGAGTGCCTACGAATATGATACAATTGGTTTCTAACGTCCCGATTGTATAATATTCGTTAAAAGAAGCTAAGTGTGTACCTCGTGAGAAACTAGAATAACAAGGCAACCTGAAAAAATTTTTATAAAATGTAACAAACAAAAAGGATTTACATAAATTGTCAAAAAAAATTTAACACAGTATACAAAAATATTTTTTTATGTAGAAAGAAAATTGTTGTTGCTGCTAATGTTGTTGTTGTTGTTGCTGTTAATGTTGTTGTTGTTGCTGCTGCAAATGTTGTTGTTGTTGTTGCTTTTATTGCTGCTGTTGTTGTAGATGTTGTTGTTATCACTGCTACTGTAGTTGTTTTGTTGTTGTTTAGTTTTTGTTGTTGTTGTTGTTGTGGCTTTGGCTAGTGGAAGCGACGACTGATGAGGAACTTGAAGTGGAGGTGGCGTTGACGGGTATTTTTTGATGTATAAATTTAGTTGTATTAAGCGATTCTGGTAATTTTCCTCTTGATTTCTGTATATTGAATAATATTGACGGCGTGGTTGACACTGTATCTGTGAAAACATACGGATCCTCACGAGTTCTTATTGGTGCACTTGCATTTGTTGTTGTAAGTCTGCCTGCTTGCTGACATGACCTGAGAGTTGAGACTAATGCGTTCCTTGGACGTATGCGTAGGAGGCGACTTCCGTATGCAGCCAACTTTTTGCAAATGTTGTGCAAAAGTAGTGTGATGGAAATTCGAGGACGGCAAGGTTGTTGATATATTAGGGAGAGCAGGTGCTACAGGCGTTGGCGATGGTAGCGAGGCCGGAGATGTTGGCGGACTCACTATGGTTTCCAAAAGCAGTGGCGTTTGCCAGAGCGACGGTGCTGGCAATGAAGTTTGATGCTGTTGTAACTGCGGCTGCTGTTTTTGCTATTTTGGACGAACAATGCCGATACTTGTAGTTGTTGTTTTTTGTAGTTCGCCTCCTGGCAGGATCGCCAGTATTTGGTGCACAACAAACTTTTTAATTTTGATTTATAATTTTTATTTTTTTAATATATTTTTTATAACTGTTTATTTGAAAATATTTTATTCAACTGAAATTTTCAAATGAAAATTTCTGATTGATACAAATATGAATATTTATACAAATGTTTTTATAATAACAAGTATTTATAACAAAGTGTAAATAAATTAACATAAGAATAATATAAATGTTAAGTTGAGGTAAGCAAGATGTAAATTAATAATCAACAATAGGTAAGTACAATGTAAGTTAAGAATCAACGAGAAGGTAAGTAAAATGTAAGTTGAAAATCAATGTAACAGAAGATAAGTAAAATTGAAGTTAGGAATTCAACTAATGTGGTGATGCAACTTAAAGTTATTGAGTCACCACAGGTAGATCTACCACGATTGTGATAGAGTGACAACACTGGCTGTCACTAGACCGTAGATCCGACGTAAGTTCAAAATGAAATTGAACTTTTTATTTGCTATACGTTTATCTTAAGGTTGTGAAAAAAGATTCTGTTTTTATCTATACTGTTCTAAGCTTCGTTACGTGGTGCATAACCAGATACACACAAAGCCCATACAACAGAAATTCACGTGGCATTTGCTACGGCCACCTTGCGTTGCGTTACGCGAACATAGTTGGACCATTATACTTCGGAGGTAAGCCCTTTAACATTGGAGGCAAAATTTGAAAAACTTTTTGGCCGCTTTTTTTGTTCTAAGATGTATATATAATAAGTTATCTGTGGTCAAACATTCTAAAATGTAATTTTTCTATCAAGCGTCACTCATCATTCGCAGCAAAGAAATATACGCTGCAATTGGGACGCTTGAAAAATGGCAGTTGTGCACGTACTGCAAATCGTGATGCATTTCCGACTTTCATTTAATGTTCTTTCGTATCATATTCTTTCTGAGGGTTGCTTAAATTTCTAAAAACACTTCTAAAAGTATTCTGTTCGATATACTCAAATATTAGCTTACAAGCTCAATTGTGTGCCCCAAATATAAATCTAAAGCTGGTCACACCAAGGAAAATCCTGGCTACAGGCCTGACGTGAATCTTTATCACATTTGAAATTAAAATAAAGCATTATACAATTTTAAAATTGTTTATTTTGTTCTATATTTATCAACAAATTTTATAGCTATTCATTATATGTCGAGATCTATAATTATACCAAAAAAATGCCAAAAGAAGATTTAACTTTAAATACATTTTCAGTTCTTTAATTAAAAAAATGTTAATACACAACAACAGTAATTGAAATATATCAATTTAAATTAAAATGCGAAGCAATATAAACGATAACAAAATACATTTAATATTTGTTTAAGTATTAAAACTATTATAATATAGTTTATTAAATATTATGTACAGTCGATTTCCGATCAATGTTACAACTATGTACGCTTATTGTTATATAATTGATTTTATTATTATTAGAATAATTATTATTTTTATTATTTTAATAGAAAAACAAATAATTAGTTTGCAAAACTTTGATTCGTTATATTTGAATCGGAATTGCGGTAGCAGTGATCGATGATATCCTTAAAATCGTCTTCACAGTCCGAATAGGAACCAACCGAACGAGAAATCCTATCATAAATAATATACAAATAAATAATTAAATTTTATAACCAGCAATACATACCTTGGCTGCGGTAAGCTGCGATCTGCAATGGGCATCGGTAAACTGCTGGGTAACAACGTTATTGGTGGCAAATTCGGCACAGGAACATTATTAAGGTCGACTGAAGAATGCGAGTTTGAAACGCTATTCATTATTTGTTGGCGACTGTCTGCACTCTGCATTGTTAAACGATTTCTTGGCAACGTCAGACAATGGGAATGAATGCTCCGCATTTGGTTTTTATCAATTTCAGCTAAATTTGCAAAAATGTTCAAAATATTCTCAATAGTTGCACGCAAATCACCACGTATACCAGTAATGTCATAGCAAAGCTGTGCGATATTCTGATTGAGTAAATATATCGCATACTTGACTGGTTTTGATGGTATTGTTGAGCGACTATATAGCGGATATCTGTAAGACATTTTATACTTTTAAAAAGTGTGTAGCTTAAAAATTTATTAAAAATTTGTATAATGCTTTGAATCTTTTGGAATTAGCATAACATTGGCATAATTTTCGCAGTAGAAACTACTGAAATTGTTTACTAATATTGTCACTAGTACAAAAGACTGTCCTACGACGGGTCCTCCGCACACTTCCTTTTTGGATCCTTTTGCCGAAAGCAATTTTTTCTCTTTTTAAAGCTTAATTTTTTATACACTTGATTTTTGCAAAATACAAATGTATCGTCATAACTGCTTTATAAAAGAATGAAAAAAGAGAGTTAGATCAAAAACGTATGTTACCTATCCCTGGATATCGTACCAGATGTGACTCCCGGCTTTTCTAGCTCAGTGGTGCCAGGGAGGGTTACATATTTTCGGCCCTGTCACATCTGGTCGAGGGAGAACAATAAACGAAAAGTTGTATAGGTAAATTAGAGAAAGACTAGGCAATGCTTCCCAGGATAGTTGTTCTTCCAGATAGCGCACCCTCCCAACCGTGGTGACCACTCACTTTTCTGGCCACCCCTTCTTAATACTCACTACCCCATCTACCCTTCAGAAACCCCTCCTAATAAATTAGCTATCCATATTATTTAATTTTATAATTCAAAACTCACTTCATTTATTTAAAATTAATCTAAATTTAAACATTTTTTTGGGGAGGTTTGTGTCTGTATACCAGGCAGAAATGCTTGGCGTAGTGCATGCACTGGACCACCTGATAGAGGGCCGGATCAGTGGCAAGAAAATTGTCATCGCTCTCGACAATCAGTCTGTGATTAGGTGTATGCAACGGACAGACATCACTTCCAGGTTGGCCATAGAATGTCTTACAAAACTCAATAGGTGCGCCCAGACGAATGAGCTCACACTTATGTGGGTGAGAGGACACTCTGGCATAGAACAGAATGAAGAAGCTGATTCTTTAGCAAGAGCAGGATCAGCAGAAGAATTCTGTGGACCAGAACCACGTATCGCCATAGGCGACAATATGGTGGCAGGCCTTATTAAACAATGGACGGACTCGGAACACAGTAAAAGGTGGGAAGAAGCTGTTAATTGCAGGCAATCAAAGGCGGCCGTGAAGTGGTCTCGTAGTGAGGCAGCAAAAGTTATCCGATACAATCGAAGGACTTTAAGCTGGCTTACCGCACTGGTCACAGGACACGGTCCCTTCATGTACCATCTCGGGAAGATGACTGACCGAGGACGATGCGTGTAGGTTATGCCTAGAGGAGCCGGAAACAGCAGCACACATTCTGTGCCAGTGTCCGGCGCTGGCAAGCATAAGATTGACCACTCTGGGACGCCCATTTATTGGCGAAGCCGAGATTGGTCAACTAACCTATAAGGATATGCTTGAGGTGACAAAGGATGCTTACACAAGGAGCATGGTCACGTACGAGTACTCCGAGCAGTAGTACCCTTTGTCCAATGGGGGACGAAAAGGGACCCACTGTGGTCTGCTTCGGCAAATCCCCAACTTATTATATAAACATTTTTTTACACTCAATAAAGCTTACGATTTACCAGTATTCTATTGGTTTTTTATTTTTGTTATTTAAACCCGTAATACATTTAAATTTATTTTCAATGCTAGCCCGTTTCACTACGGAGTTGATTTATACGCTTTGACATTAATTACACGAACTAAAAGAACATAAATTAATAACGAAGAAATGAACAAATAAATGTTGTTCTATTACCCTGCCTTGTGAGAGCTCTCATAAGTAGGAAAACATAAATACCAAATACCCTTTTACGAATAGCACCCCTGCAGTGAAATCTGGCTAGAAAACTAACAAGGACATATATGTATGTAGCGAAACAAAATTCAATATCTAACACTCACTTAAGATACACTTAACAATTATTTCTTAAAAATACACTTAAGACCTATATATATATACTTCGTATTAACACGATTAAAAAAATGTTGATTTTTGGAAATTCACAAATTTTTATATATTATTCTATTATAATCTCTAATTTTAAATTTAATTTAAACATTCTTCAACTTTTGATTCTTAATTTTTTTTATTCTTTTATTTATTATTTAATTAATTATAAGTTTTTTCTTTTCAGGCCATAATTTTCACACATTCTTTTAATATGGCTATTTTCTAATGCTCTAATTTTAAATTCTCTTCATAAATTTTTTTAAAATTTAACTTCCTTCCAGCTTTTTCTCTTTTCCGCTTTCCCGCTTTCTTCTCTTTTCAGCTTTCTTCTCTTTTCAGTTTCTTAACTTATCAATTATTGAAAAATTTGTAAACGAAAGGGAACGCGAGACCACGGGGAGCTAGCTGTTTTTATGTTGTGATACCGATATATAAAAAGGTTAAATTTTTAAATCTTATCTGTTTCCGGTTCCTGTTTGGAAATCTTTCTGATTTTGCTGCCTTCTGCCAATCGCTGTTTTGAGGATTTTGGATTCTATCTCCGCAGTTGTGTTCAAGGACTTCAAGTGCATCTGGATAGAGCAGCTCCCCATTAACTCCTGTCTGATCCTGATTAAATTTACACTGCCTCACTTCCAATATTAACATTAAATTATCAAATACTCATACCTGATTCCCTTGCGTATTTTTCTTTGCTTTATTTAGTTTAAATAAAAACGACCTTAATCCAAAATGGGCAAGATATCAATTTCTTCACTTAAATGTTTTCTCCGTTTAAAATTTTTGATTTGCACTTGCTATTTACAACCTCTTAACTTTTAGCTTTTCTGTCAGCAACTAACTGACCAACATTTATCAACTTTTTCCTACATCAAATTTGTCTGACCACCGATTTCCACTCAAGCAACAACAACTCTACAATGAAGGTTTTGAGGACGTTGCCCCCAGACTCAATATGTTTTTCTCTTATCTATGTAGATACCTAAATATATATTCTTCGACGAATTATATATATAAATATATACGATCTAACTCCTAAGCAACTTGGGGACAATGTTCTCAAACCCTACTTTTACCGGTGTCAAGGACATAAAACTTGACTGTTTTCGCTCTTCGTCGCTAACCTGGCTCTAAGAACAGGAGATCATAAATCCAGCACAGTCACGCCTTAGTGACTCAGTGACTTAGTGAAAAACAGTTTGAACTCTTGGACAGTTTGAGATCTTGGACAGTTTGAGATCTTGACAGTTTGAGGTCTTGGACACAAACCATACAAGTGAGAATAGTTTTAATTCTCCTCTTACTTTACAACTGTTGAGTTGGACTATACTTTGTTAGAGATGCTACCTTCTTAATGTTATTTCAATGTGGAAACCACACACGCAACACGTACTATTGTAAAATCTCAATATTGTCACTGAAAAGTATCAAATCTTCTGTGCATACTTTCAGGCTGAACATTTTTGAGAACAGTGTCTTATAAAATTATTTTATTGTCAAAAATAATTACAATTTGAGAAATACTGTGTGCGGAGCACCATGCTTGCCTTTTATGTATTAAGATCTGCATACTTTCAGGCTGAACATTTTTGAAAACAGTTTGAGAGATATTGGGCATGGAGCAGCGTGGTTACCTTTTATATACAGTGAAACTTCCCTAACTCAAAGTGTCAAGGGACCAGAATTTAACTTCGAGTTACGGAAAATTCTAGTTATAGAATAAAATATTATGTAAATAATTTAATTTTTGTCTGCGAAGTAATTTCTTTCGAAAATTGTTGGCGGTGGAATATCTTCAACTTCATCATCATCAGATTTATCACTTTTATAAAGTCGTTAAGTCAATAAGCATCTTCTTGAATACTGTAAAATTAACCTCATTTACCTTGCAAATTAAAAAATCTCTTTACTTACACAAAACATATACCAACAAAATACACGCAGCAATGAAATTTTTTTCATGCTGTTGCAGCGCGATTCTCCGACGAAGTCAATTCTTCAAATTATAGCACACTCGGATAAATTTAAGTTGTTGTAAGTGAGAGATATTCGAGTTATGGAGATGAATATGCATGAAAGTCTTCCTAATACAATACATATGAGATTTCGGTTCGAGTTGAAGAAAATTCGAGTTAGGGAAATTCGACTTATAGATATCAAAATATAAGGAAAACGTCTTGAGAAAGGAAAAAACAAACACTACTTCGAGTTATGGACAACTTCGAGTTAGGGAAGTTTCACTGTATTAAGATTCGTATAGATAAATTAACACAATCTCAAGTGGGGAAAAGCTTTCTGGCAAGGCTGCAAAACATAATTTCTGCTTATAACTTAATTTTGGCAACTCTTCTCAAAACATTTGCAAATTCCCATATTACACTTTCTTTGTGCGTAGGACAAAAAAGATGTTAATGGTATTCAATGAACGACGTATATATATACTGAAAGCGTATACGAACCCACCCTGAATAAAAACCGAGTAAATTGCGTAATTGTATTAAAAAAATAGCCATCACAAAATTATTTTAAACTTTAAAAAAAATTTAGATCCATTATTGGTTAGTGCATTTTTAATTTTTTAAATTGTTAAATTTAATTGTAACACTGCTTGTCAAAAACAACAAAATTGCGCTGCTGGGAACTTACTGAATATACGCTGTTTACATCGCAAATACGGCGTTCATTGAATACATCTATTGTTTTTGCTTTCAATTATACGCACCTAATTATACCATTCGTCGTAAAAACAAACATCGTGTAATATGGGAAAAAGCAACAAAATATTTTGAGCGTCGTACAAACAAACATCGTGTGATATGGGCAAAAGAAAATTGAAAGCAACTACACAACATTGCTGCCGTGTTGTGTTGAGAGAAGCTTTCGCGACAAAGAGAGGAAAGCTTTGTTTGATGTTGTACTGTGCTGCTTGTTGAATGAAAGCATCAACTAAAATGTGTGATTTTGTAAAAATTAAAGAATACATTTTTCGAAAACCTAGGTTTCGAGCTTTTGAGATTTTGAGCTATGACAGTCGAAATTATCATAGGAATTGAATAAATTATCAAAATCGGTTCATCGATTACCAAGCTTATTCTGGATGAAATTTCGTGAGTCTCCTTTTATATAATAATATAGATCAGACAACTGCAAAACTCAATCTTTTCTTGATTTATTCATGCACAAAAGTTCTAACTCACATCATATCACTCGAAAAAACACAGCTTTGAATAAAATCAGCATCATGCTGGCGAACGCGTCGTTTGGTTGAGCACGTTGGCTGATCGAACATATTTCATTAAAATTGAATAACGCAAAAAGACTCAGCGTTGAATAAAATCAGCAGCGTGCTGGCGAGTATGAGTTTGCTGATCGATCATGATTTTTCACATGTTTTAGCAAACTAGCGTTGGCGTTATATGTTGCAATGAATATGAATGTATTTCGAAAAAGAGAAGTAAAAAATTAGATTTGTTTTAAAAATTCGTAACAAAGACTTAACCGCTTCCAAAAAAATGCCAGTCGACCAAGCTTTTGCGATAGAGTATTTTTTAAAAGTGTCAGTCCCATTTTAGACAAAGCGATATGCAACCGATTTCTCTCACCGATATTCTCATTTCTGCTATTCTTGGGTGCGGGAGCTGAGGAGAAGGGATAAATAAAAATCGTCAAAAAAATCGGCCGTACCAGCGATTTTGCGCCGATTTGCCGCACTTACTCTTTCACTTCCATCAACAAAGCGTGAAATAGCAAGAAAAAATTGCTTGGTCGAATTCCATGTTTGCTTTTAATCGTATTCGTAACAAAAGAAAATATGAAAAAATCGGTGAGCGACATCGGCGGCATATCGTCAAATCTAAAATAGGACTTAACAACAAAGAAGTGTTTGATTTGTTGTTATTAAATTACTTTGCTTTTGATGCTATTTGGTCTCGCTCTTTCTCTCCCTTTCTCTGCCAGACTATGCAAAAACTCATACGCGTTGATTTTTGCCTTTTATTCTTGATCAAAATAATCATTGCTGAGCCGAACAAACAAGCTGACTGGCCGAACAAATGATTGGTATGAAGACGATCGATGGATAAAATCAGAGAGCTAACACTAAGCACATGGTTTGATTGAATTAAACCAGTGTTTGGCACGCCATAGGCATTCGTGCATGCATTCGTGCTTTTTTAGGCATGCTGAAAAAAAAGCCAAAATATCAGTTTTAGTGGGAATAAAACGAATATCTAATAAAATAGCAAAATCTATTGGGGGTTGGAATTAGTTTTAAAGGTTTTCTAAGAGATGGCGTAACTATTAATAGATCGCATCGGGCACACCTGTGACTATATTCATTTCAAAGCACATTGTCTAAGCTTCATTTTTCAGTATGTGTCATTCCACTGAAGTGTAAACAACATATATTTTTTTCTCTGTGAACATGTCGACTTTCGTTCCAACAAAACGCAATTTGCGGGAAGGTTTACTTTTGTGCTTCCATTTGAAGAAAAAAGCGGTTGAAGCACAACGCACGCTTACTGAGGCTTACGGGGACTATGCTCCATCGATTTCTACTTGTGAGTACTGGTTCCGTCGGTTTAAAAGTGGTGATTTTGATACGGAAGACAAAGAGCGTCCGGGCCAGCCGAAAAAGTTTGAAGATGAGGAATTGGAGGCTTTGCTCGATGAAGACCCGTGTCAAACCCTTCAAGAATTGTCAGAATCATTGGGAGTCGACTTATCAACGGTCGGCAAACGCTTGAAGGCCATGGGAATGATTCAAAAGCAAGGAAATTGGGTGCCGTACCAGTTGAAGCCGAGAGACGTTGAACGGCGATTTTGCATGTGCGAACAACTGCTTCAACGGCATAAAAGGAAGAGTTTTTTTCATCGTATTGTCACTGGCGATGAAAAGTGGATCCATTACGATAATCCTAAGCGAAAAAAATCGTGGGGACCACCCGGCTATGCATCAACATCGAGGGCCAAGCCGAATATTCATGGCGCCAAGCTTATGCTGTGTATTTGGTGGGATCAGAAGGGTGTCGTGTACTGTGAGCTGCTAAAACCTAACGAAACCATCACTGGGGAACGCTACCAACAACAATTGATGCAATTGAGCCGAGCATTAAAGGTTAAACGGCCGGAATATGCCAAAAGACACGACAAAGTGGTTTTTCAACATGACAACGCACGGCCACATGTTGCAAGAACCGTCAAGGAAACGTTGGAGGCGCTGAATTGGGATGTGCTACCCCACCCGCCTTATAGCCCAGACATAGCCGCTTCCGGCTACCACCTATTCAGATCGATGACGCATGGCTTGGCTGAGCAGCGCTTCACTTCTTACGAGGATACCAAAAAATGGGTCGATTCGTGGATTGCCTCAAAAGACGAATCGTTCTTTCGGCGCGGAATCCATATGCTGCCAGAAAGATGGGAAAATGTTGTAGCTAACGATGGACAATACTTTGAATAATATACATTGTACCGTTGTTTCTAAATAAATGCTCAAAAACCGAAAAAAAACCTTTAAAATTAATTCCAACCCCCAATAAGAAGAAAAAAAAAATTCATTGTATATTCGTATGAGAAATGCACAAGAAATGCACAGTAGCTGCTTATGTTGTTTTTATGGTTGTTGTTGTTGTGTGTGTTCGTTTGGTTCATAATCATGTCGTTCCTTGTTGTGCTGCTTTTGTTCTTGTTGCTGTTGTTTTTATTAATATGTATGTAAAATATACATATATGAATCCACATCAGTTGCTTAAATTTTATTTCGTTTCCCAGATAACCAATCTGTTCGCTTGAAAACGTTGTGCACTTCTAAAAGCACTGAAGCGGACCGTTTTGTTGTCAGCAAACTATGCATTGTGTGTTTCATATAAGCGCACCATTTATTAAGTTGTATGTTAATGTTGATTTTCTATGATTTGAATACAAATTCTAAATGTTTGATAGTTTAAATCATTCTTGATTTTAAATACAAATTCTAGTTGTTTGATACTTTAAAATCGTTTATTGAGCTTAAGGTCAGGTTAGAACAATAAATTCCTCTAACGAATTTTTTCCAAAGAAACAACAACAACATTTTCAATAAAGAAACAACAAAATTTTCAATATGAAAAGGAAAACATCACTAGCTGATTAATTAGCTAGCTGATTGATTAACTTGTTAGAGCAATTAATTGTTCTAACCTGACCTAAAGCTCAATAAACGATTTTAAACTATCAAACAATTAAAATTTGTATTAAAATCATAGAAAATAAACAAAATAAATAACAAGGTTATATAGAAAACTTTAAGTTGTATATTAATTGTATTTGTTGTTAAACAATTGTAACCTTTTCTTAAAATGGTTTTTATTAAGTTGCAACAATAAACGGCAACTCAACTGCACTACCTTGATTTTAATACAAGAATCAATGCATATTTCAGAGTTTTTTGGCGAACGGTTGAAAAAGAGAGGGAAAAAAGACAAGAACAAACGACTCATCAAGCGAATATGACAAAAATTTCAATTCGATTCTTGATAAATATAAAAAAGGACATTACAATTATATAGATAACGGTTTAAAGGTACAAACATATGGCGTTTTCATACCAGCAAATCAGACGCTGCCGTTTTAAGTATCGTTTAGCTGAAACAGTGGCATTCATGGCTTGTTGAGTTGTAATACAATAAAGAATACAGATGCATGTAGCTAGAGAGCCAGTATGTGGCTACAGAAAAATGTACAACTACTAGCCAAGGCTGCCGTTAAAATTTAAAACAATTCCGACAAAAAGTTCCCTTTTTGACAGTAACATAAATTAAATACAACAAAAATTACCATGGTAAAGATAAAACAAAAAAGTTTCTACCGCAATAAAACAGTGGGGACTTTCGTAAACCTCCTCTGCGGGCGAATAATCGACAAACTACTTGCGGCAAAGGCAATTATTGCCAAGTGAAAAGCGGGACAAAGATATCTTTCTACTAGAGCAAGAGAATTATTGCTCTCGGAGCTATTATTGCTTTCGCCGCAAGCTTGAGAATTTTCGTGTGTGTCGAGTGAAAAGCGGGACATAGTAAGCAAAGTTCTGTTTATTTTCTGTGGACGATTCGGTTCATTCCCTCTAACGCTGCTCAACCGCAGTGATCTTGCTCTTCTCTGTGCGTCATTGTTTAAGATTTGCTTGGTAATTGTTGTTGGTTCAGTTAGCTGAAATTTTTTTAGATGTTCTTAATTTTTACTCGACATGAACAGCTGATTTTTACAACTAGCTCGCTTTTCTCTACTTTCTACTTCATTCCTCTCCGAGTCAGCCCTACCTGGTTATTCTGCCATGAGTTGGAGTACGAATAAAACGAATTTTTATATTCAGCAAGATAAATACAATAGAGAATACAGATGCGTGTAGCTACAGAGGCAGTATGTATGTATACTACGCAGGTTAGCGTTTAATTTATTTTTTATTTATTAAATACCATAATAAATTCGAATTATTTATATTATGCACTATATTTTTTCCATACTAAAAATTTATTTTGTTTACTAAAATTTTAATTTTAAATTACTTTTACAATATACATATATGTATATGCTCTTTACTACAGGAAAAATAAATAATTAAAATTTACTCATATTTATTTCCATTAATTAAACATAACTTTGAATTACATTTAGTTTTAACCAACAAAACAAATGAAAAAGAACAACAAATTCATCACCAAACATATCAAACGAAAACTTTTTATTAAACAAAACAAATTTTTACATGAATTTAATTGTGAGCTTTTTAGATCAGGTAAGTTTGAAGGACAACAAAACAAGTTTGTTTTTGAATAATTTTTATTTAGAAGATGAAACGCTTTAAAATAGCTTTGGAAAATATAAATAAAAAAAACCAGAATTTTTCTCTATTACTGTATAAAAAGGAATTCTACGTCTATACTTACGATACTATCGAAACTGTGTCTTTTTTCACACAGACATGATCGGAAAAGCATACAAACGATGCGGCGTAGCAGAGAAGTACTGCATAGCTGAGGTGCAGGGCTACCAGATGTTTTGAACACCTTGTCCCCTTTTGCCACTTCGAAAATCCCCAAAAATCTCCAAAACCCACCCAGATCCCCGAAAAGATTCGATTTTTGAAATTTTTTGTTTATATATTTATTAACTGATGTAGCTTTTGTATAAAAAAAATGTTTATGCAGCAATATTTGAATCATGAATCATGACAGTTTCAATATAATAAGTATACATTTATTTAGCATATAACTTATATGCTTATAAGCATTTCAAATTTAAATAGCAAAAATAGTTCGACATCCTGAATAAAAAAAAAACTTAAGTTAACATTTCAAAAATACAATAGAGCAAGGAGTTATTACTAAACTATAATTTTTTAAGATAGATAACCATTAAAATTCATTTGCTCCATAAAAATACTCCATCACAGTAAACCATTAACTGCTTGAAAGACGTCAATTTTATGTTGCTTAGTTAAGTCTCCTTTTTTATTTTTTGGATACATATTTGCCAAATTAAAACGAGTTAACATATCTGCTGTTGGGAAAAAATTGCGGCAGCATACAGAAAATACATTTTAAAAAAGCCACAGTTTCGATAGTATCGTAAGTACAGACGTAGAATTTTTTTTATACAGTAATAGAGAAAAATTCTTGTTTTTTATTTATATTTTACAAAACTATTTTAAAACATTTCATCTTCTAAATAAAAATGATTCAAAAACGAATTTGTTGTTGTTGTTGCCTTCTTCAAACTTACTTGATCTAAAAAGCCCTCAATTAAATTCTTGTTAAAATTTGTTTTGTTTTATAAAAACTTTTCGTTTGATATATACATTATATATGTTAATGCTCTTTACTACAGGAAAAATAAATAATTCAAATTTTTCCGATATTTATTTCCATTTATTAAACGTAACTTTGAATTACATTTAGTTGTAACCAACATAAAAAACTAACAACAAATTTATCATTAAAAATATTAAACGAAAACTTTTTATAAAACAAAACAAATTTTTACTTGAATTTAATTGTGAGCTTTTTTGATCAAGTAAGTTTAAAGAAGGCAACAAAAACAACAAATTTGTTTTTGAATAATTTTTATTTAGAAGATGAAATGTTTTTAAATAGTTTTTAAAAATATGAATGAAAAAAATAGAATTTTTCTCTATAACTATATAAAAAGGAACTCTACGTTTATACTTACGATACTATCGAAACTGTGCTTTTTTTAAAACGCGTAGATTTTTTTTGATATTTTTTTATTGCGGTAGAAACTTTTTTGTTTATCTTTTCAATGGTAATATTTGTTGTATTTAATTTATGTTATTGTGAAAAAAAGTAACTTTTTGTCGGAATTGTTTCACATTTTAACTGGCAACCTTGGCTAGTAGTAGTACATTTTGCTCTTTAAAATAGAAATTCCCTGATCCATCTTCACTTGAGGCCAAAATTCTTTCAAATTTGTAGGTAATCAATAAATTGTTCTTTCCAATTGACGAATGGCAGCTTGTTCCATTGATTCTCATAAATACCATTAGAAACTGTTGGATCTTAAAATTTCTAATGATCTCTTCCACCTGAGAAAATTTGCCACAATTTAGAGGGTTGAAACAGCGTACGATAGAAAGATACTTATATTTTTTAAATGTCTCTATATTTTCGGGCAACCGCATCAGTACTTCCTTAATAAGTTGTTTCAGATATATTTTCTATCAATATTCTGTCAGTATTGCCAGATATGCAATTTCACAAATGAAGGCTTACCACACGGTTAATTTAAGCCTTTAAGTAGATTTTACTAAAACTTATGTTTTCCTCTTATGAAATCCCCAAAAATACCCTATATAGAAATGAAAATCCCACTCAAATCTACTCATCCCCAAAGTTTAAACTTTGTCCCTTAAACTAATTCAAAATCGCCAAAATGGGGACAAATCCCCATATCTGGCAGCCCTGCTGAGGTGTAAAGCTTAGCAGCGTTCAGTCTATCCCTGAGCAAACGAACACAAGCATACATTAACTGCATTATTCTGTATCACGAACAGCGTTTCATAGATTTTTTATTCTTTTCCATATCACTTTTTCTCACTTTAATCTCAGTAAAAATCTTATAAAATTGCAGAAAGACACGAATTTAACAAAATTTGTTTTCATAGCAATTCACCATCAGCTGTTTTTGACAACAGCGGGGAAACATAATTTTATCATTTTGAGAGAGAAGTGTCAAACTCACTAACACCTCTATTTCTTACACCATGTATGTACATTCGAACAAGTTGGATCGCTTGAACGCATAGGCATGAATTTAACAGTGTTGATCACGTATGCATATTTTTTGTGAGCTTTGCAGTTCTCTGGTATAGATTGTATAGATATAGTTTAGCTACATATAGTATAGATTGGAGTAGTTTTAAATATTTGTTAATTTTTTTAAAGAAATTATTTTTTAAGTTTTTATATTTGTATTTTTATATTTACAACATTTTGAAAAAATTAATTTTCATCAAAAATATTATAGGGTTTTCTATATCATGACTTTCGATGACAGAAACTGCTTATTGAATTATGTGTCAAAATTAAGAAATTTTTGCAGATAAACAATACGTTATATGAAAGAGTGTGGTGAAAGAAAATTTAAAAATGTACAACAAAAACAATTTTTAGGCTCCTTTTTGTGCAAAAATTTTGTATTTTAGAGGTTTTTTGAAAACAATATAAAACAAATTGCGACAAATTTGTTGAACACCAAAGAAGAATAATGAGAAAGAAGAGGCAGCTAGAACAGTTAAAATCCCTGGTAGAGTTACAGAAAAGATCATAAAACATAAAGATGCGCCACCGCCATACTAGCAAGTGGCACAGTAAAATTTGAATGTGTATTTATCATAGAGCCACATTAGGGGTGGGATAGTGTTGTAGGGACCGACCCTAAATATAGTGAGGTTAGAAAAAAAATAATTTTGATAAAAAAATTTTGGGGGTGGGATAGGGTTAAATTGTGTCGCATCGGGGTTACAGTTAGGGAAAAAGGTGAAAATTTGGACAAAAACACTCATAACTACGCAAGAGTAGCTCCTAGAGGGTTAATATCTACAACCAACCCCTATTAATTTTTTATTCCCAAAATTTCATCCCAACACACCTACCTTCTATCTCCACCCCCTAATGGAGCTCCCATACAAAATTTATGTTTTTAAAAATTTGGCCCTAACCGCTCCCAGAGTGCTGCTTGGAGGGTTAAATGTATGACGGACCCCCATTATATTTTGGTCCCCAACATTTCTTCAGAACATACTTAACCTCTATCTCTAACCCCTAAGGGGACTCCCATACAAAATAAATCTTTTTTATTTTTTTTAAATAAAATCGACCCCCATTATTTTTCCTCTCCAACATTTTCCTAGAACATACCAACCCCCTATCACCAACTCGTTAGGGGGCTACCATAAAAATTGCGCGAAAAATATTAATTATGGATATCCGATACTTTCTTCAGATACTTGTCAGAGTCGCATCAACATCATCCCTATCATTACTATCATCTCTATCATCACTATCAATTGATTGCAAGTTAAAACCACCCTTTATTAAGCATCTTAATGGTAGATGTAAACAAAATTGTGCTTTAACTTCAAGAATGGATTTGTCTTAAGATTTTCTTTCTTAAGTCCAAATTTGTGCTGTCAGCAAATATTCTGGCTGATGCAAAATTTTATCTGATGATTGTTTTACTTCCAAAGAACTCGATCACGCAACCCTCAGTTTTGTTTACATTAAAGCACTTTAAATAAGCCAAAGAATAGAACTGAAGTTCAGTTCTTGGTTATCAGCTCTGAAGAGCAATTGACAGTTTGACAGTGAATAGAGTTTAATTAATTTTCATTCATTGTGTATTTATAACATATTGTTAAATCAGTTCGTGAACCAAAAATAAAAAAGGCATCGACATCGACCGGCGTTTCGCGTAGCTTGAGATCGAAGACCGATATTTATTTAATCGGACAAACATGCTCCAATATAATGGGAATGTCAAATAAGCAAGTTCTGAAAATGTATTTTTATGGTTCTGTACATAAACAGAGTGCCTACGACAGTGCATACTTGGTGGTAGATTTAGTCATGATTTCTTAGCATTAAGCATTTATTTCGAAAAAACACAGAGAAGACGTGAAAAGAAAAGTTGATTCGTTAGTCGCTGAATGGAGAAAATCACAAAAGGGTGCTGGCAGAGGCGGTGTAAAACAAAAGAAGCGGGAAGATGAGTTTGTCGTCAGATTAGATGACCTGTTCGCCGATACGTTATACGATAGCACACGCCGATGCGTTAAAATTAATATCAAATCCGATAGACGCAGAATTTTTGCGAATGCAAAGACAAAAGGGTCGTCCGGGATGCATGGTTGGTGTGGATGTATCAAAATTGAATATTCGAAAAAGACGAGAGGAACGAGAGGAGCAACGAAAAAATCGTGCGGAGCTTGGAGCACAAACTGCATCAGTGGGTGAGTGAATATTGCATACTGTGAACTAGCCATTATACTTATACCGATAAAGATTACATTCGTGTGTAATTTCAGTTGCGAAGATTTCATCAAGCGAATCGACGGAATCAGAAAAAGACCACGTCCCTGACGATTCCACAATGGTGTTGCATGCACGAGTAGCAAAAGGAACAAGAGGCAGCATCAAATGCATTACTCCGGATTTGGCTACTGACGTAGCGGCAGTTCGTATATTAGTCGCTGCAGCGCGAGCGTTTAAACACGACCCAAGAGATTATATCATCAATAGAAAGTCGATACGGCAAGCCCGTACACAATCGAGAGCACATTGCTGCTATGTTGAAAAAAACTTGGAGGCAATATAAATTACAATTTTGTTTAAGTGTTATTGTATCAATGCATAAAGTATTCGTTTTATGTATTTTAAGTTGGCTGAAACCAAATTTTTCAACTTACACTGGGATGGCAAAATGCTACCGAACATGCATGGTGGCAAAAAAGTTGATCGACTTCCTGTAATCACATATGATGGAAATGAGTAACTGTTAGGCGTGCCGAAGATACCGTCAGGTACAGGAAAAGGCAAAAAAATTGCGGAGCAATTCACGGGCTTTTGATTGATTGGAAAATCGTTACCGAGTTCAAGCTATTTCATTCGACACCACGTCAACAAATACTGGACAGTTTCAAGGTGCGTCAGTATTGCTTGAGACAATTTTAGAACGAGATCTTTTGTATTTGCTATGCAGACATCACATTTAAAAATTGCAATTAAAAGAAGTGTTCGAAACTAATTCGGAAAATCGTCTGGCCTAGGAATGTCTATGTTTACCCGTTTCAAAGAACAATGGGACAATATAAAACACAAGCAGTTCATTCCTGATGTAAATGACAATGAAGTTGCATCCAAAATACCAGTTAAAGTTCAAAATGTAATCAAATCGTTTTGCTTGGCTCAGTTGACAGTAAAACATCCAAGAGACTACAAGGAATTAATTGAAATTGTTCCATTGTTCCTTGGTCAGGGTCTCTCCAATTATCATTTCAGATTACCAGGACCCATCAGTCATGCTCGATAGATGGCCAAAGGTATATACTACCCAAAAATGTTTTTGTTCAGAAAATATCCAGATTTAGACAAAAATGAATTGAATGGACTTCGCGATGTTTGCATTTTTTATTGTAAAACTTTACCTGAAAGCTTGGTTTAGCAGCACCAGAGCAATCGAAGCCCCAAACCAAGATTTAAAATGTCTGAAGGCGGCTGCTGCTTAGGCTTCAATTGACCCAATTGTGTCGCAACAATTGTTAAAGATATTCTGCGGACATCTCTGGTACCTCAGTGGTGAAGCTGTAGTTTTTGTTTTATTTGATTCAGAGGTCCCCTGCAACATTAAGCGAAATATGGCAAATTCGATCCGTATATTCGAAGAAGAAAAAGAGGAATACGAGGACGAGCTATAGAAGATATGAAGAAAGATGATATCGAGAAAGATGAGACAAATGATAGCGAGGATAGCGGTGGCAGCCAAATACTTCCAGTACACGTTTTTGGCTTCAAAGGTGTAAAAAGAATTCAATTGGCACCGAAGAAAGTGAATCAAGCATTGAAAAAAGACATCAACACTTTTCACACGCTTCGGATTTTCTGTAGGTTTTATTGCTACGGATCCAGAAACCTGGACCGAACGCGAAGATTACCAACAAATGCAAGAAATATTGCGTAAACTACACGTTGATAACGACGCCGCCGAAAGAGGAGTAAAATTAATAGAGGTCTATAACAATTTGTTATGCCGGAATGAGAATGAAAAAATATTTTTGCTGCAAGTCGTAGCCGAAAATCGGAAAATATATCCATCGCATGATAAAAATAAATTAATTTAATTCGCATTTTCCAACAATTGTAATTATACAATTTTTAAGTTACGCTCAATAAAATAACAAGCACATTGCAAAATAAATGAATTCAGAATCAGTCGATTTTATTCTAAAAATATAAAAAACATCAAATTTGTATGGGAGCCGCCTTAGAGGTTAGAGATAGGTGGTAAGTATGTTCTGAAGAAATGTTGGGAACCAAAATATAATGGGGTTCCGTCATACATTTAACCCTCCAAGCAGCACTCTGGGAGCGGTTAGGGCTAATTTTCTAAAAACAAATTTTGTATGGGAGCTCCATTAGAGAGTGGAGATAGGGGGTAGGTATGTTGGGATGAAATTTTGAGAAAAAAAATACCTTAAGACCCAAACAAATTGGACCTTTAAATATTGCGCAAATCGTTTAAGGTAATTTTGGAGTTATTTACGACTTAAGCTTAGTATGCCGTAGGAACGAAAATTTTTAGGCATTTAATACTACACGCGAAATTTTGGTGTAGACTCAACACTGACACATACTAACTATAACCTGTTTGTTGAATGTGTTAGTTCAACATTATTGTTGAATGTCAAGTTTCCACGCCAATTAAATGTACGGACATATAAAAGGCAGTGAAATTTTGATATTTTAATTCTTCAATCGTGTTTGTGAACTTGGCTGCATTGAACAAATTTTTCATTCAACAGCGTACTAACCAACGAAAAAAAAAATTCGCTACCTTTCGCTGTCAAAAAAGCAATGCATTTCTTGCGAAAGATTCTTTTCGCTTCTACAGCATACTATGCTTTAAACTATTTTAAATAATGTGTTGCCCAAACAAAAACACATATAGAACATATTTTGACGAAACACCATTAATAATAATCTAAGCTTTTATACGTTTTTTTTATTTATTAAAATATACATCTGATTTTTTTAGGCGGAGCTTTAAAAATGCAATTTAACTCGTAAACAAAAATTATCGTTTTTCCACATAAAATTTTTACTTATTTTGTTCCAGCGACATTATGTTTGTGATTTAGTTTTTTTGGACGATAACATGTACAAACATTTATTTTTCTTTATTTATATTCTTTAAATTCGTGATTTTTTTAAATGTTTTTAAAATTTTTTCCATGTCTATCAACCACTTGCAGCAAATATTGTTTTTGCTCTTCAATTAAAGTTATCGAATTATTAAATTCAGTTATCAATGCTACACTTCTCTTTGCTGAATCGTTGACAAATAGTCCGATTCAGTTAAAACACGTGGATATCTAACTAGCGTTTTACAGCAACTCGAAAATTTATATATGAAAATTCTTTAAAATCTAGTGATGTTCCTTACATATCCGAAAACTGTTTTTATGAATTCTCGGATTTGTAAATGAGTTTCAAAGGTGAAATTTTAGATGTTTTAAATGATAGGGCTGCAGGCTCTGCAGAATTTGCACATTGTGTTCAACAGGCGGCATATATTGGCAAAAATTAATTTTTAACTGTTAAGAGAAAATTCCTAGGATTCATGTCTCGTATACCGTTCATTGTTCCTTACTTTTTAGGCTTACCTAAAGTTTAAAAATTGTGAAAAATAAGCTTTAATTCCATGTAGTTGCTGTGGTCGAACAACAAACGATACTATAATTTTGCAACTATTGATTATTATAGATCCCATATAACCCATTCGTATCATACCGCAACAAAAAAATCTCAGCAGATTATAGACAGGATAGTTCAAAAGTTGTTAAAAAAATACTGAATATAAAAAACTTGCACAGAGAGCAAATAATTTCGAAATTTCTACCCTTATATCTCGAAAAATATTATGGATACATAAAAAAGATACCAAATTTGAAATGCTACTGGGACTACTGGGTGCAGGCGCAACGACAATATAACACTTTTATTTTAAAAAACGGTAAATGAACACCTAAGTTTTTTTGGGTCAAAAAATTATTATTTCGAAAAACAAGAAATTTCTTCAGTATTTTGCACATTAGTAAAAAACTAACAAAACGATTATTAACAACTTTTTAAAATATACTAAAATTTCACATTTTTTTACTATAAGAAACATTACGGGTATCCATGATTCAGTGCACTAGCCACTTTACAAAAAAAAAAATACACGTACGTCAAAAATCTGTACAAGTGCTTTTCTACTATAGCCTTAAACTTGAGGACCTAAGCAGTTGTGCAGTTGTGCATTGAAAAATTTGACAGCATTACTGAATCGTCAATACTTCTATTGTAATTTGTTTAGTAAATTTCTTTTTACACACTGCATAGTGAAATTTAGAAATTAAAAAAATTAAAACGAAAATTTGATATCTTCAATAGGGCGTATCGAAATATTTAGATCGTATTCTAAGAGGTCCCAAAAGTTGCATAGGGTGGTCAAGATCTACCAAATAAAATTTTAGGAAAAACATAAGGATGTCTTCCTCTCCCGCAAGGACAAAGTTGTTTTTTGAGAAAAACAGTAAAAAATCACGATCTCAAAATGCTTTGATTTTTGTCAGAAAAACTACATATGACTTAAAGTAAAAATAAATAAAAAATTTAACTAACAATATCCCGTCAAACACGATGCCTTTCTCGATTTTTACCTAAAAGGTTCTGTGTGAAGGATATTCGAATCTAAAGGTACATTCGAGGTAGCACAGAACTTTTGATTCCTATCTGATTGTCTAAATTTTGGCTATTTTGATTATTGTGTTGACGTTTTCCTTAAATTTGGGGAATGTATAATTTGCATAGTTTTCGCATATGCATTTTCTTGTTTTTGAGAAATGTAAACTTGAATGCAATTTTTTAACTTTTTCAAAAAACTTAATATAAGGTTTTATATCTCGGGCACTAAAAGTGGTACCGAAGATAATTTCCTTAATTAAGATTCTTCATATATTTCTGAACAACACCCTGTCCAAAAGTATGAATTTATAACATCAGGTTAAGACCACGATTTTTTTTTCCTATTTCGATTTCTTAAAAAAATTGTCCGTCCAGCATGAATTTTATTATTTCGTTAAAACACCTCAACTCAACATTCACAAAAATTTTATACTAAAATTTTGAGTTTCTGAGCTTGCCATTCGATGGGTCTCAGTTCACTTAACAATTGTTGTTTAGAAGTGCCTAGAAGTGTCTAAATATCAAAATAGAAAAAAAAAATCGTAACCTTTTCCTGCTATTTTAAAAAAGATATTTTTAGACAGGGTTTCGTTCAAAACTATTTGCAGAATCCGAATTAAGAATATTATCTTCGGTACCACTTCAAGTGCCTGAGATATAAAACCTTATATTAATTTTTTTGAAAAAGTTAAAAAATTGCATTCAATTATACATTTCTTCAAAACACGAAAATGCATATGCAAAAAATATGCAAATTATTAGTTCGCCATATTTAAGGAAATCGTTAACACTATAATCAATATCACCAAAATTTAGATCGTCAGAAAACAATTAAAACTTCTGTGCTATCTTGAGTATACCTTTAGATTCGAATATCCTTCACGGAGGACCTTTTGGGTAAAAACCAAGAGTAGCATCGTGTTTGCCAATATATTGTTAGTTAAAGTTTATATTTACTTTTGCGCTAGCACATATGTAGTTTTTTTTACAAAAATTAAAGCATTTTGAGATCGTGATTTTTTACTGTTTGTCTCAAAAAACAACTTTGTCCTCGTGGGAGGGAAGATATCCTAATTTTTTTCTAAAATTTTGTTTGGAAGATCCTGACTACCCAATGCAACTTTTGAGAACTCTTAGAATATAAATTCGAAAAAAATTGTAATTCGATACGCCCTAATCTTCAACTTGCATTACTTCGTTTTTCAAGAGCATGAGGAAGACTTTTTTTTTGCATGATGTATGATTCTGACCTGCATTTTTAGAATGTTGACACTCTCTTTCGACCTGAGAAAAAAAAATAGAAAAATCAACATTTTTTTATTTAATATTGGCTGCAGTGTCAAACTGTTAATTGTCACAGTATAATTACCCCAGTGGCGACATGTTGTAACTTCACTGTCGAAGCGAACATCGAAGCGAAGTTTTCGACGTGGCAGTATGTTGTAACATTTTCATTCGACAGGCGATTTGGCTTGTTTCGAAGTTATTTTCGAACATTTAACAACTGCTCGCAAGTTTTTTTCTGATACTTGGCATGTTAATAACGTGAATAAAGAAAAGGTTATTAAGAAAAAATTTAATTTAAACTAAAAATAATAAATTAGTTATTTTAAACAAATAACATTGTTAAGCAAAAAAGGGAACTTAATTTGAGCAAACAGTTCTAAGGTTACCATATATGTGTATATCTAATTAAAACCAATTATTTTATAATTTTACTAACTTAAAATCATTATTAAACACTTCTGTGTTCAATAAATAATAAATAAAACCATGCTTGGTTGAATAAATATAGGCTTTTATTTTTACTTCGCTTCTAGATCACTGCCAACAAATCAAAGTGATATTTTATCCCAAATAATGCCTGTCGAAAGTGTTACAACATACCGACTTTCGATAATTTCGACAACTTCGAAACCTCCGAAGTTACAACATGTTGCCACAGGTATTATAAATCGAAAGGGTTGAACTGTCATTGTAGGGATAGAATGTCAAAAGATCGTGACGACAATCGAAACAATAATGGCCGCATTCAGCGCAGACAACAGTTGGCAACTGTTGTGTAAAAATTCGCTGAATGGTACAAATTTGGTAGCGCTAACTAAATTTGATAAAGTAGCGAACGCCTTTTAATCGAGCGAACAAATTCTATGCTACATGAACACAACTGTTTGCTTAACTGTCAGATACTGTTACTGACGCTGTTAAATTAATAAACGCAGCAAATTTAATTGAGAAACCTTTGCAACTGAATTAAATTTGCATAAAAATTAAATTGAATCTAACTTCTGACGTGTAGAGTAGCAACAAATTCAGAGAAAAACATCGTGAACTAAGGTAGCGCTACCATTACAGTTCACAACAGTTGTCTGCGCTGAATGTGGCCAATGTTTCTTATATGTTAATAATTGAAACGGGAAATTGTTTTATGTATGTATTTCGAATTTTATGAGTTTATTAATTTTTCTTGTGCTTTCTTATTTAAAAATTTTACAACTAATTGCCCATATACATAAAAAACAACAGAAAATAATTTTTTACTCTTTCTTGTATAAATTTATTCATCAAACGCTGAAGTAAGCACAGAAAAAATTCCCTTTATTTTTTTAATGTGTTTACATTACTTGTATTTGACACTTTGTCCCTACAGCTCGGCAGCGCAGTCGCTATTTATGATATCTGTGGCGACATGTTGGAACTTCACTATCGAAGCGAACATCGAAGCGAAGTTTTCGATCTGGCAGTATGTTGTAATATTTCGACAGGCGATTTGGTTTGTTTCGAAGTTATGTTCGAACATTTAACAGCTGCCCGCAAGCTTTTTTTCTGATACTTGGCATGCTAAATAACGTGAATCAATATTTTAAAAAATTGTTTTATTAATAAAAAATGTCATTTAAACTAAAAATTATAAATTAATTATTTACTAATTATAATATAACTATAATTATAAATAACATTTTTTGGCAAAACTAAGGGTAACTTATTTTGAACAAACAGTTCTAATAAAACCATATATATACTTTTATTAAAGCCAATACAATTATTATTCCACTAACTTAAAATCATTTTTTAACTCTTCTATGTTATATAAATAATGTATTATAAATAAAACCATGCTTCAATGGATAAATATTTCCGTTTATATATACTTCGCTTCTCGATCACTGCCACCAAAATAAAGTGATATTTTATCGCAAATATCGCCTGTCGAAAGTGTTACAACATACCGACTTTCGATAATTTCGGCAGCTTCGAAACTTTCGAAGTTATAACATGTTGCCACTGTTAATTCTATCATGTTAATTGTCGCAGCATAAAATATGAAATGTCAAAATAATTGGAGTGAATAGGGATGTGCAATTGCCAGCAAAAGTCGACTTCGACTTTTTTAACCGTTGAAAATGTAAAAGTCGACTCATCGACTTTTTAATCTTTTGGAAGACGACTTTTCAACTTCTTTCGATTTTTTTTAATTACTTTGAAAAATGTACCGCTTTGAAAAATGTGTTTTATTGTTAAAAAATAAACAAAAATATAGTCCTTCAGTATATAAATAAAATAAACAAAACAAACTACATATTGCAATTTTAGTTCATGCATAGAAAATACCAAGCCCTAACCGCCGAATTAACATGAGCGCCAAAAACAAAAATTTTTATTATTAAATTTTAATTCTTTCCTGCACTGTTTACAATTTACTTTGCTATTGTTTGAAGCTTTATCAAAATATTGCCAAACATTGCTGGGGTCATACAAATAAATTTCTTGCAAATTAATTCCGACTTCTAAAGAACGCGCTCAAAAATGTATAATTGAATCAAGAGGTGCCAACGCAGCTTTATTTGTTTTTAAACAGCGACTTCATTTATTAGTTTGGAGAAGAACAGTTCTCCGAGTATCGTAAAGTTGTTCCGTATAAAATGAAAAAGTCGAAAATAAAGTCGACTATTGGCTTTTTCAATATTAGAAAGTCGATCGCAAAAAGTTGAAAATTATTACGCAAAAGAAATAGAATAGATTCTAAGTCTGCGATTTATCGTTGCGGAAAACGAGCTACGGTTTTTTCTACATTTTGCATGTATTTTCAAACAACAACAAATCGTCGGTCGCAACGATTTTTGATTCTGTTCAGGCTCAAAGTCGATTTTCGACTTCGACTTGCACATCACTAGGAGCGAGGGAGCGAAGCTCCCATGGAAAAGCTTGTTTGAAGAAAGTTTGATTAAGCAGATCTCATGAAGAATATCTTGAAAAGCAGCATTATCTTTAATCCGATTGCATAAATTTAAAATTTGTTGATGCCGATTGGAAGAGCTTTTTCCGGCCTATATCTTCTGACGGTTTAATTTTCACGATAATCGGATTTGACACAGAAGTAAATTAAGTAAGACCCTATCATCTTACATAAAGATTCAACCGAAATTATGTTATTTTACTTTATGTACCATTGAAAATAATAGTAATACTTGTGATGAAAGTCTTTCGAGACAGCTTGGTTTTATTAATGAACGTGACACAGCCACCAAAGCAGAAGTCAAACAAAGATATTTTTATTACTTACTCTCGCAATGACAAAGATATTTTTATTACTTACTCTCGCAATGTGAATGGGAGGTCCTGTACAATATCTAAAATTCGTGTTTGGGAACCTTCGTGATGTATCGGATTTCTGATCAAAAAAAAATTTTTTCATTGCAATATCAACGATTATAAACAAAACATGTATTACCTCAAAGTTCTGTTAATTATAACTGCAATCATTTGCACCAAATGCGCTACGTAGCCCAGCGACGCGTTGAGAGCCATTGGCGTGATATTGGCAGCTTGTGCAACAACATACCGAGCATCGTTGAGATAAGAATCCATGTTGGGTAATGGAATGTCACAGATGGTGTATAATCCTTGCTGATTGCGGCTGATTGGGTAAATCTCACGCAACTCCATGCATAGCGATGACATACGGCGCTCAACATTTTGCACTACACTTCGCTTTGCTATCAGTTGAGCTTGAATGTTCTCTTTAAGTTCCTTTAAGTGCTCCCTATCAACAGCCAGCATTTTTTGCTGCTTCTGCAACGATTCCTGCAAATTTTGACGAGACTCTGTGATCGTTGCTAGACGTTCGCGTAGTTGTGAAATGCGTGCGGCGTAAGTATCGGACTCAGTTTTCAACATCCGCTTTCTACAACGAAGTGATTCAATCTGTTGCTGTAATTTTTGTGCCAGCAGAAGCTGTTGTGGATTATGCTGCCGCTGCTGTTCCGACAAAAGTAGACTTAGCGTGCGACCCATGGAATGGTGCTGGTAGTGATGCAAACCAGATGCAGAGGTTGAAGTGGTTCGCTTTTTTCTTGTCAGCTGCTCCGTTGTTATACATCGTATGCATTTCTGCTTTATTTCAGCGGTAAATTCAAGTGCTTCATTCGACTTTTGCACATACAAACGCTGCAGCTCCTGCATTTCTAAAAGTTTTTGTAGGTCGTAGCTGCGTCGAACCTCATTTCGTGAACATAGCAAATCGATATAGCGTGCTTTTGACATAGTTAACAAATCAGGTTTCGATTCTCCGTTCGAGTCTGCCGCAAATGGCACTGGACTCGTACTGGGACTGACTTTTGGAGAATTAATAGAAAACTCATCTGAAATGGGTCTTTCATCTTTGGGCACACTTGAAGAGAATCGGTTATAGCTGAGCGAAAGTTGCTCCCTGAGAGTGTTGAGCGTGAATTTTTCCGGCGACACGAAGCAATCGCCATTCAATTGAAAAATAAGGGAGTTTGGCAGATAATGAACAGTATCAGTTTCGTAGGTGCAAATAAGACCGGAAAAGTAAACACCCCACATAAAAAGTAGTTTGTCTGGTGGTCGTGGTGGTAGACTGTTGTGTGCGAGGCGGCGTTTGACGGAAGAAATATGCTGCGGCAAGGCACTAGAAAAAGAAATGTTATCAACGATTACGAATCACCAAATATAAGGTCACCTTTTTCGTTCCTCTACTTCAGCTGCATGATATTCCTCGTGGTAAGACTGCCTCTGGAAAGTTGTATCATCGTCTTCAAATCGTTCCCACACCTTTACGCAGACGCAATTTAAATTAGATTTTATAATTTCGATGCAAGTGATTTCCGCCCACTTTTGTGGCTCTTGGCGTGCTGGTAACGACTCACTTCTGTAAAATTCAGGTGCTTCGTGTGTTTGATGCAGTGTATAATAAATAAAAGAGTTGCTGCTGCTTGTGCATTCAATGTTAAGACCCTGAATCCGTACCAGATTTCGCAGACGTAGCTGCTGTGTTGAGAGCGGTAACCACTCACTGCAGCGCGGACGTATATGCATTGTGTACCACTTTTTATACTCTTATTCTTGGGGCTTTTAAGCAATCACTAACCTAATGTCCATTTTCTCTAGCCTAATTTAATTAAAAGCATGCTGTTGCACTTTGTTCGCCGAAGAAAACCCGAATAAAAAATCTAAAAACAACAGATTATAAAACTAATTCCATTTTTCTTGGGTTGAACTGTCAAATTGACAACATTACAAACGAAACAGTTTACCTATTGTGAATAGCTCAAATTTGTTGTTACAAAATTTGGCTACGTTCAGCATACAGTCAAATTTCATAAAAATTTACGTGTGACAATTTTACAAACTTGACTGACAATTTTTGTTTTTAAAACATTGGCCCATATGAATTTAAAGTAGCATCTTCAGTAATTTGTAGTAACTACCAAAAAGTAAAGTGCTATAAAAACGCTTGGATTCGGTATGAATAAAAATATTGTTCGAAATTATATGACTAGTAACTTCGAAAGTAGCATTTACTACAAAAATGTGATATGTGTTCGCCGCAGCTGGTAAATTTGAATATGGGTATTCACGATTCAGTGCGCTTGCCAGTGAAGTTGAGGACTGAAGCAAATGTATGCTTGTGTACATTAAAAATTTTGATAGCTTTAAAAAAATGGGGTGATTACGATGATTTTCGGGGCATCGCGATTTGACGATGGATTCAGGAAGGTCATCAACAAAAAATAAGAATAGCTGAAGAAAAAAAATCGATTAATCGATTTGTTTTGAAGTTATAGATTTTTTAAGAATTTTTTTAGATGTTTTAAGAAAACTATCTATACTTTTCTAAGGGCCATTTTGTTCACAGAGAGATAAATTTATCCCCGAGTTAATTCCATGATTTTTCCAGTTTTTCATTTGTTCACAGCGAGTTAAGCATTTAACTCTTCAAACTGGAGATAAAAATGGTGGCGAGATAGCTTAACCCCAGAAATATTTAACTCGTGAAAATTGGTGAGATAAGATTTTTAATTCGCTCTCATCACTCTCATTTTAATATTTTTTATTTACTTGGTGTCAAAATATTGAAAATACAGACTTTTAAGCATATGGAAACAGTATTGGGGGTTACTGATTTCGAATCTGATGTCAGAATTTTAAAATTTGGATAAGGTTACCACCTTAATTTTTATTTTTACGAATTCGGGGCTGGCGCGAACTAAAGGGTAAAAATGGGTCGCTGAATCCGAATCCGTTGTCAGAATTTCAAAATTCGAAAATTTTTCTACACATAGGGTTGCCACCTAAAAATGTTTTATTTTTAGAATTTTAAACATGAGGGAACAATATTGGGAGGTTACTGATTTCGAATCTGAACTCAAAATTTTTAAATTCATGATGGTGGATAGGGTTGCCAACTTAATTTTTTGTATTTATATGAATTCGGGGCTGGCAAAAAAAAATGGTACACCAAAAATGGGTCGCTGAATACAAATTCATGGTCAGAATTTCAAAATGATAAAGTTTTGAAAATATAGGATTGCCACCTAATAATATGTATTTTTTAGAATTTTAAACATCATTTAACAGTATTAGGGAGTCACTGATTTCGAATCTGAAGTCAGAATTTTAAAATTCAAGATGGTGGATAGGGTTGCCACCTTAATTTTTTGTATTTTTATGAATTCGGGGCTGGTAAAAAAAATGGTACATCAAAAATGGGTCGCTGAATCCGAATCCGCGGTCAGAATATTAAAATTATAAAATTTTGAAATAATAGGGTTGCTTTTACTTTTGAAAATACATATTATTAGGTGGCAGCCCTATTATTATAAAATTTTATCATTTTGAAATTCTGACCACGGATTCGGACTCAGCGACCCATTTTTGCGTACCATTTTTTTGCCAGCCCCGAATTCATAAATATACAAAAAATTAAGGTGGCAACCCTATCCACCATTTTTAATTTTAAAATTCTGACTTCAGATTCAAAATCAGTGACTCCCTAACACTGTTAAATGATGTTTAAAATTCTTAAAAATACATATTATTAGGTGGCAACCCTATTATTTCAAAACTTTATAATTTTGAAATTCTGACCGTGGATTCGTATTCAGCGACCAATTTTTGATGTACCATTTTTTTTGCCAGCCCCGAATTCATAAAAATACAAAAAATTAAGGTGGCAACCCTATCCACCATTTTGCATTTTATAGTTATGACTTCAGATTCGAAATCAGTGGCTCCCTAATACTGTTAAATGATGTTTAAAATTCTAAAAAATACATATTATTAGGTGGCAACCTTATTATTTCAAAACTTTATAATTTTGAAATTCTGACCGTGGATTCGTATTCAGCGACCCATTTTTGATGTACCATTTTTTTTGCCAGCCCCGAATTCATAAAAATACAAAAAATTAAGGTGGCAACCCTATCCACCATCTTGAATTTTAAATTTCTGACTTCAGATTCGAACTCAGCGGCCCCCAATACTCTTTCCTCATGTTGAAAATTCTTAAAATAAAACATTTTTAGGTGGCACCCCTACGTGTAGAAAAATTTTCGAGTTTTGAAATTCTGACAACGGATTCGGAATCAGCGACCCAATTTTACCTAGTGTTTCTCCCAGAGAAATTTTTTTCGCATAAATAAACAAGAAATTAGGTGGCAACTTTATCCGCCATCTTGAATTTTAAAATTCTGACACCAGATTCGGAAGAAGTAACCCCCAATACTGTTTCTTCATGTTTAAAATTCTTAAAAAAATGTTTAGTTGGCAGCCCTGTGTAGAAAAATGTTAGAATTTTGAAATTCTGACATCAGATGCAAAATCAGCGATCCATTTTTACCTAGTGTTCACTCTAACCCTCAAATTCGCAAAAATAAACCAAAAATCCCCACACATTTTTTAATTAATGAGCAACACTCTAACATTCCAATGGAAATCGAGATAAACTGAGAGCGAATTTATGCTCTAAGCATAAAGCTGGGATAAAATGTGAACAAACCCACTTTTTTATCTCCCGATTTATACGCTTGGTATAAAATTAACCTAGAGATAGTTATCCCCGAATTAAATCATATTTATACCCTTTGTGAACAAAATGGCCCTAAGTGTATAACCGATATTGCTGATTTAGATGTTATTTGAAAGGTTTTTATATTAATTTTAAATTAATCAAATCCGTTGATTATTTAATATATTATAGCTATTTGTATGCAAAAGTGAAATATTTACTTATATAAAACAGCTATTTTCTCAAAAACTACCGTTATTACTATGAATTAAGACAAGTAAATTATTGAAGCCTGAAATTATTGAATCTTTCGTTTGGTATATCATATTGGAAAGTTGTTAATGCAAGCATATTTACCTTAGTTGTTTTGTATTATCATTCCATATTTTCTCATATCACCATTACAACAAATAACTGTTTTTAAGGCAACATTGTAGCTGTAATATGTATGTGAATGAATAGGATTTTCTCAAAGAAGTAAAATATAAGGAAGTGGTGTAATAGCAGAAGAGTGTGTTTTTTCTATATTGGTGTTGGTTCACACAAATACAGAAACAATCACAAAGGGCCGCATTCGGTTATATCGTAGAAAAATGACCAAACTGTTTAAGTTTGTTCTTATGCATTAAAGTTTTATGAACATTTTAAAAATAGCAACAACTCTAATTATTTAAAAAAAATTTTAGATCACTCCCAATTGGCTTAGAAGTTCAATCCAACGTTGGAAAAAGTCAACTAAAAATCTAGCTGATTTTTTATGTTTTCCAATAAAACTAAACTTTATGGGTATCAAAAGAGAGATAATACAAGTATCTATTCAACAAGATATCAAATATAAAAATACATGCATTTGAGATACAACCCTTTTTTTACTTAAAATCGAGAGGTTTTTCCAAATTTAATAAAAAAAACTAAATGTATTTAGTGTCTCTTTTTAATAGGAGGCCTTCGGCTGCTGCTTAGGGACTACAAACCTCAGTGGGTACAACACAGGCTACGCTATCTACAGTACTTCTGGATGTAGTATCTTTTTAATAATTCCCTTTTTAATGTATTGCTTTCGCAAAAGGGAAACCATTAGTTTTTCAGAGAAATTCTAATCATAAAAAAATTATATCTTAAAAAGTTATGCATGAAATTTTATGTTCGGCACCTCGTTAAATAAATACGCACACTACCTTTGTTTTAATACACATAAAGCTTAGTTTTGTTGGAAAAATACAAAAACAGCAAGATTTTTATGTAATTTTTCTAAATTTGAAGGCCTATAAATTCTTAACTTGAACTTAAAATACAAATAAAATTAGGTTAATTTTTTAAAATCCTTATTTTTTGGGTGTTTCTGCCCAGTTGTTGAGTAGAAATCAGAAAAATTTAACAAATAGGTACTAAATCTGATTTACTATTCTGAAAACAAGAGCGCCCCAAAAATGTATTCAACTGTGAAAAACGACTGCGCTCCTGAAGCAATGTTTGTGTTTTGACAGATGTGGTTTGATCAAACTGGCGCAAAATCAACGGGGTTTAATTTGCATTTTTAAATTTTAATTAGAAATATATACATTTCTAAAACAAATAAGTTACATAAATATCGTTATAAACTAAATTGAGCATTTTTGTTAAAAGAATTCAAACCGTATGGACATATTTACCTGTGCAAAGAAAGCTCAATGTTTTTAAGTTTTCTTGAACTTTTACGATTTTTAACCGCACAACTCATGTCACATTTCTTTTTGTGGTTTTTTCTTTGACTTTTTTGCTTTTTAAACAGTGAAAAATGCTTAAAATTAAATTTTATTTTTATTTTTTTTATTTATTATATGAAAAATAACAATAAATTATTATTTTACAAAGGGGGGAAAGGAGCACTAGCTGCCAGGGTTTTCAGCTCTTTTATTTAATATTAGTGGTTATGTGTAATAAAATGTAAAGTAAAATACAAGAATTTGTACATACAAAAAAATTTAATATAAAGAAAAGAAAAGAAAAGAAAAAAGGTGCATTTATAGTATTGCAGATAGATTTTAAATAAAAAAAGGTATTGGTAATATTGAGTACATATAATTAAATTTCTTTTATAAGATTTGCTTGTTTTAAATAATTTACAATCTTGACATTATCAATTGAGATGGTTTTTAAACAGTCAGAAGGTTTTTGGTTTCCGAAAATGTTGTATCTAATTAAGTTAAAAAAGGTGCAATCATCGATTAAGTGGATTACCGTCAATGGTGAAAAAGAGCAATGTTGGCAAGAAGGAGCGCTGCAACCATTTAGCCGATATGAGTGTGTGGCGATTGTGTGTCCTGATGATTGTGTGTGGTGATTGTGTGTCGAATGAAGGCTTTGATATCATTACAGTGGCAAGAGGGAGGATAAACGTGTTTATTGCCAGCTGTATTGATAGTTGAGTAATGTTGTTGTACTGTACTCCATTGTCTGCTTCTTAGTACAATAATTGAAAAATTTATTTTAACTAAGTTTAGATTTTGCGTTTTAGAAAAAAGTAATACGTCATCGGCGTAAATTATATGCGAGATATTCTTATACCTGGAAGGCATAGGACTTATCTCGTTGAAAGCAATTATGAATAAAATAACAATAAAAAATTGTAAGTATTTGAAAAAGTGTTATTAATTTTAGTTATAAATTTGCTATTGGTCAAAAATGATTTGATATAGAGTTGTTGTTGTTGTTGTTGTTGCCTTCTTAAGAACTTACTTGATCTAAAGCTCGTTATTTAATTCATGATTTGATTATGTTAAAAATTTTCTCGCCTACTACCCAACTTTCAAGTTGGTGCAAAACAACATGTACACCGACACTGTCGAAAGCCTTTTCGAAGTCAAGACTCAATGTTGAGACGTAATTTTTCTTTGATAGAGCCGAAGAAGCAAAATTTTCAAAATAAAGCAGTGCATCCACTGTGCCCTGCCCTGCCTTGAAGGCCACTTGATGTGGACTTATTAAACAGTATTTTAAAGCGATCCACATGATATGTTTGCGATAATTTTTTCAAAAACTTTGCCTATACAACAGCTAGGAGACAGGTCTATATCCCAATACTTCCGATGCAGGGCTGCTTGAGTTGGAAAGACTTGTGGGTAAATACCTTGAACTAAAATATTATTATATAATTTTATAAGTCTATTTTTAATACTAAACGATTCAATTCAATCGTGACACTCCGAGAAAACAATTGTCCAGTCCTAGTAGTAGCACTGGCTTAGCATCTTTATAGTCGGTGATTGGAAGCGTCTTTAAATGGTCATATTTAGTTTTATCAAACGTTTGAACTGGCAAATTCAACTTATTAACTGTTCTTATATTTTTCAAATTGAACTCCTCACATCTCTGACCCAGACCACAGGCTCTTATATTTAAAGCTATTTTTTCGAATTCTCAGTAACTTTTTTGTCACCGTACCATTAAAGAGTGAGAGGCATGGTTTGACCTTTCAGCCCCAACGCACTTGCAACGCGATCCTCCAACAACGACACTGACGATCCTTCATCGAACATAGCGTATACAACCATTTTACCTAACGGTCCAGACAGTTCTACTGGTAGAATTTTAAACAAGATTGGTTCTGGCTCCAATTAAAAACATAACTTGTTGGCTCCGTGCCTTGCGCTGGCTTAAAATCCTCATGTAAATCTTCTGATGATGAATTCGCTTGCACCCACTGACCCCACAGGCCTTTCTACTATGACAATTCGCCACGTTATGGCCGCTTTTCAGGCAAGCAAAGCAAAGTCTACTACGCTTTACAAAGTCCCACTTGTCATTTGTGCTGAGCGCAGCAAATGCTTGAAAATCGGTTATCTTATGGCTCTCTTTACACTGGATACATACTAATTTTGGCTATTCTGTGGTCACCATGTGTCTGTTGTGCATCACTCTCTTGGCGACATACCCTGTGAAAGACTGTGGTTCGCTCTTGTATTGGTAGTAACTTGACGTGATTGTGTTGTTGGCTGTGTTGAATCGGTTTAATCTTTAAACAAATCTTTATTTATATATAACAGGGCCTTAAAAATTTTTAACAAAGTAGTTATTATACTACTCTAATTAAGATGAATTCTACTGCAAAAGTACTAGTAAAATTATCACACGTTCATTAGCGGGGTTCACATGATCCTGCATGTTGCCCCGCCTAGTGTGATGGCCTTGACTTTGAAACATTTCAAATTCAAGACAACATGTTGTCAGTCGACTTTATCGAGCGTTCGAACGGTGTAATACGAGGCTTGTCCTACAAAGCATGACATCATGTAGGACCATGTAGGACCATGTGAACTCCACTATTGGGATGATGACAAAAAGCAGCAGCTATAACAAGGGTATTCACGATTCAGTACACTTGCCTGTGCAGTTGATGACTTGTGCACTTTACAAAAACAATAGGGGTATTCACGATTCAGTGCACTTGCCTGTGCAGTTGAGGACTTGTGCACTTTACAAAAACAAAATGTACGTACGTCAAAAATCTGCAAAAGTGCTTTTCTACTATTACCTTCAACTTGAGGACTTGAGCAGTTGTGCACTTGTGTGCATTGAAAAATGTTGACAGCTTTGAAATGGTGATGGTGGTGTGTTCACGAAAACCTAACTCCACAGTCCTCAACTGCACAGGCAAGTGCTCTGAATCGTGAATACCCCTACTATTTAAGTACCAGGCATGGTGTAGGAATTCTGATTACACCATGGTACCGAGTTACGATTGTTTCTGGGAACTTAAACTCCTTTACACGTATCAAGACTTGACGTCAATTCTTGGCGTCAACCACTTCTTCCTTTCTCGCGTTGATGTCAGCGTCTTTCAACAACAGAGCTAAAACTTGACCGTCAATCTTGAAACGCGTAAAAGGCGACTTAGTAAAGACACTTACCACAGGTGAAGTGACTAAACTTATTTTGTTGATTGTTTCAGCGCCATCTTTTTGTCACAACAGTTAACAGTAAGTGTGGCTTGTGTTTGCTTTTCATTAGCATCGTTAACAACAACAATAAACGTCAAACATTTTAGGTTTCTTTGAAGTTTGACGTTCTTATTTGCCATTTAATCGAATTTGTTTTGGTCATTGCTTTAATTTCGGTGTTGAAATCTTAAGCAATTCATTAAATATAAAAAAGATAATTTATATTTTTAAAATGGGTAATCATAACACCAAAGAAAGTGCGAATTCGTTATTTTCTGCAGAAGAGCTAAAAGTGCTTGAATCAACATTTCGTTCGGTCAGCGGACATTCAGACAAATTATCGCAGGAAAAACTGCTGGTGAGGCAAAAAATTGCGTCAAAACAAAAACAAACAAAACATCATTCGGATCCATCACAACAATCGCGGCGACTTAATTAAGCAATAATAGGGAAAAATTTGCTTATCAACCGTTGCCGAGGTTGATACTGATTTATTGCTGAAATAGGAGGCATAGAAAGATAATGGCAACAATTCTTATGAAGAGTCATGAGACTGCTACAAACGACTAAAATTAACGTGCTTTAATTGGCTGATTGTGTAGCGTTGATTAACAAGAGCTATTTATTTTCCTATTTATCAGGCACACGCTGTTTTCTTTAACAATTAAAGCCACTTTGCACATTGTATGAGTTTGATAACTGAATGATTTAATGTTTTTAATCTAGACATCCTGGACGAACATCATCGATCCACACTTAGCCAAGTCCACAGCCAATTTCCTGTTTACTGTGGGACAACAACGCACGGGAGCAATTTCCTTCAAACGTTTTGCGGAACCTTATTATATAGTGCAGCGTGGAACGTCCGATGAGAAAATTAAGCTGATAGCTGGATCCATCGACAGTGAGGCAACGAATCAATTAGTAATAAAAGATCTCGAAAATGTAGGTTATTTATATGAGATTTTGTCTTGTAAACCTTATATTTAATTTGATTTGATTGTTTTATGAAGTACATTACTTCGCTGGTGCGGAGCTATCTTAACATAGAAACCCAACAGTCGAATCAAGCGTTGCTATCATGGCAAAAACATGGTTATACATCAGCGGACCGAAGTATTCATTCTTTTTCCAAATCCCAAATGCGCAATTTAAGCCAAAAAGTGGATATTTTTCATTTGGAGCGTTGGTTGCAGGTGAATCCAACATTTTTGATTATATGGAATGATGTCTTCACACATCTTTATGGCACACATGGCGGAAAAACACACAAACTAAGTGCCGGAATAGAGTCGCATATATTCCCCCATTGTGAAGGTAGTACACACATACACACACACGCACCCAACCAAGGAATGAACAATCAGACCATTATTACACAATTGGCTAAAGGCCTTATTGTTCACTTCTGGATATCTCTAACCAGCTTGTAAAGTGCTAGATTTTCTGTAATTATAGGCGAAGATATCAGTCAAATTAGATTGTTTAGAGATATCCAGAGGTGCAAAACTTAGCCCTAAAAGAATACAATTTTTACAAATTTAATATTAACTATATTTCTAAGGCATTCCACCCGACTCCAACTACACACCGATACTAGAGATACCACACACATTATTTGTCAACAGTAATTTGCCGAACCAGCTTCGGCACAAATGGCGCTTCTTGTTTTCATCGAAGATTCATGGTGAAAGTTTCTCCACCATGTTGGGTAAAATAGTGCATAAAGGACCGACACTGTTTGTGGTCGAAGATGAAGATCATTTTATATTTGGTGGCTATGCGCCTGAATCGTGGAAGTTGGGTCCTAATTTTGTTGGTGAGTTATTAATAATAACTTATTATACATATTATATACATATTACACATATTAGACAATTTATGCACTTCTTTGCAACGACTAAGAAAGAAATCAAATTGTGTGAAATGGTACTCACGTGCCCAGTATTTACTTTACTATCGGTTTTTATACCGCTGCCTTTTTTGAGTATTTTTGACACATCCTCGAAAATCCAAAAATTATACAAAACTATAATTTTGTTGATCATCTAAAATAAAAGAAGAATGTCATTCCAAAAATCCGCTAAAAGTGGAATGCCGGTCCACACTAAATTATTTTAAGATTCCACATAAATTTTAAAAATTTTGAAATCGAAGTAAATTTCTTTCAATGCAACCCAGCACCCAGTCATTCTTTGCATATGCTGAGCGCTGGCTAGAAATCGATTTCTTCACTTAGGCAACTTATTTACAACGATCTAAACGATCTTTTTTAAAATTCTTCGATCTACCGATTCCTCAGCTGTTTTGGGTTTCTGCAAAAAGGGAATTTCAAAATCTTGAAACAAATCTTGAAATCAAAATTTTTAAAACAAAATCTTGATAAGAAATCTTGAAACGAAAATCTTGAAAAAAATAGTCTTGAAACGAAAATCTCGAAAAAAATAATCTTGGAACTCAAAATCTTGAAAAACCTACGCATTGAATGTATTTAATTCGCTCGCGCGAATTAAATTTCTTAATTGAAAATTTGACACTATTTCGAAAAGTGTCCAATTTCGAAAGAAGAATCAAATTTTTCGAATAATGTGAAATTTCGAAAATAATCAAAATAATGAATAATTGTGAAGTCACAGAAATTAAAATTTTGAAATAAAATAAAATTTTGAAATAAATGTCAAATTGTCCAAATATTTTTTTAAATTTATTTATAATCTGCAAGCCGATAAAGGCCAAAAAGATTACAAGAAATTCATTTTAAAAAGTTTCAAATTTCAAAAAGTGTAAAATTTGGAATAAGTGGCAAAATTCGAAAAAATTGTCAAATTTAAATAGGTCGCAGTACAATAAATATTTCAAAAAATTTATAATTTTGCCAAAATTTGACATTTTTGTTTTCGAAACTTGACACTTTCCTCTCTTTCCACTTTTTTCTCGAAATTATACATTCAGCCCTATCGGGAACAATTTTTCACGCGGAATCGGAAAAAGGAGTTTTAATTTTTAAGATAAAGCTCAACAACATTTTGAAAATGTTTAATGCAAATTTGTTTATCAACCGTAGATGAACAAATTTGCATTAAAATTTTTTAAAATGCTCTTAAGCTTTATCTTAAAAGTGCAAACACCCTTTTCCGAATCCACGTGAAAAATTATTACCGCTAGGGCTGATTTTAGACGACAAAACAACATTCCTCAAAATTTCAAGATTTATGCATATTTTGGGTTTTGTAGATTTTTTTTTCAAGATTTTCGTTTCAAGATTTTTTTTTCAAGATTTCGTTTTCAAGATTTTTTTTTCAAGATTTTGGTTGTTTCAAGATTTTGACCTTTAAGCATTCGGACTGCGGCCTTCTCAGCTTTATGAATAGCTGAAACTGGTTTAAATAGAGTAAGGAAATTAATTCCCTGGTATCACAATTAGACTAGGTGTATCTCAAAAGAAACAGTCACTTCAGTCGCTAATCTAACCTAAAGCGATCACAACGTATTATAAGTTACTTTCGGTAAATCACTTCTTTTAAGAGTCTATGCAAGTTATGTTGTTTATTATTCATGGTTATAAATGTCTTAATTAGGTTTTTGTTCTATTTCATATTCATTTTGTACTTTGATTAAACCTACTATTTTTGCAGGTGACGATTCTTCGATGCTGTTCACCATAAGCCCGGCTATGCGCTGCTTCAATGCAACGAATTACAACAATCATTTTCAGTATTTAAATATGAACCAACAAACAATACCGAACGGTCTGGTAAATATTCACTATGAGCTACTAAAAAATTAAAATAGTTTTAAAGCTGATGATATATTGAATTCAGGGTATGGGTGGTCAATTCAACTACTGGGGACTTTGGATTGACAGCGAGTACGGCTTGGGCCAGAGCAGTGAATCATGTACAACATATCATGATTATGTACAGTTAAGCAAACGCAAAGATTTCAAAATAAAGAACCTGGAAGTGTGGGGTATCGGTGACGAGCCAAAGCTAAGCGATGACAGTGACGAAGAGGTTGAATTTTAATCTTGAAAAAATGCAAGCTAAATTTTTAATTGTCTTTTCTTTAGACTGGTAACAATCGTTCCGTGCTTGATAAGAATTTAGAAGATCGCGTCATGCTTGAGCTGGCTGGTAAACAGTTACACTCTGAAGGTTTACGTGATCCCGATTTGGACTTATAAGGAATTATTAAACTAAGCTGCAAATAAATTATTTTGACTGATCTGATCTGCACAAATTAATTGCTCTTTCAAAATGCAAGTTAACTGGAGCTTTGACTCATTCCTATAATCACAATTATTATAATTTCAAATTATAAAAGTTTTATTCCGCTTACTCTTCTACTTCTTTTAAATATACTCTAGCCAAATAAGAACTAAAAAAGTCGCTTTTAAGTCAAATTGCACTAATATGTCGCATTCATATATTTTCCCATTTATTAATTGACTTTTTTTCAATATTGCTTATTTATAAATATAATCGAAATTTGAAGAAAAATGCAAAATGCAAAAAGCTTTGAAATGACTTTTCTACGACTGAACTTAACGTCAGTTAAGTACAGTTCATTAACTATAAAAATGCAGTTTTGAGGCAAAAAAAAATTTAATCTATACCTTGTTGGGAAAAGGATAAGATTAAAATGTAGTTATGTCAAATCAGAATTTTGGCATTTATCATTCTCAAAGTTAAGAAAAACGTAGTCTTAAATACTTTGTATATCTCATACTTACGTGTTTTCTTTTTCAGCTTTTACTTTGATGAAGATCACACAAAAGCAATGAATAAATTACTGGACAATAACTTTTGGTGCTGTTGTTTTGTTTTGTTTTTGTTATTTTTTGTAAAGAAATAAAAACATAGAAGCACAGATTGCAAAAAGTTTATTGGTCTTATGGTTTTTTTATTTCTAAACTCAGTTATTTTCTTATAATTAAGGTACTGTTTAATGAAACAAAATTTTGAAAGAAGCAAAATGGCTGCATAACTTCTCGACAAAAAAACTGGCTGAGTTCTTAAATGACTTTATGCAATACATCAGTGTATTTTATTTTGAATTAGTGCTAAGTTTAATTACGAAAACTGCGCAAATCTGTCGATATTCTTAAAAATAGTATGCATTGCATAAATGCATTTAAAAACTCAACCACTATCTTGATTCGTTTTGTATGATTTGGCGTTAAAATCTGCTTGGTATATTGTTTCAGCAAAATAAAGTTAATTAATACGATTTTTTAAAATATATCTCGAATTAAGATGTTGCTAGTTTAAGCTTCTTTTGTAGCAATTAAGGATATTTTGTATTTAATAAATCCATAATACTTATTTACCTAAATCAATGTATTTTATTATCTCTTAGCTGATATAAAATTGGATTCGTTGATGCTGCAAAATAGAAATTTGACGTAAAAATGTTATATGTTCCAGTTGCATTCCAGTTTGAAAGGACTTCGATTTTTCATCCACACACATATCATATTTAAAATTTATTTCTTTTATACTATATATTGCTCAAATATAAAAGAGTAAAATATCAAATTGAGCAGCATAAAATCTATTTTGTAAATAAATTTACTTCCATAATTTATCATGTCGGGAATTGTATTCTTGAAATTTTGAAAATTTTTAACGGATTCCTCTAAAAATTTCATAAATTGATAACTAGACTGCCGCCCTAAGAAAGAAAGACACAAACGCCAAAATTCCAAAATGTAGAAAAGAGCAGATTCGGAACCGTGAATGCGTTTCTGATTTTTGTGTTAAGCTAAGATTACTCATTTTCAACTCCAAATGACTGAAAAATTTAAGTAAAGTGGCCACTTCTAGTGTGTTTCTTAGAAAGATAAAAAACGTAAAAGCTAAATATCTCAAAACTATTCAAATGGAGATATGACTTTTTTACTTAGGTGGGTAGTATAGTGAGAGACATTAAAATGTTAACAATTAAATTTACAGATTTTTCAGAATACAGCTTTATTAATGTATAGATTTGAAAAATATACAAATTCATTATTTTATAGTTCTTCTATAGTTCACATATTTAGCTGCCCCAATCGAACACTTCAATTCTTTTGTGTTCATTTCTTACTTAGTACTTATCATAGAAGCGATAAGATTAAAGAAGAAAGACTTCGAAATTAGTTTAGGATCGTTTTGATTCTTGTCGATTGTAGTCGAGGTAAAGCGCGCATCTCTGAGTTGTAGACATACATACATACCTATATATTAGATGACATTTATCCGTTACGTATAATTCCAGTTTTGATCCACAGTCAACTTCAGTTTTCATACGCATTCTCAATTTGTGCGATATAAGATTTTAGTTCAGCAACTGAAGGGATCACTTCAAGTTCTCATACAACCGGAAATTCTTGCTGTTTCGGCATCTGCTACTTAAGTTATTTTGATTTAATATTTTTTTACAAAACGAGTAAACTTAACTAACTACATAACTGTATATGGAAATATATAAATTGTCAAGCCGCAACCTTAAGCAATCAAAGTCAATTTTTATGTTTTTCGTTTGAACGAAGTGCTTAGATATCCACCGCATAGCCAGATAATGTAACACCCGGCGCTATTTCCTCTTCCACATATGCTCCGGCCTCCTCAAAGGATTTTGCTTCATTGTTTTCAAAACTTTTACCCACAGAGGTGGAATTCTGTTGTGGAGGTGTTTTTCGAGAGTTGCTGTTCATGTAGTTAGTGGTACCAAACTTGCTGGCGGCACCATAGCTGTTGGCCGATGCACCTTCTTCAAACCGACGCCCGGTTGGGCGTAGCTTAGGCGCCTGAAATGCTGACTTTTGCTCTTCATTTCTGTCCCTTTGTTGGTTGCGGTTGCTATTGAATTCGTAAGTAGTTGATTCGGTTATGGGATAGTTGGTTTTGCGGAGCATGGCTTTGAAATTAAATGGTGGGTCTTCAGAATTCTATGTTAAAAAACAATGATTTAAATAAATTCATATTCAAAAAGTCTGAATGGCACAACCTACATCCATGCTGGAGCGGCGAACCATACTCTGCAATTCACGCACAGGATCCGATGGCACAAACGAACTACGCTGCTGTTGATAGTTCGGATTGTGGCTTGACAGGCTTTGTGTCTGTGATTGATTCATGCGTGAAGCATCGTTGCGATACATATTCATTGGTGGTGGTGGTGGTGGAGGGGCAGCATAACCTTTTAGCGAGTTTCGTCTGGAGCCAGTCCGATTGCCCATCCATGTTTGTTGCTGCTGGTATGGCTGTTGATTGCTGTTATAGCTGTTACTGTGGTAGCTACTGTAACTATTGTAGGCATTCATGTTCATCTGTACTTGGTTTCTGTATAAAAAAATTCAGTTAAATATGTTTAGTTAGTGGTTTTATTACTTTATTTATAAAGCTACTTTTGGATTCAAGTGAATCAGAGAGAAGAACATTAATATATAATACATTAATATATATATATCAACTTAAAAGGATTTATCTATAAATGAAGATCTTAAGCAGAAGATTTTGGCAAATAAGTCTCTTTTTAACGATTCCATACATGCTTTAGATTTGAATAAGACCAATACTTTTCCAATGATTAAAGGTGTGCTCCCATACTTTTGTAGCAGAAACTTTCGAGTTAAACCTTTATCGCACAAGTTTTTGTTTAAAAAAAAAATTTGTAAACTTATCTTTCAGCTTTGAACCAAAAATGATACTAGTATTTTGAAATCCTTTCTTGGTCGACCAGTGTTTATGAACTTTTATACATGTTAATGTTGTATGGCGGAGATGCGTACTGCGACCTAATTGAGATATATTGTACCTCCTTCCCTAAGCTTCGCTGAGTTGGCGGATTACTGAATTTCATCCAGCACTATTTTTCTAATGAACTATGAGAGTTTTATTAGGTTCAAGTGATGACATTTGCTCTAGACTCAGCTCATAGTTCCCCAGCGTTAGTTTACGTCTGCGAGCCACAGCGTCGCAGTTTGTAAGTAGGTGAATTGGAGTCTCCTCTGCTTGTTCACAGAAACGGCAGTTACTATCGGTTTCTATGCCCAATTTCATCAGGTGATATTTGAGTTTACAGTGTCCTGTAAGAAACTCCGTTAGAATCCTTAGATTCGGTTAACCTAAGCTTATGCACAATTTTGCTCTTCGAGTGTTAAAATCTCTGAGGAACAATTTGGATTGTCTTAGCTTTGGGAGGCTTTTCCAAAGATTTGCACGTTTGTGCCTCTCCTCCCTTCTTAGTTCTTCTTTTATAGAATGTGTGCCCAATCCGCAGAATGGTTTTGTCCTTGTATTCCTGTGTGTCCTGGGACCCAAAGTATAGAAACAGTGTTATTCTTGCCTAGTTCATTGAGTTTTGTTAGGCGTTCCCATGTTATTCTCGATGATATCTCACAGGAAACTAATGCTTTAATTGCTGATTGGCTGTCTGACATCACAATTATATTCTGACCTTTGTATTTTCGGTCCAGGTTGAATTGTACACACAGCTGTATTGCTAGGATTTCCGCTTGGAAGATACTGGGTGTTGTCCCCATAGGTTCAAAGTGCTTGGTTCTTTTGGTTCCAATGTTTTGGAGCCATCGGTAAACCATGATATACTGTGTGGTTTCTTGACTTGCGATTTCATTTCGCTGTCCCATTCTTTCTTGGTACTAAGCTTAATTTCTAAGTGTTTTTCGAAGTTGTACCTTTTTACTATATCGTCTCGAGGTAGATCGATGTAAGGAGTGTGCTTTGCAATATCCTCCTTTTCTCTACTGCTGATAGTTTTACCTAAACCTGTCCCCTCCTTAGCAATGCATAACAGAGTTCGCTTAGCTACTCCCTCTATGACAAGGTGTAAGAATGTTAAGTCCAGAATTACTTCTAGTGCTGCTGTGGGGTAGGTCCTCATGGCACTTGTGATGCATACGCAGGCCAGTCTCTGCACCTTCGTTAGTATATTCCTCATTGGGGACTTCTTTCAGCCCATGCTATTGCACCATAGGTGAGGATGGGTCTCACCATCATGGTATACATAAAGCGAAGAATTGTTGGGTTATAACCCCAGCTTTTCCCCGCCAGGTTCCTACATACCATGAGTGCGCGCGTTGCTTTGTTTATAGTTTTCTCTGCATGTCTTCTCCAGAGAAGCTTTGAATCTAGTGTAAGTCTTAGGTACTTTACTTCTCTCTTGAAGGAAATTTCCGTGCCATTCATTTTCATAGTTTGGAGATTTGGCAGGCTTATTTTGTTAGTAAAAGGTACTGTGGTAGTTTTCGCTGGGTTAATATTTAATCCTACTGTGCTGCACCATTCCTTTGTTACTGACAGTCCTCTCTATATAAGGTTACAGAGTGTATCCTCGAACTTCCCTCTCGCTGTTAAGGCGATGTCGTCTGCGTAACCTTGACATTTAATGCCATTCTCGGTTAGCTTCGATAATAGTTCGTCCACAATAAGACTCTACAGCAGAGGAGAAAGGACTCTGCCTTTTGTTGTTTTAATTCTCATCGTGGTGGTGTTCACCTTTGTTTCTGCAGTTATAGTGCTAAGCATTTGGCATATCATTTACTCCTTTTTTGTGTAGTTACTTCTTCACAGCCTCGTGAGAAGTGTTGTCAAAGGCTCCCTCTATGTCTAAAAAGGCACAGAGTATGCCAAGGCTGCCTATGAGGTGATTGGCCACCACCACCCTCATCGAAACCAGTGGTACAACAGAGAGAAGATAAGGGAAGGGAAGATGGACGTACTTTCAGGCGGAAACAAAGAGAGGCAGAAAAGCATGAAAACGAGAAGACTGAGATGCATTGCGACAAGTATGAAGCCTAAACAAATTTTGGCAAAGATAAGACATCTGGTCAATGGTATTAAGAATGGGCAAGATTTTAAAGGATCAAAATCTTCTCCATACTGCCTTTAAGCTAGGATGAAAATGAGAATCTAGTAACATATTTCCAGATAACACTGATGTTATAGAGAGAACATTTCTATAAGTTTCTGAATCCCACAAATAAAGATGATATTACGGAAACCCTTATTACGGATGATCGTCTCGTAGTGGCGGATACAGGCACTCCATTTTCGTTAAAAAAAAATGTGACTTCGTGGTAGTTGCAGATATTGGCGATAGTCGCTAATATAACGTGGTAACCATATGAAAAATTTAATTAAAAAGAATATTTCGGTGCATACAAATTCAATTAACTAAAAATTTCAATCTCATTCAAAAACAGTAATTTAAAATTTAAATTTGGCAAAATATAAAAACTGGTTTCTTGAATAACACAAATATGGCGATTATTTAAGAAATCAGTTTTTGGATTAATTCAAAAAAAATACCAGCTACCCAGTCTTTAGTGACTTTATATATAAAGTTCATAAGTATGAAATATAAAAAAAGTTTATATAACTTAAATGAAAATAAAAAAAAAACGAATAAAATTGTTGTCTCAAATTTTTAAGTTAAATTAACTATAAAATTTGCAAACTCTGTTTAAAAATCTAATCACAACACGAAATGTAATCTGTGCTTCCGTGTTTTGCCATAGCTATCTACGACTTGATCCACAGTCACTTAAATTTTATAATTAGTGTCCGACCGAAAATTCGGTTTCGGTTACGGCCAGTTTCGGCCCTTTTTGGCAGTTTCAGCTAGTTTCGGTTATTCGGCCATATTGATTCCGAATTGCCGAAACCAGCCGAAACTTTTGGTAAAAATTTCGGAACATTTCAAGAATAGCGAAAACTATAATTTTGAATTTTTTTTGCAGATTATATGGATTTTGGCCTCCTTACTCCAATTCTGGAAAAATTGCAGGCCGCTCGCAATTGGTTTAGAAGTTACAGACCTACAAAGTTGGAAAAATAGCCTACAAATCTTGCTATTTTTCTAAATTTTTAAACAAAACTACACTCTATGGATATCATAACAAAGGTAATTTAAGTACCTATTCAACAAGGTACCTATTCAAATATGAAAATAAATGCCTAACTTTTAAAGATATACACATTTTTAGTGTCGTGCTTTCGTAAAAGGGAAACCACTAGTTTTCCAGACAAATTGTAAATATAATAATAGGTATATCTTAAAAAGTTATGAATGGATTTTCATGTTTGATATATACCTCGTTGAATAGGTACTCGCATTACCTTTCTTTTGTTACCCATAAGGCGGAACACTAAAAAAAAGAAGAAAGATTTGTAGCCCATTTTGAAACTTTGGAGGCCTATAACTTCTAAACCAATTGCTAGCGGCCTGAAATTTGGATTTGGATTTAGAAGTTTAAAATCCATGTAATCCAACAAAAACTATTAAAAAAGAGAGTTGTCGCTATTCTTGACTTATACCAAAATTTCTAGCATCAGTCATTTAATTCAAATATATAAGTTTGGTTTAATAAAAATATTTACAACGCATTGTACAAAACAAAAATTATGAATTCGTCTGTAATTTGATTTATCGTGTTAACGCAAAACATTTTGGTTAATTTTATGAGTTCGATACTATCATTTTCGATATTATCATCTCTATTGCAATTACCCTTAAAGTTTTATAGGTACTTAAGCCAAAAATTGATAATCAAACTTCCGAACGAATCTGTGTGTGTGGAATAAAGAAAAAGAAAACGAAGTACATATTTCTATTTTTATAATACTAAACCTTTAAGAAAAACAGAAATACTTTGCTTTGTAGTTCTAAAAAAATGTGCATTGTAGGTGCATACTATTTTGAGTATGTACGGAAGTGTGTAATAAAAAATTAAATAAAAAATGATCTCATTTATTATTATAGTAAACTTCAATTAATTATTATAAACTTCAATATTCAAATAATGCTTGTTTTGTACTAGTAGTACTTTTATTTTCTTTTAATAAAAACAATAATTTGTAAAAACTTAAATTTTCATATTAATAACCAGTTTCGGTTTCGGTTTCGGCCAAAATTCCGGTTGCGGTCGGACACTACATATTAATATATTAAAAAATTTAATCAAAAATCTTTACAATTATAAGTCATGATCGTTATCTGAAAATGCATTTTCTAAACCTAATTGCCGTGTTGATTCCAAATTGGTAAAAAATTCGTGGTGCACTGGTGGAATGTATTTAAGATGTTCCATTACATCCTTTTTCTTCGCTGCTCTCACAGCTGTCTTCTTTTTATAAAGAGCTTCCTGTTTTACTTTGGAAAGTGTTTGAGGTCTGCCTACTTTATTTTTCTTAAAATCTACTTTACAAAAATCATGTAACAGAGGACAAGTGGCGTAAGTCCATTCATTTTGTATCTCCCTTAATAATGGAGATAATCGCTAAGGGGTGGTTTTGTCCAACTTCTAGGTAAAAATGCTGCCATTCCTCATCAAAAAATTCTTAAAATATCTCTCATTACATTTTTACAGCGGAACGGAGGAATTTTAAAAAATTTTGAGTGGACAAGTGGCGTAAGTCCATTCATTTTGTATCTCTCTTGATAATGAAGATAATCGTTAATGGGTGGTTTTGTCCAACTTCTACGTAAAAATGCTGCCATTCCTCATAAAAAATTCTTAAGAATATTTTCCATAACGTAAGCGGAAATGAAAAATTATAAAACATTTTCAGAGGACAAGTGGCGTAAGTCCATTCATTTTATATCTCCATTAATAATGAAGATAATAGCTAAAAGGTGGTATTGTCCAACTTCAAGGAGAAAATACTGTCATTCCTCATAAAAAAATTCTTAACAAGTATCTCCCATTAGATTCCTACAGCGGAAAAGAGAAATTTAAAACAATTTTCAGTGAACCAGTGGCGCTAGTCCAAATTTTTTTACTAATATGCAATATTCTGCATAATTTTTAGGTATTCTTTAGTTTATTTTTTACGATATGAATTACGTTCTTGACCTAGCTTATAAGCAAAACAAAGTTCTTCATACTTGGAATTTATCATAAGAATTTTTCTAAGTGTTCGATTTTCTCAAAACTACCAGAAATGGACTTACGCCACTTGTGCTCTGAGCACTTCATATATGAAGCAACCCCCGTATATGTTTAAAATATAACGACAGTTAAGCTCGCAAAAGGTGAAAATGTAAGAATTTAAATCTACGGAAACGTCGATTTTGTTTGAATATCGATTCAATACATCTTAGTACAAAATACTTATGTTAATTTTGCACTGGCAAATTTCCCTTGATTTTGCACTTTCATAAATAATGTGCTAATGAGTTGAAAAATGTAGTTACCCAGCAGCGGATTTGCCAGTGGCTACCATAGAACTAATACAGAATAAATTACCAGGTAAGGAAGCATTACTTTTTTCAAAAAGTAATGCGTCTGCATATAGCAGAAGTAATTAACTCATACCTCATTACCTGTAATGGTAGCATACAAGGAAAAGTAATGCAGTGATTTCGCAAATATCCGAATAACTTAATACAAGTAGTATGTTACTCCATAACTTCTAGGTAATGCTGAAGGGAGGCGATCACTTACCTCCTGTCTCATTCAATGTTAAATGTAAGGCCTTTTATGCATAGTAAGGTAATACAGTCGGAAGTAGTGGTCATTACAAGGTAATTGATGCTTCATATATTCGGAATATATTCCATCCGCTACTGGGTAACTTCTTTTCGTGAAAACTGCATGCAAAAAATTTGTCAACCTAACCATCTATATGAGATTTATTCATCTAAATTTTCCTCATGACGAACGTTAAATTGAGATATAATTGTTGTAGAGAACACTTAATGATAATTTTAGTAATGCATTTGCAAAACCGGTTTTCTGGAAGTCCTCTAAAAATCTGCCACAACAAGAACTCTAATAAGTTTGTGTTATCTAAAGCTTTTTGTGAATTTTGGTTTTTGGGTAGTGATCGCAAAACACAGGGGTATCTCAAGATTTCGAAAACATAAAATAACTTAAAAATAATAAAATAAATATTTTAATTTTAACTTCATATATAAGCTTGCTCATAACTGCATCAGACTCACCTGCGCAGAACTTGTGGATCACGATGAAAATTTTGATTATATATAACATCACTCTCGCCCATGCGATCCCAGTTGGTTTGGCAAGCCTGTTCTTTCTTATAAGCATTGTAGGTCATCAGGCAGGATGTCATCGAGGGATTGCGTTGCAGTGGACTATCCCAGGACTCCTCATCGTCGTGAGCGATTAAGCTGGCTGAGAATGTTTGACGTGATATTGAGTTGGCAGGATCAACCATATATTGTGTGTCGTAGAACGGTATTTGATCCAAACGGAAGGGTAACTTTTTGGTGGGTATGGGCATGGGCCCCAGTTGTGAGGAGTTAAATTCTCGAGTGTTGATACGCTCGAAGGGAACGTTGCGTGTGCATTTGTTGAGACCCGCTACAACACGTTGATTGTAAATGTGAACCTGAAATGAGAGATAAATAAAAGAAAACCTTAATGTTGCTCATACGTCATGGTGTATTTTTCATTGCTTCTCTACCTGTTGTGATAAGTTGACAAAGTCCTGAAAACGCACAGCTCTGTAATGTAGCAGTACTTGGAATAACGACTTTTCGCGCCACTTTTTTACATAGTACCGTATGAAGTCAGCTGTTTCATGATTCAGCAGGCCGGTCTTTTCATTGACAAGTGGCGCATAGCGCTGACGTTCACGGAATCCACGATAAGCTGTTAAAATGAAAAGACAAGAAAATACCAAGTATTTAAATTTCTTTAGAATATCAACCGAGACTGCTGTTCATTAACAGCTGTATCATATGTTGTCCTTCAAGGTGTCAATTTAATATATCTTCAGTCAAAAAAAAAAAAAAAAAATTCAGTCAATTAAATGAATGTATTTGGGTTCTTTTTGCTTGTTGTTGTTCTTGCAATTGGGGCATCTTCTTAATTTAATTAATTTTTCATTTATTTTCTATGCAGCACTTTTAATTCATCTTTGTCAAGGCTATTGTTTTTGTTGTTGTTTTCTTGTTCCTTACTTGTATGCAGCTAAGCTGCTTGCTCATAAAAGGCTTCTTTGCTGAATATTGGCAGCATATCAAATACTTGGCAATTGTGCGTGCAGGTGTTGCTAAGCCGATTATAGATTGTAGCATGAATAACTAGCTTGAATAACTAGCTGACGTCAAAAGCACGTATGATTGCCAAGAACGAGAATAGCAGGACGGAAGCAGTTTGAACATAAACTTTGCTTATGTGTTTGCTAATATGTCTGTAAAACGGAAAAATGGCAATAATTTTGATTTCGCAACTTTTTCTAGTTTTTTCTATAAAATCTCATCCCCCTATTCCAATTTTATGAAAATAATTTGCTATGTTGTAGTTAATTTGTAACTGATTTTATTGACTTGATAATAATTGCTAAAATGCAGATATTTTAAAAATAATGTTTATTCTTAGTTTAAAGATACTCTTTTAAACGATCATGGAATTGTCGTATATTTCAACGATATTAAATGTATCTTTGTGGTTATTTATGATGGTAAATTAATCACTACATAGTTTAATCTGTATCATCTCCCTCATGAGCTGATTGTTCAATTTCCGAGATGCGCGCAGCTGCTAGAGCCTCATCTTTGCGTCCCTCTTCAAACATTTCTTCGACATCCGAAGGTGTTTCGCTTGTGTCAAAGTATTCAATGTCATAGTCTTTCTCAGTGTGTTCATTTTTACCTTTTTGAATTTTGGCGGCAGCTTCATCGTTACGTCCGATTCCTTTGGCAGTTGCTATAAAGAACAGAGGAAAAGAACAAAAAGGATGATTAGTTTAAATGAAAATGCTTATTGAATAAAAGTGAATATATGTAGCGGAATTGGCAAAAAAGAAGGTGTGCTTAAATCGACACTCGACAAAATTGAGCACAGAATCTTAGCAGTTTCTCTATCCTAGAGAAGCAGTATCCTAAAAGTGCTTCCAGAAATTTTTCAATAAAAGATTTTTTGTGCACTTCAATGAAAGGATTAAAGTAGGTGTTTTCCAGGAGAACTTAAAGAAGGCATTCCATGGAATTAAATGATTTTATGATTAGGAGGGTTCAAAATATCCCAAAGAAAATATCTCTTTTCCCGATTTTTTCGCGATTTTGGTGTTGGAAAAGAGAAGTGTTTGGGTTTTTTTTTAAAGATCAAAGAACCAAGGCGTGAGCCTTATACAAACAAGGTTTGGTCTTTGAACTGAAAGGAAAGAGATAGATTGTTTAGAGGAATTGATTGGAACCATATGTGAATTATTGATTAGGCGAACAACCGTGAAAGAAAATTTGAATTGCTTTGCTAGGCTTTGCTAGGGGTTTAAAAAAATCTCACATAAAAAATCCTTTATTCAAATTTGCTCGGCATTTTGGTGTTGGAAGTAGGAAGTTGTTGGGTTTGGTTGGGGGTTTAAAAAATCCACGTATTATAATTATATGTAATTTTTTCTTATTTTAATTGATTTTAAATGCTATTTGAATGCCTTCCAGAAGTAGTGTATGAGAATGACTTTTAAAGGCACTTCTTGATAAGGCTAAGAAGAAGCACAATTGGATCTAAAAAATGTCTTCTGGAAGCAGTATCCCTAAGAATGCATATCACATTTAAATCAAAAATTTTGCTGGGATATAGATAGTACAGTTAGTTAAAAAAAGCGCAAGTAAGATTCATTTCACTAATTTTATTGTATAAATATTAGGGCGGGTCAAATTCTGGCTCAGCGAAATTCGTAAAATACATGTAATTTCAAGACTTTTTCTCCACTACAGCATATACAAATTCTGAAAAAAAGCTGTGCGGACTTTCGTAAATAGATTCATACACATACATTCATACATTCATATTTTATAATTGAGAACAAAATCTATTTACGAAAGTCCGCACAGCTTTTTTTCAGAATTTGTATATGCTGTAGTGGAGAAAAAGTCTTGAAATTACATGTATTTTACGAATTTCGCTGAGCCAGACCTCCAAAAAATTCGTCCATACAAATTGACCCGGCCTAATAAATATACTAATGACACTCAAATGTAAACGGGACTGGTCACCTTAAACTGCGCACGCCTTAAAGCTACGACTATTTTTATACCCCTGCGTAAATAAAAAAGCGTAAGGGATTTATTAACTTTGTCAGTCTATTTGTAGCTCCGATAAGGAGGCGTAGCAGGGGCCTTACTGTGTAATGCGATTCGAAAACAAAATCACACCGTGTAAATACATGAATTAAGATTACTAAATGACAGTTACTTCTATCTCTGCTTTAAAATGCTGTTTTTGTCTGCATTGAATTCGAACTAATCAAAAACTTGTCAAAAAGACCATGTAAGTCTCGCATGTGCTTTTCGAATCGCATTACAGAGTAAGGCCCCAGGTATAGAAGAGAATACATATTCTTGATCCGCATGGGTGTCTGCAGGGGGAAAAGGGGAGGGGGACTTGCCTAGGCAGTGATATTTTTTTAAATATCTTCATATTAAATGGAACATGTATTTTGATAAGGTGCATCAATAACACTGTGCGACAATAAAGAATAATTTTTTGCAACGGAGATACCACTGCTTGTTTCTAGTATAGGAGCACTCCCAGAACACGACCTCCCAGAGCGTCTCAATTTTTTTTTAATTGGTCAATTCATTCTAGAAGCTGTGGGGCTATTTCGAATTTTCTTATAATATAAAATGAGAAAGAAAAACATAAAGCTGCTTGTAAGGGATTCATTTGCCCAATAGAACTGTACGGATAATAAGATGGAAGTATTCCCAATTCCTCCTGATCCACCACTCGCCTCATATTCATTTTTTCTTTTTTCTTACAAATTTATCGCCCGAGTAGTATTTTTTAGTAGCGAGGGTTTTTAAAGTGCCTCCATCGTGTTTCTTAGCAAATTTCACTAGGTAATGGTAAAAACAAAGCTGCATATAAGGAATAAGAATATAAAGTTTTAATTTAAATGCTTAAACATTTTATTTAATATTGTCGTAATATAAAATTGTAATATAAAATTTGTCGGCCTTTGTAGTCTAGTGGAGAGTGCGCTAGACTCTCAACCCAGAGGTCCCTGGTTCGAATCCGGGCTCGGGCATTGTTCTTTTCACTCTCTTTGTTCTTTCCTACATTTAAGAATTATGGAAAACCAAAACTCTTCAGCTAAATTGTAGAAAATGTGGAATTAAAAGGAATGTAACAAACTAAAGGACTGAAAATGCTTGCCGAGGTTAAGGCATAACACTAGCCTCGGTTAAAAGCAATTAATTCAAATTGTCTTTCAGGGTTGTTTTGCCTAATCAATAATTCACGTATGGCTCCAATCAATTCCTCTAAATAAATCTATTTCTTTCCTTTCAGGTCAAAGACCAAACCTTGTTTGCATAAGGCGCATGCCTTGGTTCTTTGATCTTTTTTAAAAAAAAAAAAAAAATATGAACATACAACTTAGATATAGGCACTATAACCCTTTAAACCAATTTCGGAGCGCTCATTACTCTGACTCTGAAAAGAGCCTTATTGAAGTGGATTTTATGAGTTCCCTCTTATTTATGAGTTTTTAAAGTGTATTTTTTGTTGTTTCGTAACGTACACTCGTGAAAAAACATATTTCGTATTGTTTTTGGAGTATTTCAGATTTAAGCCCTGAAAGAGCTCACATTTAGAAGTGTTTTGTGAAAAGCCTCCTGAATAGGATATTTTATGTGTATTTTCTGTATATAAAAAAATGAGGTCCTAAAAACATCCCAATTGGGAGCATTTTCGGAGTAGAAATTTAAGGAAAAAAGCATGCTTTCAAATACTGTTCATTCATTTTAAATTTAAAATATTTCATTCGGTTCGGTAATCGTAATATGCTTACAACTTAATATTTCAGCACAGGAAGAGCGGAAAAATTTTAAAGAGTAGTCCGCGTTCTCTGACACTTTTTTTCTTCATAAAAAAATTCATAGTGACTTTTGGCACTTTTATGACTAATTTATGAAGAAAAATAAAGAAAAATAGAAATCATAAAAGAGTCTTTTAAGATTCATATTGATGCCTCATAAGAGCAACCAGTGTCAAAGGAAAACTAGCACTTTTCTGAAACTTTGAAGAGTCTTATATGATTCTTAAAATGCCAATAAAAGATTCATAAAAGAGTTTATTAGGAGTCCGAGTAAACTACTTTTGAGAGTCAACGCTTCTATGACGAATTTGGTACATCAAGCTGCCAGCACAGGTCGGCTTTTATGAAATTCAGCTTTTGTCCTTCGAAACGATTTGGAAAAAACGAGTTAATTAAAAACGCGAACATTCAAAACCATCAAATTTTTTGAATATCAAACAGTAAAAACAAAGCAAAAAAAAATTACAAAAAAATTAGGAGAGTGATACTTCAGGTAGAATTGGGAATACTCCATCTTATTCTCCATACATTTTTATTGGGAAAATGAATCCTATACAAGCTTCTTTTTTTTCTCATTTTTCTAATATATAAAATTCTTCTGTCACGGGGTACGTAATCGAACTCCTCCGAAACGGCTCGACCGATTTTCATGAAATTTTGTATGTATATTTTGTAGGTATGAGAATAGGTCGTAAAGTATATTTCAACCTCCTACTAACAGTGGGCGTGGCACCTCCCATACAACCCAAATTTGCGATATCGAATATCTTTGGAGTTATAAGCCGCTTAGCCTCGGAATTCGGTATTCGACAATTTACACGTGCCGCTTCGCAGATAAAATTTTGTGAGAGTTGGACAAGGGGGCGTGGCACCTCCCATACAACCCAAATTTGCGATATCGAATAGCTTTGGAGTTATAGGCCGCACATCCTTGGAATTCGAAATTCGACCACAATTTACACTTGGCGTTTTACTGATAAAATTTTATGGGAGTTGGACAAAGGGGCGTGGCACCTCTTATACAACCCAAATTTGCGATATCGAATAGCTTTTGAGTCAATCAAACAAAGCAAACAAAGCCTTGGAATTCAGCATTCGAACTCAATTTACACATGCAGTTTTTCTGATAACTTTGTATGGCGTTGGACAAGGGGGCGTGTCACCTCCCATGCAACCAAAATTTGAGAAATTCTACAGCTTTTGAGTTATAGGTCGCACAGCCATGGAATTGAGTATTCGACCACAATTTACACATACAATTTCACTGATAACATTTTATTCGCGTTTGGCAACGGGGCCGCGGCAGCAACGCGCCGGGTTTAAGCTATCTATATATATAAAATGGAATGTGTGTTTCTTTATTTGTTTGTTTGTACCTTATAGGAGACCAAACCTCTGGACCGATCTTCCTGAAAATTTCACAGCATTTAACTGGGACTCTGGCATGATTAATAGGGTATTTTTTCGACCACGCCCACTTTTACGCCCACTTTTTTAAAATTATGTAATGGCTCCCATATAGTTTTTAACAGATTTACTTCAAATTGTATACACATTATACTCCAGGCGAGGTAGAAATAAACATTTCTTACGCCACGCCCCCTTTTACGCCCCTTTTCACGCCAAATTTAAGTTTTAAACTTTTTGTTCTCTGTACAAATTTGTTCCTTCCAACGGATTATTTTTTATTTGGTAGTATATTGCTCTTAATACTGTTAACGTCGCCATATTACTATGAACCACGCCCACTTCACCGCCCCCTTTTTTAATTCAGATACTTACTTATACCACTAACAATGTTTGCTATACAAAATATTTTTTTTGTAATATGTATTTACCTAAAGTTTTATATAGTTTTTATCTACAGGTAAGGTAGCCATAGATTTTTTATTACCAAATCCCCCTTTTTCGCCCCATTTTACTTTAATTATAAGAAATCTGCTTTCAATCTATATATATAAAAATGAATGTCTGTCTGTTTGTTTGTTTGTTTGTGCTTTATAGGAGGCCAAACCCTTGGACCGATCTTCCTGAAACTTTCACAGCATTTTACTATGAATCTGGAAAGAATAAAAGGCTATATGAAGTTTTTGTTTGAAAAAGGGGCGTGGCACTGCCCATATAACCTAAAAATTTAAATCGCCATATTTTGGGCATTTTTTGACCTACGTTGATGCTATTTGGTACATATGGTATTGGCATAGTTAGGAATACGTACCAGGAGAAAAGTGGGTGGGACCACGCCCCTTTTAAGGAAAATTAAAAATCGCAATAAAGTCTTAACTACTGGACCGATCATCATTAAATTTTCACAATAGGATATTCTTACGAAATAATAAATTCTTGACTATATAAAGTTGTGAGTGGACGAAAGGGCGTGGCCTCGCCCATATAACCCAAATTTTAAAATCGTCATATCTTGGGCATTTTTTGACCAACGGCGGCAGTATTTGCCATATATGGTATTAGCATGAATAGAAATACGTACCAAAAGAAAAGTGGGCGGAGCACGCCCCTTTGTTTGCGATATATTGGAGGCTGGACCTGATAACCGATCTTAAATTTTCACAGCGTTGGACTCAGGAATACTTATTACATGATAATATTTTTCGACCATGCACACTTCTGCACCTACTTTTTTACTACGTTTATTAACGGCTTTACCACAAATTTAAAATACATATTAATTAAAGTAGTGGGGTAGCTCAATTCTCTTTCTTCTACCACTGTCTTCAAAACAGCTGATTTTATAATACGTGTTAATTAAAATAGAGAGTGGGGTAACCCCATTCTCATTCTCCCACAACAGACTGCGAAACAGCTGATTGTGTAATTGCTGCTTTTTGATTGGTCTAAAAATAAAAAGGGGGAGCATGAAGCAAATTACATGCGATTCAGCGCTGAATTCTAATTGGTTTACAACAAAAAAAGAGGCGAAGCATTGCAATAATTAAATTAAATAAATAAATTTTTGTAAATATATAAATACTTTTAATTTTATTTTAAACGAGGGGTAGCGAAGCACACCGGGTTCAGCTAGTAATTAAATAAAAATGAAAATTTTTCTCTATGAATTTGTTATTTATTATGTTGATTTTATATGATTTAAATACAAATTCTAAATGTTTGATAGTTTAAATCATACTTGATTTTAAATACAAATTCTAGCTGTTTTATAGTTTAAAATCGTTTATTGAGCTTTAGGCCAAGGTTACAACAATTAATTGTTCTAACGAATTTTTTCAAATAAACAACAACAACATATAAAATCAACATAATAAATATCAAGGTCATATAGAAAATCTTTAATCAAATGGTAGAGCACGACCAAACAGAAACAGCCTGAAAATATACCAGCAAAATCTAAAAACAACTTCAGTAACCATACTTTGTTAGTGGAAGACTTCCAGCAGACTGTTGGACTCCATAATAATAACATAAGCATAAAAACTAAAGTAAAGCAAAAATACAACAACAAACATGAAAATATAAAATGGGAGAAAAACTGAGAAATTGACACTTAAAATCTCATCGCATTGCGCTAATGCGCGCTTGCACTGGTATCACAAAGATTTCTGATGAAGCCTGTAGCAGGGCCGAAATTGCAATAAAATCAGCTAGTGATGTTTTCCTTTTCATGTTGAAAACGTTGTTTTCCTAAAACGTTGACCTAAAGCTCAATAAACGATTTTAAACTATCAAACAACTAGAATTTGTATTTAAAATCAAGTATGATTAAAACTATCAAACATTTAAAATTTGTATTTAAATCATATAAAATCAAAATAATTAGTCGACTTTGAATTTATTGTAACTTACGGCTATTTTGAATTTTATATAACGATATGTTCATTATATATGTTAATATATTTTGAAGAGAACTCAAGTCATTTAAGTTATATTTATAAATAAAGCTGAGCTTAACCATGCATGCATTTTTAAATAGTATGCTGTGCCCATCGCAGTGATAAGTTACGATACCATTTAATTTACCCTTGTTTCACAGGCACTTTTCAATACGTATTCTTACACTCAAAAAATTTTGTGTGTAAATATTACTAATAACTGCGTCCATTCTACGAACACGAATAGGACTCGTAGATTCGTAGACATATTACAAATATTTTATTCGTATTCGTACAAAAACATATGTATATTAAGGCGCCTCAAAAAAAAAAAGTGGTCCGGGTCACCTCCTGAAAACAAACTTTGGTTTATTTTATGATGATTCCCAAAATATTGCAACTCTAGCTTTAGCCGTTCGTGAGCTGGAATGGTTTGAAATAACCTCTAAAAATCGCGTTTTTGATTAATACTATTTATACCACACTACCTTCGGTCAAAGAAATTGTCACAAATAGTGTAAATCGATGAAATACATAGTTTTTTTTTTTTTTTTAAATCTGCGCACACACTTAGTTATTGAGTTATTTGCAGTGATTTTTTCAATTTTTTTTAATGCAGTTTTTTTAAAAATATATATAACTTCCCCATTTATAGCCTGATTTACCATTCCGTGGTATCATTGGAAAGGTACTGAATGCTGCTTTTCATTTCTGTCGTTAATTAACCCTTATAAGCACTTTTATAAAAATGCATTTTATTTTATTTTTATATTTTTGTGATGGCCTTTGCCTCAATTCCTGAATTTGTTCAAATATAAGAGAAATAAAATTAAATCATGTAGATAAAGAATGCATTTTTTAAATGGACTTTAGAATAAAGTATAGGAAAATACTTTATTGTACTTAGACAAAACAGCTAAGAGTAAATTTTACCACAGTTCTTATAAGTAGTCACTCATGACTTTTACATGACTTTTAGGTTTGACAATGAGTTATATTATATTATATAAATGTGAGTTTTTGAATTGTGATCGCTTAATTGTTCAAGTTATTCATAAAAAAAATGCTTTTCGTTTCTCGCGAGTTAAATAAAAATCAATTGCCAACAAAAAGTGATGTAATAAAACATTTATTATTTTTGCGCGAAAAAAATAATAATTGGTCTTACGGGCTATCTAATTATCATCAAAACATGCTAAATGATTTAAGCAAAATTTGGAAAAGAGCAGAAATTCCGGTTATATCGAAGACTGCGATCCGCAAAAAACTTCAAAATTTAACGCTTTTATATCGGGATATCACAAAAAATCCATCGCATTACAATGCAAGCGAGTGGACCGAACTATTTTCAATTTCTGTTTGCAAATGTGCTCTAAAAATTAGAGTGTCTTGTAGTTGCCCAGGTGAAAAACAAATGCCATTGCATGTTTGGAATTTTTACCTTGATCAGTCGAGCCGAAGGTTGCTCACGCTAGATGACGTTGAAAAGCACATCCCATGTGATTCTATTACGGACTTCGAAAGCGAAAGTGAAAACGAAAGTATTGCAACAGCCACTTTTGTACCACAACCAAGAGAAATGGATGTGGATGATCCATATTCATCATCGTCTGAGGAAGATCTTAAAGATCTTGGACCAAGCGTACAAAGTTTTTCCTTACCAACATTCAGTGCTGCGTTGGACCGTGCCAGTGTATCCAATCGCTTTGGGGCTCTGCTCGCAACAACATTGCTAAAAGACTTGGACATTCCAGGCATAATTATTGATCAGCACAAAATCCAAAGGGAGCGAACTAAAGCTAGGGCGAAATCACTAAGAGACATAAAAAACAATGAAATACTAAAATGCATTTCTTTTGATGGAAAAAGGGAACGCACTTTGAAACAAGTTACTGTGAATGGCAAACCACGCAACGTTAAAATGATGGAGGAGCATATAACTCTGGTAAGCGAACCCAGCTCAAACTACATTGGTTACTTAACTCCCGTAGACGGAAGCGGTGCTGGCTGGTATCGCAAACGATATTGTCAATTACTTGAAAGCTGAAAAGTTTTCACTAGAGCACGTGGTCGCTGTAAATTGCGACGGAACCAGCACCAACACAGGCAAATTTAATGGAGCGATTTGTAACCTAGAACGACAATTGCAGCGCCCTTTGCAGTGGCTAATATGCCTCTTTCATTTTAACGAGTTGCCATTCACTGCGTTACTCAAAGAAATGTTAGGAAAAGCTAATGGGCCGCAAAACTGGCCAGGAATAATTGGGCATACATTACAGGGCTGCGAAGATGTGCCGGTAAATTGTATTCAATTATTTTGTTGTTTTTTTTAAACTGTTAATTTCAATAAAATATTAACTTTAGATTGCTCATAACTTTGATCCAATTGCGATGGGCTGTATGCCCACAAATATTGATGACTGGGTTTTGCGAGCTGATCAAAAATATCTTTATGATATGGTACGAGCAGTTAATGCTGGGGCGTGCGATGAACATTTGGCCAGCATTAAACCTGGCCCGCTCAATCTTTCACGCTGGTTGACAACAGCATCAAGAATTTTGCGGCTATATGTTACGAAGCCTGTGGCTTGCGAAAAGTTAAAGCAGCTAGCATTTTTTGTTATGAGGGTCTACGCACCATTTTGGTTTTTAATAAAAAGCCAACCAAAAGCCATTCATGGCAGCCGCCACTTGTTTAAATACATTGAGTGGACGCGCGAATTACCGGCAGATATGCAATTTATTGTACAACGCTCTGTTCAAATTAATGGATTTTTTGCTCACCCAGAAAATATTTTACTGGCAATGGTTACAGATGAGAGCAAGGCGACACGAAAGGAAGCCTACGATATTATTTTACAATCGCGTGCTCATGACACACAAGGAATTCGCCAATTTAATGTCCCCAAGATACAATTCAATTGTGATTCCTATAAAAATATGATAGATTGGAATGAATTAAGAGCTAATACAGAACTGCCATGCATCCAGTTCTATACTCAACAATACTTATTAGAACTACACGACTCCAATGAAATTGTAAAAATTCCTGGTAATGAAAAGTTTTTAAAATAATTGTTATGCTTTTCTTAACAAACAATTTTCAGAATTTCCATGTCATTCACAAAATACGGAACGTTTTGTACATGTGGTAAGCCAATCCTGCGTTTCGGTAATTGATAAGAACAGACCTGCACATATTGCAAACAAGATTCAATCGCGCAAGCGTTACTGTAAAATTGAGTCACGAAAAGATTTGGAATAAAAAAAAAATTATTTCTTTGATAAAACTCTAAATTGTTTTTTTTTTATCTTTTAATTAGCGACTTAATAAATAACCACAAATTTTTTATCATGTTGATAAAAAATGCATTTTTATAAAAGTGCTTATAAGGGTTAATTAACGACAGAAATGAAAAGCAGCATTCAGTACCTTTCCAATGATACCACGGAATGGTAAATCAGGCTATAAATGGGGAAGTTATATATATTTTTATAAAAACTGCATTAAAAAAAATTGGAAAAATCACTGCAAATAACTCAATAACTAAGTGTGTGGGCAGATTTTAAAAAAAAAAACACAAAACTATGTATTTCATCGATTTACACTATTTGTGACAATTTCTTTGACCGAAGGTAGTGTGGTATAAATAGTATTAATCAAAAACGCGATTTTTAGAGGTTATTTCAAACCATTCCAGCTCACGAACGGCTAAAGCTAGAGTTGCAATATTTTGGGAATCATCATAAAATAAACCAAAGTTTGTTTTCAGGAGGTGACCCGGACAACTTTTTTTCCCTCCATACAAGTTGAGGCGCCTTAATGTATATTGTACGAATACTTTTGTTACATTTACTAATAACGAAAAAAAAACATTCTATCTGAACTGGGGCTTGAACCACGGTTTTGTAGCTCACGGACCACGTACTCTTTCAATAGACTGCGGACACCTTGCAATCATAAATTTCTTTATATTCGCTAATTGTTCAATAACCCAGGCTGAAAAACTTCGATTGAAAATTTTTTAAACTCAATTAATACTAAATAGTACAAAGCCATTAGTAAATACTACGAATGTAATGGAAGAAATTACGAAGTTATTCGTACGAGAAATTCCTCAGATAAAGAATGATATCCCTATTAGTCGTAGATCATTCTTCGGAGCAACAGATGGTAAGGGGCATTTAAGCCAATAACGCATATGAACTTGGGCGATAAGCAAATTTATGTTTTAAAGTAATTAAACACAAGAAGAAAACAAAGTAAAATGAATTTAAAAAAACTAAATGCTTTCCCAAAAGTCGGCTTTAAAAAAATCTCATCTTTTTTGTCATAAAGATGATAAAATTATAAGTAAACTTTATAAAATTGCTAACAATCTTGCAGCATTTAAATTTGAGAAAATTGCAGCGATGTAGGCGAGGTCAAAGCTTCTAATTCAAAAGCAAAAATAATATTAGGAAATTCTGAATAACGTAGGCTAATTTTAGATTAAGCACTAATTTTTAAAAAAATTTGACAACAAATTCTTGTTAAGAAAACGCTTTTACATTAGAATATCTTATGGTCAAAAGTTTTTTTATGACTAAAATTTAAATAGGAAACTCGATTTGAAACATTTATTTCATACTTCTTCAAATTCACGTTTTTAACAGGCGTCCACTTATTTTGAAAATTTTTCAGGAAACATTCCATTCCCAGGATTCAGAATCAAGCCTTGCAGTGAGGTTCTAGAATATGTTTAGAAAATGAATGGAGCCCAAAACCCATCTATACTAGTACGTCTTTATATATTTATTTATACGTTTTGAATTAAAAAAATAAATTTTTTTAAATAATTCATATAAAAGGTATGTTTCCAAACTCGATTTTAGTGACATGCATTCTGCTAGAACTGATGCATGTTGGAAAAAGAAATAAGTCAGTTGATGTCCATGCGGGGAACATTTCAGGAACAGCGACAACTCTAATTCTTAATTTTTGCGGATATGGATTTTTACCTCCTAAATCAAAATCTGATAAATTTCATGTCGCTCGCAATTGGTTTATGAGTTTTTGGCCTTCAATTAATTAGGCCTTCAATTGATTTTATTAATTTAAAAAAAAAAAAAAATATTTGGAAACTTTTGCATTCTTATCTGAAAAACTTGGGGGCTCAATAGTAATTAATGCGATTTTATTTAAGGATAAATGAGACCTCATATAAATTACCTCACTAAATTACTAAGGATATTTGCCGAGAACTGATATTGTGTAGTTAACCTGTATAACGGATCGCAGACATTGGTGCCTCAAGGTTTTAAATATAAATGTATTTGAAAAATTCTAAATTTATATAAGTCCTTAGAACTTACCAATTTACGTACGCTTATACTATGATGATGAGTAACCAAGAGATGGGTTCTTCTGCAACTAGAATATACCTACTATATACATATATGACAAATGCAACTTAAATTTATTTTTTCTTTTTAGTTCACGTCTTTTTTTTAAATAAAAGCTTATTTTTAAAAAATTTTTTTTTCTTTTTATTTATTTTTTGCTTTTTAGTCCTTTAAGATAGAGCATGGCAAAAAATATTCCTTAATTATCCTCTACTCGAAGGAAATTTACTGCCAAAATTTCAGCTGAATCGGCCCAGTAGTTTTAGAGATATAGCATTTTTATTGATTTGTGGGCGGTAAAAGAGGGTGTGGCAAAACATTTTATCATAATATTGCATTGTCACCGGACTTACTTACTAAATGCTGAATTTCAGCTTAATCCGATACCAACAAGTTGTAGAAAAATAGCTTGCCAGTTTTGAGGACATACATACATACATACATACATACGAACGAAGCAAGTTAAATAAAAGCTCATAAAAAGGACTCTGAGTTTCAAATGTGAAATATTTATATATAAACCTGCGCCCTCTAAAAGTGACGTCATCAAAACAATTCAACATTTAAAACTTCGAATGCACTCAAATTCGATTGAGACTGTGGGGGTATTTTAACTTTGGTCCAGTCAAAGATAATTTTTTACTAGTTTTTTTAGGTTGGTAGTCTTGATTCAATTCGTCAAAGAAAATACATTTTGTTTTGCAGAATTTCTGTTGCATTTTTGAAAGCTCTATCAAGAACAAGAGTGCGTAAGTGGTAGAAGTTGCTAAAAAAGGAGCGAGAAAGCGTCGAAGGTGAACCACATTAAAGACGGCCAAGAACATCGACGGATGAACAACACGTAAAACAAATTATAAAAATGCTGCTAGAAAACGTCAGTTTACAATTGACAGACCTTGCTGATATGCTCAAAATTTCAATTGGATCCGTTAAAAGGTTTTAAAAGTGAATTTGGGTCTCAAAAGAGTAATTACTCGTTTGGAGCAAAAAATATTCAATTCACCATCTGACACTGCACTTGTTATTCGACAGGTCGTTAATTATGACTTAATTAAGAGGTTTGCATAAAAAAAATTGGATGTAAATTTTTCAATTTATTTTGACGAGAAGTATTTTAAAATATATGAAGCCGAAGAAGATTTTTGCTTCCATACATTTGGTTCCCTTCTAACCTACAATATTATACAAATATAGGTATTAAGTTTAAAATAACTTTGACTACATGGTATTAGAATGGGCTTCAAAAATAATTTTCAGATATTTTACTAACGAGCATTTAAAACATTTTTAAATGAAATCCCATCTCTTAAATTTGACAAAATATAACATTACCTACTAATAACCACTTGATGAAGACAGTATTTATGTGTTAAAAAGAGTCTCCTTTATTTTGTTAGTTTTTAAAATTAGTGATACCAACAAAGCTCTTTTTAAAAAAATAAAATCCTGCAACGACCTCTTATAAATTGGACGTCAGTCTTGCTGATATGAATATTATAGTTTTCATACGGCAATTAAAAACAGATAATTATATTTTTAAATTTTTTCGATGACTATTATAAAGTGGAGAAGTAAAAAAATATTTATAATAATTTTAAATAATTAATTGTAAAGGAGTTTTTTTTTAAACCCTAAACTACCTCTGGTTTCGTTCAAAGTTCAAGGTCACCGAAAGGCCCTTAATAATGTGCAAAATCTGTAGAAATATTTGGAAATTCATTCTGAAAATATGTCATCGTCGATTTTCGATTTTTAAAATTCAGAGTACTTGAACATAATTCCACTATATGCCAAAAATTTCATCCATGGTTCTTTGTAACTTTCAAAGATATGACTGTTTGTATGTAAAATTAATGATTACACTGTGCGCTTTTTGCAAACTATTTTTTGCCTGTATTTGATAATTTCAGCGTTCTTCAGCAAGGTTGTTCGTATTATTCTGAGCAACAACTTTGCTGAACAAATAAATATGAAAAAAATCGTTTGAAATTGTTTTAACAATACATGTTGGTCTAATGTTTTGTTTGCACTCTATGCGAACTTTAAACTACACTTTTTGTAAGATCCACTCGGTCTATTTGTTCAGCAAAGTTGTAGGCCTCATTTAAATTTAAATAAATTTTTACACGTAATTCACGACCTTACACGAATTTGAGCCAAGACAAGGACTTTAGCTACGTAAGGATGTCAGTTGCAGTTGCTGATCCACTGTTAAGAACATAAGGACATACAGATATCCAAGCATGCTTATAGAAAATCTGAATAAATCAAGTAATGCTATGTTAAATGATAAACTAAAACAGCAAACAGAGTAAAAGTCGATACGGATAGGCAGGCATACAGGTTTGAAGCAACAACAAAAAAAATATGTGTGTGGCTGCCACGCACGGTAGAAGTGAAACTTTAACAAAAAAAAAAAAATTAGAGACTTTAAAGTGGTTAGTTGATTTACTCTTTAATATAGTCTTGCTAAAACAGTCCCATTACATATAATGGCTAGAGCAGATTAAATTTGTTTAAATTAAATTTCGAAATGTTTAATGTTATTGTACCATCAACTAATCATACTAAATACATTAAACCATACCATCACATTATGATAATCATACCATAGCATTAAATTTTATTTCTTGTTAAAACCTTTATCCAAAAATTTTAAATAGAAAAACTTCCCTCAAACTGATCATACAAAAACAAAAATACACATATCGTTTTTAATATAGTGCGTCCACTATTTATGAGAGGACTTGTCAAACAGTATTGCAAAGTTTTTATGTCAGTTTTGACTTTTTTTACATACTCATAAAAGGCAAATTCTTGCAACTCATTTAAAAAATCTATTTAAATTTAATCTATGGTTATTGGAAGTTTTTAGAAACTGTGTTACTAACAGATTTTCTAGAATTTGTTAGACTAGAGTACGCTCACGTTGTCCTCTCTCGTTGCAAGTTTTTCGATTACGTGAACGCTTAACTAGTAATAACTTGCAACAATTTGTAACAATATGTAACAAGCTTTTCTTAAACTTTTATATCATAAAACATACAAAAAGTATACATTTTTTTCAAATAAACAAAAAGTTATAACGATTTTTGCTGTGGGAATAACAAAATGTTGAAAAATAACCGACTGCAAATTTATTTCAATTTAACTTCGAGCCTCACCATACATTTAAATTTAAAGCAGTAAAGTTAGTGCATACATGTAGTTATTTCTTTATTTTAGTTCATTAATAACATGATCAGTTGCAAATTTCAATACTGAAGAAATCTCTTTCGCCCTCACACATGTCGCTATGTGCAGCCAGTGGCGACATTTGTAATTTCACTGTCAAAGCAAACATCGAAGCGAAATTTTCGATCTGGCAGTATTTCGTAACATTTTCGTTCGACAGGCGATTTGGTTTGTTTCGAACATGGTAGAATAATACAGGTAATCTCGTGGCTACCTGGATGTCCCCTGATCAAAAAACCACAAATCAAATTGATCACGTTTTGATCGACGGAAGGCACTCTTCCAGTGTATTGGATGTACGCACGATCCGTGGTGCAAACATTGACTCGGATCACTATCTTGTTGCAGCTAGGGATGCAACATCGTTCTTAAAAACATCGATGTTTGAAAACACTTTGATGTTCACAACAACATTGATGTTCACATGATTATTATCGACGTCTGCAAAACATCGTTAATAAGACCGATATATCGATGTTTTTACGATGTTTTCATTTTTGTATTAGGCCTAGTATTGAGGTCGAAACATATAAGTATTACTTTTATATAATACATATTTTTATTTGCACTCTATTATAAAATATGAAAGAAATAATTATTTCTAACATTGTATGTCCATACACAAATCCAATCCATAGACAAATTTACAAAAACAAAATTTGAAAAAAGGAATCGACAAAATTTTTGTATTTTGTATGGAAAATTTCTTTTTTTTGGCATTTTTCTTCCGACTTAAAAAAACGGGTTTTTTTTTTGTTCATACAAAACACAGTTTTTTTTATTTACATAATTTATTATTATTATATTTTTTAAATTTTGTGAGAAAAAAATCTCGTATTCGTTTTTGTAAACTTGTTTCAAGAAGAAAACATGTTTTCTCATTTTATAAATTTAAAACATTTATTTGTTGGAATTTATCGATTTGGAAATTGACATTTTTTTTAATGGGGTAATAGGAGACGGTTCAGTGAAATAACGCCGAATGAAATAACGCCCAAAATAAAAAATGAAATAAAGCCCAAAATAAAGCCCAAAAAATGAAATAACACCCAAACAGAAAACGAAATAAGACCCAAAACATTTTGGTCTTACAAAAATGAAATAGCGCCCAAAATAAAAAATGAAATAAAGCCAAAAGAATTAAAATACGCCCAAACCGAAAATAAAATAAGACTCAATTCTTTTATGGGTTATGGCCAGTTTCAAAAAGATCATATTACCAAAAAACTTGCTAGTCATAAAACATTTAAGAAATAAGCCGTAATCGGCTTTGTAAAGAAAGCAGATCCGTACAAGGGAAAATAATTTTATCGTAAAAAATACCATAAAAAACTTGATTTGCCCTTATACGGAATGGTGATAACAACAGAAAAAAATTATACCAAAAATGATCAAATATACAAAATGCGAAATAAGCTTTTATTAAAGTTTTAAATCTACCCACTTCTACCGTGTGTAATTGGTTTCATAACGAAATAAGACCCAAACAAAAATATGAAATATTTCCCAAAATTTATGAAATAGCCCCCAAAAATTTTGGGCCTTATTTCATTATGAAAATTGTATGGAAAATTTTTGGGCTTTATTTAATTTTTTTAATGCACTTCTGTTTCACTTACATTTGCTATTGAAGATGCATCAGAATATTTTTTTTGTGTTATTGTGTGTTAGCTTTTTGTGGTATTTCCTGGTGTCAAATTATGAATCGGCTAAAAATGAGCGAACGATATCGATGTTTTTCCTTTTCAGACCGATGTCTCGACGATGTGTCGCTCATAAGAACATCGCAGTCAACATCGATTTTTATGAACGATATATCGTCGATGACGATACTATCGACACATCGTTTGCATCCCTAGTTGCAGCCAAGATCCGTACACGTCTGTGCGCAGCTAAGAATACACGCAACCCTACACAGAGAAAGCTAGACGTCGACAAGCTGCATTCGAAACAGACAGCCGAAGCTTTCGCCACTCGACTCTCACTCCTGCTTCAAAGCACTCCTCCAATCTCTCTCTCCAAAAGCACTTCTCTGCGACGCCACTGCAGAGAAAGACGCCGCCTACAAAGCCACCCTGCAGTCGGTTGTAACGCGCGCTGCTAAGGAGCGATACAAAGAAAAGAGGAGGGAAGAGAGACGTATTTCCAGGTGGAAAAAAGAGAGGCAGAAAAGCGCGAGCAGGAGAAGATTGAGATGTATGGTGACAGGAATGAGACCCGAAAATTTTTCGAAAAAATAAGACGGTTTTAAAACCGGGGCCTCCTCCTGGAAGGATGAAAACGGGAATCTAGTGACAGATGTCCAGAGTACACTGACGTTATGGAGGGAACACTTCTCTAAGCTTCTAAATGGCGACGCTGACAACAATCCCGCCAATAGAGATGATATTCCGGAAACCCCAATTTTGGATGACAGCGTTGAGGTTTCGCTGCCCGACTATGATGAAGTTCTGACAGCTATAGCTCGGCTTAAAAATAACAAAGCCGCGGGAGCTGATGGCTTACCTGCTGAGCTGTTTAAGAACGGAAGCGAAGCTCTACTTAAACGTATTCACCAGCTTCTTTGCAGAATATGGTCGGAAGAATGCATTCCGAATGATTGGAATCTCAGTGTGCTCTGCCCAATCCACAAGAAAGGCGATCCCACTATCTGTGCCAATTACCGTGGGATAAGCCTTCTTAATATCGCATATAAGGTCCTGTCGAGCGTTTTATGTGAAAGATTCAAGCCTATTGTAAACGAACTGATCGGACCTTATCAGTGTGGCTTCAGACTTGGAAAGTCCACCATCGACCAGATTTTCACGCTACGACAAATCTTGGAGAAGACTCAAGAAAAACAAGTCGACACCCAATATCTTTTTTTCGACTACAAAGCCGCCTTCGACAGCCCAATAAGGAAGCACCTGTACTCCACCATGTCTGAATTTGGTATTCCTGCAAAACTAATACGACTTTGCAGGATGACACTGAGCAACACCAGCAGCGCAGTTAAAATCGGGAAGGACCTCTCCCCACCATTTGTTACCAAACGAGGTTTCAGACAAGGTGATTCCTTATCGTGCGACTTTTTCAACCTAATGATGGAAAAGATCATCCGAGCTGCTGATCTGAGACGTAGTGGTACAATATTCTACAAGAGTGTTATGCTGCTTGCGTATGCTGATGACATCGACATCATTGGCCATAATACGCGCGAAGTCAGTGCAGCATTTTCCAGATTAGGAAAAGAGTCAAGTCGAATGGGTCTGGCAGTGTATGCAGATAAGACGAAATACTTGGTGTCAACAAACAAACAGTCCCAGCGTCTTGGAACCCACGTTACAGTTGACAATACCTACTTCGAGGTTGTGAAGGACTTCGTCTATCTGGAATTCAGCATAAACTTAACCAACGACATCAGCATTGAGATCAAACGAAGAATAACTCTTGCCAACAGGTGTTACTTTGGGATCAGTAGGCAAATGAGAAGCGGAGCCCTCTCTCGACGAACGACAATCACGCTCTATAAATCGCTCATCATGCCCGTCCTACTTTATGCAGCACAAACCTGGACGCTGAGCAGTTCAGATGAAAAGACTTTAGGAGCATTCGAGAGAAAGATTCTTCGTAAGATCTACGGACCAATCTGCGTCAATGGCGAGTACCGAATACGGTGGAATGATGAACTGTATGAGCTTATGCTGACATCGACATAGTCAAGCGCATTAAAATCGAGCGGCTTCGCTGGCTTGGTCATGTTCAGCGCATGAAAGACGATGCTTCAGTGAAGAAAACATTCGATTCGGTACCCAGCGGCGGTCAACGCAGAAGAGGACGACCGCATCTTCGTTGGAAAGACCAAGTAGAGGACAACCTGATGAAGCTTGGAATTTTCAACTGGCGCCAGCAAGCGAAAGACAGAAATGGCTGGCGCAAATTCTTAGATGAGGCCAAGACCGACATACGGTTGTAGCGCCAACTAAGTAAGTAAGTAAGTCTCGTGGCTAATCGTGATCTCTTTAACAATGCTACCAGAATTATCAAAATGAGTTTTTTTTAAGAAAACAAAGATAACAGCGAAATTTTAAATCACTCCAATTGGATATTTTTGTGTTGTGTTTAAAAACGTGAAAAAAGTGAATTACTTATTTTTTAATTAAAATGAAGTGCGTGTTGTACCAAAAACATTTGGGCAAGGAAAATGGGCCGAGTTTTCGAGTTCCAGCTGACGAGCTTAGAAGACAACGATGGAGCATGGAGAGTTCCAAAAATTTTAAAAAAGATGCTCGCGTTTGCTATAGAGTGTTTGCTTCCACGAAAACGTAGTTTGCTATCCACCACCATCCAAATTTAATATCAGTCAAATAAATTTCTTCAACAGCTGCACAAAATCCTATTTTAATTAATTGATCAATAAAAAATTAAAAAAGCAAAATAGTTTCAGCCATGACAGCTTCTTTTGATTTTTCCTTTCTCATCGCATTCTCATCGGTTGTAGATTTTGTGTGAGCTGTCAGCTGTTGCAGATTTTGTATGAGCTGTCAGTTGCCTTTTGACAGTTATGGTAGTTCGCTCTCAGCCGTGCTACTACCACTATTCTTCTACATTTAACAGCTACACGCATGGCAGAATTAGAGAAGGTATATGCATTTCGGAGAGGGAGACTGCCGCAACTGTCAAAACGAAGTTGACAGCTCATACAAAATCTGAAAACGATGAGAATGCTATAAGAAAGCGAAAATACGCAAGAATAGCAAAATGCTTGAGTTTGACAATTCTGGCAATGAGAAAAAGAGAGCAGTCTGAAATGCATATACCTTTACTTGTTCTACCATGGCAACACGCCATGGCAGAATAACCACATAGCGACACAAACAAATTGGTTACTGAACAATCTAACTAGTAGTCATATGAAAATTTTATTTTTAGTTTAGTCAGCTAAGTGATTGACTCTATACAGAGTTGTTGTTGTTGCCTTCTTAAAAACTTACTTGATCTTAAGCTCGCAATTAAAATTCATGTAATTTTATTAAAAGTTAACTTTTATTTGCTTTGTTCAGAGCCAAAATACAAATAATTCTGTATTATAACTTAAAACACAGCTAATTTTATTAAATTTTTAAGGATTATGTTGACTTTATATGATTTAAATACAAATTCTAAATGTTTGATAGTTTAAATCATACTTGATTTTAAATACAAATTCTAGTTGTTTGACAGTTTAAAATCGTTTATCGAGCTTAAGGTCAAAGTTAGAAACAATTAATTGTTCTAACGAATTTTTCTAAAGAAACAACAACAACAACAAAGTTTTTTCAATATGAAAGGAAAAAAACCACTAGCAAATTGATTTTATTGTACAATTTCTGCGTGCTAAACGCGTCATCAGAAATCTTTGTGATTGCCCGTGCAAGCGCGTAGACGCACTGCACCATCGGGGCGATGAGATTTTGAAGCTTCAATTTCTCATTTTTTCCCTTAATTTCATAATGCCACATTTGTTGTTGTATTTCTGTTTTTACTTTAGTTTCTATGCCTATATTATATGTAGTCCAACAGCCTGCTGGAATTCTGCACTAACAAAGCATGTTTACTGAAGTTGTTTTTAGAATTTTTGCTGATTTTGTTTTTCAGCTGTTTCCGTTTGGTCGAGCTCTACCATTTGATTAAAGTTTTTTCTTAAATGACCTCTATGTTTATTATGTTGACTTTATATGATTTAAATACAAATTCTAAATGTTTGATAGTTTAAATCATACTTGATTTTAAATACAAATTCTAGTTGTTTGACAGTTTAAAATCGTTTATCGAGCTTAAGGTCAAAGTTAGAAACAATTAATTGTTCTAACGAATTTTTCTAAAGAAACAACAACAACAACAAAGTTTTTTCAATATGAAAGGAAAAAAACCACTAGCAAATTGATTTTATTGTACAATTTCTGCGTGCTAAACGCGTCATCAGAAATCTTTGTGATTGCCCGTGCAAGCGCGTAGACGCACTGCACCATCGGGGCGATGAGATTTTGAAGCTTCAATTTCTCATTTTTTCCCTTAATTTCATAATGCCACATTTGTTGTTGTATTTCTGTTTTTACTTTAGTTTCTATGCCTATATTATATGTAGTCCAACAGCCTGCTGGAATTCTGCACTAACAAAGCATGTTTACTGAAGTTGTTTTTAGAATTTTTGCTGATTTTGTTTTTCAGCTGTTTCCGTTTGGTCGAGCTCTACCATTTGATTAAAGTTTTTTCTTAAATGACCTCTATGTTTATTATGTTGACTTTATATGATTTAAATACAAATTCTAAATGTTTGATAGTTTAAATCATACTTGATTTTAAATACAAATTCTAGTTGTTTGACAGTTTAAAATCGTTTATCGAGCTTAAGGTCAAAGTTAGAAACAATTAATTGTTCTAACGAATTTTTCTAAAGAAACAACAACAACAACAAAGTTTTTTCAATATGAAAGGAAAAAAACCACTAGCAAATTGATTTTATTGTACAATTTCTGCGTGCTAAACGCGTCATCAGAAATCTTTGTGATTGCCCGTGCAAGCGCGTAGACGCACTGCACCATCGGGGCGATGAGATTTTGAAGCTTCAATTTCTCATTTTTTCCCTTAATTTCATAATGCCACATTTGTTGTTGTATTTCTGTTTTTACTTTAGTTTCTATGCCTATATTATATGTAGTCCAACAGCCTGCTGGAATTCTGCACTAACAAAGCATGTTTACTGAAGTTGTTTTTAGAATTTTTGCTGATTTTGTTTTTCAGCTGTTTCCGTTTGGTCGAGCTCTACCATTTGATTAAAGTTTTTTCTTAAATGACCTCTATGTTTATTATGTTGACTTTATATGATTTAAATACAAATTCTAAATGTTTGATAGTTTAAATCATACTTGATTTTAAATACAAATTCTAGTTGTTTGACAGTTTAAAATCGTTTATCGAGCTTAAGGTCAAAGTTAGAAACAATTAATTGTTCTAACGAATTTTTCTAAAGAAACAACAACAACAACAAAGTTTTTTCAATATGAAAGGAAAAAAACCACTAGCAAATTGATTTTATTGTACAATTTCTGCGTGCTAAACGCGTCATCAGAAATCTTTGTGATTGCCCGTGCAAGCGCGTAGACGCACTGCACCATCGGGGCGATGAGATTTTGAAGCTTCAATTTCTCATTTTTTCCCTTAATTTCATAATGCCACATTTGTTGTTGTATTTCTGTTTTTACTTTAGTTTCTATGCCTATATTATATGTAGTCCAACAGCCTGCTGGAATTCTGCACTAACAAAGCATGTTTACTGAAGTTGTTTTTAGAATTTTTGCTGATTTTGTTTTTCAGCTGTTTCCGTTTGGTCGAGCTCTACCATTTGATTAAAGTTTTTTCTTAAATGACCTCTATGTTTATTATGTTGACTTTATATGATTTAAATACAAATTCTAAATGTTTGATAGTTTAAATCATACTTGATTTTAAATACAAATTCTAGTTGTTTGACAGTTTAAAATCGTTTATCGAGCTTAAGGTCAAAGTTAGAAACAATTAATTGTTCTAACGAATTTTTCTAAAGAAACAACAACAACAACAAAGTTTTTTCAATATGAAAGGAAAAAAAACCACTAGCAAATTGATTTTATTGTACAATTTCTGCGTGCTAAACGCGTCATCAGAAATCTTTGTGATTGCCCGTGCAAGCGCGTAGACGCACTGCACCATCGGGGCGATGAGATTTTGAAGCTTCAATTTCTCATTTTTTCCCTTAATTTCATAATGCCACATTTGTTGTTGTATTTCTGTTTTTACTTTAGTTTCTATGCCTATATTATATGTAGTCCAACAGCCTGCTGGAATTCTGCACTAACAAAGCATGTTTACTGAAGTTGTTTTTAGAATTTTTGCTGATTTTGTTTTTCAGCTGTTTCCGTTTGGTCGAGCTCTACCATTTGATTAAAGTTTTTTCTTAAATGACCTCTATGTTTATTATGTTGACTTTATATGATTTAAATACAAATTCTAAATGTTTGATAGTTTAAATCATACTTGATTTTAAATACAAATTCTAGTTGTTTGACAGTTTAAAATCGTTTATCGAGCTTAAGGTCAAAGTTAGAAACAATTAATTGTTCTAACGAATTTTTCTAAAGAAACAACAACAACAACAAAGTTTTTTCAATATGAAAGGAAAAAAACCACTAGCAAATTGATTTTATTGTACAATTTCTGCGTGCTAAACGCGTCATCAGAAATCTTTGTGATTGCCCGTGCAAGCGCGTAGACGCACTGCACCATCGGGGCGATGAGATTTTGAAGCTTCAATTTCTCATTTTTTCCCTTAATTTCATAATGCCACATTTGTTGTTGTATTTCTGTTTTTACTTTAGTTTCTATGCCTATATTATATGTAGTCCAACAGCCTGCTGGAATTCTGCACTAACAAAGCATGTTTACTGAAGTTGTTTTTAGAATTTTTGCTGATTTTGTTTTTCAGCTGTTTCCGTTTGGTCGAGCTCTACCATTTGATTAAAGTTTTTTCTTAAATGACCTCTATGTTTATTATGTTGACTTTATATGATTTAAATACAAATTCTAAATGTTTGATAGTTTAAATCATACTTGATTTTAAATACAAATTCTAGTTGTTTGACAGTTTAAAATCGTTTATCGAGCTTAAGGTCAAAGTTAGAAACAATTAATTGTTCTAACGAATTTTTCTAAAGAAACAACAACAACAACAAAGTTTTTTCAATATGAAAGGAAAAAAACCACTAGCAAATTGATTTTATTGTACAATTTCTGCGTGCTAAACGCGTCATCAGAAATCTTTGTGATTGCCCGTGCAAGCGCGTAGACGCACTGCACCATCGGGGCGATGAGATTTTGAAGCTTCAATTTCTCATTTTTTTTTTTTTTTTTTTTTTTTTTTTCCCTTAATTTCATAATGCCACATTTGTTGTTGTATTTCTGTTTTTACTTTAGTTTCTATGCCTATATTATATGTAGTCCAACAGCCTGCTGGAATTCTGCACTAACAAAGCATGTTTACTGAAGTTGTTTTTAGAATTTTTGCTGATTTTGTTTTTCAGCTGTTTCCGTTTGGTCGAGCTCTACCATTTGATTAAAGTTTTTTCTTAAATGACCTCTATGTTTATTATGTTGACTTTATATGATTTAAATACAAATTCTAAATGTTTGATAGTTTAAATCATACTTGATTTTAAATACAAATTCTAGTTGTTTGACAGTTTAAAATCGTTTATCGAGCTTAAGGTCAAAGTTAGAAACAATTAATTGTTCTAACGAATTTTTCTAAAGAAACAACAACAACAACAAAGTTTTTTCAATATGAAAGGAAAAAAACCACTAGCAAATTGATTTTATTGTACAATTTCTGCGTGCTAAACGCGTCATCAGAAATCTTTGTGATTGCCCGTGCAAGCGCGTAGACGCACTGCACCATCGGGGCGATGAGATTTTGAAGCTTCAATTTCTCATTTTTTCCCTTAATTTCATAATGCCACATTTGTTGTTGTATTTCTGTTTTTACTTTAGTTTCTATGCCTATATTATATGTAGTCCAACAGCCTGCTGGAATTCTGCACTAACAAAGCATGTTTACTGAAGTTGTTTTTAGAATTTTTGCTGATTTTGTTTTTCAGCTGTTTCCGTTTGGTCGAGCTCTACCATTTGATTAAAGTTTTTTCTTAAATGACCTCTATGTTTATTATGTTGACTTTATATGATTTAAATACAAATTCTAAATGTTTGATAGTTTAAATCATACTTGATTTTAAATACAAATTCTAGTTGTTTGACAGTTTAAAATCGTTTATCGAGCTTAAGGTCAAAGTTAGAAACAATTAATTGTTCTAACGAATTTTTCTAAAGAAACAACAACAACAACAAAGTTTTTTCAATATGAAAGGAAAAAAAAACCACTAGCAAATTGATTTTATTGTACAATTTCTGCGTGCTAAACGCGTCATCAGAAATCTTTGTGATTGCCCGTGCAAGCGCGTAGACGCACTGCACCATCGGGGCGATGAGATTTTGAAGCTTCAATTTCTCATTTTTTCCCTTAATTTCATAATGCCACATTTGTTGTTGTATTTCTGTTTTTACTTTAGTTTCTATGCCTATATTATATGTAGTCCAACAGCCTGCTGGAATTCTGCACTAACAAAGCATGTTTACTGAAGTTGTTTTTAGAATTTTTGCTGATTTTGTTTTTCAGCTGTTTCCGTTTGGTCGAGCTCTACCATTTGATTAAAGTTTTTTCTTAAATGACCTCTATGTTTATTATGTTGACTTTATATGATTTAAATACAAATTCTAAATGTTTGATAGTTTAAATCATACTTGATTTTAAATACAAATTCTAGTTGTTTGACAGTTTAAAATCGTTTATCGAGCTTAAGGTCAAAGTTAGAAACAATTAATTGTTCTAACGAATTTTTCTAAAGAAACAACAACAACAACAAAGTTTTTTCAATATGAAAGGAAAAAAACCACTAGCAAATTGATTTTATTGTACAATTTCTGCGTGCTAAACGCGTCATCAGAAATCTTTGTGATTGCCCGTGCAAGCGCGTAGACGCACTGCACCATCGGGGCGATGAGATTTTGAAGCTTCAATTTCTCATTTTTTCCCTTAATTTCATAATGCCACATTTGTTGTTGTATTTCTGTTTTTACTTTAGTTTCTATGCCTATATTATATGTAGTCCAACAGCCTGCTGGAATTCTGCACTAACAAAGCATGTTTACTGAAGTTGTTTTTAGAATTTTTGCTGATTTTGTTTTTCAGCTGTTTCCGTTTGGTCGAGCTCTACCATTTGATTAAAGTTTTTTTCTTAAATGACCTCTATGTTTATTATGTTGACTTTATATGATTTAAATACAAATTCTAAATGTTTGATAGTTTAAATCATACTTGATTTTAAATACAAATTCTAGTTGTTTGACAGTTTAAAATCGTTTATCGAGCTTAAGGTCAAAGTTAGAAACAATTAATTGTTCTAACGAATTTTTCTAAAGAAACAACAACAACAACAAAGTTTTTTCAATATGAAAGGAAAAAAACCACTAGCAAATTGATTTTATTGTACAATTTCTGCGTGCTAAACGCGTCATCAGAAATCTTTGTGATTGCCCGTGCAAGCGCGTAGACGCACTGCACCATCGGGGCGATGAGATTTTGAAGCTTCAATTTCTCATTTTTTCCCTTAATTTCATAATGCCACATTTGTTGTTGTATTTCTGTTTTTACTTTAGTTTCTATGCCTATATTATATGTAGTCCAACAGCCTGCTGGAATTCTGCACTAACAAAGCATGTTTACTGAAGTTGTTTTTAGAATTTTTGCTGATTTTGTTTTTCAGCTGTTTCCGTTTGGTCGAGCTCTACCATTTGATTAAAGTTTTTTCTTAAATGACCTCTATGTTTATTATGTTGACTTTATATGATTTAAATACAAATTCTAAATGTTTGATAGTTTAAATCATACTTGATTTTAAATACAAATTCTAGTTGTTTGACAGTTTAAAATCGTTTATCGAGCTTAAGGTCAAAGTTAGAAACAATTAATTGTTCTAACGAATTTTTCTAAAGAAACAACAACAACAACAAAGTTTTTTCAATATGAAAGGAAAAAAAACCACTAGCAAATTGATTTTATTGTACAATTTCTGCGTGCTAAACGCGTCATCAGAAATCTTTGTGATTGCCCGTGCAAGCGCGTAGACGCACTGCACCATCGGGGCGATGAGATTTTGAAATTGTACAATAAAATCAATTTGCTAGTGGTTTTTTTCCTTTCATATTGAAAAAACTTTGTTGTTGTTGTTGTTTCTTTAGAAAAATTCGTTAGAACAATTAATTGTTTCTAACTTTGACCTTAAGCTCGATAAACGATTTTAAACTGTCAAACAACTAGAATTTGTATTTAAAATCAAGTATGATTTAAACTATCAAACATTTAGAATTTGTATTTAAATCATATAAAGTCAACATAATAAACATAGAGGTCATTTAAGAAAAAACTTTAATCAAATGGTAGAGCTCGACCAAACGGAAACAGCTGAAAAACAAAATCAGCAAAAATTCTAAAAACAACTTCAGTAAACATGCTTTGTTAGTGCAGAATTCCAGCAGGCTGTTGGACTACATATAATATAGGCATAGAAACTAAAGTAAAAACAGAAATACAACAACAAATGTGGCATTATGAAATTAAGGGAAAAAATGAGAAATTGAAGCTTCAAAATCTCATCGCCCCGATGGTGCAGTGCGTCTACGCGCTTGCACGGGCAATCACAAAGATTTCTGATGACGCGTTTAGCACGCAGAAATTGTACAATAAAATCAATTTGCTAGTGGTTTTTTTCCTTTCATATTGAAAAAACTTTGTTGTTGTTGTTGTTTCTTTAGAAAAATTCGTTAGAACAATTAATTGTTTCTAACTTTGACCTTAAGCTCGATAAACGATTTTAAACTGTCAAACAACTAGAATTTGTATTTAAAATCAAGTATGATTTAAACTATCAAACATTTAGAATTTGTATTTAAATCATATAAAGTCAACATAATAAACATAGAGGTCATTTAAGAAAAAACTTTAATCAAATGGTAGAGCTCGACCAAACGGAAACAGCTGAAAAACAAAATCAGCAAAAATTCTAAAAACAACTTCAGTAAACATGCTTTGTTAGTGCAGAATTCCAGCAGGCTGTTGGACTACATATAATATAGGCATAGAAACTAAAGTAAAAACAGAAATACAACAACAAATGTGGCATTATGAAATTAAGGGAAAAAATGAGAAATTGAAGCTTCAAAATCTCATCGCCCCGATGGTGCAGTGCGTCTACGCGCTTGCACGGGCAATCACAAAGATTTCTGATGACGCGTTTAGCACGCAGAAATTGTACAATAAAATCAATTTGCTAGTGGTTTTTTTTTCCTTTCATATTGAAAAAACTTTGTTGTTGTTGTTGTTTCTTTAGAAAAATTCGTTAGAACAATTAATTGTTTCTAACTTTGACCTTAAGCTCGATAAACGATTTTAAACTGTCAAACAACTAGAATTTGTATTTAAAATCAAGTATGATTTAAACTATCAAACATTTAGAATTTGTATTTAAATCATATAAAGTCAACATAATAAACATAGAGGTCATTTAAGAAAAAACTTTAATCAAATGGTAGAGCTCGACCAAACGGAAACAGCTGAAAAACAAAATCAGCAAAAATTCTAAAAACAACTTCAGTAAACATGCTTTGTTAGTGCAGAATTCCAGCAGGCTGTTGGACTACATATAATATAGGCATAGAAACTAAAGTAAAAACAGAAATACAACAACAAATGTGGCATTATGAAATTAAGGGAAAAAATGAGAAATTGAAGCTTCAAAATCTCATCGCCCCGATGGTGCAGTGCGTCTACGCGCTTGCACGGGCAATCACAAAGATTTCTGATGACGCGTTTAGCACGCAGAAATTGTACAATAAAATCAATTTGCTAGTGGTTTTTTTCCTTTCATATTGAAAAAACTTTGTTGTTGTTGTTGTTTCTTTAGAAAAATTCGTTAGAACAATTAATTGTTTCTAACTTTGACCTTAAGCTCGATAAACGATTTTAAACTGTCAAACAACTAGAATTTGTATTTAAAATCAAGTATGATTTAAACTATCAAACATTTAGAATTTGTATTTAAATCATATAAAGTCAACATAATAAACATAGAGGTCATTTAAGAAAAAACTTTAATCAAATGGTAGAGCTCGACCAAACGGAAACAGCTGAAAAACAAAATCAGCAAAAATTCTAAAAACAACTTCAGTAAACATGCTTTGTTAGTGCAGAATTCCAGCAGGCTGTTGGACTACATATAATATAGGCATAGAAACTAAAGTAAAAACAGAAATACAACAACAAATGTGGCATTATGAAATTAAGGGAAAAAATGAGAAATTGAAGCTTCAAAATCTCATCGCCCCGATGGTGCAGTGCGTCTACGCGCTTGCACGGGCAATCACAAAGATTTCTGATGACGCGTTTAGCACGCAGAAATTGTACAATAAAATCAATTTGCTAGTGGTTTTTTTCCTTTCATATTGAAAAAACTTTGTTGTTGTTGTTGTTTCTTTAGAAAAATTCGTTAGAACAATTAATTGTTTCTAACTTTGACCTTAAGCTCGATAAACGATTTTAAACTGTCAAACAACTAGAATTTGTATTTAAAATCAAGTATGATTTAAACTATCAAACATTTAGAATTTGTATTTAAATCATATAAAGTCAACATAATAAACATAGAGGTCATTTAAGAAAAAACTTTAATCAAATGGTAGAGCTCGACCAAACGGAAACAGCTGAAAAACAAAATCAGCAAAAATTCTAAAAACAACTTCAGTAAACATGCTTTGTTAGTGCAGAATTCCAGCAGGCTGTTGGACTACATATAATAAAGGCATAGAAACTAAAGTAAAAACAGAAATACAACAACAAATGTGGCATTATGAAATTAAGGGAAAAAATGAGAAATTGAAGCTTCAAAATCTCATCGCCCCGATGGTGCAGTGCGTCTACGCGCTTGCACGGGCAATCACAAAGATTTCTGATGACGCGTTTAGCACGCAGAAATTGTACAATAAAATCAATTTGCTAGTGGTTTTTTTCCTTTCATATTGAAAAAACTTTGTTGTTGTTGTTGTTTCTTTAGAAAAATTCGTTAGAACAATTAATTGTTTCTAACTTTGACCTTAAGCTCGATAAACGATTTTAAACTGTCAAACAACTAGAATTTGTATTTAAAATCAAGTATGATTTAAACTATCAAACATTTAGAATTTGTATTTAAATCATATAAAGTCAACATAATAAACATAGAGGTCATTTAAGAAAAAACTTTAATCAAATGGTAGAGCTCGACCAAACGGAAACAGCTGAAAAACAAAATCAGCAAAAATTCTAAAAACAACTTCAGTAAACATGCTTTGTTAGTGCAGAATTCCAGCAGGCTGTTGGACTACATATAATATAGGCATAGAAACTAAAGTAAAAACAGAAATACAACAACAAATGTGGCATTATGAAATTAAGGGAAAAAATGAGAAATTGAAGCTTCAAAATCTCATCGCCCCGATGGTGCAGTGCGTCTACGCGCTTGCACGGGCAATCACAAAGATTTCTGATGACGCGTTTAGCACGCAGAAATTGTACAATAAAATCAATTTGCTAGTGGTTTTTTTCCTTTCATATTGAAAAAACTTTGTTGTTGTTGTTGTTTCTTTAGAAAAATTCGTTAGAACAATTAATTGTTTCTAACTTTGACCTTAAGCTCGATAAACGATTTTAAACTGTCAAACAACTAGAATTTGTATTTAAAATCAAGTATGATTTAAACTATCAAACATTTAGAATTTGTATTTAAATCATATAAAGTCAACATAATAAACATAGAGGTCATTTAAGAAAAAACTTTAATCAAATGGTAGAGCTCGACCAAACGGAAACAGCTGAAAAACAAAATCAGCAAAAATTCTAAAAACAACTTCAGTAAACATGCTTTGTTAGTGCAGAATTCCAGCAGGCTGTTGGACTACATATAATATAGGCATAGAAACTAAAGTAAAAACAGAAATACAACAACAAATGTGGCATTATGAAATTAAGGGAAAAAATGAGAAATTGAAGCTTCAAAATCTCATCGCCCCGATGGTGCAGTGCGTCTACGCGCTTGCACGGGCAATCACAAAGATTTCTGATGACGCGTTTAGCACGCAGAAATTGTACAATAAAATCAATTTGCTAGTGGTTTTTTTCCTTTCATATTGAAAAAACTTTGTTGTTGTTGTTGTTTCTTTAGAAAAATTCGTTAGAACAATTAATTGTTTCTAACTTTGACCTTAAGCTCGATAAACGATTTTAAACTGTCAAACAACTAGAATTTGTATTTAAAATCAAGTATGATTTAAACTATCAAACATTTAGAATTTGTATTTAAATCATATAAAGTCAACATAATAAACATAGAGGTCATTTAAGAAAAAACTTTAATCAAATGGTAGAGCTCGACCAAACGGAAACAGCTGAAAAACAAAATCAGCAAAAATTCTAAAAACAACTTCAGTAAACATGCTTTGTTAGTGCAGAATTCCAGCAGGCTGTTGGACTACATATAATATAGGCATAGAAACTAAAGTAAAAACAGAAATACAACAACAAATGTGGCATTATGAAATTAAGGGAAAAAATGAGAAATTGAAGCTTCAAAATCTCATCGCCCCGATGGTGCAGTGCGTCTACGCGCTTGCACGGGCAATCACAAAGATTTCTGATGACGCGTTTAGCACGCAGAAATTGTACAATAAAATCAATTTGCTAGTGGTTTTTTTCCTTTCATATTGAAAAAACTTTGTTGTTGTTGTTGTTTCTTTAGAAAAATTCGTTAGAACAATTAATTGTTTCTAACTTTGACCTTAAGCTCGATAAACGATTTTAAACTGTCAAACAACTAGAATTTGTATTTAAAATCAAGTATGATTTAAACTATCAAACATTTAGAATTTGTATTTAAATCATATAAAGTCAACATAATAAACATAGAGGTCATTTAAGAAAAAACTTTAATCAAATGGTAGAGCTCGACCAAACGGAAACAGCTGAAAAACAAAATCAGCAAAAATTCTAAAAACAACTTCAGTAAACATGCTTTGTTAGTGCAGAATTCCAGCAGGCTGTTGGACTACATATAATATAGGCATAGAAACTAAAGTAAAAACAGAAATACAACAACAAATGTGGCATTATGAAATTAAGGGAAAAAATGAGAAATTGAAGCTTCAAAATCTCATCGCCCCGATGGTGCAGTGCGTCTACGCGCTTGCACGGGCAATCACAAAGATTTCTGATGACGCGTTTAGCACGCAGAAATTGTACAATAAAATCAATTTGCTAGTGGTTTTTTTCCTTTCATATTGAAAAAACTTTGTTGTTGTTGTTGTTTCTTTAGAAAAATTCGTTAGAACAATTAATTGTTTCTAACTTTGACCTTAAGCTCGATAAACGATTTTAAACTGTCAAACAACTAGAATTTGTATTTAAAATCAAGTATGATTTAAACTATCAAACATTTAGAATTTGTATTTAAATCATATAAAGTCAACATAATAAACATAGAGGTCATTTAAGAAAAAACTTTAATCAAATGGTAGAGCTCGACCAAACGGAAACAGCTGAAAAACAAAATCAGCAAAAATTCTAAAAACAACTTCAGTAAACATGCTTTGTTAGTGCAGAATTCCAGCAGGCTGTTGGACTACATATAATATAGGCATAGAAACTAAAGTAAAAACAGAAATACAACAACAAATGTGGCATTATGAAATTAAGGGAAAAAATGAGAAATTGAAGCTTCAAAATCTCATCGCCCCGATGGTGCAGTGCGTCTACGCGCTTGCACGGGCAATCACAAAGATTTCTGATGACGCGTTTAGCACGCAGAAATTGTACAATAAAATCAATTTGCTAGTGGTTTTTTTCCTTTCATATTGAAAAAACTTTGTTGTTGTTGTTGTTTCTTTAGAAAAATTCGTTAGAACAATTAATTGTTTCTAACTTTGACCTTAAGCTCGATAAACGATTTTAAACTGTCAAACAACTAGAATTTGTATTTAAAATCAAGTATGATTTAAACTATCAAACATTTAGAATTTGTATTTAAATCATATAAAGTCAACATAATAAACATAGAGGTCATTTAAGAAAAAACTTTAATCAAATGGTAGAGCTCGACCAAACGGAAACAGCTGAAAAACAAAATCAGCAAAAATTCTAAAAACAACTTCAGTAAACATGCTTTGTTAGTGCAGAATTCCAGCAGGCTGTTGGACTACATATAATATAGGCATAGAAACTAAAGTAAAAACAGAAATACAACAACAAATGTGGCATTATGAAATTAAGGGAAAAAATGAGAAATTGAAGCTTCAAAATCTCATCGCCCCGATGGTGCAGTGCGTCTACGCGCTTGCACGGGCAATCACAAAGATTTCTGATGACGCGTTTAGCACGCAGAAATTGTACAATAAAATCAATTTGCTAGTGGTTTTTTTTCCTTTCATATTGAAAAAACTTTGTTGTTGTTGTTGTTTCTTTAGAAAAATTCGTTAGAACAATTAATTGTTTCTAACTTTGACCTTAAGCTCGATAAACGATTTTAAACTGTCAAACAACTAGAATTTGTATTTAAAATCAAGTATGATTTAAACTATCAAACATTTAGAATTTGTATTTAAATCATATAAAGTCAACATAATAAACATAGAGGTCATTTAAGAAAAAACTTTAATCAAATGGTAGAGCTCGACCAAACGGAAACAGCTGAAAAACAAAATCAGCAAAAATTCTAAAAACAACTTCAGTAAACATGCTTTGTTAGTGCAGAATTCCAGCAGGCTGTTGGACTACATATAATATAGGCATAGAAACTAAAGTAAAAACAGAAATACAACAACAAATGTGGCATTATGAAATTAAGGGAAAAAATGAGAAATTGAAGCTTCAAAATCTCATCGCCCCGATGGTGCAGTGCGTCTACGCGCTTGCACGGGCAATCACAAAGATTTCTGATGACGCGTTTAGCACGCAGAAATTGTACAATAAAATCAATTTGCTAGTGGTTTTTTTCCTTTCATATTGAAAAAACTTTGTTGTTGTTGTTGTTTCTTTAGAAAAATTCGTTAGAACAATTAATTGTTTCTAACTTTGACCTTAAGCTCGATAAACGATTTTAAACTGTCAAACAACTAGAATTTGTATTTAAAATCAAGTATGATTTAAACTATCAAACATTTAGAATTTGTATTTAAATCATATAAAGTCAACATAATAAACATAGAGGTCATTTAAGAAAAAACTTTAATTTTTAAGGATTTTGAAAATTTTTCTTTTATTTTCACACACAAAATCTGGGTACTCTCTTGGTTTATGCTGTTACAAGTTAATTACACATTCCTATGGCTGAACAAGTGAACGTAAAATCTAAAAAGTGACATTATAGCTACGCCTTTGTTTTGCTCTGTCTAAGGTATATATAAGAAGGTAGTGTTGGTAAATATAATTCTCTCTTGTGGTGGGTACCATAGCTGTCAAATTCAGCGGTTTACGAACAAAAAGCAAACAATAAAACTGGCCGATTGGAATTGTGTTGTGAATTTTTGTGATTTAAATTGACTGAATTAAATGCCAAGAAATTGTGCAATTTTTCGAAAGCCTTTTCAAAAAGAAAATGGCTCATCTTTACTTGTGCCTCGTGCAGAAAGACGCAATCGCTGGAAAGTTGCTTGTTTCACAATATTTTCACAATCAGTTGTTTATCATCTGTCTTCAATGTGTTCAAGCCAGGGATGGAAGTGAAGGAAGTTAGGTGTAAACGATTTTCCTTATTTCTTTACTATTAAGATAGGTATTGACTTCATTTAGAAACAGTTTAACAGAAAAGTAACTGGAACAATAAACTGGTCTTTAAGTACAATAAAATTGATTTTTATTCAATTATAAATAAGGTTTGAAATAATTATTTAAGCTATTGGAAAGATATAAAATTTTTGGATTTTAGCCACCTCGTTTTTGGAAGTTAGAGTTTTTAAAAATTATTTATTTTTTTCTAAATTCTTATTTAAATACTTTCTGATGAAATTATGTAACAAATATATAAAAACAATAACAGGTTTGCAGATATCATGCTTTTAAAAAATGAATTTATGAAAAATGTGTCAACAATCGGACCATGTATTTGGAGGTGGCTAAGGATCTAAAGGTAGCACAAGATAGACTGAGTGAATACGAAGATTTGTTTAAAACACTTTAAAATTATGGATGAAGCTTACAATTCTCCAAAACGTAAACGTTCAAACAAAAATCTTTCGTAGTTCAGCTAAAACTACTGATATAGCCATGCCATCGCCCAATAATAATACTGTTCTACCTTCTACTGTAACTGTTTTCCCTAATGTCAACATACAGCTTGAAGATCAATCAATTGGAGCTGTCAATATTGATTAAATGACTGATAATATCGCACCAACTAAGGTCGCTGCGTCAGCTGATCAGATTTCTCCTTCTGTTGAAGCTATACCAATCACAGCAGTATCAAAGCCCCTGTTCATAAAGAACTTGTGATTATTGAGCCTGCAAAATCTATATTTGTTTCTCGTTTTGCAGCTGATACATCCGGTGAAGACGTGTTATTTTATATAAACTCTAAGTTGAATGTTGTAAATAAAAATATCTCTGTTTACAAATTCAATTTTTCATACGAGCGTGTTACGTCCTCTTTTAAAATATCTTTGCCTGGTGATCTTTTTCACAAGGTATTGGATCAAAAGTTTTGGAATGACAATACGATGGTGCATGAATTTATTTCTAAATCTCGGCCTACAACTTTCTTAGTTACTTTATCGGTTCTTAACAAGAATCAAAAAAACTAAATTGTTGCTTTCAGTTCCTTATCCTTTATCAAAACGTTCGTGGCATTAACACAAAACTAAATAATATATTAATTTTGAGTCACAACCTTCACTTTAATATAATTGCTTTTAGTGAGACTTGGCTGAAACCTAACACTCTAAATACTGAAATTCTGTGCAACAAATTTAGCATATACCGCAAAGATAGAAACTCCATTCCTGGTATTTGCTCTAAAGGCGGGGGTGTGTTGATTGCAGTCAAAGCGACACATTTCTCCGAAGAGTTATTAATTCCAGAATCCTTGGACATTGAATTCTGTTGTGTTCATGTTAAGTTTGGTTCCTTGAGCCTTTTTATTACATGCTCATATATTCCTCCCCTTTCTACCTTAGAAGTTTATAGCAAACATTTCGCTTCTATTAGTAAAGTTTGCTCAAAACTGCAATCTAATGATCATATTTTAATAACTGGTGATTATAACCTGCCAATCGTTTCTTGGAACTACTGTTCTGAAATTCCTGGAATATTTTTACCTTCGCCTGAAAGTTCATCCGATAATTATTTTTTAAACGAGCTCTCAACCCAACTTAACTGCATCTTTAACAAAAATAATCGTTTGCTTGATCTGGTGTTTTTTGATGACAGCAATATCGCTTCTGTGTCTAAATCAGATCCTCTAGTTACACCCGAAGATTCTCATCATCCAACATTAGAAATTATTTTAAATTTTCCAAAACTATGATTCTCAACCACCTATTGAGTTTAACTTTAAAAAAACAAACTACGTGATTTTGAAGAATAACTTGTACAATATAAACTGGAATTCTATTCTAAATATTAATACAAAAAGTTTATCTTCTCAGGGCCAATTTTTCAGTGAGTTTAAGCTCTAGTCAAGTTAAGCCGAGATTAACTCACCAAAATTTGACGTTTAAGCTCGGTTTAACTAGATATTTTAGCATTCGTTGAAGTTACATTGACTTAAATTGTCATGTAATGTGTTTCTTTTTTGCCTAAACAAAGTTTAAACGTCCAATTTTGGTGAGTTAAGTTCGGTTTAATTTGACTAGAGTTTAAACTCGCACTGAAAAATTGACCCTCAGAGTCTCGATGATGCGGTGTATGCTTTTAATAGAACGCTCAATGATTGTTTTCTAAAAGCTGTTCCGCAAAGGAAAGCCTCTTTGACATCGGGTCCGGTATGGTATACAAATGAATTAAGAAAAATGAGGAACTTGAAATCTAAATACTATAAAAAATATCAAAAAACACATAACATATGCGATTTTGGATGCTATACCTGGATTAAATACAGTTACCAACAGCTATGCAAACAATCCTATAATATCTACTTAACAAAAGTAAAATTAAACATCAAATCTGATGCTAAATCCATCTGGAACTTTGTTAACACAAAACGTAAGATTGATTCCTATCCTTCTTTTATGAAGTATAATTCTGTTGAGTCTGATAATGATAATAGTATTTGCAATCTTTTTTCTGGCTTTTTCAAGACGACTTATTCATCATCGTCCTATGATTATTTAAGTTATCCTTTCAGTATTCAATCAGGGGAATAAATCAGGGGGCATAAATCCGGAAATAGGTCTTTAATTGATAACTACCGTGGCATCGCAAAATTAAGCGCTTTGCCTAAACTTTTAGAGGCAATTATTACATCACGACTATCGCATAGCGTTACATCTTTAATGTCTCCTTTCCAGCATGGATTTCTTTCTGGAAAATCCACTGTTACTAACCTTCTTGAACTTACATTAAAAAACTATAGAAAATTTTGGAAAAGGCATGCAGACTGATGTTATTTACACGGATTTTAGCAAAGTTTTTGACGTTGTAAATCACAAACTATTGATCTTAAAATTACATCTTTTTGGATTTCCTATACCGTTGGTAAAGTGGATTGAATCTTACTTAAGCAATAGAACACAATCTGTTCTTTTTAAGTTCAAGAAATCACATGAGTTTTCTGTTACTTCAGGAGTACCTCAAGGAAGTCATCTTGAACCCCTTCTGTTTCTACTTTTTATAAACGATTTGCCGTCTGTCATAATGCATTCTAGCATCTTAATGTTTGCTGACGACGTCAAACTCTTCCTTTCTTTTAAAAATGATAATGAAGCTGTATTTTTGCAAGCCGACATTGATCATCTTCATAGCTGGTGCAAAACGAACCGTATGAACCTCAACATGAAGAAATGCAAGCATATGTCTTTCTCGCGCAAACCACCAATTAAATGTAACTTCAAAATTTGTGGTTATCCATTGGAGTCCTTAGATAGTTTCAATGATCTTGGAGTTACAATGGATCCTAAACTACGCTTTAATATTCATGTAAATAAAATAATAAATAGAGCAAATAGTACTTTAGGATTTATTAAACGTTGGGCAAAAGAGTTTAATGATCCATTCATAACGAAAACCTTATTCACTTCCCTAGTGCGGCCTATCTTAGAATACGCTTCAGTTGTATGGTGCCCACGATACGGTTGTTACATAGACGACATTGAATCAGTGCACATGAACTTTTGTAGAACTAATTATTTCCAAAATTAACCTCTTAGAAGCGCTTGCGGTAATTTTAATTTTAAACTCAAGCAAACATAAAATTATAGATTACCTGCAGTACCGTCGTTGATTATGATTAAGTTATCTCAAACATATATCTGATGCATCTGGTGATATTTGTAAACACATTAATATAACAATCTAAATGGATAAATAGACCTAAGCCTAAAATGGATAATTTTGGTGTATGAACATCTAAATAATCTGAATGGACTAAACCTGGGATCTTCAATTGCCTTATATCTTCACGATAAATGTGACTACATTTCCTATACCGTTCGCAACTGCTTTTCTTTGTTTTATGAAAATTCGTTTGGTGAAGTTGACCTTATTTGTCGAGTAACCACCCTGTCAAGCCAGGATTCCACCGGCTTCAGGAAGACAGAACGATATGTATTATATATATACCTATTGGAGTGGTGTTTTATTAGGTATGAGACCACGACTCCGCCGATGTCCGGATACACAAATTGTTGCTAACTTGACCTTGTTTGTCTTGAAAACGCAACCCTGCTATGCTGTCTGATATTATCGATTTGACTTAACTTTTTTTTTATTTTTTATTTTTATACTTTAAGCAATTTATTAAAACTTTTTAGTTAGTTAATAATTCATGATTTCAATCAAAATCATACTTTATATTTTTAAATTGTATTAAATATCTTATTTTATAATTTTAAATTTGCTATTAAACCTGTAAAGGCTTAGCAATCAAATAAATAAATAAAAATAAATAAATAAATGTATCTCCGAAGACGCACATTTTAAAAAATTTTATTTAGTTTTATATTAAGTATAACTAATTTGCAATACATTGATAAAATTTTGAGTGTCTTTTGCTTTGTTTTTTTTATTTATTTTTTTTTATTTAATACATTTTAATACAAGAAATAATGCAAAAAGCACTAAATATATAAAAAATAAAGAGTTTTAAAATGTGCGTTTTCAAATCCTATAATTTTGTAAATTACGAGTTTTCTATAGACTTTGTAATGAAATTTTCTATCAGATGGAAGGGCTAACTTTTTATCAACCATAAAATTATTTTCAGATTTAGGGCTTTAAAAAAAAAAAAACGAAAAAACGGCTTTTTAACTACATTCGATCATAGCAACCATACCACTGACACTATTGGCACATTTTGCGCCTTAAAATTTTTGTCTGACTATCCTCTACAACATATAACCATTCATTGGAAGAAAATAAAAGTTTTTACAAGCGTTTATGTATAGTATTGCTCTCAACAGTGGATTTTTTTAATTTTGCCATTTATATGAAAAATTTGGGCCAATCGAAAAAACCATTACAATATTTGAATTTGATGAAAAATTGCACTATAAAAAATGTTATCGCTGTTTGTTATGGTGAAAGTTTTCCAAAATTTTTGGATTTAGTGTAAATATGTTCAAGTAACTTTACTAGCAATGATAAGAATAAAGAAATGTCAAAATAAGCAACTTGAAGCAAAAAATTGAAAATTACATTAATTACGTTAAATATTCAAATGACATTAAATATGCAAATTGAATTTTTTAACTTCAAGAAATTAAAATAGTCCGAAATGAAAACGCACGTGCCTAAACTCTCACCTGATCTCGAAAGTACCAAAAATAGCACAGTTGTACCTATTGTTCCATCCCTGGTTCCAGCTCTTATTCATTGTCTTTTACGTTCTTCTTATTTTTGACAGCTACGGTATCCACCTCTCTTTTACGACTCTACCATGTTGAATATACCTTGGCTCTGTCGTTTCTTGCTCTCCGAATTGCATCTACTCATGCAAAAATTAGAGAAAATATACGCATTTCGGAGAGACAGACTGCCGAAACTGTCAAAACGAAGTTGAAAGCTCATGGAAAATCTGAAAATGATGAAAAAGCGAAAATTGGCCGCATTCAGTGGAGTCAACTGTTGTGAACTGTTAGAGTAGCGATACCTTAGTAAGCGATGTTTTTCTCTGAATTTTTTGTTACTCTAACTGTCTGACCAGAATCATGTCGTTGTCGTTGTCGTGTCGGCAGGCAGACCGCTGACAGAGACAATGCAAACCTTACGGGAGAAAATTGCGGCAGAATACGACAACGAAAACGCCAAGATTTTGACTTTGTCGTTTATTTGACAGCTCTCTCAGCTTCTCTCTAAAAATATTGTCATATTTTAACAAAATTTGAAGAATCTGTCAACCAATGTAGCGAGTAAAAAGTGTTCCAACTTGCTCTAATAATGATAGGAGTAGCCTTCAGTTGAAAATGCAGTAAATTTATATGAAGAGTATTGCAAAAAGTAGTGAAATAAATGGAAGAGGAGTAATTATTAGTTCAATCGGAGTACGATGAGAACACTGAAGCCAGATTGAACTGAGTGCCAGAACTGAAATGCCAGATTGAACAAAAGCAAAACGACAAAGCCAACGTTACAATTCTGGGCCAACTCTTAGCGATTCTCTCTCAACGACACGACAACGACATGATTCTGGTCAGACAGTAAACGTTAAAAAGTTGAAAATTATTTAATTTGATAATTATAATTGCTTCATTATGTAAATAACTTAATTGCAAATGTGCCTCCAGGAATTTTGCGATAACAGTCAGCAACCAACTGTTAACTCTGCTGAATGCGGCTATTGATTTCCTTTTGTTATCATTCGCAAAAATCTGACTTTGATATTTTTGGATATGAGAAAGAGAACGCAGTCTGGAATGCAGCTACTTTCTCTAGTTCTGCCATGCATCTACCTGATTATTCTACCATGCTACAAGCAAGCTTTTAAATTTTTTTCTAATACGTGAATCAATATTTTTAAAGATTTTATTTTTTAATATTTTTAAAGATAAAAAATTTGATTTAAAGTAAAAATGAAAAATTAGTTATTTTCAACAAATAACATTATTTGGAAAAACAAAGAGAACTTAATTTGAAAAAACAGTTGTAAGGTTACCACATATATACTTTTATTAAAGCCAATACTTTTATGATCTAACTAACAATGTTAAATAAATAGTAAAACAATGCTTAAATGAATAAATATTTGCATTTATATTTACTTCGCTTCTCGATCACTGCCACTAAATCAAAGTGATATTGTTTCGCAAATATCGCCTGTCGAAAGTGTTACAACATACCGACTTTCGATAATTTCGAAAAACTTCGCAAATTTCGAAGTTAAACAAATGACTAATTTTATTTGTTTTACTTAAACTTTACTTAAACTTAGTTTTACTTACTTTTACTTACTTTTATGTTTTTTTGGGAAATCGAGTTTAAAGATTCGAATGGCCAAGAAAAATCGAAAAATCTATAGATGGTGCATGCCTTCATAATACACAGTTAAAATCTGGTTCCCGGTGCTCAACATAAACATTAAAAAAATAATTTTTTTGCAATCATTTAACGATTTTTGCTAGAAAATTGTATTAAATAATTGCCAAAATTTTTAAAAAATCTGTATCTTAAAATATTTTTCATACATGCACAGCTAAAATATGCACATACATACATGTGTATTTTTGCATACATACACAGAAAAATGTGCACATTGGCTTCTTTGGCATGAAGAAAATGAAAGATTATGAAAATTTTGTGCATGCGACTCTGAAAAACTTTGCAAAATATAATTGCAAAATTCTTCTTGCAATTTGTTTGTAAAAGCCTTACCAATATTTTGAATTAATTATTATAATTAAGGTCAAAGGTCAACATTTTATGATTTCTTCTAATTTGAATTGGATTTTCTTGTTTTGAGGCGATATTCATTGCATTAAAATGCATCAGATGCAATTAAAAATTCAAAACCGATTTTTTTTTCACATTAGCGTTTTTGGCATGAAGAGAACCAGAAAATTATGGGCGACATGCTACAATGATACTAAAATAAATTTAGCTGCTACTGAAATAAAAAAACATTTTTAACAAAAAAACAACTTCAAAGTAAAAAAAATTTAAATTACTTTTCACATTAATTCTTGGTCAATTTGATAATTTATTTATGCATATTATTATATTGGAAATCTTATTATTGTAATTTTTTCTATTTTGTATTATTATCATATATGTATTAATTTCTCCATGAATAAAAAACCTTTAAAGCCGGAGCGTTTATTTTATAAAAGTCTGATTATGTAAGCGCCGACTTTAAAGGTTTTTATTCATGGGAAAGTTATTATATATATGATAATAATACAAAATAGAAAAAAAGTTATAAAAATAAGATTTCCAATTTAATACTACATATATATAAATAAATTATCAAATTTGACCAAGAATTAATCTGAAAAGTAATTTAAAACTATTTTTTACTTTAAAGTGTTTTTGAAGTTGGTTTTTCTTTGTTAAAAATTTTTTATTTCTTCCTTTTTAGAGATTATGATAACAATTTTTCCCATTCTTGTAACGGATTTCCGTACCGTAGTGTCAACATTAACTGAGAAACAGTATTTGTCTTATATTGCCTCGCCCTTTTGTCCAATAACGCCCACTTTCTTGACCGTAAATTTTCATAATTATGCCTACTCCTGTACCTAATTTCAGTATCCTAGTGTCAATATTATTCGAGTTACGGCGTTTTTCTAATATTGCCACGCCTTTGTCGAACAACGCCCACTTTTTTAACCGTAATTTATAATAATTGTTCCAACCTCTGTACCAATTTTCAGTACCCTAGTGTCAATATTAACTGAGATACAGTATGTTTCTTATATTGCCACGCCCTTTTGTCCAATAACACCCACTTTCTTGACCGTACATTTTCATAATAATGTCTACCCCTCTACCTAATTTCAGTATCCTAGTGTCAATATTATTCGAGTTACGGCGTTTTTCTAATATTGCCACGCCTTTGCCGAACAACACCCTATTTTTTTAACCGTAATTTGTAATAATTGTTCCAATCCCTGCACCAATTTCCAGTACCGTAGTGTCAATATTAACTGAGATACAGTATTTTTCTTATATTGCCACGCCCTTTTGTCCAACAAAGCCCCCTTTCTTGACAGTAAATTTTAATAATTATGGCTACCCCTTTACCTAATTTCAGTACCCTAGTGTTAATATTATTTGAGTTACGGCGATTTTATAATATTGCCAAACCCTTTATCGAATAACGCCCACTTTTTTCAACATAACTTTTAATATTGTGCCTACCCCTGTACTAAGTTTCAGAACTCTAGTGTTAATATTATTCGATATAAAATTTTTTCTTATATTGCCACGCCCTGTGTCGAATATCGCCCACTTTTTTAAGTCAGGCACCTCCGCGTCTAATATTTCTATCTATTGACAAAAAATTTTGGCGATCGGGCAAGTACTTTAGGATTTATCGATGCACAGGGTTGCCCATATTCGACGGACCCATCTTTTTTTTTAAAAAATCAAAGAAAAAAATAAAAATTTGGCGGTTGGCAATCTTAATCATTTAATTTGTTCCAAGTAGATTTGTTTACATCAATTTTTGAATATGATATCTCTCAAATGGCCGCCTCTGGCGTTGATGGCGTATTGTGCCCTTTTTGCAGCATTTTCCATCGTTTTCGCCAACATTTCGGCCGGAATAGCGGCTATTTCTTCACGAATGTTGTCCTTGAGCTCTTCTACGGTCCTTGGCTTGTTAACGTAAACCTTTGACTTAAAATATCCTCACAAGAAGAAGTCAGGCGGCGTCAAATCGGGCGAACGCGGTGGCCAGTCCAAATCACCACTTTTCGACATCAAACGGCCCGGAAACGAATTTTTCTGAAAATCGATTGTTATGCGACTTGTGTGCGGTGGAGCGCCGTCTTGTTGAAACCAGAACTGCCTCATACGCTTTCGACGAATAATTGGCATCACAAAATTGGTCATCATGTCGCGATAACGCTCCTGGTTGATGGTAACAGCATGGCCATTTTCATTTTGGAAGAAAAACGGCCCAATGACCGTTTTCGCACTAACGCCGCACCAAACTGTGACTTTTTCGTCATGAAGAGGCACTTCTTGAATCTCCTGAGGATTGGTAAATACGGCAATTTTGCTTATTTACGGTCCCATTCAATGTGAAATGGGCTTCATCGGACATGATAATTTTGTTCCAAAATTCCTCGTCATCTTCGGCCATTTCGAAGACTCTTTCAGAGCGCTCGCGTGGCGTGTATTGTTCCATGGTAAAAATCTGCTTGGACTGACGCTTCAAACGCGGTATGTCATTAAGCGATCTGACATCTCTGTCGAAAGTTATGGCGTTGCCAGATGGGTCCGTCGAATATGGGCAACCCTGTACATACATTAAAAAAAAAAAGAAACCAACCAACTTGAGAACCTCCTCCTTTTTTAAAGCCGGTTAATGAGCCACTATTGAACATTTTTTGGTAAGGTGAGTCGAAGATCGTGCTTTATGGTGGCAAGAGGTCACGCCAATATGTCAGACTAACACCAAACTCTGAATACAATCAAAAATTCACAAAAAAATATATTAAGCATGGTGACTACAGTATCATGGTATGGGCGTGCTTTTATTATTTTACGGAGTTGAACCAATTTACTGAATTTGCTTCGATGCTGTGCCGCAGTAATTGCGAACAAAGACTAGGCAACTAGCAAAATACTAATTTCTTTAAACTGTATTTTTATTTTCCTTATTATATTACAGGTATGCAAAATAAAAGTTAATTTTTATGTTTTTTTATTGAAGAAAGCCGTACTACTATTTTTTGTTATCGTCTTTATTTAAGAATCGTTACAGTTTTTTAGTTATTTCCTACTAAAATGATTTTATTTGCAGAATTTTTTTTTGGGACAAAAGTTCCTTTACGCGGCTTGCGGATGGTGTGCTTTTTTAGAAACCGTCACGTATCACGAGTAGCAGACTACGCAACTCTCTCTTTCTCTCTCTCTATGTGTCGCTGTTTTTAACACGTAGAAATTTAGTTAAAACGCATTTGTTATTTTTATTTGTCTCTTTGTTTTAAATCATACGTGAGTATATTTATTGCAATTAAGTTTTAAGAAATGGAAACTGCAGCAATTGTGTCATATATTGAAATCGGATGTCAGAGTTTCAAAAATTTTTTTTGACACCAGGGTGGACCCTAAAAATGTTTTTTTTATGTCCAGTTTTCAATCCAACTTTTCAATGAATTCAAGCTCCATTCGATTAACATGTTTAATGTTCAATGCTCAACCCCTTGTTAAGTCATGAAACAAACATTGCTGCCAAAGGATTTTGTCTATTTTCATCTCTAACAGGAATTTCATATTTTAATTTTCAATAGATAAATAATTTTTCCCTAAAATATAAAATTAAATTGATTAATTCTTATTGACGAATTGATTTGATTGTTCATGCCTTGCAAAAATTATAAAAAATAAAAAAAATAAAACCACACAGATTTTATTTTGAATTACGTTCAGAGTTGAAGAAAAAAGCCCCCCGACCGCACCCCTTTTTTTCTTAGTATCTTGTTTAGACAATAAATTGTTTCGAAAATAAAAAATAAAAGACCTCAATAACAAAAGCATGTATTTTTGTTTCCTCATTTGCGGTGCACTATTATTATTTTGACCGCAGCTGTAAGTATGTGAAAAAACATAAATAAAATTAGATATGAATTTCTAGATTTTATAAATTAGTTGAACTTTTATTGATCAGTAAAATAAGTCAAAAAAGAGTCGTTCTTGGTAATAGTCGGTGCACAGCTGGTAACCGTTTTAATCGCTTTACTAGCATCGAAATGCAATTTAGTCAGCTTAGTGCCAAGCTAACTTTCACATTTAAAGAATATTAACTCTAAAGAAAAATTCCTGCAGAGATAACATGTAGAAGCTAAGTACATTGTAGATAATATCTTATGTCTATTCTAAGTGAGAATTATTATTAATGAAAAATCCGTCAAATCATGTGTTATTTAGAACAAAATTAATTCTAATACGTAAAACAATTTGATGTATTCTATTGTCTAAACATACCTACAGTAAAAATGGCATCATTTCAAAATTAACCAGAACTAACCTGCATTTCCTTTGCCAGCTTTCATGCGCTTTCTAGCCAGCAAAGCACGCATCATTGACTGCACTTTGATGACTTTCTTAACTTGGAGTTCATACAAACTAAAGAAAAATTAGAAATTAAAATCAATAAACATCAATTTAAGCAGCAAGCGACTTTAACTTACCGTGATAAGAACTCGTCATTATAATAACGCAAAAATACTTTCGATTTACCAAGATCCCAGCCCTCCATCTTAAGACGAACCATTAGAAGACGGCAGTTGTCCTTGCTTATGTCGACAGTTTCGTCAAAATCAAAAGCCAAAAATTGATAACTGAAATTAATCTGATTAGAGTAAATAGAGTTTATAAAACCACTATACTAAAGTTTACCGCTTAAGGAATTCCTGAAATGAGATACGGCAAGAATAGCCCTTTTGTCGTCCGATCACTGTGTCCAATACACCAAGAGCCTTCATTTGCTGCTGTACCATGTCAGAGTGGAAAGCACGTGGCTTGTACTCCAAGTCAGCGCGAATACAGCGTATAAAATGCACACCCAGGTTGGAACTTTGACTTAAAATCTTCAGCAAAGTCAGGCAGGTGTAACGGAAGTTGGCTGCCAAAGTTCGCAAATTGTTGACTTGAGAAATGCAACCAGCCGTAATAGTATTCAGAGCCTATGAAAGAAATACAACATAAAGCAAACACAGGGGTAAATGAGGCTTACATAAGATTTTCGTTGCGGATCATCGGGCTTGTGTTGAACATTCTCGAACGGCATGGTTAGATTTCCAGCTTTCGTCAGCTGATTGGTAAACATCAACATGATGTTCTCATCTAAAGATGATCGGAAGGCTTCAATCATTTCTGGGGGAACAAAATCGCGATTGATATCGGTAAAGGCTCTAGTGTCATAAATGATGCGTCCAGTATAGTGAGCTACGGAAATTTCGGTGGCCGTGTGTTTCTTCACAAACTGACTGTGCTTTTCCACCACGCGATCTTAGGTTGGTTTGAACGGATAGTTGAAAATAAGTAGTAATGTTTAATTCAGAACAAACAAACCCATTATCAAATCCTGGTCCTGACTTGTACGCGATGCATCATCAATAACGTAGAACAAGCCATCAGGTTTGGTCAGCAAATTGTCCAAAGCGGTTTTATTGTCATAGAAATTAAGATTTATGGTTGGTATATCCTCAGCTTCCTAAAAGTAGTGATTAATAAATTATAATTTTTGGAAATTGATTTTATATTGCATTGATTTAAGAACAAAAACGAATTGACACTTTAAGTCCTTGAAAGGACATTGACCTTATGATCCATTGTGTTGTGGGTGTTATTAAAGGATTTCACACAAATAATTGATTCAGGGAAATAACACTCAATGAAATAAGGCCCAAAATAAAAAACAAAATAAAGCAAAAAAAAAAATGAAATAACGCCCAAACTGAAAATGAAATAAGACCCAAAATATTTTGGGCTCACAAAAATGAAATAACGCCCAATATCAAAAATAAAATAAAGCCCAAAAAATGAAATAACGCCCAAACCAAAAAATATGACCAAAAAATCTTTCTGGAAAAAAATTGGAAACATTTTACCTTAAGCAAAAATGATTTTTTTCAAAATGTGTATTTGGAGCTAAAAAAGCGAAAGTTAAAGGTCGCTCTCAAGTCGTTTAGAAGTGATAGGGGTCAAAAGTTAGAAAAATGGATCCAAAAACATTTTTTTAAATTTTTTTACAAATCTATGGGTATCAAAAGAAAAGAAATATGCGAATATCTATTTAGCGAGGTATTAAATATAAAAAGTCCAACACCGGCTTCGCTGTCTACAATACTTCTGGATATAATTATCTATTTAATAGGTGGCCTTCGGCCACTGCTTAGAGATTCCAACCCTCAGTAAGTCCATCACCGGCTTCGCTGCATACAGTACTTCTGAATTGAATTTGAAATTGACTTAACATTTTGATGCCAAATAAAAAGAGTCATATCTTAAGAGAATAATAAAGAGAATAATAAAGAAGTAACGCCCCAAACAGAAAAATTAAATAAAGCCCAATTACAATGAAATAACTCCCAGTTAGTTAGTTTATAGTGAGCCCATGTGCACCGCGACCCATGGGATCTATTGTGCATGCCCTTAATTAACACTCCAGATTTAGGCTTTTTATATATTTTAGCACTGTCTCTGGCTTGGTGTTCCAAATTGTGGACGGGGGCATTACTTCCCTCCAAAATGGAGGCGTCTTAGGCTATGGGTTGCCGGACATTCACATAGAATGTGTTCGGGTTGTAGAATCAGAAACGTCTGATTCAGAAAGACCCATCTTTTTGACCTGTGAAGAAACTGGTGAGAATTCTAAGGACTGCTTTGGTAAGCTTCAGTAAATCTTTGGATTTTGCTTTACTTAGAGTTCAAAATTTCTTAGATTGCCTTTGTCCATTAGTGTTGTTCCAGTGGCACTGAAATTTCTTATGTTCCCACATTCTAATTTTTTCTAGAATGTATTTTGGTAAGCTACAGAATGGTTCAGGTCCTATAAGAGTTCGAGACGCTCCTCTTTTGGCAAGGCAGTCCGCCCTTTCGTTATCCTCGAATCCTTCGTGACCTGGAACCCACCATAATTCTATTTTGTTGCTTTGTCCCAGCGTATTTAAATGCTCTACGCAGTTGGAGACCAGTCTTGGTTCAAGTTAGTAGGCTTGAAGGGCTTTTAAAGCCGCTTGACTATCTGAAAGTATGTAGATATCAGCCCCCTTTGAATTCCTGCGGAGACATTCTCTGACACAATATATACTTGGGACCATATATCTCCGCTCCCGTTACTCCATTTTCGAATTTTGACCCATCAGTTTACCATATCTGTGAGCCAGGATCAACTGTGAAGCTATCATTCCTCCCTAGTTGCCTATTAGGTATAACGACCTTGTAGCGTTTTGTGACGGCAGCATACTGTCGGGAATTTTTTAAAAAGGGGTCATTTTCGAAGGTTTTTAGTATCTTCATGTGACCCGCAAAATTCCCTGCCTTGTAATCACCGATTTCCTCCTTTTTTAGTGCACTTAAACATGCCTCTTTTTCGATAATGATCGTTAAAGGGGGTAGCCCTATTATTACATTCAGAGCTTCAGATGGGCACGTTCTCATTGCCCCAGTGATAACGCCCAAATGTTTGGAAAATTTTTGGTCTTTCTTTTATTTTTTATTTTGGGCGTTATTTCATTGGGCGTTATTTCCCTGAACCCAAACAATTGAGAATTAAACCTACGAGTTTTATGTCTACGAGCTAATATTCTCAAGAAGTTTTACTGAGAACTTTTTACTCTCTGCAGTGTATCATTGTTTGCAGAAATGCCACCTCTTTGAACATTATATTTATCCAATTGAACATTCTGTCTCAGATGGGAATTGAATCTGGGCAACGATGGTTATGTAGCATTCAGGCCTCGCACTTTAACTACCATGCCAAGGCCACCACCAAAATTAGTAGTGGAAAAAATGCGTTGGTTCTTTTTTTATGTACATAAACTTAAAATAAGTAAATTTTTGTAATATTGAAATACTCTCAACGAATTTACTTATTTTGTATCTTCCAGCTGTAGTAAGAGAATGAGTCGATTGCTAATCTATACCGAAGAACATATTAACATTCTTGGACACTTATTGCCCTCCAGAATCAAAAAGTTTAAATAAAAGTCAGGGGATAATGTCTTTACAAAAGATAACGGCCCGAAGCACAAACCCAAAGTAACGTTAGTTGCATATTTGCATAGATTTTTGGTTTCAAAACTAACACGTTCAGAGAGAAGACATCAATCCTATTGACAATTTGTTTAAATTTTGTAAAAAAAGAAAGTTTATCTACAAATCTGTACCTTACAACCTTTATTAGCTTTAGATAAAGTATTAAAAAAAGTGCTTCTAACAGCTCTATTCTGCTGAGTTGGCAAAGCTCACAACAGCACAGTGGTACTCGTAAATGGACACATGACGTTACCAATTATTTCTTAAATACAACGTAGCTGCGAGTTCTCCAAAGCCTGTTTGCACTTCTCTATTACATTCGTTCGGACATGGTCGCTAAAACACTGATGACATTTATCTTACATACTAAGCGAAGATAGGAGTAGCTGTGCTATACTGCTTCTGTCGCACAAGATAGGAGAGAATAAAAAAATTGACCAAAAATCCTCTCTTTGCTAAAAACACACCGAAAACGAAAGAGAATCCACCGAAAAGAAATAAAAGAAAGCACATGATTTGGTAATTTAGTTTCTTTAGTTACTGCCAACAAATGTACAAAAAGTGGCCTGGTTGAACTATATCCTCGCCCACTTTTTAGAAAATCATAAAATTGACTTCTAGGCCGATTGCAGATTTTTTCGACTGTTTTATACACTCGAGAAATTAGAGAAAAATATGTGGTCACACCTACTTTAACCAAGTGCTAGGGGTGCAAGTGGCGGTCACCAGGCCCGTAGAGAGCCAAGTTTGGGCCCCCAAGTTTGGATGTTACGACTTACGGCCCCCCTGAACATGTTTCCAACACAAATAAAACTGCAATTGGAAAAGTATAAACCAAGGCAAGCTGTTGCGAGATCTATGCGAAAATTATTATTTAGCTCTAATTTATTATTTATAGTACATAATGATCTTTAAGTCATGAACCGTGAAAAGCTTAACATATCCTATTGTCTATGTTGTCTGTATTAATTGTCTCTACCTAACGGCATTTATTTGTGATGTATTCCAAATAATTATAATCTACTGATGATTTTCATTATTATGTTAATATTTTTCTTCTTATTTCGGTTCCTTTTATTTTTTGTAAAAATCCGAATTTTGAGAGTTTTTATAAAACTATTGATTTTTAAGTATCACAAGTTAACAATTTTAAAAGGTTTGTATATTTGGTTAAAATGCTACTACAATTTTTAAGTGAAAGTGCCAATTTAGCACGTAAATACCCTTTCAGGAAGATTTCTGTATTTAAATTAACTGAAGAGAATTAAAAAATAAATAAAAAGGTTATAAGACAAACATTGTCAATTGTTCTTTTTACAAACATTGCCAAATTGACACTAGCATCATTTGAAGGTAAATTATCACAATCAACAAATTTTACTGATTATGTACATAAATATGCTCATTACTTTCAAAGTACTTCAAGCAAAATTTTTACGATCAGAATTATTCAAGGATTTTTCTAAAAACTGCATAATATCCAGAATATTATTGGACTTATTCAAAAAAGTTTAGAAAAAACCTAACTTTTATTATTTCGAAATTAAATGAATGTTGAGATTTTTTTAGTATGAATATTGAAAAAACGTACCTCTGAATAATGAAAGGTAGCTTTGAAACGAACTTATTTGATTTTTTGAAAAGGGCCTTGTCAGCACAGCACGTATAGTACAATTTTACTCGATTTTCGATTCAAATAACTCGATTTTTCTAGTAGCTCAAAATTACTATTAACTGGAATTTTTTTTTTCGAACATTTTCGATTTTCTTTAACTCAAAGTTTGATTTGTTTTGTTTTCTTACATGTTCTCATATTCACTCGCAATATTACATACCCAGCAGAAATTACGACATTAATGAAACTTAAAGCTGACGTCAATAATAAAAAAAGCAAAACCCTTTGTTTTTACAAGATAAAAGTCCAAGATAAAAAAGTTTATTTTTAAAAAGGTGGATAAAATCAACAAGAAATAGGTCAGAAATTTTGGAAATAATTTTTTTAAGAGCTTGTCACGTGGAAAAAAAAATGCAGCACACTTACTTTTTTTATAAGTAATTTGAGAAGGATCCGTGGGAAATGGCTGTAAAAGTACCAATTTCTATTATTGTGATATTTTGCTTTTATCTTATAAATATCATATAAGAGGCATTCACAATGTGGTGTATTCTCCCTTGTATTGTATATTTTTGATTAATTTGATATTTGTATTCTTTGTAAATTTCTTTGTGTATTAGATCAGCTGATCCCAAAAGCATTTCTACTCAGCATGGAGGAAGCTACTGGCAAAGCTGTGAGTTTCGTTTCAATTTTTGTATGATTTCCTTTAGTTAAATTATGTTTTAAATTAATATTTCCAACCAAAAGAACATCACTGATCTTTTATCAGCTGATTTTAAAAAATATAATACTTTAGAGAAGGTTCGTTCATAATAAGTTGCAAGTATTATAAATTTTGTAAAAATTTTTCACAAATACACTACATCGTGATTTTATTCGGAAGTTAAAGAGGAATATTTTAAACTTACAGATACAAGTAGATAATTTGTAGATTATATGTGGATCAGAATTCGTAAAAAATATAATTTTATCGGCTATTTTTTTTTTTTTAATGAAAATACGATAAATTGGTAGCTATTGGTATTATACCAAAGACTAGTATTAATAGCACAATTATTTATCGAAAAATCGAGTCGAAATTTTTTTATTTTATCTGTATCTTAGTAACCGTTCGACCGATTTTCATAAAACTAGTGTACATTATTAAGGGAAATTTATAATTATTAATATTTTTTCTGCATCGATTTGAACAACATTTGTTGTTTAATAACTAACTATTTAAAACCAATTGTAATAAAACAATGTTCGAGAACATGGAAAGATCTGAAAAAACAACAAATTTTACTCAAAGTATGATTGAATACACAAAGTTAGGTACAAAATTTTTAAAGTGTGATTTTTTTTTAGTTTAGAAGTTATGGCTATTTGAACTTAACGTTTCATAACGTTTATGCCAGCTCGCTCACTCAGCGTCCGCAAACGTTTTAAGGATGTATAAAAACTACGCATGTGGGTTATTTATATTTGTAAATTTGATGTGAACAGATTTTGTTAGTTGTTATTTTAAAATAGTTCATAATAAATTTTATTTGTTATATTAGTTTTACAAGTTATACAAGTTTTAAAATATATAAATACTCGCGATTTTTTTGAAGACTCTTCTACTGTGATCGGCTATAAGTTTTTCGTGCACTAAGTTCTTATGAGTGTTCTCAAAACTTTTTACGTTCTGATCCAATAGGAAATGAAAACATATTTTTGAAGCATGGAATATCGAAAAACAAAAGAAGGGGCTCAAGATCAAACAAAAATCAGTAATAAAAAACATAACATAGCATAACATAACATAACATATCATAACATAACATAACATAACATAACATAACATAACATAACATAACATAACATAACATAACATAACATAACATAACATAACATAACATAACATAACATAACATAACATAACATAACATAACATAACATAACATAACATAACATAACATAACATAACATAACATAACATAACATAACATAACATAACATAACATAACATAACATAACATAACATAACATAACATAACATAACATAACATAACATAACATAACATAACATAACATAACATAACATAACATAACATAACATAACATAACATAACATAACATAACATAACATAACATAACATAACATAACATAACATAACATAACATAACATAACATAACATAACATAACATAACATAACATAACATAACATAACATAACATAACATAACATAACATAACATAACATAACATAACATAACATAACATAACATAACATAACATAACATAACATAACATAACATAACATAACATAACATAACATAACATAACATAACATAACATAACATAACATAACATAACATAACATAACATAACATAACATAACATAACATAACATAACATAACATAACATAACATAACATAACATAACATAACATAACATAACATAACATAACATAACATAACATAACATAACATAACATAACATAACATAACATAACATAACATAACATAACATAACATAACATAACATAACATAACATAACATAACATAACATAACATAACATAACATAACATAACATAACATAACATAACATAACATAACATAACATAACATAACATAACATAACATAACATAACATAACATAACATAACATAACATAACATAACATAACATAACATAACATAACATAACATAACATAACATAACATAACATAACATAACATAACATAACATAACATAACATAACATAACATAACATAACATAACATAACATAACATAACATAACATAACATAACATAACATAACATAACATAACATAACATAACATAACATAACATAACATAACATAACATAACATAACATAACATAACATAACATAACATAACATAACATAACATAACATAACATAACATAACATAACATAACAAAAGTCAAAAAAATATTTTAGGTTGCAAATTTACAAATTTATGTATACAGAATCATAGCTAAGAATACAATTATTTCGAATTTAAAAGGACTTAGCAAAATCTTATTATTTGTGTATATCCCACGACTCCAAAATTTGGCTTTGAAAATTTATGAAATTTAATTTTCAAAGTTTAGTATACTACATATTCAAACAGGACATAAATTTTGATATTATGAATACGTAAAAAAATTTTAACACATATTTCACATTGTGCTGCATAACTTTTTTAATAAAATCGAAAGTAGAAACAAAATCTGCTATATCAATGTCTAATAAACAAAAAAAAAAAAAAAAACATTATGTTGATTTTATATGATTTAAATACAAAATCTAAATGTTTGATAGTTTAAATCATACTTGTATGATCATCATCATCATACAAATTCTAAATATTTGATAGTTTAAATCATACTTGTATGATCATCATCATCATACTTGTATGATTTAGACTAGCAAACATTTAGAATTTGTAGTTAATAATATAAAATCAACATAATAAATAACAAGGTCATTTAGAAAAAACTTTAATTAAAAAAAAAATACAAATTAAAGATTTGTAAAAAATCTAAAACAAATTTTTATTTTCATTTATTTAATTTATCTTAAAACAATGCTTTCTTAACTATTTCTAAAATTTGGTTTGCAACAATTCTCAAACACAGAAGCTATTTATATCTATAACACAGAAGAACTATTGATGCATAAAGACACTTCAAAGTATAATGGTCTTTAAACTTGATCCATTACGACGAACTAAAGCAAGAAGCGAGTACACCATCGGGAAAATGTAATTAAGGTGACCAATAAATTTGAATTTGGAATCAAATATAACCTCGAGATATTTAGTTTCTATATGGTATGATGTTAATAAGGGAAATGCTGACTTAGTGTAAGTAGAAAACATACATTTTTCGTGATTTAGAAGCAGACTATTTTCTTCGAACACCAATAAAAAAATAGCATTTTAGTCAAATTGTCATCCGCATATAAAAGACATTTAGAATTTTTTACTTATGTAGTTATATCTTTTATGAACAGAATAAATAGTAATGCACTCAATATGCTTCCTTGAGGAACACCAGAAGAAGCTACAAATGGTCTAAAAATTTCGTTTTCAATTCAAACATGGCTTATCCTATCACTCAAATATGATCTAAACCATCTTCATAAGTTAAAATGGAAACCTATTTTATCTATTTTTTTTGTTAGAATATCATAGGAAACTTTGACAAAGGCTTTAGAGTAGTCAGCGCAAATTGAGTCAACTTGATATCCCTTTCGAAAGGCAAAAATACAGTATTACGTAAATACGGTAAGGTTTGTAACCGTTGATCAACCAGGTACAAAAAGAGATATTAAGCACTTTACGACAAAATATAATTTTTCATTCACTATTGACTAAAACTGTTTGGATATAGAGGTAAGTTTTGATATCGGCCTACAATTTTCAATATTATTTTTATTCCCGAATTTGTATATTGGGTAAATAAATGTAACTTTCCAATCAGGAATAAATAACCCTGTGGATAGAAATTTATTGCAAATTAGCTGAAGGGTTTTGCTATGGACTTAACACAATTTTTTAAAAACAAACTCGATAAGCCATCTGAATCGGATTTGGTTGTCATTTTTAGATTCAAAACACCCTCAACTACATCCTCAGAGACATACAAAGAACCAAAATCAACCAAAGGGTTAATATATTTAGTAATATCAGCTGCACAAATAGCTGATGGTTCAAAATTTGACTCAAAAAAATCTGCAAAAAGCTTTGCGCTTTCGATGGCATTTTTTGAGTCTTTATTTCTTAAAAAAATAGTAGTTGGAATGTTTGAGTTTTTTTCCTAGAATTTATAAAACTCCAAAATGCTTTCGGATTTGACTTAATGTTCGTTTCAAAATTTTGAATATATATCTATATATATAAAAATGGTGTAAAAAATGTATAGTAAAACATCAATTGAGAATGGCTGGGCCGATTTGTCTAAAATTTTTTTTCAGTTGTTTATAATTGCCAGGAGAAGGTTTTTACGAAGGAAAATTTTGGAAAAACCCTCCGGGAAAGTCCGATAGGTGGCGTTGGGGTGGACTTATATCGAAAATTTGAATTTATGGACCAATTTAACTGAAATTCAGAATGTATGTTTGTTTAATCATAAGAAAATAATTTGTGTATAAATGGACCCGATAGGTGGCGCTGGGGTGGACTTATATCGAAAATTTGAATTTATGGACCAATTTAACTGAAATTCAGAATGTATGTTTGTTTAATCATAAGAAAATAATTTGTGTATAAATGGACCCGATAGGTGGCGCTGGGGTGGACTTATATCGAAAATTTGAATTTATGGACCAATTTAACTGAAATTCAGAATGTATGTTTGTTTAATCATAAGAAAATAATTTGTGTATAAATGGACACGGTAGGTGGCGCTGGGGTGGACTTATTTCGAAAATTCAATGGCGTGAAAAGTGATTTTGGTATTGCCACAATTTTGAAATGCAATCCTGGTACGAGGGGGGTAGCGAAGCACACCGGGTTCAGCTAGTTTTATATACAAATTTATCTTTTTGACGTGAAAAATCGCATCTATTGTAGGGGGATCTGTCTATATAAAAAAAAAACACGAAATATAGGAAAAATGTCGGGGGTCAAATGTATGAGTTGGTCCTATTAATTTTCCCCCCTCAACATTTCTTTTGAACGCTACAACTCTATCACTCTACACTCTATCTGCCACCCTTCTGGGGATCCCCATAAATAATACCAAAACATAGAAAAAAAATATGTGTCTGGCTGCCACGCACGGTAGAATTGAAACTTTATCCAAAAAAAGTAGAGATTTTTAAGTGGTTAATTGATTTACTCTTTAATATTGTCTTACTGAAAAAGTCCTTTACATATAATGGCTAGAGTAGATTAAATTTGCTTTAATACAATTTCAAAGAGTTTAATGTTATTGTATCAGCAATTAATCATATTATATCCATCATACCATACCCATCATATGTTGCTAATCATACCAGACCATTAACTTTTATTTCTTGTAAAAACCTTTATCCAAAAATTTTAAAAAGAAAAACTTCCCTCAAACTGATTATACAATAACAAAAATACACATATCGTTTTTAATATAGTGCGCCCACTATTTATGAGAGGATTTGTCACATAGTATTTAAAAGTTTTTATGGCAGTTTTTGGCCTATTCACAAAATTCGAATTCTTGCAACTCATTCGAAAAAATCTATTTAAATTTAATCTATGGTTATTGGGGTTTTTTAGAAACTGTGTTACTAACAGATTTTCCAATTTATTCTTATTCACTAGTAAAAATTTTACTTGCAGAAATTTGTAACTACTTTTTTCTCTTACTTTTTACGCTCTCGTTGCAAGTTTTTCGATTACGTAAACGCGTTACTAGTAAGAACAATTTGTAACAATTTTGATTAACCTATTAAAAAAAGTAATGTCATGTTAAATGTTGTAAAGTAATTCTTAAATTTTTATATCATAAAATATATAAATTGTATAAATTTTTTTTAAGTAAACAATAAAGTTATAACGATTTTTCCTGTGGGAATAACAGAATGTTGAAAAATAACCAACTGCCAATTTATTTCAATTCAACTACGAGACACCTATACATTTAAATTTAAAGCAGTACAAATAGTAAATACATGTAGTTATTTCTTTATTTCAGTTCATGAATAAAAGGATCAGTTGCAAATTTCAATACCGATGAAATTACTTTCGCCCTCACACCTTGGTTTGAGAATATTCTAAGTGCTACTGCAGCACTGTCTGAGCAGCAGAGTGACTAGCTTTATTTTTTTTGCATAAACTTAGTCGTTACTTAAACCACAATCTTTTGATTCGAATGTTGAAAAGCTTTTTGAATTTACTTAGCAATTAGAAAGCTCACTTCACGTAACAGAATATTCCTGATAACATATGAGTTTACAGAAATCAAGCATATTCAAAACGTTACATCGGTTTTACAACCCGTTTAATTCGCCGTATTGCTGTATACGTGACTAAAAAAATTTCACTTCAAAAATGTCTATTGCAGTTCATAGAAAAAATCTATGACCTTTGGGGTCAAATATGTGAGTTGATTCTATTAATTTCTTTCATAGAAATTTCTTCTGAATACACCTATACTCTATCTGCCACCCTTCTGGGGGTCCCCATAAAAAAAACAAAATTCCTTACTATCCTAACGAAAGCTTTTTTTATTTGTTTAAGACCGAACGCGATAACGTTCGCAGACCTTATACCAAGGATCCTTGGGAGATCCCTGACACAAAAAACTGTTTCAACTTAAATTAATTTTCTGATCGGCCTTCTTTTCTCTGCATATAATTACAAACCTGAGAGAATATAAAATGTCATGTTAAGCTTTTTGATAACATAGGGGGCATTCCACGTCAAGTGTAGCAATGAAAAAGTTTGTCGCTCCGATTTCGATGAAACTTGGTAGTATTGTTGTACTATTTGAGAACATAAAAAGTGCAAAGGGAGGGGAAGTAAAAAGCACGGGTTACTGCGTTATATAGGGTTTAAAGTTTAGGTCCGAAATGTATATTTTAAAGTATAAGTAAAAAATGATCGTTATATTGCTATAAACACAATTGGGGCTGCAGGCGGGTGGCGTGTAGCCTGTCAATATAGAACAATGTATTTCTTATGTTAAAAACACAATCCACATCACACGCCCAGCTTGTCGTGCGGCTACAGAACACGCTGCAGCCGGAAAATTTTTCATTTCTAATTTGACAGGCGTGCATTGAAAAACAAATAAAAAAGGCTGTGTTCAAACGAAAATCAAATGATTGAATTAATCCAAATTTGTGGTTTGTTTTTCCAGCTAATAAAATTAACTATGCGAGAGCGAAAATTAACTTCAAACATAGTTAAAATTTTGATGACGCTCAAGACATGAATCAATTAGTCAAATAGAGTAAAAAAGAACAAAAAAAGGGATTATTTTAATCATTTGATTGTCGTCTGAACATAGCCGAAGATTGTATTCCACTCGCCAGCAATAGTTCTACACGCCAGTGGAACTTACACGTCGCACGCCCGTAGCCTCAATTGTTTTTATAACATATAAAAACAATAGTTTGGACGTTCTTAAAAGATTTTTTCCGTTCTTTTCGATAAAAATATTAAAAAGATATTTGAACAATATTTATACCGAAAAAATCAACTTTTTTTGTATCTTAAGTTTTAGCTAAGATAAGCATTTTTAATATTTTTTAATTGGTCTTAAGCTTAATCTTTTCCCTTTAAAATGATATATATGACTTGATGGGGCGCACACAATCATAGAATAAACTGAACGGTTGAAACTTACGCATCGCATCCGCCAACTGTACTGAATGCACGTGCGTACTTGCCGCTGTATGACCTCATCAGCGCTGCAGCGCCATCTTGCAACAAGAACCGTTATTTTATTTAGAACCCAAATATTTTATTGTTCAAAACAAGACTGTGACAAAACAGCAATTGAACTTAAATATCGATTTAACTCTGCACAAACAATTCCAGTGACACGCAAATATCATTCATATGTTCTAATTTCTGACACAAACCTTGAAATGGAAAAATATTCTCTACAAAAGAGTTACAATGTGTTTCCCAAAATTTCAAACAGAGGTAAATAAATGTAGTCCGATAGTTTTTATAATTATAAATGAGGTATCTATACGATTAGTACAAGTAATGTTTCAACAATTAAAAAAAAATGTATGAAAAAAACAAATTTATTAAAAAAAATGCACATGACAATATAAATTTAACTCTGTGCCCTTAAAAGTACCTACATGAATTTTTAAGTATGTATATTGTATTTCTATTAGTTTGTATATCAATGTTTTTGGTAAATATTATTTCATAAAATATTTTTAATGAATTTATAAGTATATTGTTTTTCTCTAAGTTTGTTTATCAATATTTTGGCAAATTTTGTGATGAAACAAGTTATAAGCGATTTCAATACATTTGGGACTTTCAATTAAAAAAAAAAAATATTACGGAAGACAAACTACAGCGGCGCGCACACACAGTACAGTTGGCGCATGAGATGCAAGTTTCAACCGTTCGGATTATTCTATGATTTTTCGCGCCCCATCACGTCATATATATTATTTAAAGGAAAATATCAAGCTTTCGATTAATACTAATTAAAAAAATATTAAAAATGCCCAACTTAGCTAAGACTTAAAAAACAAAAAAAAAGTTGATTTTTTCGGTATGGATATTGCTCAAATTTTTTTTTAATATTTTTATTAATAAGAACGGAAAAAATCCTTTAAGAACGTCAAACTATTATTTTATGTAACGATTTTGACTTATAATTTAAAATATATATTTCGGACCTAAGCTTTAAACTACTATAGTACTCCTATAGTACAACAACACTACCAAGTTTCATCGAAATCGGAGCAATAAAGTTTTTCAGTGGTACACTTGACGTGGAATGCCCCATAGATATTATCAGTTTTGTGTTCGCATAAAAATCCGCTTTCCTGAATAACCCGAAACCGGGTTTGACAACTCTCTCAATGAGAGACCATTTGATTTGATTATTCTCCTTAAAATTTTCCAAATTTTTTTTCAGTACTGGGGCCACAAAAAGCATTATAATCGTATTTAGGAAAATGGGGAAACCCAAAGATTAAAAAATAGTCCCATTATGTTCAGCGGCCACAAAAACAAAACGTCAGATCATGCGAGGTACCAGCAATCATCACATTTTCTTTTGAAACTGCACTTTAATAAATGTAGCCAAAGCTTACGAAAAACGGAGAGTTGTTAAGGAACTGCACTAAGGATTAATAGTCGGCCTTTGTAGTCTAGTGGAGATTGCGCTAGACTATCAACCCAGAGGTCCCTGTTTCGAATGCGGGCTCGGGCATGGTTCTTTTCACTTTCTTAGTTCTCTCCTGCATTTGAGAATTATGGAAAACTAAAAATCCACAACTAAATTGTGGAAAATGTGGAATTAAAGGACAGAAATAACTAAGGGCTGTAAATGCTTGCCGAGGTTAAGGCATAACACTAGCCTCGTTTAAAAGCAATTCAAATTGTCTTTCACGATTGTTTCGCCTACTCAATAATTCACGTATGGTTCCAATCAATTCCTCTAAATAATCTATCCCTTTCCTTTAAGGTCAAAGACCAAACCTTGTTTGTATAAGGCACATGCCTTGGTTCTTTGATCTTTAAAAAAAAAAAAATTTGGGACAGAAATTTTACTAATTGAAGCTATATTCCTCCAAAAATTAGATCTTTAGTTTTTTTTAAATATTGACCTACCAAACAAGCTTCGCAGCACTCACCATTTCTAACATTTCATTGACAAAAATACGTTGATTATAGTGATATTGCATCTGCTCATTCAATGTATTTATCATTAACTGCTCTAGTCCATTGCGATGGAAACATTCGAAACCATACATATCGTGTATAACGATTGTGTTAGAATCTCCACTATAAAAATATTCAAGTTAAAAATGTATTTCGAAAAAATCACAGCCCATTGCAACTTACAATACAGCACGAGGGAAGGACATGTTCATGTTGATTTTATTTATGATCCAGTCGACTAGACGCGAGTAGATAGTCGAGGCTACAGCATCACGTGCGTCACGAGCCTCCTCTGTGGTATATTGGCGACGCTCGGCTATACCACCTTTAACCATTATAAAGTTTGTCAATGACCACATAAATTTCTTCTCATCGACACGCAATAGCTCGGCGATTCTCGTAACCATTTCTGTGTTTTCAACCTCGGCATATTTGCCCGCTGGTCGAAAACGTATATTGCCAATATTCAATATGGCGGCAAGCATTTTGCGCACTGACTCTAGCTGCTTGTGGTTAAAGTCTAAGTCTTCGAGTATGGTCTCGAACAGTTTGTAGTTTTCAATATTTCCAGTGGGATCATCGCGATGGTACTTCAACTTAGTCGGTTGAACCTCTGCAGGAATTCGAAGATAGCGATGAGCACGTTCAGGCTTCAGATGGTACTCCTTGAGTCTGCCCTCGCTATTGATCAGATCGTAGAAATAGTAAAATATGTGAAAATTGTGTTGGTTCCTGGAAAAATTTCAAGTTGCTATACTGTACTATACTTGGCAAGAGTCCAATCTTATACTTACATATCTGTAGTAGAGACCCTTAGCTTCTCGAGCATGTACATGTTGAAGACGGCACCACTCATCTTACCCGTTTTGCCAAAAGCCAAGAAGTATTGCAGCACACAGCGTGTTGAGTCGTTGTTGATGGGTGTTCCTGCATTGACCAACATTAAAATGGCCTTAATGGAATTCTCTACGCGTGTTGTAGCGCCGCGGTTACCCGCACCCAAGTAGCACAGATGCCTGATAAGGAGTCGTACATTTGCAGACTTTCCAGAAAAACTCTCGCCGGAGAAAACAACGTGCTGTGGTTCCTTGTGATGCAACATGTCTTGATAGGCTATATCAGCCACCGAGAAAATGTGTGGTGAATTTTCCGACCGCGATTTGCACTTGTATTTGGCGTGAAACTGTAGGGAGTCAGTCAATCAGATGAGACTAAAGCATACCTATGATAATTATTATATACATACCTCGACTGGAAACTCATCCGCCAAGTCATTGGAGTTCAAGGAAAGCAATATATCACCAATAAAGCTATAGGAGCCACCCATTTCCATGCGACTTCTAAGTGAATCCAAAATAGCTTCTTCTACAGGGTTCTCAATGGCCGCCAAGTCCTCGGGATACATGCGTTCTGGCTTGGCATCGAAACGCTTGATGTATCCACGATCCACAAATATTTCTGGTTCTTTGAAGAAGTTCTCAACTTCCCGACATAGATTCAGTAGTTCACGCAAATCCTGCTGCATCTGTACAAATCGGTTTAGACCCCAAGTGTTAGGAAAAATCGAGGAGAGCTCTTACCTCTTCTTCATTGTCGAAAAGTTCATTTAAGAAGGGATGTTCTACCATTTCCACCATCATTGGACGATTTTCAGGATTCTTCTCCAGGCACTCGGCTATAAAATCATTGATCTGTTGCGACCAATTAGTGGGCCTTATCAATGTTGGTGGTGGATTGCGTACAATTTGGAACATTGCGCGTGTGGGATGCATTTCAGCAAATGGCGGTTTGCCATCAGCCAATTCAATAGTGGTTATTCCCAGGCCCCAAACATCGGCACGCGAGGTTATTTCGGGTTCTCCTGGGTTAAAATTAATGAAAGGAGAAATCAAAGCATGGTAACTGTCACTTACGTGCATCCATTGCTGTTACCACTTCCGGTGCCATCCAACATGGAGAGCCAATGCATGTACCCCGTTTACCCAGCGTCGAATCCACTTGTCGCGATAATCCAAAATCGCACAATTTGACTCGACCATCTTTAGTAAGCAAAATATTATCACCCCTGATATCACGATGAAGAACATGATTCCGATTTAGTTCAATAGCAGCACGACATGTTTCGCGTATAATGTATGCAATGTGTTCCTCGCGCATTCGACGATCCAGTTTGAGAAGTTTGTTGACCATGTCAACAGCGGTGCCACCGCCGCAGTACTGAGGGTGAAATGCGTAAATAAGTAAGGAAAACATTTAATGGATCAAATATGGTTTATCAGTGCTGATTTGAGCATAGTATGAACCGAATTTAACTTACTAAAACTTAACGGTAAATTAATTTAAAATGCCCCATTTCGAAAAATAAAGTCAACTGTAGGCAAAAGCAGCACAGGCAAACTGTGCTGCACTTTACACGTCTCAAACTTCAGGTTCAAACATTTTTGGATGAAAATTTCATACAAATAAAGTGAAAAAATTAACTTTAAAGTTGAAATATAGACCTAAAAGTGGAAAATTTTAAAGACCTAACAGTGGCTCCTCGCCGAGACACCAGCACTACTCCAGACTTCCGGTCCGAGGAAATTTCTTAATTCTGCAGCTTTTGCTTGTTGGCCTAAGCCATTTTTTAAATTTCTGAAGCTCGAGTTTGTGATGCCGAGCCACTTTTTTAATTTCAGCAACTCAGCCGAGCTCTCATTGCAGTTCCGGATCGTTCGAACCAAGACCCAGTAGCAGTGTTTGTAGCTGATAGCGAGCAACTAAACAAGGACATTTTCAAGCAGATTTAACATACTAAGCTAATTAACAGCGGAATATTTTCCACACAGTAGAGTAACTATGAGGTTTCTGGACCAAAAACGCGTGTATTTTCTTATGGGGCTCAATCACAAAATTCACAAAGAAAGTACGGTCAAGTTGGCCGATAGTAGGGTGTTTTAAGCGTGTTGTTGTTGTTATAAATTGGAGATACGCATGCCTACTGCAGCTTGTGTTGGTGGATGGATAGGTAGACGGACGAACAGATAAATGGTGTTCCCTTATCTTGAACATTTTTTTTTTGTGATGTTGTTATTGTCGGGTTCTAAAATTTTCTCGAAGTTTCTACGGTAGGGTGAACGTTGAACGGTTAAAAAAAATAAAGTTTATAAATTTAAGCTGCTGCAAAAATTCCATGTTTAAGGTGATAAGCCCAATCTTCATAGTAAGCATAATAAGCGAACCCAAAAACGCAAGTTCAAGATAAGGGAAAAAAATCGTGTTGTTGTTGTTGTAAATTAGAAATAAGCATGAAACGTATGAACTCACAAGAGTCTAAGTTGAGTTGATGCATACTATATGTAGGCTAGTGGATCTGAACTGATAGAACGTGGTTGGGTGGTTGAAGTGCTATGTTGTTGTTGAAATTGGAGATAAGCATTTAAGAATATTGTATTATTTGAGACTGTAAATAAATGCTTCAGTTGAGATTATTTCATTCATCACTTGTTAAAACCTTAACATATATTTATCTCGAAGATTATTTTGAATAAATTAAAAATAAGTGTACGCGTCAATAAAATTTTGGAAAACGCAAAAAAATTGTGCGAAAATGCTCATAAACATCGAGACTTAGTTATGCAGAGTATAAAAGAGTGCTCCTCGCACCTCATTCATTACCCTTTGGAGTATTTTACGGTGTGCGAAAACTGTCGGTGCGAAGCAGAGCGCGACATCAGGAATAGGGCTGATTCAAGGCCACTGCACCCAGTTGAAGAAGCTCAACTCTTTTACTGGTGCAGGCCTTTCTCGAACGGGTACTAGCATAGAGATCCAGATTAGATGGGAAGAAATCGAATGGGCGTTTAGTGGACGGTAAGTTCAATTTCAAAATTATTTTGATTGTAAAGATATATATTTCAATATTTTAATACAAGCTATTAATTTAATACTTGTTTAACTTTCAGAGTATGTATCGGCGTAATAATTAATTTGATGCACAAAGATCCCCAGAATTTCTTGGCGGATTGTGCAGAAATTTACGTGGCTTAAGGTAAATACAATATTTTGTGGCGAATTTCGAGTCACTAAAGCTAATGAAGAAATTAGTGAATTGAAATTCATGAATACGGAAAATGTTGCTATATACCGGGAAACGGATATTAAGGCTTGTTTTTTCGAGCATGTTCAAAATCCAATTTTGAAAAAGCTGGAAGAGTTCCAAGAACTGGATAGTGGATAAGCGTTGGCTGCAGTCGCTAACTTGGCACTGAACATCAATAGATTCATACCACAGCTGAGATCATCATATATCCCGCTACCAGCACAGATCTACAGCAAGAAAGCATGCATTAATGTGAAAAACGATGACAATACATGTTTTGCTTGGGATGTTGTATCTGCTCTGAACCCAGTGAATGTACATATAGGTCTCATGTCAATGTACCCAAATTAGCTCGATTTACTAAATTTGATAAACATTGAATTTCCAATGACGTTGAGGCAGATTTCAAGATTTGAACTGCAAAACGATATTCCGATCAATGTCTACATTCTACGCCACAAAAAAAGAAATAAATTTACTGTTTTACCTGCATATTTGACCATGACCAAAAAGGATTGCCATATAAATCTTCTCATGGTGCACAGCAGATACTACAATGAGGATGATGATGATGCTGGCAATCACATATCATTACGTTTGGATAAAAATCTTTTCGCGACTTTTATTAAGTCCAGTGTCGCGGCATAAAAACGTTAAATATTTCTGTGATAGATGACTATACTATTTTTACACTGCACTCAAGTTGGAGCAACACGCCAAGGACTTCAGCAAACTGTCGGATAAGGATGCCGACAGAAGCTGAGAAGCAGGTAGAATTTAAGAATTTTAAATATGAGATTATGATCCCATTTATGCTGAATTGGAACGCATTTTGACAAAATTCAGAGTTGGAAATGCATACCAGAAGTCTATACCATATAGTGTGGGTTTTTACGTTAAGTGGGCATATGTCCACATGTTATTGTTTTATAAAAGCTATCGTGGGTCTGATTGTATTGAGTGGTTCATTTCAGAACTAAATAATTTAGCGGAAGATGCCGGAACTGTCTTTCTTTGTCCTCTACCCATGGACGAAATGCCGGTATATCAAATTTAAAGTTTTGCGATTGCGAAAACAAGAAGAACAGCCTTCATATATGATGATGATGATGTCAAAATACGCGATCAATGTCATCTTACTGGTGTTTATCGGGGCCCAGCACATGAGGGGTGCAAAATTGACTTCAAGGACTCACACACAATACCCACAATATTTTATAATCTAACCGGTTATGACTCCCGTTTCATTTTTAAAAATTTAGCTTTAGACTTTGCATCGACCTTCTACCGATAAACAAGGAATGCTACATCTAATTTACAAAACGCTTAGATGACTACACGATAAGATATCGGTTTATTGACCCATTCAGATTCATTGCGAGTAATTTATTTATTTATTCGTTAAGCTTAATACAAGTTGATTAGCTAAGTACTAAGCTTATTCTAAGAGGGTTTATTTACTTATGATAATTATTTTTTCTTCTCTCTTTTCCTTGTTTTAGTGTTCGAAAGGTATCCAATTCGTGGTATTGACATAATTTTAAGAACACGTCAAACGTCAAAAAGAAAATACGAGAAGAAAAGTAATAAAGGGAACTTACAAATATCATTAATTACAATATGTACCATTTCTTAATTCTAAGAAAATCATTAAAAAGGGGGGAAAAAGTGGCGTAGGAGTTAAGAAGAAGTGGCGTTGGAGTTAAGAAGGGCATTTCGGAGTAGAGATCTGCTCAGATGAAAATCGAATTCGCTGATCAAATTGTTAGTTACACGAAGCATCCTGGTTACAGGTTCACTGCATGCGTAGTCGGTGCGGTGAAAGTTGAGGTGGAAGAGAGCAACTTACATACTTTAGCCTCATTTCTACCAAATCTTAAAATTTTGAAATCAGTGTTCCATAATTTAAATTATGAACAATTAAATTTGTTGACACGTAAGGGTATCTTTCCATATGATTACTGCGATGATGCAGCTATTTTTTTTCGAAAACATCATTACCTAATATTTCAATTTTTTATAATAGACTTAACGTTATAGACATCAGCCCAGAGAACTATGCACATGGTATGGGTTGTATGTGCATAGTAAAGTAATTGAACTAAAGTAATTGAGTAGTAATTGAGTAGGTTGAACTAAATATCAATAATTTGGGTGAATATTCCGATATTTATTTTAAAAGTTGCCATAAAACATATGGCCTAGATCCTGCGCATTATTTCACTCTACCTGGTTATACGTGGAATGATATGCTTAAGCATACTAATGTAGGCCTTGAGCGAATAAGAAAATAAAAGAAAGGGTCATTTGTATTAAAAATACACCAATTTTAAAAGAAATCATAAAAATATATTTAATAGAACCGTCAAAGTGATACAGAAACGCTTACAGACCCATTTAGCAATAGAGACGTAATATCTTATGTATACAAAAATTTAATAACTCAGTCAATTTACCTTCAATTTTCATAAATGAACATTAATTTTATTCTTAACAAAGTGTATTTTCATACAATTATTGTGTTTGTAGTAACTTTTAACAAAACTTTGGCAGTAAATAGTAATCAATGTTGAAAAACTTTGAAAAAAAGTTAAAAATGTCAGGTTTTGACGATTATAACTCAAAAAATTATTTTTGTAGTCATTAAGATATGTACATATTTTAAAAGCTTTGTCTTTCCAAAACCGTTTCAAAATCAAAAATCGGTTGAAAGCTTGCTGAGTTATTGATTGTGTAATGCTTCAAGTACCTAAAGGTCGGTTTTTTAACAGTAAAATTAAATTTTGGGGGTGCAATTTTAAGTATAGTGTTATGCTCGACCAAATCTACAACCTGTGCTATGCCACTTCAAAAGTACATTCGATTTTTTTTATTTTGTAGCACCGTGTAATTAATACACAACGAAAACCCTAGAAAAACATAATCGTATCACATTCCGCTTACAGTTTTACATTACAACAGCATCGACAGGTTTTCTTCCATGGGTGTATGAAATCCTACTTTAAAGAGGGAGGCTTTGAAGATAAAGCGCGTGTGTGATTATTTAACACAAAAGTGAGAAACTTGATTTTGCCAAGTTTATAAAGCAAGCTTTAATCGTCAGAGCCAAAAACCTTATGGTCCAGTTAGCCTCGCATGGCATAGCAGCGCATGGCTTAACAACTGTCACATCGAAATCTGTTTAACCCATTTCCAGCTATTGGTGCATTTTTGCACCAGTAACTTTAGAATTTTCTCCAGGTGAGCGCGAAAATGATATTACCTGGCACTGTAGGGATTATGTTAGTATGGACCTTTGACAATACACATTATTTTTGGTTTGAGTCGATTCGGTCGTTTACTTGGATTTTACGCCTACAGCGCGTCACAATATTAGGGTTTTTTATTTTTTTTTGATTTTTGAAAATTCCGGAAAAATTTAAATCGCAATATCGAAAATTGCTTTTCAATAGTAACTATTTAAAGTTTTAAATTTTATGTTAAAATAAATTTAGAGCCCGTTTGCGGTTTTAAAATGGGCAGGTACGGCTGTGAAGGTATGTGATGCACCAAGTGGTGCAAAAATGCATCACTCCGCCTTGCCCTTACTTGTGGAGGTAAAAATTTGGAATTTTGCTAGATAAAGTTTAGGGCCATATATAGACTCTGGACGAAGTTTCATCGATTTTGGCCCGGTAGTTAAGGAGCCGCCGGAAATGGGTTAATGAGATTTGCGTGTATTTGATTATGCACAACATGGCAACGTATAGCAATGCTCAGATAAAAACAGGAATGCATCTCTGACTACATAAATAAACAAGAAGATATACTTCATTATGATTTCTGTGTATTCTTCTATGCATTTGACGTTTTGGCAAAACAGATGTGAAGTTGTAAAATTGTTTGACAAATTGAGGTTAATTTATTACAATAAAATTGTTTTATTATTTTTTTACTGCTTTATTTTGACTATGTGACTATGTGTTGCATAATCACCATTTATTTTGCTGTGTGCTAGCGAGGCTAATTGGACCATAAGACTCTCTGAAAATAAGTGTTTTTTCTAATTCTTTAAGAGCTATGTTTAGATTGCGATCTCGGGCTGAGTAATAAATAAACTGTAGATCTTTATATTTTTGATTAGTGTTCTCAAAATGGTACATTATTTAATACATAAATTGATGACATTTTTTTTTTAATATTTACAAAGTTTTTTATGTAAATTACTAAGGTGATGTTTAGGATAAATTATTTTTAAAAATAAGCCGCAACAATAACAATGCTTAGTACAAAGAATCACTAGCAGACTGGACAGTTGTTTCCTTCGCCGCTACAGCGATTCTTCTATCAGCATTTTTCTGTGATTTCTGAATTCCCTTAACTTAATACTGCATTTTTCTAAACCAAAACGGCCTCTACTAATTTGGGATAACTACCTTGTCGTGGTGTAGGGGCTTAAATTGCAGCACAGCGTGTGTAATGTTTTTGTTTTAATTTTTATGTTGTTAAATGAAAGGACCTGCCTCGAGTTTTTGCCGGCGCTTAAAAACGCCACTGGCTCTAAGTAAATTATTTTATTTAGCCGGCATAAGAATGCACTTAGGCTTGAAATATTATTTTTATTCAGCCGGCATAAAAAATGCGCTTAGGCTTGAAATAAATAGATGCAGCTGATTTAAAGCTTGTATAATTAATAATCTTTATTTTCAAATTTTTGGTGCTTATAAAGACAAACAACGGTATTTTGAAAAAGTGCATAATTTTAACATAAAAAGTGCGTGAGTGATTAATAAATATAAACTTAATGCGTAAGTGCGTAATGCAAAATAAATATAACAAAATATATAAACATTAAAAGTGCGCGAGTGAAATAAATAGAACATTAGCTTAGTGCGAAAGTGCGTCATGAAAATCTAATATACAACCACGGGTCATTGTGCGTGGTGAATAATAACAAACATAAATACAGTGCAACCAAATAGTTTGTGTACGTTTGGTTGCTTAACTTGGTGCGCACTACACGTGCTATGACGACGGGAACCTCGGCTCCAGGGAGCCTTGGTTCCTGATAGGGTCACCCATGTCGTACAGGCTGTTGTGAGGCAATGAACTAAAACTTATCCCACGCTTAACTCCGGGGTCGAGGGATGGCGCCCACCGAGTTTAAAGTTTGCAGCCAAGGGTAATCTGTGCTATATTCTAGCGTATCCCCTCTCTGACCTGGCCGAACCAGAGAGAAACACTGGCTCTACCATGGTATTGGGGCTCGCCATGGCCGACTTTTTCTTTTCCCTTTTAATCTCATAGCCTCCCGCGCTGCTCCGGTGGCAAAGGGGGCGTAAGAACCAGATGACAACTAAAAATTCAAAAACCGAAAACCAACCCGCAGTGCTAGGGGATACCACAGAAGATGAACTGCTTGCCTCCAGTCAGGAGACAATCGTTGAAAGCACAGAGAGTACCAGCCATAGTACTCCTGGGCCTTCTAGTCAAACACAAAATACCATACCCGAGACCACCAGCCACAGTGGCTAGACAAAACCAACCACATCCCGCTCCAATGTGACCACCAGCCATATAAATTAAATGAAGAAGAGCAGGAAATCCCACGGCGCGCTACTGAAAGCGAAATATACCAAGGCTCTGTTCATTCTTGCCAAGATAGACAAAAATTCGGAGCAGGGTACGGTTCAGGAGCGCGACGTGGAAGACAAAAAAAAATGCGAGGCTACGATTGATGAGTACCTAAAGTACCAGGCCACTCAGCCTGCTGACGCAGCCAATTCAAAGCGAAATCGGTCGCAAGATGCAACAAACAGTGCAGTCAGACTCAGAGAGTCGTACAACTGGTGAAATAGACCATATGGACACAGCAATATTCTTAATCCGCTACCTCGGGAACTGATTCCTGGAAAAACGGACTACGACACTCCCAAACTCGACTTCACGAAATCCTTTACAACCAAGTTTCCCACCAGGGTGGAATGGCGCAATGGGGGAATTGATCTAGCCTTCGATGTGTCCTTTTACACGGATGGCTCCAAGATGGAGTGCGGAGTGGGGACGGGCATATACTCTGAGAAACTGGGGGTGGCGGACTCTTTTCGTCTACCAAACTCAGCCAGCGTCTTTCAGGCCGAGCTTTTTGCGATAAGAGAAGCTTATCGCGCCCTAAGGAGAGCTAACACCAACCACCTTAACGCAGCTATTCTGACGGATAGCCAAGCTGCCGTTAAATCTTTAGCTGCGATCAGTACCAACTCCAAACTGGTAAGGCAGTGTAAGGATGAACTGGCCCGGCTAAGTCACCAACTTAGCATTACCATAATCTGGGTTCCCGGCCATAGGAACATTTATGGTAATAAAAGGCGGATGAATTGGCTAGGCGGGGTTCTTCCCTTGACATTTCCAGAGCGGAACCAGTCGAAGTTCCACTGAACACAGTCAAGGGAGGAATTGAATTCGTTCTTACTACTTAACCTTAGCCGGTCGTAGATGGAGAGAACTACCAACCTGCAACACATCAAGAAAAATATGGCCACTTTACAACATAGGCAGAACTCAACAGATGCTCTCAAAGCCCCAGAACGACATAGACAGATTAACGGCTATTATTACGGGTCACTGGTGCATCGGAGTTCATGCCGAGAGAATAGGACTACCTTTCAACACCCACTGTCGCAGCTGCAATGACCCAAATAAAAAAGAAACACTAACACACTTTCTGTGCACCTGCCTGGCCCTGACCAGGTCCAGACTAACAACGCTTGGCAGGCCCTTCCTCAGAAACCTAGAGGAACTCTCAACAACAAAAATCAACAATCTCCTAACGTTCATCAATCGCACCGGATGGTTATAACCTAGCAGTGCGCTACCCAGTCAACCAACAGAAACACGAGGTTATGGTATCAAAACGGCTCACTAGAGCTACTTGGATCCTACTTGCATGTAGAATCACCATCTAAACCAACCAACCAAGCCAAAACGGAAGTGTAAGTCATTTTTGTTACAAAAGTTGTGATTTTTCTAAAATTTTAAAAAAGTGATAAAGGTGCTTTCGAAAAAACTGCGTTGTTGTGATCGGTTTTTTTTAGTCTTTTTCACGGTTTTCGTCTTATTTTTACATTTCGTTTTTAGCAAACTTAGCATACCATAAACATTTGTTTTGAAGAATAAAAAATTTTCCATAATTTCATAGGTCTGGCCAGTTGATGTGTTACAACATTTTTTGACCTTTTATTTGTTTTTTTTTCTAAAATAACTTAAACGAGCTTTTAAACTTTAAACAACATTAAACATAAAAAGTGTTAATGGGCGCTTCGCGTTTCTGATTCTTGGGATTGTACTGAGCAAAAAAGTCTACTAGACCATACGTCTACGGTGAAAATCGAGCTTCCAGATTTTGACTTGCAGTTTTTTCTAAGACTTTTGTCAATTTTTTCTTGGATATTTTGGCCTATAACAGCCAAACCATTGAGATTTTTTTCTTAGTATTGGATCGAAAATCTTAATCCAAAAAATATAAAAAAAAAAACGTGACAAAAGTCTGAGAAAAACTGCAAGTCAAAATCTGGAAGCTCGATTTTCACCGTAGACGAATGGTCTAGTGGACTTTTTTGCTCAGTACAATCCCAAGAATCAGAAACGCGAAGCGCCCATTTTGATGTTCAAATCGCCTCACCCTAATATACATTATTTAATAATAAAATTTTTTTTTTGCTATTTGTTATCAATTATGTAACCTCAAACGCAATAAACCATAAGGAACTTTCAAAAGAAACATTACTGAAAAATTCCTGAGTAATAAGTAGGTACCCGGAGATAGTAATTTTGCTTGAATCAAGCAAATGTTTTGCTTAAAAGCAAATCAGCAAAACTTTGCTCAATCACGGTGTGATTTTAGAAAAAGAATGCTAAATTAAAATCACTCCTCATTTTGGGAAAAAGCAAAATTTTGATTAAATTCAAGCAAATATTTGCTAAGTTATTAAAAACTCAAATAGTAAATTTTTACTAAACTCAATCAAATATTTGCTAAGTTATTAAAAACTCAAATATCAAATTTTTACTAAATTCTAGCAAATTTCTTCTAAGCACACGTTTGTTTTTAATGAAGGCAATTAGGTGACGATTGGTTAACAACTGCGATGGTCGAATGGATATGCCCATGCACTTACACTCACGCGGCCGAGGTCCAAGTCTCCGAATAATGGTAATTTTTCAATTTAATTTCATGTTAATAATTATTTCACTTCAAAAATATGCTAGATTTCAGCAAAAACTAATCAAAATTTTCTATTCCAATTTATAAAAACTTAGCAAATATTTGCTTGAATTAAGTAGAAATTTGCTTTTGCAGTTTATAATAACTTAGCAAAATTTTGGTTGAATTTAATCAAAATTTTGCTTAATTATTATAAACTGGAATAGCAAATTTTGATTAGTTTTTGCTGAAATCTATCATAATTTTGAAGTGACTGAGATTCAAGCACAAGTTTTGCTTAACCATAATACAAATTTAGCAAACCGTTTTCTCCGCGCATGTATGTGTTTTCAAGAGAGTATTCTTGAAGGAGCCTTCATGGTTATTAATGAAAATGGTGTTATAATAATTGTATAAAAGGAAGCTTTTTTTACATACCTCAAGTGCAAGCCAAATCTCATCAGGAGCATTCGGCTTCGAAAGCTTATAGACGCCATAGAATTGGGGCAAATTCGGACTGTTACAGTAGTCACGTAACGTGCGGTACTCCTCCTCGATCGAAACTTGGTGATCCTCATCGTAGTGCTGTATTTTCAGAGCTACCATACGATCATACTCCAGCTCTTTGGCACGGAACACTTTTGCATTAACACCCTGAGCGATTTCCTCGAATATTTCAAATTTGTCCGTGGGATCCGGTAGTTGTGAGTACGGTAAATACATGTTGTCACTGCTGATGCTTCAATTCGTCTAGGCTTTTTATTTTCTTAATTTAATGTTTTGTGATAGTCTAAAATAACTCAACACTTGCTGCTCATGTAATAGTTGCTACAATATATTCTGACTTGTAACAAAGAAAGAAACAATTATTGTGAAGGTGAGAACTATACCAAATTGCATTAAAAAGAAAATACAATTGAATGAAGCCATATTGGGAAACGGGTCACGTTTCAGTCAAGCGCAATGTATAGTTGAAAACAACCCTACACTAAGCCTTAAAGCAACATACATAAGCTTTTGTAGTCAAATATAATAATTATCTTTATTTTAATAATGAATAATGAAAGAATTAATGAAGACATTCATGATAGTATTACCATTAAAACTATTCCTTGTAAGGGTAAAATAAGAAATTGGTAAAAAAAAACACTAAAACATATTCCTCTTATTTGAAATTTATATTGTTTTTTTTCGAAAAATTACCAAGCTAAAAGCGGCTTTTTGGCCTTTCAAAATTCACCAAAAATCGATGCAGAATTAAGACAAATGCTTTTAGTTCAAATAAGCTGCTCAACAGTAAAGCGTCGATTATTAGAAAATGATACAATGCCACACGAAAAATTTAAAACACTTTTTGACTGCTGACACTTAGAGTGCTGAACGCAAATAGAAAAACCCCATCTACGTTTTGGTAGTTTGGCTAACGGTCGGATTTAATTGTATTTTCTTGACGCGTAAGCCGTTTAAAATTTTGCTTTCATCTCTTCGGCAAGGTTTTAGCTATACCAGCTTGACTAAGAGAAAAGAAGTGTTGAACAAACAGACCCGAAAAAATGCATAGGAGCCTCAAAATAACAAAAACGCGAAAAGTGTCCACCAACATCCATGCTTAAGATTTTTACAACTACACATAAGAGTACAAAATTTCGGTACAAAAGTTAAATAGTATAAACGGAGAGAAATAACCCTCCAGGAAATGTGAGCATTCCCGGATGTTACCAGGAAACATTCCATGGAATGTAGGAAGCATTCCCCTTTGTTGCTCACTCCATTGCTTTTTTTACATAGCATGTCATTAGAGGGAAACATTCCTCCCCGCTGTGTTAAAAAGTCATGTGGAAACATTCCTCTCAGCTGTCCTCAAAAGTGAATTGGAAGCAGTCCTCTCCCCTGTTTTAAGAATTAATGTGGAAACATTCCTCTCCCTTATTATGAACCTGGATTCGGCCAGGATTCGAACCCGGGACCCCTGAGCGACAGTCGAGCGCGCTACCACTAGACTATCGAATTCTACAATAAGCGGCTAGAAAACAATGATATTAATATTTTCTATTGTCATTGCTTGACAATAAATAAAAGTTTCCACATGCATTCTTAAAGAAGCAGTTTGGAAACAATATAAATACAAAACTACCCTTAAGCTTCCAAAAGATACGGTGAGGAATGTTTCTTTATCAGTTTTAAATGGAAGCCTTCCGAATTTTCTTGGAGGGAATATTCTTATACACACAGACAAATTTTGTATAGTAAAATCATTGTGATGCATAGTTGATTTCATTTAACATGATTTCATATTTCGTGGTGACAGCAACATTAAAATCATTGTGATTTCATGTAAAATCATGTAAAAAAAACAAGCACGCACACGTACACGTCTATAGTGTGTATGTGTTGGTATTAATTTTGCAGAGTAAAATCATTATGATTTCATGTAAAATCATTATGAAATACATTAAAATCATTATTGCATCCTGTAAAAAGTTAATCAACCTGATTTCATGTAGAATCATTATGATGTCATGTAGAATCAATATGACATCATGTAGAATCATTATGGAATCTAGTAAAATCATTATTGCATCATGTAAAAAATATTGTTAGCGTGCTTAAGAAGTTCCTTTAAGTTCTGGTGAATTTTTGCACATCAGAAGTTTAATTGTGAGTTGCAAGTAGCGTCGTGCAACAATTAAAAAGTGTTTAATGGAAAATACAAGTGAAGAAGTGCTAGTGGAGGTAGATGAAGCAAAAGGTAATGTGGTGTTCTTCGAAAATATTACTATCCATGATGAAGGCTGAGCTCGACGAACTATTAAAACAATTTAATTTGTCGGAAGTTAAACATTACTTGAAAAGTAAGTATCCCCAAAATATGATTAAAGATGAGTTCCTAAATGCATTTATGCAATGCTGAGTGTGTTTCATTTTGAATTGGTGCTAAATTTAGTTACGAAAACAGTGCAACTCTGTTGACATTCTTAAAAATAGTCTAGTAGCGCAGTTTTGGTTAAAAAGCTTCGAACTAATTCAAAATAAAACACACTGCATTAATGCATTTAGGAACTCAGCCTAATTCTAAAAAAGTTATTACAACAGGAATGTGCACGGTTAAAGACGAGGGCTCCCGTGGCCCTTTAGCAACAACAGCAACAACAGTAACATACATTACTAATGTAGTTACAGTTTTTTTCTTGCCCAGTGACAGCATCGCGATTTGTATGTTGTTGTAAGATGGTTTTGTTAGTACATTATCACAGTTTTCCATCGCCAAAGTATGTCGGTGCATTGCTTGTCAATTTATTGTTGGATGCATGCTTTATTTTGGCTGACGAAACATCCATCCAACGTCAAAACGCCGAGCCATGGCGGTTACATAACTTTTTAAATTTATTAACAAAAAGCACTAATAACAATATTCAAGCACTGAAAGCTCATATCACTGGGTAATTCACAAAGCTGTTAAAATTTTCAGTGTGAACGGTTCAAGTCCTCAATTTTTAGGCTACAAAAGAAAACATTTTTAACGTACTTGTATTTTGTTTTCGTAAAGTGCGCAAGTCCTCAAATGCACTGGGAAGTCACGATTCGTAAATACCCCTAATTTCAAAATGTTATTTTTTATAGAATCTTCAATTGACTACGAAAGCTTAAGGTATTTATCTAAAGAAGATATACAGGAAGCTATACCACCCATTGAACTTCGTGCACAATTCAGAGAAAAGTTATATAGTTGGAGAAAAAATGAGGTATGTTTATATTAGAAAAAGTAAAGTTTTATAATTATACGTCGAATATTTCTTTTATATTTTTCAATAAAAAAAAATTATACCACCTTTAAGGTCTTTTTATGGGGTTGTAACCCAACAATTCTCCGCTGGATGTATACCATGATGGTGAGACCCATCCTCACCTATGGTGCAATAGCATGGGCTGAGAGAACCAAGCTAACCACAATGAGGAATATGCTAACAAAGGTGCAGAGACTGGCCTGTGTATGCATCACAGGGGCCATGAGCACATGCCCTACAGCAGCACTAGAAGGAATTCTGGACCTTACACCCTTACACCTTGTCATAGAGGGAGTAGCCAAGCGAACTCTGTTGTGCATTACAAAAGAGGGGACAGGTTTAGGTAAAACTATCAGCAGTAGAGAGAAGGAGGATATTGCAAAGCACACTCCCTACATCGATCTACCAAGAGACGATATAGTAAAAAGGTATAACTTCGAAAAACACTTCGGAATTAAGCTTAGTACCAAGAAAGAGTGGGACAGCGAGATGATATCGCAAGTCAAGAAACCACACAGTATAGCATGGTATACAGATGGGTCCAAGACATTGGAAGGTATAGGCGCAGGGGTGTACGGGCCAAGAACCAAGCACTTTGAACCTATGGGTACAACACCCAGTATCTTCCAAGCGGAAATCCTAGCAATACAGCTGTGTGCGCAATTCAATCTGGACCGTAAATACAAAGGTCAGGATATAGTTGTGATGTCAGACAGCCAAGCAGCAATCAAAGCATTAGTTTCCTATGAGATATCATCGAGAATAACATGGGAATGCCTAACAAAACTCAACGAACTAGGCAAGAATAACACTGTTACTATACTTTGGGTCCCAGGACACAAAGGAATACAGGGTAACGAAGAAGCCGATGGTCTAGCGCGACAGGGTGCAGCCACAAAATTTATAGGACCAGAACCATTCTGAGGTTTGGGCACACATTCTATAAAAGAAGAACTAAGAAGGGAGGAGAGGCATAAACGTTCAAAACTTTGGAAAAGCCTCCCAAAGCTAAGACAATCCAAATTGCTCCTCAGAGATTTTAACACTCGGAGAGTAAAATTGTGCATAAGCTTAGGCAAACCGAATCTTAGGATTCTAACGGGGTTCCTTACAGGACACTGTAAACTCAAATACCACCTGATGAAATTGGGCATAGAGGCCGATAGTAACTGCCGTTTCTGTGAAGAAGCAGAGGAGACTCCAATACACCTACTTACAAACTGCGACGCCGTGGCTCGCAGACGTAAACTAGCACTGGGGAATTATGAGCTGAGTCTAGAGCAGGTTTCATCCCTTGAACCTAAGAATATTCTCAAATTCATTAGAGAAATAGGGCTGGATGAAATTCTGTAATCCGCAAACCCAGCGGAGCTTTGAGAAGGAGGTACAATAGATCTCATTTAGGTCGCAGTACGCATCTCCACCACACAACATTAACATTAACAATAAGGTCTTTTTATTTCAAAATGAGGTTAGGATTCAGCTGGATTTCAATATGATCATCATAATGATTTTACATGACTTCATAATGATTCAACATTACCATAATAATAATTTTACATGATTTCATAATGATTCCACATGATTTCATAATGATTCAACATGATTATCATAATGATTTTACATGACTTCATAATGATTCAACATGATGATGATAATGATTTTACATGATTTCATAATAATTCAACACGATTGTCATAACGATTTCACATGATTTCATAACGATTCAACATGATCATGATAATGATTTTACATGATTTCATAGGGAATCAACATGACCATCATAATGATTTTACATGATTTCATAATTTTTCAACATGAAAATTTGTTGCGATTCTTACATCAAAATCACAATGATTTTACTATAAATCAGTATGAAGCAAAATCATTGGGGAAACATGTAAACTCATTATGTTTCTAGTTGATTTTACAATGTTTTTTTTTGTGTATCTATTTAAGAAAATTTAAAATTAAGCCTCATTTACTCAAATTAAGCATTAAAAACAAAAGTTAAGAAAACAATTTTTATTATGAGCATTTTTCTCTAAAATTGAGTAAAATAAATGATTGCGCGAAATAAGAATAAAATACTTGCTTCAATTTAGGCAAACGCAGAGTTGGATATTAAAAATATGGTTGAATTAACTTAATTGAAAACGTTCCAATATTAAGAAAACTACCCAATAGTTTTTTTTTGAGTCAAGTGAAAAAACCAACTAGTTAATTTCTAGCGCAATTTGTACTTTTAGTTTAGAACTGTTCACTTTGATTTCATTTTGTTTTCTTGTCAAAATTTTTGCTGACAAAAATAAATTAAATATAAACACGTGTTGTGTGAATTTTTTTAATTTTCAAACTGTTTGAGGAATCAATTTAAAGAATTCAACAAAGGTAAGTTTTTGCATTATTTTAGAGAAAGTAACTACATAAATTAAAAGAAATGCATCATCTTTTTGTAATACATGCAAGAGATAAAAAAGAAATGCCTCTAACGTTTGAATACTTTCAAACCAATTTAAGATCTACTTTAACGCTTGGTTTTCACTATGTCATTTTTATGACAACACAAAAGATTATCACCTGAAATATCACCTTAATAAAACTCTAGAAATTTTTCTGCTATCTCCATTCAATAATTTATTTTTTTTTAATTTTCCAAAATTGCCAAAGTTAAAAAAATGACAAAATGTTGTTATTTTCAATTTGATTGACTACCACTGACCACTGAAAATGACATAGTGAAAACCAAGCATAAGACTTTAGTTCAAATCAAGGGAAAAAGGAATGCTTTTGGGTACAATTCACTTTTCCTATGACATCAACACGTAACAAGCGTCAGTTCTATAAATGTAAAAGGGTATTGTAGAGGGACCAGTACTGGTCCTTTTTGGAACCAGTTCAGAACTATTTAAAAGTTGGTCCAGTTTTCTGCAGAGCATTTCTTTGAGTCAAGCAGACTGAAGAGTTGATGTAGCGATCAACGAAACAGTCTGTCTAGTCTGTTTGGTGGTTTGTTTTGCAAAAACCTTGTTGTTGTTGCAACCTGTTGCTTCATGAAGCTTAAATAATATTCGAAAAAGCTTTTATATTGTTTTAGATTTTTAAAGACAACCTATCAAGGAAAAGACATTTCTCAAATCAAGCAAATTATTCTAGTTTTCCGACCAAGCAAATTTTTCTCAATCCAAGCAAATTAAAATTCTCAAATCAAGAGAAATTTGTTTAAAATGGTTGACTGTTAATTTGTTTACATAAATCAAGTAAATTTTTCTAGTTTTTAAGCAAATATCAGACTTGAATCTAGACAAATATTCTAGAGATTCAAGCAAATCTTTATTGAATTAAACATCTTTTTCTTAATATAATAATTTTTAAATGTGCTTAATTCAAGCAAAATAATGTGAGAAGTTAACGCTTGATTAATGCATAAAATGCTACATTTTGACGCCCCCCGAATTTAATTTTTGTGCTTTTTTCAGCCAATTTTGTACTGGAGACCAACTAATGGCTGATTTAAGAAAAAAATCAAGCTTATCAATCAATTCCTTGGATATAAAAACATAGAGCTGCAAATTTTCATACCATTCAAATTTTTTCATTCAAAAAGAATTTACTTGTTATTAAGGGCCGTTAAGCACGAAAGCCAGAAATTCGAAACAAAAAGCCATTTTTAGTCCATTATCAGATTTAAAAAAAATGGCTTTTATATTGATAACATTAAACATTTTGCATTAAACAAAAATAAATCCAAAATTGTAAAAATTTTTCATATAAAGAACAAAACTATAGCTAAAATTAAATAACAAGTAGATACACTTAAAAAAAAAAACGACAAAACTTATTGGACCATTTGCAGTTCTATGTTTTCATATCCAAGGAATTAATTGATAGGCTTGATTTTCTTTTGAATCAACTATTAGTGGGTCTCCAGTACAAAAGTTGCTCAAAAATGCACATAAATGCAATTCGGGTGACGAAAAATTGGTTCAGACCAAAAAAAGTATACCCATAAAAAGCATTTTTTATGTTCGGGGTCAGATTTTCGATACACTTTACCACACAAACACACATTTTTTTTTTTTTTTTAAATTTATTTAGCATGAGACAAATATTTTTTTAAGGAAAGAAAGAAATTAATAGGAAAACAGCTGGATGCATTTCTTGCAGAAGTGTGTTGGTGCAGCCACAAAATATCACAATATTAAGACACCGTAGGCCAATCTCTTATTTTGTAGCATTAAGCGGGTTTTTAAAAAAGGTAAAAGGCAAACTTTTATTTGCTGCGAACTGACTCTGTTAAAGCATAGAATGGACACTGGAGATGGAGGACACACTGCAAGAGACATGCCCTTGAAAATTTTGTTTAGCCATGGTTCTGAGACACCAATGAAGAAATTTCAAATATCTGCTTTACAGGCATCAACTTCAACTTATATCGACGAATAAAATCTTTTTTTCAAAAAGGTGACGAACTATCTGTTTACTAAAACATATCTTGAACCAATAAATATCTTGAAAAGGAATAAAAAAATATTTTGTATTTCACTTGATGTATTGTACTTCACATATTATATAGATGTAAAAAGAACTACAAAATATTTGTTTTATGCAAAGTAAATTATAAAACAAAAGAAATGTGTTTGTGTAAAGTGTGGTCGTAAAAATCTCCAGCATGGATGTTCGGAACGCTTTTTTGATTTAAGAATGATAAGAGACAATTTATTTTTTAATTTCATAAAGAAAAAATGTGTTTCAGGTAATTAATTCAACATAATAAAAATTATCGTGAAAGTTTAAACTTTTTCCAAACAAAAAGTAGCTTAATCAAAGCAAAAAGTTATGGACAATTTGGAATATTTAGAATTTGAAGCAAAATGTACATTTTGACATTATTTGTTTATTAAAATCTTAACCACCTTTGCATTAAAAAAAAATGAAAACGAAATATTGACTGAAAAAAAATAAGAAAAATTGTCCAAATGTGCCTATAAATTCTTGAAGGAGTTTGAATTTAGCTAAAATTTTAGCAGAAAATATGTAGTATTTATCACTCGAAGGGAATATAATCCCCTTTCGACAACACATGAACTAAATTCAATCGTGCAGCAGCTGTCGGGGACCCTAAAGGAGGCTTTAGAAATCTCATGCCTTAAGGGCGCCCCAAGAGGCAAATCAAAACCATCTTGGTGGGCAAGGGAAATTCTCAATCTCAGGTCTCAGTGCAGGAAGATTTTTAATGAAGCTAAGAAATCGGGTAGAACTCAATGCTGGGATGAGTATAAATCCAGTTTAAAAATTTTTAAGAAAGCACTTCGAAAGGCTCAGCGCAATTCCTGGAGGCTTTTCTGCGGCAATATAGAGGAATCTTCCGAAGCATCAAGACTTCGTAAGATCCACGCTTCTAATCCTAGCTATCCAAGCTACTTAAAGAAATCAGATGATACTTGGACATCCTCTAGCGAGGAGAGCCTAGATCTTCTTCTGAGTACCCACTTCCCGGATTGCTCTGTGGATCCCACTCACATAAGATGTGAGAGGGCTCCAGCGATGAGTAATCCTTCAAAAATCATATCAAAGAACAGAATAAAATGGGCTCTGTTTAGTTTCAAACCATATCGGTCTGCTGGGCCTGATAGTATAGTTCCAACCGCTCTACAGCAGACGTCGTCCATTATTCTTCCATAGATTCTTGTCATTTTCAAAGATTGCCTTGAAATGACAAAGGCGGGTAGAATATCGTAAATGAATCCGAAGGACTTTAGATTCATTAGTCTTTCATCTTTCCTGTTTTAAACACTCAAAAGACTGATTGACGCTCATATTTGTTGTAGCATAGACATAAATTGGCTTTCAGCTTTACAGCACGCTTACAGGAAAATGCCTTCTTCCATAAGGAGTACACAATGGTAGCTTTTCTGGATATCGAAGGTACCTTTTGCAATGTTCTTCCGGGGCAATCATTGGCGCGCTCATGAAGCTTTGGGTGGATGAGTCAATCTGTGTACTGATAAAAAACCTGCTGACCAGCAGAGTTGTCAGTGCATCCTAGGTGACTCAAAGACCAGGAGATTTGTGAGTAGAGGCACTTCTCAGGGGGGGTGTTCTATCACCTTTATTAGGGAACTTGGTAGTCAATGTCCTTTTGAGGAAAATATAAAAGGTGGGTTGCAAGGTGATTGCCTATGCGGATGACGTAGTTATTGCAGCACAGGGAAAGTTTCCTAATATTCTTTCGGAAATGCTTGGGTCAGCACTCTCCGATCTCAATACTTGGGCCAAAAGTTGTGGGCTGGGGGTAGATCTCCAAAAAACTGAACTGGTCCTTTTTACGAGGAAATATAAAATTCCGCGCATAATTCCTCCACGTCTGGATGGCACACTGCTAAGCTTCTTGGAAGAGGAAAAATACTTAGATGTTATTTTGGACAGAAAGTTAAGCTGAAAACCGAATATTCTTGAGCGAACTAGGAAGGCAAATGTTGCTTTATATGCCTGTAAGAAAGCTATAGTTAAAACTTGGGGGGCTTACCCCGGGGTAAGCCAAACATTTCACGTTGGATTTACACAGCTATAGTGATGCCAATCTTGTTATGCGGTGTATGTGAGTGGTGGACAGCACTAAAAACACAGTCTAATTGCAAATTGTTAGGGAAAGTACAAAGAATTGCGGCCTTATGTATCAGCGGAGCGCTTAGGTCCACTTCATTGAAAGCGCTTAATGCTGTTCTTTGCTTAATACCCCTTGATATTATGGGAAAAAGGATGGCGCAGGAAACAGCCATCCGCCTGAGAGCAACCTCGCAGTGGACTTACACTCATACAGGTCATTCCTCCATTATCGATCTTGCAGGAGCAGTTCCCCGCAACATCGATTACACTATTGCCACTCCCTCATTCAAGAACGGCTTTCACACAGTTATCCCAACCAGAGTAGAATGGGACGGGTTACTGCCGCTAAACCAAGTTGGCGCGCATATTTTTACTGACGGCTCAAAACTTGACAGCAAAGTTGGGGGAGGCGTCTTCTCAACGGACCTGGTCATCAGAACCTCATTTAGACTGCCAGATCATTGCAGCGTCTTCCGGGCTGAAATAATGGCTGTTTATAGAGCTGTGGAATGGCTGAGGTATAGTGAGATATCAACTAAAGATATCTACATTTTTACAGACAGCCAAGCAGCGATTAAATCATTTGAAGGTGTGTTTCTAACATCACCAACAGCCCTTAAATGTCGCTCGTCTCTTAATGAGATGGCTGATAAGTTTGACATCCATCTGGTCTGGGTACCAGGGCATAGGGACATTGCGGAAAATTGTAGAGCGGATTAGCTCGCTAGGGAAGGTACAGCGGAAACGCTGCTGCCGGACATGGAAACATTAGGCATGCCACTTGCGTCTTGCTTGCGTCTTGGAAGCATAGTACCACCTCTAATACAGCTAGACAGATGTGGCCTAATTTTACTAATAAACGAACGATGAAGCTCACTCAAATGGCGAGAAAAGATATCTCCATTCTGATAGGCGTTATAACAGGACACTGTATTATAGGTAGGCATGCTCTTAGAATGGGGGCTCATGCGAATGACTTCTGCAAGAGTTGCAGGGACGAGAAAGAGGAGGAGTCGGTATCGCATCTCGTCTGTTCATGCCCCGCTTTAGCCCGCAGAAGACAGGAGCATCTAGAAAGCCTCTTCTTTGATGATCTCAGGGATCTTGAGGAGGTAGACGTTAAGCGTCTACTGCTTTTTATTATTAGTTCAGGGTGGTTTCACGACAGTACTTGAAACCACGGAGAGGAGGAGTAGATCCCCTGTGGTACCACAACGGACCAAATATCTGGTCTATGTGGGACGGTCTTTGACCGGCCGCCACTTTTACCTAACCTAACCATCACTCGAAGGCTATAACTATCATAAGATATAGCACTTTAACATTATACTTCTGCAAAAAATTCTGCGTTTACTTGCGTATAAGAAAAAATTGTTCATTTGAAAAAAACTCTTAAAAATCATATTTTGCCTTGAAACGCACTGATTTCTAAGATAATTTGTAGGTACTTTTAAATTTAAAGAAAAATAAAAAAATGCAAACTTAAAACAAGTTCTGACCTAAAAGTTAACCGGCTTAAAATATTTTTGGCATGACGTTTAAGTGTAGTGAAATAAACTAACAATTGTTTGTTGAAATTTTTTGATTTGATATAAAAAAATGTAAGCTCAAGAAACAAAATTTTTTAATAAAATTGCCACTATCCGAAAAGCGGGTGACAAAAGTTACAACAAACACATGGAATTTTAAAAATACTGGGTAACAATTATCACTTTGCGAGGATAGGGCTGTAAATCTTTTCTTTAAAAACACAAATAAGCAATTTTATACGGTTTTTTTTATTAAAGAAATTAGGTTTGTATGGGAGGTAGGTGATGCAGAGTTGACCTAGAACTCTTTTTTTTATTTTGTTACTGAATTCAGGCTAAAATTCATTTGTACAAAATTTCATGATTCCAGTTTTTACAGTTTCTGAGATAATCCAAATGCCATTCTAAAATAAAAAAAAGTGTACTGTGGAACGGTTTGAAAGAAATGGACCAAAAAAGGGGGACACTTTTCAGCATTTTTGTCGATTTTGAGACTTCGATGCAGTTTTTTGGGTCAGTTTGCTTAACACTTTTTTTTTTCTGGTCTATAGCTATAACTTTTCTGTAGAAAAGAAAAGAAAATTTCAAACATTAGTTATGGATTAACATTTAAATAAATATTTATTTTTCTGCCAAAAATGAGTCAAAAGTTGTTGTTGTTGTAAAAATAATAAAAACTGAAAATTGCATTTTTGACTTTCTTTCATATGCCGCATAATTTTTTACGCACAAACTGTTTCAGTTTGGCACAAAATTTGTTGTTATCTATAGTAATAAAACTAATTTTCTGTTTGTTTGCTTGTTTGCTTGGCCTTTCTACAAATCTAAAAGGCTCAATGGATTTCGCTCAAACTAGGTACACATATTAAATTTACCCCAGCTTAAAATGTTACATACTCATTTTTTGCCACGCCCCATCTGAAATTTTTCAACCAACGGTAATTTTGTTATTATAAAACTTTTTAGTACCGTAGATTTTTGTGTATTTAATTTTAAACATTTTTTGTTATTTTGGCATCAAAAACACTCACATATCTTCAAAATTGGAGAAATTTTCCGTACAACGACTTTTTCATAAAACATCGTTACCTAAGAATGAGAAAAAAACGACATGAAAATCAAAGTTGGGTCTTTCGATGCAAATATCTCCGCTGCCCATTAATATATTTCATTCAAATTTTTTTGTTCAAAAGTTCAATAAAATCACTTAACAAAAATAGGTTGAACTGTACCGTTAAGTCCGTGAAACTATATTTTATGACTTTGTCAAAAAAGGTCCAAAATATTGATTTTTTACTCAGAAAATGTCTCAAAAATTGTTGTTGTTGTAAAAAGGAAATCAACTAAAAATTGCTCATCTGGCTACCTTTTATATGACATAGCATTTATTTGCAAAAATTCTTCCAGTTAAGCGCAAAAATTATTTTACTGTTTTTGTCATCAAAAAAACAAGGGATTTTTTTCGCGAAATTTATTTATTTCAAAATATTGTTTTTATATTTTTTACAAAAGAGTCAAGTCTTAAAAATTACCCCAATATCTCTTTTCAATCGATAGTTATGGCTAAAAATCTATTTTTTCATACCAGACTATTAATATAACTGAATTTTGTTTTAAAATTCTCTATATAATTTGAACGTCCCCATTTATCTCTAAGAATGCAGTTGTGTGTCTAAAGTAATTACGAACATTTGAGTTTATATAAAATCTTCCTTATAGTCCTTATCTACTTACTTTTGGAAATTAAAAAGCGTCTGCTTTCTTAACTTACACATTTTTGCTAATTTACATTAAAAAACGACTGTACAATTTTTCGCATAAAAAAGGAATTCTGAAGATTTAAGAAATTGCTTCAGCTATCAGACGCAGTTTATTTTATTTTTTATCTTAGACACAAACCAATTGTTATTTTCCAACTGGAAAAACTACTAAAAAATTTAGAAAGATTGGTGTCCATTTTCCTTTTTTTACAAATTTGATTTCCATAAGCGAAGTGCAAGTAACATGTTTACCAGCAACCAGTAAATTCAGTTTAGAACTAAAAAACAGTTTTTGATTGTGAAAAAACAGTGATAAAATTATTCCTTCGTTAAAAAAGTACGGTAAATTTTTTAACTAATATTTTTATAGTGGTCTCAAACTTAAATGCAACATGTTTTTACAAAATTCCAAATTAAAAAAAAACATTAAATCGAGAAGTGTATATAAAAATGCTTATATAAATTACTCTCGAGTAATACCGGGTATATCAGCTAGTATTTTAATAAAAAATAATGCAATGATATCCTCTTTGATTTTTGTGACAAATTGCATTTTTCAACATGTTTTTATAATTCTCCTCTCTTCGTCAACTATTGAATTTTGTGTGACTGTCTGTTTTTTTTAACTATAACAGGTCTTAAATATATCTTAAGCAATACGTTGATAGTTTGTTTTTTACTTTTATTTTTTATTTTCATCGAAAAAGTTACTGTGAATTCGATGTGCGTATGTCTATAACGCCATCTAGATACCATTTACAATTTTATTTTGGTCATTCAAAATATTCTTAAAAGAGCTGTAAAACTAATTTTTATAAACGATTTGACAATCTTTATTAATTCAAATCATATTAAGTTACTAAAATAAAAACTTTCTAACAAGAAAAAAAACGACTTCAAAGTTGCAACAAACTAAAAAATAATTTTAAATAACTTTCCCTATTAATTTCTTGGTAAAATTTGATTATTTATATATAACTATTATTATATTGGAAATCGTATTATTTTATTTTTTTTTTTAATTTGTTTTACTATAATAAATATATTAATTTCTTTATGAATATTTGAAGTCGAAGCGTTAATTTTATAAAAGTCTGATTATATTAGCTCCGACTTTAAAGGCTTTATATTGATAAAGAAATTAATACGTGTATGATAAGAAAACAACTTAAAAAATTTAAAATAATAAGATATCCAATATAATAAAATATATAAATAAATTATTTAATTGAAATCGGTTTTTTTGCCAAAAAGTTTTAAAACATTTTTAACAAGTTTATACTCGTGACTGACGTATAATCCACCCTCTGCAAAACAGCTGACTACACTAGGCACCACCATTTTTGAGATCCACATGCCACTATACTTTTCTTATTGTCTTTGGCCTGCTAAACACGAATATCGCAATAAAAAATTTTTTCTATGGATAAGTTTTTGAGATATGACCTTTTGAAATTTGTTCCCTTTTTCCAGGATAAAGTGTCATAAATATCAACTTATCTCGAGAACAGATTGACTAATTTCAGAAAATGAAACACCAAATTAAAGATAATTAAATTACTTACAACTGTTTTAAACAAATTTTGTCATTTGACTCAGTAGTTTTGACGTTATCAGAAGAAATTACAGTTTTTTTTTTTAAAAATCAAGTCGAATAATGTTTCAATAAACAAAAAAAAAAAAAATCGAAATTACAAAAAAACTTCTCAGTTTATCATCTTGTACGTAAAGATAATTTTTTGAATAAAAGAACGAAGTACTTTTGAAGAAAATTCATGGTAGAAAAATGAAGTTATGGACCATTGAGTGAAGATATCAAAATTCTACATTTTCGTGCTTTTTACGTGCTTTTTTCCATTTTGTGCCGCATTATATTTTTTTATTCAATAAGCACATATGTATTTTAAATTCAATGAACCCAATTATTTTTAAATTTATTTATTTATCTATTATTTTTTTATGGAATCTGAAACAGACACGCCCACCTCCCGCCTGCGGTTTGAACGGGTTGGGGTATAGTAACTTTTTGCAAACGTATTATTAATGAATTTCAGTTAAAAACAAGCAAAATCTCTAGCGGGGATCATGTCCCCGTCAAAACTATACCTTTTGAAAAGCTAACCACTATTGAATAGCTGTACTTTTGAGAATTACAAAAATGCGCTACATGCTTGGTTGGTTACGCCAGAACGTAACTTCCTGGAAATTTGGAGCAATTCGCAATAGGTCACAAAAATGCCACCGTGTACAGTTCTCTATTCCATATCACAATAAGTGCATCTTTTTAAATATTTTCTCCCGGCTCGGTCGTGAGCGCGCACTATATCCAGGGTCTAATTAAATTTGTTAATTTTTGTGAATAAAAACTAGCGAAATGAGCAAGAGAGCAAGACTATTTTCGTGCAAAAATGATTCGGACAGTTTTTGTTATATGTGCGGTATAATGAATATTGAATACTTTTCTGAACTTTCTATTTTATCATTTACTCGTCTTTATTCTATCTCTTGCTAATGGGCGATTCCACGTAAGACGACCCTTTCCAGGAACATTGTTTTTTTTTAATTTTGTTTAAACTCGATCAGTAGATGTCTATGTGTATGTTCGCGGTACATATTTTTCTGTATCTTAAGAAAAAATTTGCACAATATATTCTGAAAGACATAATTCTTCAAAAGCTCAGACTTGTAAGATCACACCCGTCACAGTTTTTTGATTGCCATTCTGAGCAGGAAACGCGTTCTTTCAGTGTCCATCTATTATTTTACGTTTGTAAACTAAGCAACCTTTGGAATCGCAGCCTTCTTTTTTATAAGAAATTTAATACATCTGAATTATAAGCAAAAATGGGAGAATATGGTCACACACGTCACAATGGTATTGCCCTAATTCAACATCTCTGCCTTCGTTTTCCTTTTCTTTTTTTCCTTTTTATTTTTCTTCTTATTCTGTCTTTTTTTGGGGATACATGTATAGATATTACATTTACAAGTAAAGTTTTTAATTAAAAATTAAATTCAGATGTGTTTACATTAAATTAACAGACATCAAATGGAAAAAGCATAAAAAAGTAGAATTTCGGTACCTTCACTCAATGGTCCATAACTTCATTATTCCACTATTAATTTTCTTCAAAAGTACTGCGTTCTTTTTTTCAAAGAACTATCTTCACGTAAAAAATGATAAACTGAGAAGTTTTTGTAATTTCGATTTTTTTTAATTGAAAAATTATTCGACTTGATTTTTAAAAAAATAAAAAAAAATCTGGAATTTCTTCCGATAGCGTCAAAACAACTGGGCAAAATGATAAAATTTGTTAAAAGTAGTTGTTAGTAATTTAATTATCTTAACTTTTGTGTTTCAGTTTTTGAAACTGGTCAATTAGTTCTCGAAATATGTTCATATTTCTGACACTATATCCTGGAAAAAGGGAAAAATTTTTCAAAAGGTCTCAAAAACCTATCCATAGAAATTTATTGCAATTTGGAGCCTAGCGCTATTATTTTTTGGTTAAAAAAGATCTCAAAATCCATCCCACAAAGTTTGGCGCGGAATAAAACTACAAACTACTAAACACAAATTCCAGTTCGTGTTTGAATAGTTGGAGTGCACTACAAGTAAAATTACTTAAAAAAGCTAACAAATTTATCTGTTTTAAAATAATCTAATTTTTGAAAAGCTTGGAAAAGGCGAAGAAGTTAAAAGCTTGGCCAATCAATATGGTGTGTCAAAATCCACAATATTTGGCATTTATATAAATAAAAGCATTTCAAATATTGCAAACCTTCAACTCAGCTCACTGAAGATAATAATTTTTCCCACATACACATTGGTCAAAATTATGCAAATCCGTTTCCAGGCGAGTGTTTGGAAGACGAGTAGATAATATTCATAAAATTCACTGTATTTCATTATTTCAACAATGTATTTTTTCGGTTAGTTGCTGATTTTGCTACAAACACTTAAACCAGTCGATTGTAACCAGTGCAAACACATCAATCAGTTGAGCACAAATCAAAACTTTTTACTTTTTAGCAACTGAGTTGCAAACTGGTTGAAAAACTGCAAATTAGACCTCAACACTTTTGAGCACAAATCAAAACTTTTTACTTTTTAGCAACTGAGTTGCAAACTGGTTGAAAAACTGCAAATTAGACCTGAACACTCGACTTATATTCAACAACCAACAACCAGTTGTTCAAACAGTTTATCGATTAGTTAGTTACTCGTCTATAGGGAGCTTAAGAAAAACTTTTCTGTAAGCGGTAACATTATTTCAACAATGTATTTTTTCGGTTAGTTGCTGATTTTGCTACAAACACTTAAACCAGTCGATTTTAACTAGTGCAAACACATCAATCATTTGAGCACAAATCAAAATTTTTGATTTTTTAGCAACTGATTTGCAAACTGGTTGAAAAACTGCAAATTAGACCTGAACACTCGACTTATATTCAACAACCAACAACCAGTTGTTCAAACAGTTTATCGATTAGTTAGTTACTCGTCTATAGGGAGCTTAAGAAAAACTTTTCTGTAAGCGGTAACATTCTTAAAATGTCCAAGATCATGGTGTAAGAAATCAAGGTGTAAGCGACGTCGGCGTCGTTTGCTAAAGCTTTGACTGATGAATGAGTGAAAGAGACAGAAAAGTTGATTTTGTATGGTTTGACTACTTAAGTGTTGGATTTTAAAACAAAAACTATAATTCGCTGTCACCTGGTTTCTTACACCATGTTCAAGATGAAATAGAATCACATTATCCATTAGCTTCAATTGTGTCAAGATCAAGTTTATATCGCGGGGCTACTAGGAAGATGCTGCCAGAAAAATCTTTTGTTTCCAACGCAGAAAAAGTTGCTTCTAGCCTGAAAGTTGAAAAAGTCAGAACAGCATTTTTTGTATGCACCAAAGCCACTGGATTGCAGAGGGTTAAGCGGTTGATGATTCAAAAAAATTCCCGCTTCATTAAGTGTTTTCATATACAGATTTACAGAGTATCTGCGATCAGAGATCAAAAATCACGAAATGAGCGCCAAAAAACAGTCTTGCATTCAAGAGCATCTTGTATCGTATTTTAAGTTTGTAATAACAAAGGCACGTATGCATTTATTGAGCATGTATTTTACCTGAATAAAAGTTGTATTTTACTTAACTGAATACCAACCTCAATAGTATGAACAGTAGGGCGTAAATTTTTTTTTGTCAAAATTTTAGGGAGCTGAAGCGGAATTAGAAAGTTTGCCACGAAATAAAATTTTGAGAATTTTTTCAGATATTTAGAAAAAGGTTTAGAGGTGACTCAAGGTAGTTTTTTTCAAAAAATAGTTTTTCAAAATAATACTTGTGCTTTCCACCCAGAATGAGTGACTGACTGAGTGACCCTTATTCTTGAATCTGCGTCGAGTAAATGTCGTCGTCGAGAGCTCACTTTCACCAATGAATTCTTGTCGAAGACCATTTCGACGATCAAAAATTTGAATATTTATTTGACGACGTTTGCTTCATAATTGATTGAACAATCACTACAGATCTTAAGGTCGAAATTGAAAGTTTCAAGAATATAACAATTTTGTTTCGACATCGCTTTGAGAGCGAGCGCGGGTTCAAGAATAAGGGCGAATATTCTAATGATTTTATTTTGAAAGAAAAATGTTCAAATTTTGTTTTCGTGGTCTCGAAAGAGCGGTTGCAACCGGTTTTTTGGACAGGAGGGTAAAAAAGGGAGTTTTTCAAATTTTGCTTTTTTTTTTTGTTTTAACTTTAAATTTTTCCAAATTTTCGCTCTTAATACAAAATCTTAGAATGTACAGGGTCCGCCATCTAACGTTTTTTTTTCAACTAGTGCTTATTTCGTGAATGGTAGCACTTAGCTCATGTCTGATTTGACAGATAATTAGTTTTATCCTTCCGCTAAACGAATATGGTTGTGTATGCGCTTGAACAATCGTATGGATCGTATCGCAAATCAAATTGTTGCCAAGCAAAGGGATGTCGCAAAGGTGACTGGACCCATTGTTATTTCCAACTAAATTTGGATGGATTGAGATGATTTTGTAACTTAGACTAAAAGACCTTTGGTAACAATAAAAACTAATCAAACATTTTCAAGAAAGAAAAAAAAAAAAAAAAAAAAAAAAAAAACAATGCTGGGAAATATTGCGACACTACTTTGATTCAGAAAATGCCGATTTTGCCAAAAAAATCATCTTTTCAGATGAAGCTCATTTTCATCTTGGCGGGTATGTAAACAAGCAAAATTGTCGCATTTGGGGCACAGAAAACCCGCACGCATACATTGTAAAGCCGCTGCACCCAAAACGAGTCACTGTTTGGTGCGGATTTTGGTCCAGAGGCATAATTGGGCCATTTTTCTTCGAAAATGAGCAGGGAGTGGCCGTTACAGTCAATGGCGATCGTTACCGGGCCATGTTGAACGAATTTTTGTTCACAAAAATTGAAGAGGAGGATATTGGCAACATTTGGTTTCAACAGGACGGCGCTAAGTGCCACACAGCCGAAGCTACACTCGATGTTTTGCTCCCGGTTTTTGAAGATCGCATTATCAGCCGCAGAGCTGATGTCGTTTGGCCACCTCGGAGCTGCGATTTGACACCGTTGGACTATTATTTGTGGGGTGCCCTCAAAGATAAGTGTTACGCCGACAAGCCAGAGACAATTGACGCTTTAAAGGACAATATTCGTGAAGCCATTGGTGAAATACAGCTGCACACAATCGATAATGTGCTTAAAAATTGGACCGATCGTGTAGGCTACTGCATGGCCAGCCAGGGCAGCCATTTGAATGAAATTATTTTCCATTATTAGCCGGAAAGATTATACTTTCAAATAAAAAAAGAAATTTAAGAAAATATTTAGTAGTTTTTTTTATAGAGTATTCAAAAAAAAAATATTTGGCGGACCCTGTAGTTTTAAACAACATGCAATTCTAAGTAAGTAAAAGAAAAAAACGCCAATTTATCTTTCTTATTTTACCGAAGTTATGCGCATTTAAAATTTTGAAAACTTGTCTATTTTCAGTAGATTTATTAGAAAGAGCAACGTTTTTATAAATTACAGCTATACAGTTTTTGGAATGAGGGTAGCCATGTATCACGAGGAGAAAAAGTTTAATTAATGCCAAATTAAGCAAAATTATCAGTCAAAAAAGCGATTTATCAAGAGGGGGGATCGTAGAAAAGGGAGAAGAGTAATTTTAATATTCGCAACTCTGATAAAGTATAAGGCTTGACCAAAAATAAAATCCACTTGTTCTGAATTGTTCTGAATAACAATTCAGCGTCATATGTATTCAGATGTGTTTTCTCTTACGTGTGTCGAATCATACGCAAGTTAAACAGTGGGCTGGTCACAGCAGAATCACTCAAGACTACTGAAGAGTAAATGTAGCTATTTGGATTGACTTTGGATTGACTTTGCTGTTGTTGCTCTTGCCTTCTTTCATATATTACTTGACCTTAAGTTCCAAAAAGTTAAACTTGTAAAATCATCAAAAGGTCACAATTAATTGTACAAAAAGGTTTTTTCTTTTACTTAAGATAAAATGTTGCTTAAAACTGCACATTAAGATTTTTAATTAAAAGCACAAATTTAGAGAAATTTAAGGTTAAAACCAGAAAACAGCCAAATTTAAAAACCTCCCTGTTTTGACCCTACTGTCCAAAAAACAGTTGGAACCCCTCTTTCAAGCCCACGAAAATAAATATTTAACACTTTTCTTTCGAAACAAAATCGTTGGAACATTATTTTGGAACTTTTTTGTTGAAAAAACAACCTTGAACGACCTCTGAACCTTTTTCAAAACATCCGAAAAAATTGTCAAAATTTTATTTTGTGACGAACTTTCGAATTATTAATTCACGCTACCCGGACTAAACTGTATATGCTCATGTTTAATGAATATTGATTTAAAGGACTTATTAATTAATGAATATTGTAAGCCGGCTAACAATTTTAAGGACAAATATTGCAACTAAATTAATCACTCATAAAAAAAATAAACTGGCCATTTCAGCCCTTGGAAGGACTTTTACTTATTGATAAATTGTGTTGTGCGTGTTATTAAATGTTTGATCACAAATGATCGAGAGCTGGACCTACGTGTTTTATGCCAACTCCGAACGGCTTATGTTCTCAATAAGCTTTACATGGCAATTTTTACTCTCTGAGGTTTGCCATTGTCTGCAGAGAGGTGACAACCGAACAGAAAAATTAGTTCAATTGAAAAAACTTTCTCTCTGAGCTGGAATTGAACCCGGGCTACCGCGGTTCTTAAGCTTAGGGGCCACGCACTCTACCCACTAGGCTACGGCCGCCACCAAATTAATCACTCTTAATCAAGGGCGTCCGCAGAACTTTTTCTAGGGGGGGGAGGGCAAAGGTGTGCACATATATGAGAATGAACGTGAAATGTTACCTATGTAATTTTATTGTTTGAGATTTTCGGTGAAAATTTTGTGAACACTGCACGTTAATGCACTCCACATATGCAACATATTAATAAAAACAATAGATGCACAACAGACGACAAATAGAAAAAATCTATTGTTAATCGTTAATCGCTGATCAGGGCTGCTTAAGGGCCATATAGACTGCACAGACTATTTGCGCAAACAAGACTTTTTTTCTCGTCATAGCGACGACCATACACTTCACAGACTTTATTTTTCACATTTTTTCGCAGACTTTTAATTTGTATTAATTTTTTCTTTTCTGCTTTCATTTTTATATATTTTCCTTCACAAAAAGTGATTCACAGCTTATTCTATGCGGTGCATACTTTCAATTTTAGGGCTTTATAACAACGAAACTAACAGGAATAGAAAAAATAATATGGTAGCATTTAAAAGAACAAGATGTTTAGTTTAATAAATTAACTTAATTTATTGTAAAAGTATATATTAAGTTGGCTTAAAATTACGAAACCAGAAAATACTGTTTAATTTTATATCACAGCTTATTTTATGCAGTCACTTGTCATTTATAAATTTTTCGTATTAATTAATGATATTTGATATTTTTATTATTTGGTATGATAGCCCTTGTTGTCCACAACAGATCTGAGGTAGTTTGGCATTGATGCGACCAGTTTTTAAGTGATAGTTGGCAAAATATTCGCCCACTTCGTTTTCAATATCTCTTTCAGGTGGTTTTTGTTTGAAATTTGATGTTTTCGGATTTTATTTTCCAATAAAGACCACACATTTTCAATAACATTAAGGCCTGGCGACTGTGCTGGCGGCGTCATCAATTGTGGGCAGTTGTATATTAGCCTGGTTTGCACAATACCCGCTTTGGACTTTCGATCGTCATCCTGGTAAAATCGGAAATTCAATTTTATACCCAGAACCTTTGCACTCTGCAACAAATTGTTGTTCAGGATCTGTAGGTACTTAGATTTGTCTATTGCTGTTTTAATAAACGGCAACTTCCCAGTACCAGCAGCTGACATTCAGGCCCAAACCATGACGCTGCCACCGCCATGTTTCACGGTTTGTTTTAAGTTTTTTTTGTTGACTTCGGTATTCGGTTTTCGCCACATATAGCACATACCATCTGAACCGAATAAATTGATATTCGATTTATCTGCAAAAATATTTGAATTCCAGTATTCTGGAGCCTTGGACATATGTTCTTTGTCGTAGTTGAGTCTGCATAATCTGTTTTTGGGGATAATAAACGGCTTGTTTCGTGTTACTCGGCCATGAAAGTTCTTTTTGCGCAAGACACGTCGAATAGTTTTAGCACTACTCTGTTTGCTCAGGTCAGTTTGATCTTCAAAAGCCATTTTCGGAGCTGAGAGTCTCGGATTAGCCTTTATCTTCCGTACAATATGACGCTCGTCGGTTGCATTAAAAATTTTGTTTGGTGCTTTTTTGCTCTTATTGTGCAATCGGTTCTTATGAACGAAGCGCTCGTTGATTTTTTGCACTGTAGAGGAATTGCTATTAACCATTTCAGCCATTTTTCACTCCGAGCTGCTGTTTTTAAAATAGTATATAACCAATTCTCGTTGTTGTAGCGTTGTGCGCGCTCCTATTTTAAATAATCATAGAAGCAGACACTTGAAGCAATAAAATCCGACTAAAAAGCTAACACAAAGCAATTATAGAAATATAACGATGGCATAGCTAACGAAAGTACCGTTAGACAGCGCAGCATTATAGTACCGTAACAGAGAGAAGTGACTGCATAAAATAAGCTACGAGATGAAATTAAGCAGTATTTTCTGTTCTCTTATTTTTTAAACATCTAAATATATGTATTCACAATTAATGGAAAACCTTTATTTAACTAGACTTTTTGCTCTTTTAAATGACACCATATTATCTTTTGTATTCCTGTTAGTTTCGTTTTTATAAAGCCCTAAAGTTTAAAGTATGCACTGCATAAAATAAGCTGTGAGCCACTGTACGTCTTCACTGTATAAAACTTTCGGTATTATGGCAAGTTTGCGCAAACACAACCAAAACTTAAAATATTTTATAGCAGACATCAGCACAAACCTAAAAACAGCCAAACACACTGTCGAATAGAGTGCGCAAACACTTGTTTGCGCAGACAATCTGTGTAGTCTATTTGGCACTTTATGCAAACGTATTGGAGCGTGTTGTAGCGCTACACAAAATTGCTGTATGACCAATGCGTATAAGTAGTTAACGAAATCGTAACAAAACGTGACAAAACTAAGATTTTTACCAAAATATTAAGATATTAGGACTCAGGCTTAGAACTTTTTATTTTTTAAAATTTTTTATGACTATATAACATATACACATTAAAAATAAATATTTATAAAATTTTTCCCGTCTAGGGGGGGCAAGTGCCCCCCCCCTGCACCCCCCTGTGGACGCCTATGCTCTTAATCATAAAATACCAACAGCTTCACTATACATTTTTTACTTAAAAAAAAATAAGTAAATTAAAATAAAATTTATATTCGCCAATTGCAGGGCCCGAATTAACTACCTCTTGGTTCTTAAACTAACCGTATGGTCAACTCATTCACAAAAAAATTTTAATGAAGTAGGCAACATACAAATATTTTAACTTATATACTGATATTTTACATACATTGACATGTTATAGGGCTGCCAAGTGTCAAAACTTATTGAATATTTTGACAGCTGGATGTCGTTGGTTACCCTTACAGCTGCTTAAAAATAATAATTGGAAAAACTAACACTACTATCTGGTCACCTTTTAGTAGAAACTATTCAGGCTTTTAATCTTTCTTCACATTCTTTATACTTTAGGGTAACTTTTCCGATGAAGTAAAGATATAAAAGAAACAACAAAGGACTCCAAGTATTTGTTTAGATTGAATGCATACTAGCCATAGATGACAGAACACACGGATACAATCAAAATAATAGTAGGGAGGGAGAGCGTGGGGCTCTTAGTGGGGCTTAGTTTTATTAGTGCTAATAAAAGGGGGTTTCTTAGCTGCATGAGAAGTTTCTATGGTTTGACAGTTGCGAATGTCAAACTGTGTTGACAATTCTGTTCAGTAAGGTTTGGCAATTTATCATGAATCGCTTAACGCCAGAAGAACGCTTCCAAATTGTGGAAATTTACTTTGGAAAAAATAAATCTGTTCGCGAAGAGCACTTCGTCCATTTTACGGACAACATTATCGGGCTAGTGAGCAAGCAATTCGTGCAGTTATTGATCGTTTTTGCACTAATTTTACTCTTCTCGAATCAAAACCTTCAACAAGACAAAGCAATGTGAGTACCGAAGAGAATATTGCTGCTGTAGCGCGAAGTGTTGAAGAAGACGCCGAAATGTTGATTCGTCGCCGTTCTCAACATGTTGGCCTTTGTCCTTCGACTTTGTTTTTCGTGGAAAATTTTACGTAAGGATCTTGGCTTACGTGCCTATAAAATACAGCTTGTGCAAAAATTAAGGCCAAATGACCATCGTTTACGTCACATTTTGGCTGATTGGGCTAATTTGAAACTAATTTGAAGATGGCCGAACTTTATTTCCAGAGGCCCTCTCGTTCGTGCGACTTAACGTCTCTCGATTACTTTTTATGGGGCTATGTTAAGTCATTGGTTTATGCCGATAAACAGCAACTCTTGAAGCACTGGAAGCCAATAGTCAAGCCACTATTGACGCTATACGGCCAGATTTATTGAAAAAGTAGTGAAAATTTGGACTGATCGAATGGACAATGTAACTCGTAGTCGCGGCGGACAAGTCGGACAACCGGAAATCATATTTAAAAAATAAAAGTCAGGAAATTATCTACCAGATAATAATAATAAAAAATTCATTCCAGTAATATTTCTGTCTTGTATTATTATTAAAAGTTGTCATACAGTTAAAAAAACACCATTTAGATAGTCAATGGTATGAAAAAATGTTAAGCCATAACTTTTGATTGGAAAGTGATATTGGGGTAATTATTTCACATAAATTATATTTGAGATGTTACTTTTAATACATAAAAAAACATTTTGAAAAAATAGATTTCGCAAAAAAATCATAAGGGTGGTAGGTACCCTTGTTTTTTGATGACAAGAACAGTTAAACAATTTTTGCGCTGGAAGAACTGGAACTGGAAGAATTTTTGCAAATGAATGCTATGTCATATGAAAGGTAATGAGAAATGCAATTTTTTCTTGGTTTTTTTTTACAACAAAAACAACTTTTGAGTCATTTTCCAAGTCAATATTTTTGAAAGTCAATATTTTTGACCTTTTTTGACAAAAAGTAGAAAAATAATGTATACAATAACCTAACGATACAGTTCAAACGATTCTAATTTAGTGCTTCTATTAAACTTTTGAATAAAATATATTTATATATATCTCCACTGTTTTTGCATCGAAAGTCTAAATATTGATTTTCATGTCGTTTTTTCCCATTCTTGTGTAACGATTCTTATGAAAAAGTCATTGTGCAAAAATTTCTAAAATTTTTAAAAAGTATTACAGTAACAAAATTAACAAAATAAGTTGAAAAGCAGAGGAAGAGGCGTGTGCAAAACTAAAAATGTCAAAATTCAATAAAGGATGCACATTAGGGCGGGTTGATTTGCATGGATGAAAAAAAAAAAAATGAAAAATCGTATAGCAAAAACGTAATCTACATAAAATGCTAAGAAAATTCTCCGAAGAAACCATAGGTCTAAAATCAAACCCTAATCCGCGCCTCTCGACTTTAAATTTTTTCCTCTTCTTTCGCGATAAATTTTTTTTTTTAAAATATAGCTATTATGTTTTATTATATTATAGTTTATGCAATACAGGTTTTGTTTTGAGACTAATCAAAATATTTAATTATCAAAAAAGCAGTTGAACCCCAATTTGCATCTCCTCTCATTTGCGTTCTATGTGAAAAATAGTTAGAACACGTTTTACCTAAACTGCGTTTTGCAAAAAACAAAGAATAATTAAAAAAAATTTTTTTATTTTGGAATAAAATATGCAAAACATAGGAAAAAAACATGACCTGTAATCCAGTTTATTTGATCTATAGAAATATAGATCAAATAGTAGTAACTATAGAAAGTCCTGCCAAAGTACCTAGAATGGAGAGTAAAAAAGACTTAACAAAATTAACATATAACCAATAAGTAAAGTTTTCTTTGTATTCTATAATTGCTTCTTTGTATGTATTAAAGACCTTATTTTCTTTAATGACACAAAATTTTTTTATGGTAAAAAAATTACTGAAATATTGTTAGAGTGAAAACATTTCTTTTGTTTGTTTTAATTTGCATTATAAAATAAGACTTGTTTATCTATGTTCCTTATAAAAACATTAAATATAAAATTATATACAAACTATTTTACTTGGGTGAATATTTTTTTAATGTAAAAAAATTTTGAGTGTAGAAAAGGGGCATATAAATTTTCAAGTCGAGAGGCGCGGATTAGGATTTTATTTTAGATACATGGTTTCTTCGGAGAATTTTCTTAGAATTTTATGTAGTTTATGTTTTTGCTATACGATTTACAAATAAAAAATCAACCCGCCCTAATGCACATATTGTGTTTAGATTTGTTTAAAGGTCAAACAAACCAACAGAAAGCAAATTTTATTACTAAAAATTATTAAAATTATTAAAACCATGAAGTAAAAATTCAGTAAATTTATTGGCTATTAAAAAAAATATTCACAAAATTCTACGGGAAAAGTCTCTAAACCAAGTCTAACTAAATTTTAACAAAAAAATATAAAGTGGCGAATAAAAGGAAGAATTATAAGGAAATTATTTGTACACATGAATAAAGGTGTAATTTATAGCATTAATAATTGTTCTCTTAACGATGCTCAATGATAATTTAGAATGTACCCGAAATTTTTATAAAAAAAACAAATTTGAAGAATTTTGTAAAACTTTTGGTATAAAATTAACTGCGAAAAAATTTCTAGGACATTCCGAACATCCCAAAAAAAAATCTTGCCAAATCACTTTATTTTTTGATTTAAAAAACAAAAAAACACTCTTCTCAAGAATAATCACAATCTTAAATTTAAAAATTAAAGTACCTTAAAAATATTTATTAAGCAATTTTTATACTACTCGTATCTCATTTTTAAGCATCACTACTTTGCAAAGCTGATGAACGAATTTTGAATTGTCACAGTATTGCACGAGAGGAACGATTTGTGAATATAGACCAGTTATAGATAAGATGTGAAATAAGTTATCATATTTGATCCTTACCAATAAGTTAACTAATAGTATATATAAAGGACATTTAGATTTATTTACTGATGCTAGACTTTCGTGATAATACAACTAAGTTATAGGCTATCATGAAAATTTTAGATGTTTGCAACTAGGTCTTTCTAAAATTGTACGCTTGTTTGTGTGAGAAAGTCAGTACTTTTACTTTAATCCTGAACTTTGCAATACTATTTGATAATATTTCAAAGCTTCGGTATCTTCCTTTCAAAATTGAACTTTTTCGTTTGTATAAATTTTGTAACACTTTAAACTTTCTGCACTTTTTATGGTAAAACGTTAGTTTTCCGCCCGACGTGCAGCTTTGTTGGCTGCATAAAACTAACTAAGTATTCTTAGGTAAGATACGATGGCTATTTCATTGGAATATTTTTCAAAGAAACCATAGAAAATCTCAAAAGTGAGAACAAAAACGTATACGGAAAATTTAAACACAATGCAAACTAAGCAAATACTGCTAAATATTGGATTTTAGAAAGAATATCGATTGATTTTTTTGCACATAGAGGCAACTCTTTTGTGTTAGGCGCCAAACCAGCAGACATGTTAATGCAATGTTAATTGAATTAAAGGTAGGTAAGTCTGGAATGGGTGTTACCTTCGCTTGTGACAATTTTTTGATTTGGCACACACTTAATAATGCCCTCATTAATGGTGAAAAGTCGAGTGGCTTAGTTCAAAAATTAAGAAATTACATCTTGAACTTCAATATGGTTTTGAAAAACGGTTTAACGTTCCGTTCAGCTCTTAAAATTTAATGTTAGTTGGTCATATTTTAATTAAACTGTTTTAATTATTTGCATTTATTTAAACACGTTATTTATTATTTCTATTTTTTATGTACATTACCGAATACTAATGTCTATGATATTTATAAATACTTGATATACAGTGAATCACAGTTCTAAACGCTTGACATAGTCAAAAATATTTATTCTTTTTTTTTTTAGTGCGGATTAAATTATCGATGCAAAGGATAGTGTTATTTACTCATAATTTCTAGTATAAGATATTTTCTAGAGGTTAAATTCCGACTTTCGCCAAAAATAATAATAAAATAAAATAATTTCAAGATTCACAGTACATGTAAACATTTTTTTGCTTTTATAAGCAACAAAGAACAAGATTAAAGAAGCTGTCATCCGTCGAGACGTGTGGCTCACTGTTTAATGGCTTAAGATAACATTTTTAATAAATAAATTACATATAATAAAAATTACACTATACAATAATATTGTTAAGATTTAATTATATTGTTTTTCTTTTTTAATACATATCATATTATGAATTGAGAAAAATTCACCTATGTTTCTAAGCAAACCATTTATTATTAGTTAATTTTAATACTGTTTTATTTAAAAAAATTGTCAATTAAGTCTTTTACCAGTTCATATAAGAATAAATATGGGTTGATATTTTCTTGGTTTTACTCGTTCAATTGCAAACACTAATCCACTCCTCCACATGACATTCATCACATTCCACACTGCAACACCACTGAAATCTACAGCGGCAACGTTCGGCCCGCTTTTCTTTGACCAAACTATAGCCGCGTCCGCAGCAGAGTGAAGAGCAGCCGTCACTTACAGTGCTATTCCGATTGCACTTTCGTCCCACTGTACCTGGATTAAAAAATAAACTGATGAATTTTTTGAAAGGAAATTTCTAATAAAGTGGTAAAAAAAACATATAACTCAGTAAATTTACTGTACTGAAAAAACTTGAGATTGTTAATTTTTTCAGAATCTACACTCGCGCTCAAAAATAAAAAAGCCGAGTTACTAATTTGATAACTAATATTATTTTTTTGAATTATAACATAGTGTGCCAAAACCATAGAAATTCTTAAAGAAGGACATGTTGAGAGTCCATCGCACTTGATTTGACCTCTCAAGGTCATCACAATTTGTTCAACTTATTTTTAAAGTTGAAGTGCTCGAATATTGTTGGGTCGAGATTAAAGTATAATAAACGTTTAAAAACAGTAGCTTGTTTTCAAACATTTTTTGAGGAACAAGGAGTTGTTATATTTTTTTGAAATTTATACGGGTTATTGTACATGAAAACTACTTTAATAAATTAATTTTTTTTTAGCAAAATTCTGGCTTTTATAGAGGTCGCTAAAAATGAAATTGAAAAAAAAAAACATCCAAAACTGTTTGATGGATATGGCCTTTCCCATGTATCTGGCACAAACAAATCAAATGTCATTTTAAAGTATAGGTCAATAATCGAGCATCCCATCTATGAACGACCCGCGGGGGGTTTTTTTGAAATTATGGTGAAAGTTTGAGTAAAAGGTTTAAAAAAAATAGATTTTTACGCGCTTTTTCGTCAATTAAAAAGAAATAAATAGAAGAAAAAAGGTACTTGAATTTAAATGCGATGCTTAAAGGACAAATTAGGAATAAAATGCAATAAGATTCGTTGAAATTGAAGCAATAAATTTTGAGTTATCTATCGAACCGGTTATATGTTTTTGTTTTCAATTTCATTTTTAGCAACCTCTATAGAAAGCCAGAAAATTGCTAAAAAAACAAATATTTTTATAAAGTATTTTTTATGTGCAATAACCTGTATAAATAAAAAAACAATTCCTTGTATTTTATACCTTACTAGCTGAAACCCGGCGCGTTGCTGCCACTCTCCCTTGTCAAACGCCCATGAAATGTTGTCAGTTACACAGCATGTCTAAATTGAGGTAGAATACTGAATTCCGAGACTGTGCGACCTATATCCACAAAGCTATTCGATATAACAAATTTGGGTTGTATAGGAAGTGCCACGCCCTCTTGATCACCGCTCATAGAATGTAATCAATTAAACTGCATGTGAACATGGAGGTTGAATACCGAATTCCAAAACTGTGCGACATATAACTCCAAAACCAATCGATAGCACAAATTTGGGTTGTATGGGAGGTGCAACTGCCCTTTTCCTTACGTCCATAAAATTTTACCAATGAAACTGCATGTGTAAATTAAGGTAGTATTTGACCTCAATTTACACATGCAGTTTCATTGGTAAAATATTATGGACGTAAGGAAAAGGGCAGTGGCACCTCCCATACAACCCAAATTTGTGCTATCGATTGGTTTTGGAGTTATATGTCGCACAGTTTTGGAATTCGGTATTCAACCTCCATGTTCACATGCAGTTTAATTGATTACATTCTATGAGCGGTGATCAAGAGGGCGTGGCAATTCCGAGGCTGAGTTACCTATAACTCCAAAGCTATTCGATATCGCAAATTTGAGATGTCACGCCTCCCTGTCCAACGCCCATAAAATAAAACCATTGAAACTGCATGTGTAAATTGAGGTCAAAAACTGAATTCCAAAGCTGAATTCCTATAACTTCAAAGCTATTCGATATCACAAATTTGGGTTGTATGGGTGGTGCCCCTCCCCCTTGTCCACTCCCATAAAATTTCATCACTGAAACGGTACGTCTTAATTGTGGTCGAATACCGAATTTCTAAGCTGTGCGACCCATAACCCTAAAGCTATTCGACAACAACAATTTTTTATATTATGTGGGAGGTAAAAGGGGCTGAGGCATTTCCTCTTAAGCCATCTCGTACTCAAAGCAAAGCGTACTTACAAAATTTGAGCTCAATCGGACCAATAGTTTGGAAATATTTTGATATTTTCTTAAAAGTAAGCGTAGATGAAGTGTGACCACGCCCATTTTTATCAAAGTTAATGATAGTTATCATACGAACTTATTTACCAAATTTTAATTTAATACGACCAAAACCGTCTTAAATACAGCATTTTTATTGATTTGTGGGCGACAAAAGGGGGTGTGGCATTATATTTTTCCTAAACCAGTAGAAGGAAGTTTCCAATTTGGTTTAGTCGTTTTCAAGTTTTAAGCATCCGAACAAATCACGATTCATTTTTAAATTTTTAGTACAGTTGTCGACAGTAACCGTACATACTAAATTACAAAATTTTATCCTTATACGACCCAAACCGACTGAAATATAACATTTTTATTGATTTGAGGGCGGTAAAAAGGGGGTGTGGCAAATTTTTTTCCTAAACCATCTCGTACCTGAATCAAATCGACTGCCAAAATTTCAGGTCAATCGGTTCAGTAGTTTTGGAGACACACATCGTTTTGCTTTTTATATGTATAGATATTGATTTGTGGGCGGTAAAAGTGGGCGGTAAAAGTGGGCGTGAAAACATTTACATATAGTGACCGCCTCTTAGATCACCTACACAGCAAGTTTCACTGTAAAAATGTGTAAAACTCCGGAATTGCCATGATTTCGAAAAATTGGGCGTATTTATATTACGACCACGCCCATTTTTCGTACAGTTACCGACAGTAACCATCTGAACAGAATTACCAAATCTTAGTTTTTTTCGATTGAAACCGTCTGATATATGTGAAATGCTTAACGTTGATATGAGTGATTCTGAATAGTATTTCAAAAAAACTAAAATTTACAAAATTTTTAATTGATTTTTAAAACTAAGCATATCTATGAAATATGATTTAAAATAAAATTATTCGAACAAGTTAAATGCAGCAAGTAGCTTATAAATGAAATATAATAAACATTCACACGGCCAATCCTGACTGGTCATCGGCTCCCGGCGATGACGACCATGGTTTTATTAAGTCTGCTGCTGTTGATGTGAATTTTGGACCCTCTACAGATCCTATTTTCTCTACATCGTGACGATCGTTTGGCTTGATATTTTTGATTTGATATGGCCCGAAATATTTAGGTTTTAGTTTTGTTTGAGTGGCAAATTGCGTTCGTTTTATTGCAACGATGTCTCCAACTTTATATTTCGTAGCTTCTTTACGTTGTTTGTCGAACGATTTTTTTTGTTGGTTTTGTGCCACAAGAATTTTTCTCTTTACTTCATCCTGTAGATTTTCACGTTCTTCGCAAAATGATTGAACTAGTTCTTCTCGCAAGATTTTAAGTATTTCACTGTCTTTGCTTGTTCTCATTTTAACACCGGTAAGTACTTCATGTGGTGTGAATTCGATAGATTGATGGTAAGTTGAATTAATGCATCGCTGCACCTGGTCGACATACTTAAACCATTTTTCAGGTTCATTTATCGCCATCTTTGCGAGGACAGAGATGATAACAGAGTTGACTCTTTCCACCTGACCGTTTCCCCTAGGTACGCCCGTCGTTGTTTGATAGTGTCGAATACCATTATCATTACAAAATGTTTTGAATTCTGTTGAATTAAAAGCAGCACCCTTATCCGTGATTAGCCTCTCTGGATATCCAAAAGTCTTAACAATTTCATCGAATCTTTTCAGTGTTTCATTAGCTGCAGTTGTCTTTGTTGGAAATATCCACGTGAACTTCGAAAAAGCGTCAACTATAACGAGCATATATTTGTATCCCTTTGATGTCGCAGTCATCGGTCCAACATGATCCATGTGTAATGTGACCAAAGGCAGATCATCTTTTGGGATGGGATTGAGCTTACCTTCTTGCTTGCCTCTCTTTCGATTTATAAGAATACATTCAAGACAACAACGAATGCACTTTTCGATTTTTTCTTGCAACTTGTCGATGAAATATGTATTTCTTACCATTTTCATTGTCTTCTCAGTGCCAAAATGTCCTTTTTCATGAACTGATCGAATGACGTTCATTTCCATTGACTCTGGAACTACAAGAAGCTCACGGCCATCCATAAACTTCATCAAAATTTTATTTTTCATAACATAATCTTCAAACTGTTGTTGATCAAGAAGCTTTACAATAGCTGCTATACGTTCATCATTAGACTGGTTCTTCTTCACTAATGCTGTCAACGAGTCATCTGCAATCAAAACCGGATACCTGCTTAGTGCGTCGACGTGTTTCATTTTCTCTCCAGATCGATGCTCTATTTTATAATCGTATTCCTCTAAATATAACGTCCAACGTTTCACTCTGGGCGGAATATCCGACTTCGAAACAGTTCTTTGAAAAGCAGCACAGTCAGTAATAATCTTGAATTTTACACCCAGCAAATATGGTCGCAACTTTTTAACTGCTTCAACAATTGCTAATACTTCGAGTTCGTAGGAATGGTAATTTTTCTCAGCATCACTGGTAGCCTTGCTCCAATAAAAGACAGGATGAAACTCAGAAAAGTCATCAGCTTTTTGCATCAGAATTGCGCCTAATCCAATCTTGCTTCCATCAGTGTGTAACTCCGTTACAGCATCAACATTATAAATCTGTAGAACCGGATTCATAGCAAGTTTTTCTTTTACTTCTTTAAAAGAATTTTTATGTTCCATCTCAAAATGAATTTGTTTTTGACAACCACGCAAAAGTTTATGAAGTGGAGCTACAGTAGTGGCATATCCGTATATAAACTTTCGGAAATAACCTGCTAAGCCTAAGAAACTTTGCAAGTCCTTAATAGTCTTTGGTTCTGGAAATTTTTGCACTGCTTTGACTTTAATATCGGATGGGCATATTTTTGAATTAGATATAATATGACCCAAATATTCAATTCTTGTTTGCAAAAATTTGCATTTTTTCCAGCTTATATCCAAACCGTTTTTTGAAGCAACCATCAAGACAGTCTGCAATCGCTCGATTCCTTCGTGATATGTTTTTGATGGAATTATGATGTCATCTACGTATTGAATTACAATTCCTCTGCGAATAAGGTCAGCAAAAACATACGATACAAACCGATTAAAGCTCAACGGTGAGTTACATAAACCAAATGGAGACTTCTTAAACATGAATTGTCCATCACTCGTCGAAAACGCCGTATATTTCATACTCCCTTCATCCATTGGCACATGAAAGAATCCGTTTCGAAGATCGATTGTCGAAAAAAGTTTAGCACCAGAAAGCTTATCAAGCTGATCGTCAATTCGCTGCATGGGAAAACGATCCTTTTGTACCACTTTGTTCAGCTTGCGGTAATCGACACACAAGCGATAGCGACCATCTTTTTTTCGTACTACCACAACAGGGCTAGAAAACTCGGAATTACTTGGTACAATTATTCCTTCTTGAAGCCACTCGTCTACTTGATCGCGCACCACCTTTGTTTCCAATGGTGCTAAACGTCTTGGGCGTTGATAGATTGGCGTTTCGTCGTTTAACACCAAGCTTGTTTTGATCGGACATTCTACATTTTTTTGTGGAACATAGCTCTCGTACATTTCCTTGACCTTATCTTCCCACGGTTTTGGAACATCTAACTCAATACCATCAACAACAACATCAACGTCAGCTAAACAATCTTGCAAATCTTTGTTGGAGCTATCTGGTATCTTCTTTAAACAAACGCCATGAGATGTTCGATGCAATTCACAATCATCAAGAAACTCACGCCCCAATATGATGTCATAACGCATGCAAGAAACTGGAACAATATAAAAGTTTGTACAATATTTCTCACCTGCTACTATGACGGCTTGTTGAAGCATTCCTTCAGCAGTTGTTTTCATTGCACCTAATCCAATAAAGCTTCGGTCAGTTTTAGCAAACGCTGGATTTCCAATAGCATGATGAACGTCTTTTCGTATTAAGTTAATACAGCTTCCAGTATCCACCAGGGCTTCGAATTTATGTTTTCCAATTTCCATAGATACCAACGGTTCGTTTGAATTTATGTCTATATATTTAGTATTTTCTAATAAGACTTCTTTACACGCTGGAGCAATGTGACCATATTGATTACATTTAAAACACTTTCTTCCCTTGCTCGCATTTGGACAATTTTTCGAACCATGTCCATCTTCGCCGCATCCATAACACTTGATTTTTTTCTGAACTGATCTTGAATTATCTTTAGCTACTGGTTGTTGCGGTGCACTTGAAATTGTTCTCTTTGACGTCTTTATTCTTTCATACTCAATGAATTTGTTTTTTAGCTCGTTCAAGCTTGTAGCACCGTAAAGAATTAGCTTTTCTACTGAATCATCCACAATGCCGTCAATGATGTATGCGATTGTAGCCTTTTCCTCGAGCCCAATACTAAATGCAATCTCACGCATCTCATACATGTAAGCGCGCCACGATTCGTTTGACTTTTTTTTTTTTAAACGAAGCCTTTCATGGATTTCTTTCGAATTAACAGCAACTTTGAATTCAAAAAGGAGAGCCTGTTTCAGATCTTTCCATGTATTGCATCGGTGTAAACTTGCCACAAACGAACGAGCTGCACCCTTGAGATGCTTCTTGGCAAAGATAGTAAGATCTTGTTCCGTCCATCCGCAATCATCTTTCAGGTCTTCTACTTGACGAACCCATACTTCAACTGGTACATCGTCTTCACCAGTAAACGCATCAAGAACACCTTCTATATCCTTGAACGACATACGGACAACACCGGAATGACCATGTAAATGTTGTGGCGCTTGAGGCGAAGCCATACCATCAGCCGTACCATCAGTTACCTCCATCTGCAGTTCATCCTCTGCATCAACTTCGGCTTCGTCGTTGCCTGAATTCTCAGAAGAAACCAGATTCATGAGCCGTAACTTTAGGACAGCTCGACTTCCGGTGATGGGCGCTTTTCTCTGTTCCAACGCTTCGCGAAGTTGACCGATTGTCATCTTATCTACTTCAGATAGCGAAAGCATTTTAATCTTGAAATCTTTAAAATCTTGAAATCTTTAAAATCTTGAAAATCTTCGAGTCTTCCGATGGTTGAGCCCCCAAAATTGTGAAATGCTTAACGTTGATATGAGTGATTCTGAATTGTATTTCAAAAAAACTAAAATTTACAAAATTTTTAATTGATTTTTAAAACTAAGCATATCTATGAAATATGATTTAAAATAAAATTATTCGAACAAGTTAAATGCAGCAAGTAGCTTATAAATGAAATATAATAAACATTCACATATATATCCTTTTTTTGGTTTGTGATCGATAGCGTAAATTTGGCTTGTATGGGAGGTACCACGCCACCTCGTCCAAAAGTTACCAAACCTTACAGGAACACTCTCAAGATGTTGCTTCAGTTTCTCTGAAAATTTCATAAAGATCGGTTCAGCGGTTTTGGAGTCTATATGTGATATAGCCACATACCCACATACATACATCCATTTTTATATATATAGAAGATTGAAAGCAGATTAATTATAATTAAAGTAAAATGGGGCGAAAAAGGGGGCTTTGGTAATAAAAAAATCTATGGCTACCTTACCTGTAGATAAAAAGTATATAAAACTTTAGGTAAATACATATTACAAAAAAGTATTTTGTATAGCAAACATTGTTAGTGGTATAAGTAAGTATCTGAATTAAAAAAGGGGGCGGTGAAGTGGGCGTGGTTCATAGTAATATGGCGACGTTAACAGTATTAAGAGCAATATACTACCAAATAAAAAATAATCCGTTGGAAGGAACAGACAACAAAAAGTTTAAAAATTTGGCGTGAGAAGGGGCGTGAAAGGGGGCGTGGCGTAAGAAAAGTTTATTTTTACCTCGCCTGGAGTATAATGTGTATACAATTTGAAGTAAATCTGTTAAAAACTATATAGGAGCAATTACATAATTTAAAAAAAGTGGGCGTGGTCGAAAAAGTACCCTATTAATCATGCCAGAGTCCCAGTTAAATGCTGTGAAAATTTCAGGAAGATCGGTCCAGAGGTTTGGTCTCCTATAAGGTACAAACAAACAAATAAACTAACACACATTCCATTTTATATATATACAGTGTTGCGCAAAACAATAGCAACAAAATAAATGCGCTGCAACAAAATCGTGTATCTTTTTTAATATTGGGAACACACAAAAATGATTATAGGAATTAAAGCATATATTCATACATCATATATAAAACAAATCAAATTCAAATTTGGTTTTGTTTTTTTAATTAAATTTCAAATTAATGTGGCTACATTCAATTTGTCTGAGAGCAAAATAAAAGCAACAAAGCTTGAAAAATGTAAAAAGAGAACAGAAGTTCCAAGAATTACCGGTAAAAGTTCCGTTATTGTAAAGCACGTGTTGTTTGTAAGTCATAAACATTTAAGTTTTGTTTTGTTTTTGCGATAGTTGTGACATTGACTGTTCCATTTATAATGGCACGGTTTAGATACTGTGAAGCTCTTAAATTGCAAATTATTTCCGAATATAAAAACGGAAATTCACAAATATCTGAGCTGAAACAGTTTGATATTAATCAGTCAATAGTTTGCAGAATAATAAAGAAATATACCATCACAAAAGACGTAACAACAGTACATTAAAGGGGGCGGCCGCGGAAGACATCGCTACGTGATGACAGGAACATTTGTGGCGTGTTCAAACGAAATGCATTTGCCACATCCAAAGAGGTTTTTCGGATACTTGATTTAGATATCCATCACAGCACTGTTTGATGACGAGCCGTTTAGAACGATTAAAGAAGTTACAGACCAGCAGAGAAACCTTTGCTTACAGCTAAACATATAAAACAAGGTGAGGTGTTACAATTTAAACAATTCTGTCTGAAATTGTGACAACAAGTTGCAATTTATTGTTTTTTAGACTCAGTCTTGCAAAAGAGCACCTAAATTGGACCGTTCAAAAATCGAAGACCGTTTTTTAGCGATTAATCAAAATTCAACTTGATTAATTCAGATGGGATGTGCACGGTACGGTGCCACCCAGGTACACGACTTGAAGCCCGAAACTGCAAAGTAAATTTTTAGCACGGAGGGGGTGGCATTATGGTCTGCACTTGTTTTTCCTATAGTGAAGTTTAACCCTTTCAAAAAATCGATGGAATTATGGATCGATTTGTATATAATGACATTTTAGAAAGTAAGATGCAACCACATTCAGAGTGGAATATGTCGCTTCAGTGAACGTTTCAGCCCGACAACGACCCGAATCATACTTCAAAGCTCATCAAAGATTACATTAGAGGCATTGGGATTCAAGTCCTTGATTGGCCGGCACAATCACAATGACTTGAATCCCATTGAAAATGTTTTTGGGATTTTGAAGGTAAAAGCTTCTGGTCAAAGGTTTTCCAATAAGACTGCACTGTATGAAGCCCTGAAAGTTAATTGAGAATATAAACCTAATACCAACATATCTAATTTAATAAAGTCGATTAAAGATTCATTATCAAGAATAATGAATCTTACACCAAATATTAATTATGTTGCTTTTGTTTTGCTCGCAGACAAACTGAATGAAATCACATTAATTTTAAATTTAATAAAGAAAACAAAACCAAATTTGAATATGATTTGTTTTTAATATGATGTATCAATATATGCGTTGGTTCCTATAATCATTTTTGTGTGTACCTAATATTTAAAAAGATACACGATTTTGTAGCAGCGTATTGATTTTGTTGCTATTGTTTTGCGCAACACTGTATATATATATATATATATAATATAGATAAGATAATAAAATTTACTTTTTTTCAATAGAATTTAACGTAAAATAAGGTTATGTAAAAAGATTTGATGAAATAGGAGCGTTTGTATGGTAGCAAACATTAATTACATAGGAATCAGTTTTTGACAATAAAAAAAAAGTTAACATTGCCGCCATTTAGCAAAATTTGATGTTCTTAAGTTAAATAGAGAGACATTTTTACGTGCATTTAATTTCTGTGAAAATGCAAATGGCATTAATGGAATATTATTTAATCAAAATTAATAGAAACACCATTTATTTTTACATCACGCATCATTTTGTATTTTATCAAATAACTTTTTACACAGCCTAGTGAAATTCTATTAAAAAAAAGTTAATTTTATTTTTCATTTGCAATAGGCCCAAATGGCTGTACAAATGCAATTAATGACGGCACAACAAAATTCGAACACTTCAAATAGGTTGAAAAAAATTGTGATGACCTTCAGAGGTCAAATTAAGTGCGATGGACTCTCAACATGTCCTTCTTTAAGAATTTCTATAAAGCTTGGATGTGCTTGTTTATTTATGACTTTGGCACACTGTGTTATAATCCAAGAAAAATAATATTAGTTATCAAATTATTAACTCGGCTTTTTCTTTTGAGCGAGAGTGTAAGTATACATTGCTTTTGAAAATTTATTTCTTAGCGACGGTTCTAATAATTCTGATGATAATTTTGTGAATGATAAAACGTGACTTAATTATCGATTTGTTAAAAAAAAAAATAATAGATATTGTGACATCATAAAAACACTTAAGTCACTAGGAATAGGGGAAAGATTCATTTATAGGACAATTAAACGATATAAGGAAGCTCGAAGATTAAAAAAAAAAATTGGCCGTAGTCGGACTGTGCGAACAAATTTCGCAATAAAAAAAGCAAGAGAACGTTTTCGGCGAAATCCTGCTCAATCGGCCCGTTCTTTAGCAAATGATATGAAAATATCCAAGTCTTCTATGCAGCTTCTTATCAGAAATGACCCACAACTCAAGGCCTATAAGAAGCAACGCGTACATGGGCTAACAGATAAGCAAAAGCAATTGCGTGTTACAAAAAGAAAGGAGTTGCTTGCCTGGCACGGTGGAGATGAGATAAACTTTTCGGATGAAAAAGTGTCCTTTCTGCAAGACAACCATAACCAGCAGAATAACCGTGTGTACTCAAGAAGTCTTGCGAGTGCTTCCTAAAGATATATTGGCTGTTGAGCGATATCAAAACGTGACCAAAATCATGGTGTGGGGAGCAGTATCACAAAAAAGGAAATTACCATTGCTTTTCAATGATCAGGGTGTCAAAATTGATACCAACTACTACCTCAAACATGTATTACAAGACCATCTTCATCCCCACGCCAGGATATTGCACGAAGACGAGTGCTTTTGTTTTCAACAAGATTCTGCACCTTCCCATAAAGCAAAGCGCACTCAAGACTGGTGCCGAGAAAATTTGCCTGATTCTATCTCTGCCGAAGAATGGCTAGCATCATCACCAACGCCGTAGAGAGGTATTTCATAAGGGGGGGGTTACTGAAGCAAAAACTATATATATTTTTTTACGATAGGGATTTCTCAAGGCCTTAGAATCCAATTTCTGAATGCCTTAGAGTAAAATTTCTGAATTTCTGAATCCAAATTTCTTAACCAATTTTAACAGTCGAAGTGAAAAGAGTTAATGAAATTTTATTTATTTTAATTGAAACATACAAAATTGATTCAATTGCTCAGTTTTGAGCAGGACGAGAAGTATTTATTTTAACAAAGCAACGAAAATAGATATTTTAAAAATATAAACATATTTATACATCCACTGAGGAAAATATGTGTTTAAATTAAATTTAATTGTTTACATATTACACGAATTTGTTTTTGAAATAGAGATTGAAACAATTTCATTTCAAATATTTTTTTTAAAATAAATTTAAAAACAAAATTTTAAAACAATGTTTTTAAATATACTGTTATAGTAAACGTTTAAAGTTATAAAAAATTTATTTAAAAACAAATTTTAAAACAAAAACTGTAATATTGAAAACAAATATTTTAAAACATAATTTTTAAATAATTTTCTTAAATTAAAAACAATTATATTAAACCACTTTTTTTCGATGCCAATTTTTTAATTTTTCCTAGATTTCGACGTCAGATTCGTGATTAGCGACCCCTGAGACCAATAGAATATCAAATTTTAACTCCATTCGATGAAGTTTGCACTTTATTACGGCTTAAAATATTGAAATGTTTTAAAAATTAAAATAATTGGTATTTATTGTATCAAATGAGTAATATATATAATAAAACTTATTTAAAAATATTTTTAAACAATCAAATGTAAAATCGGAGTTTTTCTAATTTTATGGCAATACAAGTCAATGATTCTACTGCTCATAATATTTTAATTCAATCTCAGGTAAAGACTTATTTTTTATTATTGCAAAGAAATTATATAAGAAAATTATACAAAAAAAAAAAAAAAAAAACAAATGAGTTTATAGTTGAAAATTAAACACGCTTGTTTTAAATTTTGTTTTGTAGTAAGGCAAATGCGTTTAATTTCTATGTATTTTAAAATTTTTGTTTAGTTTTAAAGTAGGTTTTTACTCTCAGTTAATTTGTTGATAACAGTTTCCTCGTACGCAAAAATATCCTTATGATTATTTAATATTGCTAAAGCAGTAAGGCATTCCGTTCCAGTAGCGTCAGTTTCGAAGTGAAATTTTCAAACAATTTAATGTGCAAAAGGAACGTTCACTTTAAGTTGTATTACAGGGAAAAGTAACAATTATTTACAGAATTTTGTAAAATTGCGTAAACATCCATTTCTGACAGCTATATTTGTTGCCGCAAAATAATTTAAGTGTTTCAAGAGATGTTCTGCCATGCATACTATGTTTGGCATTGACAATTACTTTTTTGAAAATCATGGACGCCAACTAAAAAATCCCTCAGAAAAAGCGTAATATAATCCGTAGCATAATCCGATTTTCGTAAATAAGGTAACATTGAAGAGGTTATTCCGTCTATTTTAGGGGAAAAATATAAAACTTTTGGAAAAATTGCAGTAAGTTGGCCCATTCTTTATTTTAATGTTTAATGCCATGCCAACAACAGACGCTATAATTTTTTTTTAGTTTTTTATTTTGGTTTTTTGTGCGTTTCAATACCTTTCTAACGATATAAAATTAACGGTTCAGAAATTATGGCGTAAAACGTGAAGTGTTAAAGAATTTTCAATACAAATTCAACTAGCTATCAAAGCCTTGCAGCATACATGCTCACCAAGTAGTCTATTTCGCCCGCTTTTCCCGCCATACATATTGTTTTCTATTATAAACTTGTGTATTGGAAAAACAAAAACACGTACACATAAAAACACAAGCTGCTGTTAACGATCGCCTAATTTTGAAGAAATTCAAGCAGTTGTTGACTTTTTTTTTAAAATTTCTGTTTTGTTAAAAATAAAGAAAACAAATTTAATGTTTGGATAATGTAATAAGATTAAATTTGGATGTATGTATGTATTATGAAATAAAAAAGTTTTGAAATAATTTGCACAGCATAATCTTGACGAATATATTATTGCCCATTATTTTTTTTTTTAAATTCGTAATTTTTTATTTAAAAATTGTATTCTCTCAGGCAATGTATAAACAAACGTAGCTTGGGAGTTAAGGTATTTGTATTTTGTATTTGTATTTATTATTTGATATACCAGTGCTACAAGGTACGAACCTTATGATTAATGCACTGGCATCATAGATTTGTTGTATTTTGTATTATAACAATAAATTTAGTGGTAACAATAAAATTAATTATAATTATAGTAATATTATTAATATTAAAAGTATAGATAATATAGAAACAGTTTCACTTCCAGTAAGTTTATGACAATACAGGTAAGTTGATTTTATTTAAACATTACAAAATTAATAATAAATTTTAATATATGATTTTTTTTTTAAAGAAAGAAAAGGTGAATTTTACGAGAGAACAAAAATTATTGCAACGTTGAAAAATGAGAGTATAACATTTTTTTGAATTGCACTGCGTTTTGAACTGATTTAACAAAAGAAGGTAACGAGTTCGAAAGACGTATTGCAAATATATAAAATTGTCTTTCAGATGTCAAACAGAAGTGACGCAATTGTATTAACGAATAGGACCGATTGGAACGAGAAGCGGTAATACGGTTGTGCAAGTAAGCTGGCTCCCCAGTGTATAACACCTTATGCAGCAATAGTAAAGTACGGAATCTAAGAATGTTTTCAAAGGTCATGTTGCAGATGCGTATTGCATAATGGGACACATGATCAGTACGTTTTAATCCATAAACATATCTAGCAATGTTGTTAAAAGCAACATTTAGTTTTTGTTTACTAACAGAATCGCAATTCGCATAAATTTCGCAATCATAAAGAAGCGTAGGGAGGATGTAAGCTTTAGCTATAAGCAGTCTAATATTAGGTGGTGTGAAATTTTGTGAAACCCACAGTACTCTGAGCATTCCATAAACCTTGCCTGTTGCAGTGCCAATGTGTGTGTTCCAAGTCAAAGTCCTATTAATGATAACTCCAAGATTTTTCGCTGAATTAACGAAGTCAATTCCGAGACATCGACTATGTTGCGGTAAACGCAGCAGTCCACACTTATTCAAACGATTCAGATTCTAAAGTAAATCAAATTCAATTATTTTTAACTTTATTAATTATTTTTATGTTAACAAATTTAGACTGTATTGAATTCAATAGTACTTTAAAATTCCTGTAACAAAGGGAATTTATTATAATATGATTAAATGAAATTATAAATGATTTTCTTACTTTTTAGTATTTGAATAAGCACAAATTAAATCGAATTTTATACTAGCAATAGTTTACGTATTTTTGAAACCTTGCTCTTAATTATGTTGCTTGCAGTATAAAACTTGCAGTATTCTAAAAACGAAAAATCTACTTTGGCTGATGCAATAATTTGCTTAGTAGTCTTACTTAAATACATAAAATATATAAAACGGTTAAAAATGTGCATGTGTTAGTTAAATATGTAGAAATATTCATGTGTGATATTAAATTATAGAAATATGTACATACATGTACTGAAAGCTTTATATATATATATATAAATGTATTGCAAAACTCCGTTTCGCTCTCAAAGAGATGCAGTCAAACTCCGCCAGTGAGATTAGCGCTGCTTTCAAATATTATTGCTAGCTACTTTCGCCAACACTCCCCCTCGGTATGTCAGCCGAATCGGCTGATTTACCCTTACGTTGGACATCTAGTACGGCTAGTCGAACTGCTGGTCTTTCGTAAACTCCGGTTGAAGTCTGTACGACAGCTTTACGTACCTGTCCATCGCCTCCGGTTGACACGCTGAGCACCTTGCCCTTTGGCCAAGCATTTCGTGGGTTGTTTTCATCGACAATGACCACTATATCATCTACCTCGATTGGTTTGACTGGTTGGTACCACCGGGTGCGCCTAGTCAACGTTGGAAGGTACTCTTGAATCCATTTCTTCCAGAAGGTATTGGCAAACTGCTGAGACTTAAGCCAGTGTTTTTAAATAAAACGTTGTCGTCGCATAGAATGCTGTCTGGTTTTTCGCCATTGGAAGAACCTAACAAAAAATGATTTGGAGTTAAGGCTTCTTGCGTATCGTCATCGAGCGGCAGATAAGTCAAAGGTCGCATGTTGATCGTTCTCTCAGCTTCCAGTAGCATGCTGTGCAGTAGCTCATCTGAAGGAGTGCGTGACGGTAAAATTTGGAGAACTCCTTGGCTAATTGGGAATTTTGGTGCTGGATGAATTTTCGTAATTCACGATCAGCGCCATGGAAATTTGTTCCATTATCAGATCTTATCTCGACTGGAACTCCACGTCTTGATATAAACCGTTTTATTGCGAGAATGCACGAATCGGCGGATAAACTACTGGCCACCTCGATGTGGATCGCTCTTGTTGTGAGGCATGTTAGCAGGACTCCCCAGCGCTTTTCTGTTCGGCGGCCTACAGTGACATTCATGGGACCAAAATAATCAAGTCCAGTATATGAGAACGGCCTTGAGTATGTTGAAAGTCTCGCTGCAGGTAGGTCTGCCATTTCAGGCGGTCTCGGCACAGCTCGCTGATTTTTGCACCTCTGGCATGCTTTCACTACCTTCTTCAAAACGACGCGCATTCGACTTATTGAATATTTTTGCCGCAATTCGTTGATAACGGTCTCGTTATTTTGGTGATGAAAGCGCTGATGGTATGAAGAAACGATTAAATTTGTGACAACATGATTTTTTGGAAGTAAAATGGGTCGCTTTACGCTGCTAGCGATACCCATAGCCGCATCGATTCTGCCTCGGATGCGAAGTATGCCGTCTTCGTCTAAGTATGGAGACAGCTTGTAAAGATGGCTGGATTTTTCAATGAATTTTTTCTTTTCGCCAGCTGCATCTTTGTTTGCATGAAGAATAGCTATTTCGCTGTTGTATTCATCACTTTGTGCCAGGCGATAGAAAAAATTCTCCGCCTTGATAAATTCTTCTTTTTCAAAAAACCCAGTCATTTTTTGTTGACCTTTTTTCTTCGCTGACAGATTCCAAATAAAACGCTGAACATAAACTTGTGTTCGAACTAGCTTGCTCCAGCTAGAAAATCTTTCGATTTCTATTAGATGTTGTTCATTTTTAAAATGATGTGCAATATGAGCTTTGAGCTCTTCAGTAGTCTCGCCTTTGAAAATGTTATGCGGCCACAACTCTTTAGGTTGCTTTAAAAATGGCGGACCACTGTACCAGCGCCCAGGTGACGAGAAGTCGGTCGAGTTGGACCATTTTGTTGCATCGTCAGCAACATTTAACTTGGTGGGCACATACCTCCATTGCTTCATGTTTGACAGGTCAAGTATTTCACTTACCCTGAAGGCTACAAATTGTCGATACCTGCGGTGATCTGACTGTATCCAGCTTAAAACAGTCTTTGAGTCTGACCAGAATGTCTGCTTCGAAAACTTCAGCGTGTGACCTTCGACGATGCTTTTTGCTAGGCGGGCTCCTAGCCTTGCTGCCTCCAGCTCCAAGCGCGGGATCGAGGCCAACTTCAGCGGTGCAACTCTTGTCTTTGCTGATATTATGCTGCATTCCACTTGATCTTCTTTGGCGACTCTTATGTAAGCCACTGCCGCGAACGCGTGCTCGCTTGCGTCCACAAAAACGTGTAGCTGCAGGTCGTCATGCTTACCATTGTTGAATTTGTTAAAGTAGCATCTAGGAATTTGAATTTTGTTAATAGTTTTTAAATGCGTTACCCACGTGATCCATTTTTTGAAATGAGCGTCGTTTATTTGCTCCTCCCAATCCAACGAAGCTCGCCAAATATCTTGCATCAAGATTTTTATGTACACAATGAAATGTGCAATCAGCCCAAGCGGGTCGAAGATAGTCATCATCACGCGCAGGACTTGCCTCTTGGTAGGGCGAGTGTGTCCATTTAAAAACTGGTATAGTGCCGCTTTTGGTGACAGATCGTATGTAAAGCTATCAGTTTCTGTGCACCACAACATCACCAGGACTCGTTCAACTGGTGCTTCTGTCAATTCAAAGTTAAATTTATGTGGTTCTTGCTGCTTACCACCAAGTGCGTCTACAACTTCTGAAGAATTCGATATCCAATTGCGAATTTCAAAGCCGCCCTTCGAATGTATGTACTTGACCTCATTCGCCAATTTGATGGCCTCGTCTTCTGTGTCCACGCTGATTAATAAATCATCTACATAATGGTTTTTTATTATGGCTCTGGCCGCCTCTGGAAAAACCTGCTCAAACTCTAGTGCATTTTTGTTTTTCACGAATTGAGCGCAGCTAGGTGAGCATGAGGCGCCAAAAGTTAACACCTGCATTACGTAAACGTCTGGATCGCAGCTTGTGATATTCTCGTTCCACAAGAATCGTTGAACTTGTTGATCTGCTTCACGCACCTTCACTTGATGGAACATCTCGCGGATATCTGCAGAAACCGCTACTGCATTTTCTCTAAATTGCCACAAAATCGACGGCAGGGAGATCAGCTGGTCAGGTCCCTTCGAAAGCATGGAGTTCAAGGAGATGCCATTCACTTGTGCAGCAGCGTCCCACACTATTCGCAGCTTGCCAGGCTTGTTTATGTTTGCCACAACAAAAATGGGCAAGTACCACTCCTTTTCGTTGGTTGCATTCAGCTCTGCATCAGTTAATTTGCGAATGTAGCCCTTTTGTAGGTAGCTCTCAATTTGAAGTTGAATATTTTGTGCCAAGTCTGGACTTTTTGATAATTTCCTACGAAAACATTCATAACGTTGCAGCGCCATTGGAAAACTGTTTGGCAGCTGTATGTCGTCGTACTTCCATAGCAGGGCTGTTTCAAAGTGACCGTTTACTCTGAATGTGCTGCTTTCCAAAATTTCGGTTGCACGTCGCTCCTCTGCGCTTATTATTTGCGGCACTGTTGAAACACCCAAGCTGTCGAGCGAAAAATAATCCTTCATCATTTCATTTAGCGATTTGTCGCTTTCTTCACACGCACACATGTGGAAGCTGTATGCTGGCTGATGTGAACCTGCTCGTCTGCAACTGCCATACACTACCCATCCCAAACGCGTCTTTGTAGCGCCTGGCTCGCTTTCAGCACCTTCCCTTGCTTTCAGTGGAAATCCAAGCTTCCAGTTGTCTAAGCCAATAAGGATTCTAGGTGCAGCACTCTCATACGACTCCAGCGGAAGACCACGCAGATGTTTGTGCTTGGCAGCTAGGTCCTGCACTCGTAGAGTTTGCTCTGGCAAATTCAAAGACTTCACTGTTCTTATATTTTTTAGTGAATACCTTTTGTGATTGGAAGAACTGGAGATTTCCATGGAAACCACCTGCGAATCTGCTTCTATACGCTGTGTCTCTCCAGTCCACTTTAAGCAGAGCGATTGTTTGGGTCCAGTCACTTTCAACTCGTTTGCCAGTGCTGCATCCATAAGCGTGAGCGATGACCCTTCATCTAGGAAGGCAAAGGTACGCACCTTTGCGCTGGAGCTGTGAAGGACGACTGGAACTATCCTGAAGAATGTTGATCGTTGCGTTGACCGATGAGCATTGCAGTTGTACTGCGCGGTAGTTGTGGCAGCTTCTATATTTCTTGGCAAGTTGCTGTTGTGCTTGTGTAAAAGTGAATTGTGGCGAAAGATGCACCCGTCGATTCCACACAATTTATTTAACCGGCACCTTGAATTTGGGTGTGGTGTTAAGCAAGTTCTGCACAAATTATATCGTTTTAAAATGTTATACTTTTCATTTAAGTTCATTCCAACAAATTTTTCACAATTTTCCAAACGCGAACAGTTTTCGTGGCACACTTTACATTTGCGCAAATTTTCTTCTTTGTTTTGATTCTCTGCATGTGTGTGTACATGCGCTTTTTCTTTTGCTTGACGTTTGTCATTTTTGCAGTCAATAAAATATGATGGTGTGAGTGTGACGTCACTCACAGTCTCTGCAAGTTCGAAAAGCCATGTGCTGAAAATTGTCAAATTGACAGATGAAAGCGATCGCTTATACATTGCCCAGTTTAATTTGATTTGGGCCGGCAGTTTATCAACCATCTCTTGGAGAAGCACTGGATTGCCTAGATGATCATGAAGATGGGCTGCTTCCATTGTGGCGCACATATTTTGAACGGCGAGTGCAAATGATATGATGGTATCGAGTTTGTCCGCTCGCGGAGCAGGCTCGTTTTGAACCTTCGTCATCAAGGAACGTATGATTATCTCCGGACGCCCATATATCATACGTAATGTCGAGATAATGCTTGGTACATTAGCAGGCAAAAGCAGCCTGCTCTGAACTAGCTCCCGTGCCTTACCTTTTAGGCACCTTTGCAGGCGCAGCAGATTTTCTGCATTTGTGAAGCCGCCCAATTTAGTACTTCCCTCGAAGCTGCTATGGAACAGCGGCCACTCTTCAGGACTACCGCTAAAGATGGGCAAATCCTTGGCCATTGACTGGCGTGCAGCAATTTGACGCGCACTGAGGGGCACGAATTCCTCTATCGATGGCTGCACTATTTGGGTGTTTCTTGTTTGAAGAGGACTATTTTCTTGATTATAACTAGCTTGTGCCTGCATGCGCTTAGCGGCGGAGGTTGCTTCAACGACCGTGATTGCACTTGCTTGGTCGCCGGCCAGCATATCGTCGGTATTCTGCTGTGTTGCATAAAATGTCTCCGCCTGTGTATCGGCAGCCTTACTTTCGGCATTTGAGACTTGCTGTTCAGCTTTTGTGGAATCACCGACAACATCCTCGTCAGTGCTTTCATCCATAAGCAGCTGAAACTTCTTCTTCAAATATTCCATCTGCAGCATACGTTCTTCTTCCAGAAATTTTAGCTGGATAGCCTTGCGCTTAGATGATGTTGCAGGTTTCATCAATGCTTTCGAATTGGTTGGTGTCTTTTCACCCGCTACAGGCTTTCTTGCCACGCACTCACTACAGAACCACTCCTCATTTTCGAATTCATCAGTAGTGCCGGTACAAACGTAATGGAACCATCCATCACATGTGTCACACTGCACCATTTCATCATCATCAGGCTCCTGGCACAGAGGGCAGCTCGACTTGGAACCGGTTTCGTTGCTGTGCTGGGCCGACTTGAAGTCGGTTTTGGCCTTTTCTGTGGATGATTTGGGATCGGTATCCTTTTTGGGTGACATAATAGCGGTGTATTTGAATTTTTAAAGAATTTAAATTTATTTTAATTCTGATTATTAATAAAAAGAATTTTTAAGAAATGTTGCGGTAAACGCAGCAGTCCACACTTATTCAAACGATTCAGATTCTAAAGTAAATCAAATTCAATTATTTTTAACTTTATTAATTATTTTTATGTTAACAAATTTAGACTGTATTGAATTCAATAGTACTTTAAAATTCCTGTAACAAAGGGAATTTATTATAATATGATTAAATGAAATTACAAATGATTTTCTTACTTTTTAGTATTTGAATAAGCACAAATTAAATCGAATTTTATACTAGCAATAGTTTACGTATTTTTGAAACCTTGCTCTTAATTATGTTGCTTGCAGTATTAAACTTGCAGTATTCTAAAAACGAAAAACCTACTTTGGCTGATGCAATAATTTGCTTAGTAGTCTTACTTAAATACATAAAATATATAAAACGGTTAAAAATGTGCATGTGTTAGTTAAATATGTAGAAATATTCATGTGTGATATTAAATTATAGAAATATGTACATACATGTACTGAAAGCTTTATATATATATATATAAATGTATTGCATTCAGCAAAACTCCGTTTCGCTCTCAAAGAGATGCAGTCAAACTCCGCCAGTGAGATTAGCGCTGCTTTCAAATATTATTGCTAGCTACTTTCGCCAACAGACTAGTTTTTTAGAGATGACTATACACCATTTTGGCCTGCCCAAGTTGTTATGCGTGCTAAATCGTTGTTGATAGCAGAAATACAATTAGAGATACAGTCTATTTTACAGCTTAGATACAATTGGACGTCGTCAGCGTACATATGAACTTTACAATTTTGAAGAACCGTGGGTAAGTCATAAGCATACATGGAAAACAGGAGAGGCCCAAGAACAGAGCCCTGAGGTACTCCCCTGTTAACCTTCAAGAATTCTGATGTCGTGTTATTGACAAATACTGCTTGGGATCTATTAGAAAGGTATGACTTGAACAGGTTTGCTGCTGTATGAGAGAAGTTAAACATGTTGATTAATTTCGAATGAAGGATGCCATGGTCAACTGTATCGAAGGCCTTAGAATGATCAAGAAGAATTAAAAAGCTAAGTTTTCTATCATCCAAGCCTGCTCTAATCTCTTCAGCTACATCTATTAGAGCTGTAACGCAGCTCCTCTTTGCCCTAAAACCTGACTGCCGGTCGGTTAGCAGCTTATTGTCGCATATAAATTTGTTAGTTTGATTGTAAAGAATTACTTCAAAAGCCTTGGCCACGTAAGACAGAATAGCAACAGGTCTATACTCGTTGAGAGATTTTAGTATTGGAATTATTTTGGCTTCTTTCCAGTGTTTTGGGAAGATAGAAGTAGTAAGAATTGTGTTGAAAATATGTGTTATGTATCGTAAAACTACGGGTAATAAAATTTTTAGAAATAATGGATGAATTTCATCGAAACCCACAGCGCTGGATTTTATTGATAGAAGACTGGACAGTACCTCATTTTGATCAACGCAACGGAAGGAAAAGCTTATATCTGGGCGGAGGACGGAGGGCGAAGGACCATTTGAATTTGCGCAAAAATTTTCATCAACTATATGCATTGGTACATTAACAAAATTTCGGTTTAATTTATTCACATCGATAGCATCACTTACAGCAGACAAGCTCTTACCTACTCCAATTTCACGGAATCTTTTGAATCAACTGCAGTTTTGTATTTTTCACCATAAAATCTTCTCTTAGCAACTACTATTTCATAATTTGCCTTTTTCCTCATTTCTTTAAACTCAGCATACAACTCTGGTGTTTTGAATTGCTTCCAACGATTGTAAGACACGTTTCGCGCCGCTATAATTCTCTTGATAAGGAGTGCGCACGTAAAAATTGTAACATACATTTGGCTTCACTACTTGCTTTACAAGCGTACGAATTAAATTTTAAATACGCCAAAATCACCGTATTTTATGTCAGTTTTTAATGATATCATTTTTTTTCGTTTTAGTGAACATCTAAGTGCAAAATGGATAATCAAAAAGAAGTTAGAAAAACGATAGTTCAAATTTCACAAGAAAATCCCAAGTGGAGTTTTAAAAAAATTGCAAAAACCGTAAAAGTGTCCCGACAAACTGTTTCCCGCGTCTTGAAAAACTTCAAGCAAACCATCAGTGTTGACCGAAAGCTTGGATCTGGAAGAAAATATGGATCTGGAGATGTTAAGAAGGCAAAACAAGTTTCTCGAATATTAGTGAAGGCTCCAAACACATCAGGATGGAAAGCAGCTGTTATTGCAAATTGTTCGGAGGCATTTGTCCGAAAAGTAAAAGCTAATGCTGGGCTTAGATCGTATAAGGTCCAAAAAGTCCCCGATCGGAATGCTAAAAAGAATATCGAGGCTAGAACTCGAGCGAGAAAACTCTATACAAATTTCATAAAAAAATTTCAATGTTGCATCATGGATGACGAAACGTATGTTCTAGCAGACTTCTCGCAGCTTCCAGGTCAGGACTATTATGTAGCAGATCATCGGGGAAATGTATCAGAGACGTACAGGACCCAAAAAATAACAAAATTTCCGAAGAAATTTCTTGTGTGGCAGGCCATTTATAGTTGTGGCAAAAGAAGTCAGCCATACGTAACTTCTGGGTCGATAAATGCGGAAATCTATGTTAATGAATGCTTGCAAAAAAGATTGCGACCATTTCTGACTCAACACAAGGTGTCCAACTACTTCTGGCCAGATCTTGCGTCATGCCACTATGGAAAGAAAGCTCAAGAGTGGTACACAAAGAATAATATAAATATTGTACCTAGAGAGGCAAATCCACCAAACTGTCCAGAGTTAAGACCAGTGGAAAGGTATTGGGCCCTTATCAAAAGAAAAATGAAGGAGACAAAAGGAGCTTCTAAGGACCTGCAGGTTTTCAAAAGGAAGTGGACTTCAGCATCAAAAAAAATCCCTGAAAGTACCATAAGGGCCTTGATGGAAGGAGTTCCTGTTAAAGTTAAAAATTTTGCTTTTAACAACGGTTTTTGAAACTTTTTTTTATATACCAACAACCAACATGAAATAAAGTTAAAAAAAAATTTTAATTCTTAAAGATTTCTCCATGGTGTACTTAATTTTTGGATTTTTTAATGTAACAATTTTTACGTGCGCACACCTTATAACCATTAAACCAAGGCTTTTGCTGAATTTTAACACTTCTAGTTTTGATTGGGACAAATTCATTATATAAGTTTACAATATTTTGTTGCAGATAATTGACCTGGTTTTCAATCGATGGCATTTCATAAATAATTTGCCAATTTATCTTACGAGTTTCTTGTTCAAGCCGCCAGTAATCAATGTTTTTAAAATCACGATAACTAAAAGAAAACGGCGGCTTTTCCATATAGGAAGGAAAATAAGATCGTGCTTGGAAAAATTCGGTGCTGACAGTTGATCGCACAGAAGTACTTTGGATAGGTTATTTACAAAGAATAGATCTATGAGAGTATTAGTTGAATGTGTAAAGTGAGTAGGTGTGGAGTTATTTACTGAAAAAAGGCCTAAATCGCGCATGTCATTAGTTAAATGACTTTCCGTAATTATGTTGCTATTAAAGTCTCCTGCTATGATAGTGTGCGTATAAGATAAAGATAAGTTTTCAATACTGCTTATGAGAGATGAAGTATTTATATTACTGTTTGGACGGTAAACAGTACCAATTAGGTCTCTGCCCACTTACGGCACGTAACGAAACGACTGTAAAACAGCTTCGAAAAAGCAACGTAATGTTCAATGCACACTTCACGGAACGGCTACAAAAATGTTAATTAAACAAAACAATAAAAAAATATCCGCACAATTTTCTAATACATAAAGCCTGGTTTTCACTAGGTCAGTTTTCAATGACAAATGTTGTCAATTTAATGGAAACGTATTGTCATTTACATTTGGTTTCATATATGACCACTGATTGTCATATAAAATCACAAACAAGTGAAAACAGATAGAATTTTGCTAGTCAATCAAAATATCGTTGTATGACAAGAAAAATTGAAATGCCAACATGTTGGCATTTTGTGTCAGTTGTTGCCTACAAAAAAATTTTGTTTTCATTTTTTTTTTCACTGCTGGCAAAGTTTTTTAAAGGCCGCTTTCTCAATGTCCGGTTAAGCACTAATCAGAACTTTAACCAGCACTTAGAAAAAAAGCCCTTTCTCAATGTTCGGTTAAGGTTGAACTGTCAGTTAAGTGCTGATTAAGTTAACGGCAAGTTGTGGTTTCGGTTAGCGCCATTTTAGGGTAAATGATTTCGAAGATGCTGTCAAACTTTAAAATTTAAGATGACGGATAGAGTTGCCACCTAGATTTTTTTTATTTTTGCGAATTCTTGTAATTTTGAAATTCTGACAACGGATTTGATTTCGAATATAATGTCACAGTTTTAAAATTTAAGATGGAGGTTAGGGCTGCCACCTAAATTTTTACCACAGTATTGCAACCTAATAATATGTATTTTTAAGAGTTTTAAACATCATTTATCAGTGTTAAGGGGTCGCTGATTTTGAATCTAAAATCAGAATTTTAAAATTCAAGATGTTGGATAGGGTTGCCACCTTAATTTTTTTTAGTTTTATAAATTCGGGGCTGGCAAAGTTTAAAATTCTGACTTTATAAATGACACTAATAAATGACGTTTAAAACTCGTGAAAAGACATATAATTAGGTGGCAACCCTATTATTTCAAAATTTTATAATTTAGAAATTCTGATGACGGATTCGGATTCAGCGACCCATTTTTGGTATACCATTTTTTTTTGCCAGCCCCGAATTCATAACACTACAAAAAATTAAGGTGGCAACCATATCCACCATCTTGACTTTTATTTTCTGACCTTAGATTAGAAATCAGTGACCCCTGCCTGATAAGCACAACAAGTAAACATTGATAAATGACGTTTAAAACTCTTCAAAAGGCATACTATTATGTGGCAACCGTATTATTTCAAAATTTTATAATTTTGAAATTCTGACAACGTATTCGGATTCAGCGACCCATATTTGGTGTACCATTTTTTTTGCCGGCCCCGAATTTATAAAACTAAAAAAAATTAAGGTGGCAACCCTATACACCATCTTGAATTTTAAAATTCGGACTTTAGATTCAAAATCAGCGACCCCTTAACACTGATAAATGATGTTTAAAACTCTCAAAAATACATATTATTAGGTGGCAATACTGTGGTAAAAATTTAGGTGGCAGCCCTTACCTCCATCTTAAATTTTAAAACTGTGACATTATATTCGAAATCAAATCCGTTGTCAGAATTTCAAAATTACAAGAATTCGCAAAAAAAAAAATCTAGGTGGCAACTCTATCCGTCATCATAAATTTTAAAGTTTGACAGCATCTTCGAAATCATTTACCCTAAAATGGCGCTAACCGAAACCACAACTTGCCGTTAACATAATCAGCACTTAACTGACAGTTCAACCTTAACCGAAGATTGAGAAAGGGCTTTTTTTCTAACTGCTGGTTAAAGTTCTGATTAGTGCTTAACCGGACATTGAGAAAGCGGCCCTTAATCTAATAAAATTAACAGTATTTTATAAATTTCACCAAAAAGAAACATTTTCTAACAATCTCAAGTATAAAACATCAGCTGTTGATGAAAAAAGCACAACTGAACAAACCGATGGCATTTCACAAATAGCATCGAAAGTGAAAACAGTATGGCAATAAATTGACACATAAATTCAACGTCAGTCTTTGACATTCGATTTTATGTCAGTTTTTGGGTTTCAATGAAAACACATTTGACGTCATATGGTCAAGATGAATACTGACATCAGTGATTGTTGTCATTGAAATTGACTTAGTGAAAACCAGGCTTAATAAGCTTTAAAAGCTTTGCTATTAGATGAAGCTTTGCTATTATTGTAGAAAACTAACAAAATCAAAGATTTTGGATTCATCCTATGCTTTAAAAACGACCTATCAATGGCGAATTTTTTACTTACTTAGTTGACGCTACAACCGTATGTCGGTCGGTCTTGGCCTCATCTAAGATTTTGCAAATTTTTTACTTTGTACAATAAACGGTTGAAATACATTGTAATTTTTGTAAACAAAGCGTACGACAAGCAGGTAAGAATTCTTTGCAACGATCACCACCGGCTTTTTCGTCGGTGTCAACAGTCTTTGCCGTTTCGTCGTCGCAAGAACATAAGAACACGTGATTGTTATATTTTGTAGTTTCCCACCGGGAAAAAAGAATCAATTGTGTATGAAAAAAGAATCAATTCACTTTTACAACTATTGATTCTAGAATTGATTATTTTTAACATTGTGATGTCCTACAAAAAGTAGTACATTCTTTTCTGCCTTCCACTTGAATCACTGCTGAAATCGATTCTTTTATTCGCTTATAAAATGCATTCTTTTAAATGAAAAAAGTATGAATTTTTTGAATATGAGAATAGTATGAATCGCTAAGAAGCCCTTTTGGAATAGAAATACATGAATGAATTCCATAATGCATAGGTTTGTATGACAGAATTGAAAATCTTTTATTTTTTCTTAAATAGTTAATAAAAAATTATATTATAATAATTCAAATTAATAGAGATAATTATTAGGTAATTTGAAAGAATAAATACTATTTAGACAGAGGAAATTTAGATTATAATAATACCACATTTATTGCAAAAATATTGATGTTTATGATGTAGGTTGTTCCTTCGGTTTTGCTTTGAATGTATCCTTATAGTATTTACATTTTGACTTGCGTATAGCTTCCTTCATATCTTTTTGGGACTGTTCCTGGTCGTATCCTTCCTTGCAAATGCACTCTGCATTTAAAAAAAAAATATTAAGAAATGATTTAAACAAGTAAAGAGCAATGGTTTTTCATAACTTACCAAACAATACATTATTAAAACTTTCGAGCCTTCTGAAGCTGTTTGTTCCTTCAACGCTGACAAATCAAACAGAAAGTAAAGTTTTTAAGAAACGCGTGAAAGGAAAACAACAGAAAAATCGTTTTTCAAAAATATATGACAAAAACAAAAACATCAACAACAAACAGAAAATACAAATCATAACAGATTGACTCTTTTTTCGCTTAAAGCAAGCAAGGAATCTAACAACATTTACTTTATTATAAATTGTTATATACTTCATACTCGTTTCCTGCAGCAATAAAAACGAATCAATAAATTTTTTGTTTATTGATTCCAATTCATAGGTTTTGCTTTAAATTTATATATTCTTTGGAATACATTCTACAATGCATCACAAGAATCCATTCAATTCCTGATTTTTTTACGAATTAATTCTCATTTTCCCGGTGGGTTCGTGTCGTTTCGTTACGTGCCGCAAGTGGGCAGAGACCTTTACACGTAAAATTTTTGTCTTTTAAGTAGCAATACATTTACACTTTTTTTACTAACATATTCACGCATTAAGAATCCACCATTTTGCTTACCATTTTCGTTTCAAGTCGTGTTTTGAACAGCGAAACACAGTTTTTGTAAATAAATTTTTGGTGATGGGAAATTTTACTAAAAATAGTATAAAAATAAAATCCTATGATATGAAGAACGACTGCTTTGTATTTTAGATGATCCCAGCGGTCAGCAATTTCAATGCCTGATGAAATCAGGTGTGAAGTAAGATCTATTTTGCTTTGAAAATTCAGGAATGATATCATTGCTGATTATAGAATAAGTATTTCCATCAAGTGAAATCAAGTGGTATGTTGAATACTCAGGCCTTACCATTACCCCTCAGGCTTGAGAGAATGTATTGTTTCAGGACTACTTCAACCGCTGGGATATTATTAATTTCTTGTACCACTTTTGGTGAGGCGAGCATAGTTGTTTCAGATTTTCAGAGCATTTTGGTGTTGGAAGTAGTAAGTTGTTGGGTTTAATTGGGGGTTTAAAAAATCCCAAAGAAAAAAAATCTGAAACATATATTATAATTATATATAATTTTTGTGCTTAAATTGAATTTAAATATCATTTGAATGTCTTCCAGAAGTATTTTATAAAAATGCGTATAAAGAACTTCTTTACAAGGCTAAGAAGAAGCAGAGTTTGATCTATAGAATGTCTTCTGGAATGTAATGTCGTGGGCGATTCGAAACGAGGATTCAACCGTGGCATATCGCTATTGCTCAGAACAAGACTATAAACTTGTACAATCAACATATCAGTTTAAAAACGAAAAAATGAACGTAACATCCATCAAAGGAACGCAACAATATCATTGCTTTATTGCAATCAACGATACAGAAATTCGAGGTGCTTGATTCTCAACTTCTGAACAGTTTTTCACTTATTAAATAAAAAATTAAATCCATCAAATATATCCAATTTGTTTTCTTTATTTTTAACAAAACAGAAATGAAAAAGAAGTCAATAACTACTTGAATTTCTTCAAAATTAGGTGATCGCTTACAGAAACTTGTGTTTTTGTGTGTACGTGTTTTAGTTTTTGCAAAACACAAGTTTACATACATAAAAAATAGAAAACAATAGGGATATTCCCGATTACAGGCAAATAGCGTGGCATCGTGGCATTTGCAAAATATGATGTCAAATATTTCCAACACAACAACAAAATGTACAGATTTGCATTTGCCCGACTGTAGCAAATTTGCAACACTAAAATCGCATTGCATACATTCGAGCATGGGCAACTCTTATTTGCCAATCAATCAGCTGTCACATTTTAACCAAACGCCGCTAATAAAACAAAATTAACAGACTCTGATATGGAACTCACTTTGATAAATAATACACTTTGATAAATAAAAATCAAAAACACCACAAATACTGTTGTGTTGTGTTTTTTTTTCCTCCAAAACAGCTGTGAGTTTTGCTTGCAACAGCGTTCTAAAAAGTGTGCTCACAGTTGATGGCACATATTTGGTAGGGCATACATTTGCAAAGCTATTTGCCCGTAACTGGGAATAGCCCTAATATGTTTGGCGGGAAAAGCGGGCAAAATAGACTACTTGCTGAGCATGTATGCTGTAAAGCTTTGATAGCTAGCTGAATTTGTATTGAAACTTCTGACCCTTCAAGAGCACACTTTAATTTTATATCGTTGGAAAGGTATTGAAACGTACAAAAAACCAAAATAAAAAAACTAAAAAAGAAATTTTAGCGCCTGCTGTTGGCATGGCATTAAACTTTGAAATTAGGAATGGGCCAATTTACTGCAATTTTTCCAAAAGTTTTATATGTTTCTCTTAAAATAGACGAAATAACCTTTCGAAAATCGGATTTAAATTGACTGTGCTACGATGTTTCAAAATACACCCTATTTTGGCCTTGAAAAATGGTTCCACAAATTTATAACTTCGGATTTGGTTTTCTAAGCAATAAACCAATGTAGGAACAAAATTTGAGCCAAATCGGAGATGGTCAGTGCGACTGATAAGTCACCTCAATCTGAAATGGGCGATAAATATTTTAATTTAACGTGAGTATAAGCAGAAAATTTGGTTTTACGTGGTATTAAACTCAAATCTTTGAATGTAAAAAAGTTTTTTACGTTACATAAAATCAAATGCGTTTCAAAATTGCAAATCAATATACAAAGCGGAATATAAGCATATCTGTTTTTAATACATTTGAATCAACTCGTATGTATACTGTTCTGAATATATACTGTATCCAATACTTATACATTCTTATATCCAATAAACATGCTATACCTATATTGAATATTTAACATTTTGGTTTGTCCAGTATTTTGCTCTAAATAATATGGTCAACGTATCTATAGTTCTTTGTCATGAGCATAAAAACACAACGGCTACCATGTTGTGCTGAGAATTGCTCTCAGTGTTTGTAAAATTTGTACATTGGGGGAGGGGGGGTTAACTCCCAAATTCCCCATGCGTACGCGCCTGCTTATTGCCATTACTTACATATGCTAACTATTTGAGAATAAGTTTTAATTGTCATTATTTATGTTGTCCTAATAGAATCTACAAATTTTGTCATTGAATTTAAAATGGCGCATTTCGTTTTGGGACCGTATTAAAGACTACATAGTTTCGACTTAATATCATCGATGCTTTGTGTATTTGTCTGCAGGTGTAAGGCTCATAAAAATTTTATATGAGCGTAATAAATAACACTTATTTTATCTACAATACGTTGTTATTGTTGTTGTGCATTTAATCAGTGTCTTAAATCAGTTTTAATGATAATTTTTAAATAATAAAACATGCTCGTATAATTGTCGAGTTAATTGAGCATACATAAAAAATAGCCCGTCAGACTCTTTGAACCTGCTTAATTTTTCATCAAAAGCCAATTGCTGGTAGTTTTTCACCAAGACATGCAATGATATTGCAAACAACTAGCATTTAATTTTTATAAATTAATAAAATAATTACTGCTAAATACAAGGTGTTGAAAACGCCATCAATCAGCGGGTAAAGCTTGAAGCTGACGGTCTTGGGAACGTTAATAAATCGCGTTTAAGGCGGGAGCCAAGCCAACGGCTGGTGTTAACAATATCTGTAGCTATTACTATAAGCTGTAGGTGTTGCTGTTGCTTGACTCGTTAGTAAAAAAAAATAAATTAATATTTATTTCGATTTTGATGGCGGTTTCGTTGCTAAATATTCGCTTAATTTGCATTTTGCAACAACTGCGGATGGATGCTACGGAAGCTTGATTGCAAACAGGTGCTGCAGCCTAATCCGAAGATTTGCATACGAGTGTTGGCAGCACTCTTATTTATTGCCACCAATTAGAATCGGTGGCTTCATTAATCATGTCAAATTAAAATGACGAAGTTGATAAAATTTGGAAATAAACTAATTTCATAGCTAGGATTAAAACGTACCTTGAATATCTGCACTTGAGTCTCGTTCGCAAAAGTTTGGCGAACGCTGATAATAGAACAACGCTGTCTCTAGCTTACGCGCCGAGCGTTGAGCACTTTTTTCTGGAGCGATTTTGCGTGGTGGTCGCTCATTGCGTTCACCGTTGCGATCCGTGTTCGGTGCCGAGTTGGACTTTTTGTTGCGCGCTCGTTTAAGCACCACGATCGGCTCACCATTACCTAGATTTGATTGGTCCACTAATATCGCGCGTCGGAATTGGTGCTTTAGCACCTTGCCAACTACATGAAAGTCCGGTGCTGACTTCCAGCAGGTCTTCAACTGGCAGCTTCCAGACATACCGTGGCACTTGCAGCGGAATTCCATATTGTTGGAAACAGCCTGGGCGAGTGTCAAATGGAAGAATATATAAAAACCTATTGATTGAAGCCGCTCATATAGCTTACCATACGTCCAGCGTGATTGTTGTGCAGATTGATCTTGGACTGTATATCGCCCGCCTTCTCGCGACAGTCCAGAAAGAGTTTAGAAAACTCCACACCAAAGTCCATGTTGTGCGAACAGCCGCCCCACTTCCAGCGACTAGCTATTTTGGCACGTTCATATTTCTTCTCGTCTTCGGGCGTTAGTATTTGATTCGTTTCTAAGTATTGCAAAAACAATTTGCGTTCTTTCTCTAAGCTTTGGCGCAGATTTTTGTTCAACGTCTTGCGGTTAACCGACGGATCACAGCCGCAGGATATCAGACGTCCTTGGCTGCAGGCGCGTGCTACACTGTGAGCTACGCCTGCCGCCGATATTGCATAGGCAAAAGCGCTCTCGCGATAACCTGGAATGCGACAAAACAAAATTAAAAGTATGTTGCGTAAAGCAAAAGTTTTTTGGAGAGGTCTTTCAAAAGTAATAAGAAAATTTTTTTTATTACTACAAAACAGTCACCACTGATTCATTCGCAAATGACCTTCATGGGAGACCCAAAGCTGCATTTATTTTATGCCAAAGTCATCCAGCCATCCATCCATCCATGCATCCATCCATCCACACACTTCCATGACACACACACACAAATCCTCTGGGGAATTGTTACCTTAACAATAATTCACGATTGAGACTGTGCTATGCTTCGCACATTGGGGACACACATAAAAATTCAATGTTCAATGTTCAACACATTTAAGTTTGACACGCGGCTTCTGTTGACAGTTCGCTTTGTTACGCATTGTTGTTCATTTCGCGTCGATCCATTTCATTTTGCAAGGACATTCATTGCACTGTCAACATGATCTCATCAAGTATGGGAATCTTTCACCTTTTCCAAAACAATGTTGGTACAAGCAAAACAAGCCAAAACGGCGATCCACGCAATTAAATTATCGTATGCAGTGCGGAATCTTTAAGCCAACCAATTTGGAACAAACATGAATGTGTTGAAGAAGAAAACCAAAGGCAGTAACACTAAGTGGCAAAATTATTATACTTTTTGTTACAAAGAGAAACACTTAGAAATATTTGAGACGAGTCTCAACAGTGGAGTAGTTGTAGTGAAGTACAGAATAGTGTTATAATTGACTATTCTGTAGGTTCTTGCAATTCCGGGGCCCAGAGCTTCAATCCAGGGATGTTTCGGGATTCTGATTTGCTAGCCCACATCTGCAATTGAAGTGTGCTTAACTAATTGATAATTGATGCACAGTGTTGCCACTCCAAAAAAGTTTCAGCTACCAATCTCATTTAAAAAAATTTATCAAATGGAACAAAAAACTACCACAGCAAAATAAAGCTTAAATAGAGAGCTTATATTCAATATGACCTATCTACATTTGCCACGAAAATGTGTTTTTTATGCCAAAGAAATCGTTGACTCACCTGCCACCTATGAGATTAACATTAATAAAAAATAAAAGAGAGTTTAGCAAAGGTTTCCCGCTTAAATGTTTGCCTTATCTACAATACAGTTATTTGTTTGTAAATACAAAAGGACTCATCTACACAATTTTTCGGAATTATTCAAGAAAATTGTAACAAATTTGAGTTAGATGGCAAGGTAAAATAGAGAAGAAAATACATTGAAAAGCATAGAAGCAGATTATGCATCATCAGCGGAGGAAGATATTGGATAAATAACAGGTTCTTTTATAATAGAATGAAATTCCCTTAGAATGTTAATAAATTTTAATGCAGATTCCCGAGTAAAAATGAAAACTTTTTTAGCGAAGTCCAAACAGCAGCCGTACAAGGCTTAATTTTAAATATTTTTCTCGGCCGTTCGAGGGTTGTACAAAGGTCGTTTGCAGGACTTTTTCGCCAAACAGTGGCCGTATAAAGGCTGTTTTTTATTAATCTTGACTGTACAACGGCCGTACAGCGGTCGTACAACAGCCGAGTAGTGATTATTCCATACTGAAAATGAGCAACTTTTTTTAACTAACTTCAAACACAAAAATAAATTATTTTGCGCCACACAGAAGTGCCAATATTATCTACATCAGCATTACCAAGTAAGGCTTGCATTCATTGCTGCACATATGTTTACTGTTGACTAAGAGATTTGAAAAATTTGGTGGCATACAACGAGTGTTCAGCGTCTATACAGCGGCAGTAGAACTTAATTTTTAGGCCATCTTCGACCCTTGTACGGCCGTGCGGCCCATGATCGGCCGCTGATCGACCGCTGTTCGCCCGCTTATATTTTTACTTGGGTTCGGACGATAACTCGGCAATGGGATTTATCCGCAGAAGGAAGAGATATCAGGACTCTAATTTGCACATTGCTCCGCTGCCTACCAAGCAACAAATTGCAATGAAGTCTGTAATTTTATCAGAAAATCAATATTTTTATGATAATATTGAAAAAATATAAGCAATTAAATTAATAGACCATTATCATTCTTTACAGCAATTTTGATATTTTTCTCTTGTTTTTGTTAATACTGTTATCAACAAACATTTCTTAAAATCTAAATAAAATCGTCAATGAATTCACGAAGAACTTACTTTTCCTATTGAATAAAAAGACTTATCTACTGATTTCATTAAAGAAAAAAAAAAAATATATTTGAAATACAAAACAACCTATCTACACTTAAATGAAAAGTACAAGATTTCACTAATGTTTTTTTGCTTATGGAAGCTTGTCTTTCCTTTAATACAATATTCTGGTACTTTGGTTGGTGAATATTTGTTGGTTAATTCCTTTGACTCGAAAAAATAATTAAGCTATGCAAAATCTTAAGAGGACATAAAGAAAAAGATGGTATTTCGTATAAAATTAAAGAATTTAAAAATTGGTGTAAGCTGACCAAACGTAATGAACATCAGTATTATTTTTGGCAAGTTCTTAAGCCATCATCTATATATTAATTCTTGTAAGGGCCTCCTTATTCTAGCAAATCTACAAACGCTACAGAAACACATGATATATCATAATAAAGATCTTGAGTTGTAAGTATGCACTAAATTGTTAGATTTTCGATAGTTGATACCGATAAGCAGATATGAGCGTTTAAAGTTGAAAAAATGTCGAAAAGACTTAAGACACGAATTCGCATTAATGTGAATGACAAAGTGTGATTCCCAAAGCGAATAATTTAGCCATTTCTTGATAGTTTTTTTTTTATTTCTTTTTTTATATTTTACTTTGCTAACAGTTTTTCAAAAATAGTTTTGAAGTTTAAAGTCTATTGTTAATAAATACTTAAATATTTAAATGAAAATAATCGGTTTATATATTTATTTCAGTAAGGATTTTTGAGATGTCAGGATTGGCAAGGTCTGGAATGATAAATAAAGTTTTCAAAGAAAGTGCTGGATGTGGAGGCGTGCACAGTTTGGTTGATTTTTCAATTAGTGACCTTTGACCTGAAATATGAGTGCTTAAAGAGAATTTCTTAAATAATTAATAATAATTTCTTAAAATAGAAGAGATTGAAGAAAATGGCGTTAGAAGACAGATGTAGATGTACAACAAACACTCCAGACATTTTTCGCTATCTGTTGACGACGGATACCCTACTGTTGACGATCAAGTAGTTTGGCTCTATTAAAATTTATTTTGTTCTTATTAGTATGACCACTACTGTGGTTTCTTTGAGAATTTGGTTATCATTGTATATAAGCATTTATTACTTTACTGTTTAATCGCATGATCTTATTATGTACCTTGCTAATAACTTTAGCTTTACGAACGGACAAAACAGTTTACAAGAATCATAGTAGTAAACTCTGAAGTAAACTCATTTAAGGTCTAATACTAAATTTAGTCCACGCTGATCTAATACAGTTTTATAGATAGTTTTTAAGAATATTTAGATTTTAATATTAAATAAAGTTTGTTAAAGTGAAATTTAAAAGCCACCACGTACTTTCTTTACGAACTAGCTTTCGCGATACAAGCAGAGTGAATTTGCATAAACACCTACAATAAGACTTTTTTTATGTAACATTAGTGAATATACATATATTGTGTTAGTGAAATTTCTTTCGTATAATAATTTTGAAAAAAATCCCGTTATTTTGGCATTAAATGTATAGCGATATCTCGAAAGCTGTAGCTTTTTTCAGTATAACGTATTTATATATCGATGGCTTAATTCCAGAGTATGCTAAGTCTAGAAAGTGAATTTTGCAGGAGAAGCGTTCAAAGTTTATTTTGAATTTCTGAAAGGCCGTATAAAATAGAAACTAAATTTTTTTGGTATTAAAATCATATTTATTGCATATTTTTTAGCGTGTACGAATTTAAAATACTGGTAGCAGAACATGGTTAAGAATGACTTAGACCACTTTAGAATGTACAAAAATTTTTGCGTTGTTCATCCAAGTGGACTTAGCATCCTTTTCTCGGAAGCTTTTTCTAGCAGTGGTCGTCTAAGTACACATAGCTTAATTTGGTTTGAAGAATGAAAGCGTAACACCTTACTTAGCATAATTTTAAATATATTATTGAAACCATTTAAATAAAATGTTATACATTTTATTTTAACGTAAAGCAAAAATTATTAATTCAATTGAAAGCTTAAGTAATTGTTATTCAAAATAACAATTATAACATGAATTACTCAGTATCTCATGTGACCACATAGGTACAGCCTTCTGTTCCCTTCAGCTGCATGTAGAAGTTTTTGTAAGTTCTTAGAATGAAATTTTTATCACATAAATTTATGAGATTTTTACGTTTTTCTTCAGCTATTGGAAATGGTGATGAGTATGCTTTTGGGATGAATTGTGGGAGCAATTTTTCCTTTCTTCGGCGCTTTGATTCGTCGAAGAGTAATGTTTCTTTAAAATCTTCGTCAAATTCATATTTGTAACAGAGTTTATACTTATTTTCTTTATATATTCTTATTTCTCTTATTTTATATAAATTAACCTTTTCATTTTTTGTATTTTTTGTCCAGTTTGTAAGTCAAGAAAATTTTTTGAAATCTAAAATGCCGTCTGTTTCCATTTCTATTACATTATACATAGGTTCTACTTTCTTAGCATTTCTAATTACTGAGAACCACTTCATTGGCGTGTATATACGTTTGTGTTTGTTGGTCTTCTCAATTAACGCATATACGCCATCGCCCTCATTCTGGGTATGCACCTTTTCAAAAAACTTGTGACTTATATCAATTCTAAGCTTTTGTGAAATCCACACATAAAATGAGAGCATAGTTTTTTCTTGTTTTGCCCACCACAATTATCGGACTAAAAATTGTATTTGCTTGTGCCGCTCTTTTCAGTTTTGGTTGATATAAATCGGAACAGACAACTTGCAACCTCTATTGGTCCTTTCTTTGCTGTTGTTTCATCCCATACAAAATAAGAGTCTTGTTGGGTATTAAGTTCAAAGGTGGTGAAATTATACGCGTGTAGTTTTCTTTTATTATAAAATGTGCTTACCTGAGCGCAAGGCGACGATAGGATTTTCTGAAAATCAAAGCATATAGTGGAAACTCTTGGGTTGTTAAGACTTTAATTTTTGTCAGTATCTTTTAGCTCTCTAGATTTCTGTTTGCAAAATAAATGATGATTAAAGTAAGATTGAATGATTTTCTTTTCATATTCTTTCGAGTTTTTATACTTTTCGCTTATTTCACACTGATCTTTTTTTGGAATATAAAATGATAAATTATATGACTCGTGGAAAGTATCGCGATATTGCCTTAAAGTTGCCTTATGGGCTGACTCATAAGCATTTTCGCAAAACCATTGTTCGTACAAGCGGTGCATGTGTGCTACTGATGATGTGTGTTGCCGTGTTCACTTCGATTGAAGTGTTTCACTTCTTTTTCGAGGCTCACACTTCGACACTACCTCTTTGGCATGAACACTTCCATTTGGTGCGAAGTGCAATTTCTTTTTAAAAATAACAGATTGTCAAATTTGGCAGCAATTGTGTTTCATTTAAAAAAAAAGCTTCACTTGTAAAAGGCGCCTTGCAAAAAACAGCTATGTGGAATTCATGGCAATATAATTTAAATTTATGTAAAATGTATCAAAATGTATTAACAATCGTAATTTTTTGCAGGAAAACTGACTAGAACAATAAAAAAGGTTCTTAATAAGTACGGATTCTCCTCTACGCGTCAAGAAAGTTGCTCTTGAATCATGCAAGCAGTCTGTGGCCTTTGTTTAAAATACTTCCTAAATTTGTGTATAGTATTCTCTAAAAAAATACTTAAGAAAGTCAATTCGAAGACCCTGCCGAGAAACAATTTGTGTCCGTACCAAACTACTCAGGCACAAGAGTCCCAAGTATCGGACTCAACTTTATTTTTAAAAGCTATGAGTAGTAACGAAAAACTGCGAAGTTTATGAAAAAAAAATTAAATGCACATTGATATAAAGCCGAATAAACGAGCCTCAGCGAACAGGACCCGAGAAAAGAATTCATATATTGTGTCAATAAAGTAGCTGATATGTATCGAAACTGGCCTGAGACTTAACTATAATGTACCCGAAACATACCCGACAAGTACCTCGAAATCACCTGAAATAGTACTGTAGTAATTGTGTATTAGTCAATAAAGTGTTCAAAAACGAGCGACTATATTTGAACACAATAAACTGACGAATGCCCGATCGGTCTTCGTTCGTACATTGTGCTTGCTCATGGTGTTCCAGAACTAGCACTTCTTTCGGTACAGAGGACGGACATTTACCAACACGGGTACCGGACATATATCAGCTATTTTATTGACACAAAATATGAAATTGTTTCTCGGGCCTGTTCTAAGTGAGGTAGACATTTTAGATCCGGCATTGCTGGGTAGTAGTGTGGTTCCAATTATCCAACTTTTAACGAATTTGGTTACAGAAATCAAATAGAAGAGTAGGAAAGTGAAATGAAACAAATTCCTAAAAATTTTGGATATATGTTTTCTAATTTTAAAATGCTCTTGGAAATTTGCTATATATAGCTTACGAAATTTGTTGGAGCAAAGGCTTTTTTGAGTGCTTACAAGTCAGCTGAAAGCAAGAAAGTGCTGACCCGACGTATGACACACCATTGATATTTTACCATTGTATGTCATAGGAAAAAAGCACTCCAATTTACAGGCATGCTACACAGGCCAGTATACTGGCTCTGTAGTTCGAACAACTCAATACATTCACACTTTTTTACAAATACACTTACACTGGGTTCACTTTTTCGCCACTTTCATCGCTACTGGCAACGAAATTTCAGAGCCAGTGGATTTTGACAGCAGCGCCCAGTGTATGTCATAAAGGGGGATATCAGTGTTGTTTTTAATTACTTTTGGTGGGTTTATTTCGGGTCTTCGTCGATTTCGTACAAGAAGCAACACTGATAGTTTGTTTACAATTAAAAGAAAAAAAACAACAACAACTAGTAAAGCACACGCAAACTGCAATAGCAGCGAGAACCTTCGCATTCGATGGAATTTTTTTAATGAACTTTCACGAGCAGGTGTAGCATCTCTTGCTACTAGCATGAAAGTTCGAAATTTTTCGAAACATTCAAACAGTACACATATTCTTTCGCACTTTCACTGTCACAGGCCTGTGTCTTTTTCTCTTTTGGTAAAAATAAAGATGTGTATTTTAACCATATTTAATCTTTGCTGCTTTGCTTCACTTTCTTTTTGAAGAAATTTCATTTCACTACAATTCACTTTTTTTAAAACTTCACTTCGCTCAAAAATTTTGAAACGGCAACACTGCTAATGATATACGACCATCTATGTACATTTTTCTTGAATGTTGACAACAATAGTGAGAGTCCACCAATGGAAATGAGTTGACGTACTCTTTTATTATTTCTGGTATTCCAGTCACTTTTTCTGTTTTTTTAATAAGCGTTCCTTTTCTATCAGGTGAAATGGATCCTCCATTCGAATGCATTTTGCGTACAACTGTATCTACTGTTTGATGGGATATTGAAAGCGTGTAGAGGAACATGGAAGTTTGCATACAGCTTCCCTCATCTCCTTTTCGTCTTTCAAAAGAGTAAGAAATTACAGTCGTGACTCTGTTCTACGAGAATTTACAATATTTTTCACAACTTTTTTTCTCGAATAATGTTACTAAATTTGAGATGTATGCCCATTGTAGATTTTGATTACGAATATTGTAAAAGTAATTAAAAATCTGCATTCTGGATTCTTCGGATACCCTTTGTGTACATTTCATTCTGCACGATTCTCCAAAACTTTTTTTTAACTCTTTTGCATTTTTAACATCGCCAAATCGATTAAAATATTCCTTACCTAGAGTTTTAAGGGGTTTTGTTTTGTTTTGCGCCATTCAGATGGTTGACGTCTTTTTCTACGCATGATTTTTTCGGGTGAAGTATCTAAGCCCTTGCTCAACGTTCTGTTTGACACTTTTGGTGTGATAGGGACATATGCTGGATCTGAGTCTGAAGATGAGTCAGACGATCTATCATTTGGTTCATATTCGGTCGAACTGCAAGGGAATGGTTCTGAAATCAAACAAAAAATCGTGCACTTGCACAATGTTTTGTCAAAAAATATACCATTTTATATACCGAAAGAACTATGGTCACTTTCATCACAATCTACTTTGGTTGATGTTCCAGATAAAATACCAATAAAAACTCCAAGCGACACAGTTGAAACAAATTCGTCTATGTCGGCTTCTATAAAAATATTTCGTTCTATATAATCTCAATTTTTTATGTGGCCACCCTTCTTTTTTAAATTACTTACCAAAGATTTCCATGGTATAACTTTGCATTTACACCAATTTAATAACACATTTTTGGCATTAGATATAAGAAGACAACACCTTTAGATTTATTTAAAGTCAATTTAACAAATGTTCCAGAACTCTAACTCACCAGATTTATACAAATTCACAACAAACAACACTTCATACACTCACGACTTTCTCCAAACTAAACTGTTCTATGTTTACTTACACGCTCAAACTGGTTTTGTTTATTCGGGGAATAACTGTACTTAGCCCTTTTTGGAATGGGAGTTTTTAAAACTTTAGTCGTAGGCTAAGTACAATTTTGAGCAAACTTATAGATAGAATTGTCCGATAAATTCGAGCTTTTGACAGGACTTAAGTTACATCAATCCGAATTAAAAAAAACAATCTCCTTGAAAACATGCTAAGTCGACTTAACATACTTTGGAGTTAAGCCATCGATACGAAAAGTCGTTGCTTGCGAAAAATAATATTTTAAACGAATAGTATGTTAAACAAAATTCCCGTTATTATGACATCAAAAGTATTGCGATACCTCGAAAACTGTAGATTTTCTCAGTACAACACATTTCCTTAAAGCAAGGTCATCACCTCAGAATAAGAAAAACCTCAGCCATTTTCCAATCGATTCCCATAAAATTTTAAAAGTTGAATTAAATAACTTGGAAAAAATAAAAGATTTATTGTTATCTCAGCAATTCAATATTTTATATGGTTTTCAAAAACCTCTAAAATTTAAAATTTTTGCTCAAAAAATAGGCCAAGACTTGTTTTTGTTGTAGTTTTTTTTTTTAAACTTTATTTTTCCACACTCTTTCATATGACAGTCATATCATTTAATTCTGACACAAAAAAAATTGCTTAATTTTGACACGAAATTGAATAAACAGTTTTTACACTCAGAAAAAAAACCAACAGTGAAACTGTTAAATCCCATCCAAGAGACGAGTTTTTGAAATTAACAGTCTGGACTGTTGATAAAATAACTGTTTTACTCAATTCTCCTTTGAATTTTCTCCTTTGGCTGATATCCATACATATTCACATAAAAGAAAAGAAAACTCAGTTAGGAATTGAGTAAAAAAGTTGTTTTATTGACAGTCCAGACTGTTAATTTGAAAAAACTCATCTGTTGGATGGGATTTACCAGTTTTCACTGTTAATTTCTCTGTTTTTTCTCTGAGTGTATAATCGAAAATCATGAGCTACCTACCCCCTAAATGATTTTTTTTGATGAAAATTATTTTTTTTCAAAATGCTATTTTTTAAAAAGTTCTAGAGCTTAAAAACTAATTTATATGAAAAAAATATTATAAAATTTCAAACCACTCCATGGCCAATAGTGTTAAAATATCATGGCCAGGAGGGAATTAAAACTCTGCGACTTTGTGTGTTAGGGTGGGGGTCAAAAATGTGTGACATATATAGGGACGAACCCTAATAAGCTTAACTGGAACAGATTATATAAGAAAAACCCAAACATTTTAGAAAATAAGAATGTAGAGTGACCGCGTGGAGAGGGGATGGGGGTCAACGTGTGACATAAAGGAAATGGGAAAAAACGCAGCTATGTTTTGATTCTTTCAAAACGAAAACAATCATTTTGTTGTCTTAACTAGGGCATCCAATTTCGGACATTTCGACAATCCCGGGATTTCGGGATTGGAAAAACACAATCCCGGAATCCCGGGACTAAGCCCGGGATTGACAAACCTTAGAAAATGAATTTTTTGGAAGACGTAATATGAAGTTCCAAAGTAGTTATGCCTTGTTTTACAACACAAAACAATGTAAAAGATTTTAAAAAACACAGTTTCGATTAAATGTTTGGATAGTATTTATTGTTTAATTCTGAAAAACAATGCTTAACAATATGAATGCTTGAACAAAATATTAATTAAATGAGATCATTCGAAAGACGCTCATAAAATTATTTAAAAAACAATAAAATAGTATTATAATTTTAGTTATTTTACGAATTACTAATACGAAGTTCGAATTTTGTGATATTTTGTACAGCTTGTTTAACCTCTTCAATCCCGCATCAGGAAATACAATGAACAAATATTTTCTAAGGTATTATTCTTACTAAATAGGGTCTAGTTAAGATATTTCTGCAAAAAAAAAAAATTAAAAATTTCTTTGGAAGTTATTTCTTCATATAAATTCTTAATTGAAATTATTAGTTTATTTTTATAAAAAAGCACTTTGTAAAAAAAATTTAAGACAATTATACTTGCATTTAATGATAAGAATAATTTTTATTTCACTAAACAATAAAAAATATTGATTTTATAATTGGACAATCAGCTGTTTGTAGCTCGAAATTCATGCTCGAAGATATTTTTCAAGTAAAGTTCAAGATAGTTTCGAGTAATTATAATAGAATAGAGAGGGACATTTAGCTTGTTCTTCTTCTCAAGCGTAAGGAAAATGTGTAAAGAAAGTAACTTCACACTACCGGAAACGAGTACGGAAACAGAGAGGTTTATCTGTAGAGAGGTCGCTACATAAAACATACATTTTATTTCAGCTGAAAATATTCCATCTAAGCCTAAAGTTGAACTCGGTCAACTGCGGTTCCTTAGCTAAGGGGCCACTCTACGCAGTAGACTACGGCTGCTAATTCCGCCATAATAGCCTCCTAATTTTCTATCAGATTTTGATATTTATAGTGTCCCAAAGTTATAAAATTGGATCTTTGAAGTAGTCAGCTCAGAACCTGACCACCTGACCTGACCTCAGAGCCTGATTCAAGCCAGCCAATCATCATCATAATGTACATTACACATTCATAATACGTAGCCAGTTTGAGAAGTCAGTGACTTAATTTCCCACGTAATAACTTTAAATGCAACACTGGCCCTGTCAAATACATTCTGTTAATACTCTATGCTACAGTTTTGAGCAAGATGCGTCATTTAGTTTGTATATGACAGCTATTGAAAGCAGAAAACCTCGTGACTATCAAGAATCATCGGAAGCTAGAAGTTGTTTTATCAAAACAGTCAAGCTTCTGAAATAAGAAGATTATATTCTAATTTCCGATGCAATTGTTTATGCAATTTATATTTAACACTACAGCTGTTTCAACAAAAAGTTGAAAATTATTATATTAACTAACGACCTTATTTTTTAAAATATACGCATCACCTCAATTGGCGATACCAGACAAAACTCTTTCAAAAGTTTTACATAATAAGGCCATTTACATAAAAATTTGTATAATTTTCTACACACTTTAAGTGATTTGTTCTTCTGGGCGAATCGCTTAAGACCCCTCTCTGCGATTCGTTTGCGACTTTTCCCTGCGAATCGCTTACGCACCCTTTAGGCCATTCTTTTGTGAATCTTCCCCTCGAATCGCTTTTATGGCCTCGGCTGCCTACAGTCGGCGATACCTGGATGACTTCCAAATGCGCCGGAGATTGTCTCATCTTCCAAGCGATTCGCTGGCGACTCTGAGTCGATTGAAAATGTTTGCAGGGAAGAGACGTTGGTGGGTCCGACTGGCATAAGTTTTTCCATAAAAAATTTGACATCACTTACACTTTCCTATTGTTTTCGCCACCAGTGTTCTCGCAAATAAGAGAACTCAATGAGAGCGCCAAACTGAAAATAGATATACCCAGCAAAATCGCGAGAAAATTGGGAAAAGGTATATTTTTCGTGGGATTTTGTAAACTCCACCTAATCAAAAAAAAAAAAAGCTTTCATTCCATGGAATGCCTTCTTAAAGTTCTCCTGGAAAATACTTACTATTATCCTTTCATTGCAGGGCACAGAGAAATCTTCCATTGAAAAAATTCTGGAAGCACTTTTAGAGAAGACTAAGGAAAGCATTCCTCCCAATGATATGCATATGTTAAAAGAATGCCTTCGGGGTATGAAAGTGAAAGGGATGAAAGCACTTTTTTTGCTGGGCAGATTCTATTTCTGCGGCCGACGGCGAGCTAAAAGCGTTTAACCTTGAATTCTTACTTTTTGTCCAATTTTGCTGACGCTAGCCGCTGACGCCGTTCTATCTGTTCAGGCAGTAGAGCTTCTTGTGAACATGAGGCATTCGGAGTCAGAATAAAGCTCTTAGGTTCAGCTCTCGATCATTTGTGTATATTACCACACGTACAACTTTATTTCCAAAGCTGAAATGACCAATTCATTTTTATTTACAACAAATGCTTGGTTTTTTTTAACATCAGCTAACATATCTTTTCTTGTATTTTCCGCCACTAAAAATTTGTATTTATGTCATATTAAAGATGTCATTAAAAAAAAAACACTTGTCACTCTCACTTTTCTTTTCTTTCTAGGTGTTTTCGGGTATGGTAAGTGTTTAAGTTCTATCAATTTTGCTCTATCTCAAACACCAGAGGGCGCTGTACTACAAATTTCTAAAAAAATTGCAAAAAACGCTTATATTTTGTGGTTTTTTCACTCTAAAATAAGAGATCAAAATCGTATTGTCGATTTTAGCAGTAGAAAAGACTTGCCTACAGTCGGCGATACTTGGATGACTTCCAAATGAGTGCGCCGGAGATTGTGTCATCTTCCAAGCGATTCGCTGGCGACTCTGAGTCGATTGAAAATGTTTGCAGGGAAGAGACGTTGGTGGGTACGACTAGCATACGTTTTTCCATAAAAAATTTGACATCACTTACACTTTCCTATTGTTTTCGCCACCAGTGTTCTCGCAAATAAGAGAACTCAAAGCATTCCTCCCAATGACATGCATATGTTAAAAGAATGTCTTCTGGGTATGAAAGTGGAAGGGATGAAAGCACTTTTTTTGCTGGGCAGATTCTATTTCTGCGGCCGACGGCTGCACTCACTCTCACTTTTCTTTTCTTTCTAGGTGTTTTCGGGTATGGTAAGTGTTTAAGTTCTACCAATTTTGCTCTATCTCGAACACCAGAGGGCGCTGTACTAAAAATTTCTAAAAAAACTGCAAAACACGCTTGTATTTTGTGGTTTTTTCAATCTAAAATAAGAGATCAAAATCGTATTGTCGATTTTAGCAGTAGAAAAGACTTGGACCGAACTTCTTATGATGAATTATGTTGTGAGTGTTATTCATTGGCGTCGGAAGCGGGGGGAAAGGGGGGCAGTTACCCCGCACTTTTTTAGCTAGATAAACAATTTAAAAGGAAAAGTTATTCAAAATATCAGTTTTTTTACAACGATAATATTTTTGTATTATATATTTTCCTCTTCTTTATCTCTTCTTCATGTTTCATGTGAAGATATTTTGGTGAACTTTTTTTGCACCACCATTTGTACTGCCCCCCCATTTGTACTGCCCCCCCAGATGAAATTCGCTTCCGACGCGCTTGGTGTTATTAAATGTTTAAACACACACACGATCGATCGATCATTATTTACTCTTTGAGGCTTACCATTGTCTACAGAGAGGTGATGGTGGGTCAGAAAAATACATTTGTATGAATTGTGGACTCAAATCTGTAACCTTCCGTTTCGTAAGCTGGCATAAAACGGTTTACGCATGCTAACGCATTTGGTCACTGACGCGTTACTGAGATATATATTATAAAAAAGAATCCTAAAATAAAATATTAAGAGCAATTAGTAAAAGCGCACAGACTTAAATAATACTTAAGAAAGCTTTTACATAATGAATTATAGTAACCAAATTCCAATCATTCAAATGCAACTTCAATTTAAATTGTTATCTCAGTTGACTGATTTGAATTAAGCTTAAAGATGCTGTAAAATGTTTTTGCAGAATGTTACTGTTACTAAATATATCACAATCTTACTTTGTTTATTAGAGCTGTTGCCGTAAGCTTTATTTAACGAAGACGAAAAACTCAGAAATTGTTTGCTATGGCTTCAACTCTGTTGGCAACAATCTTAACTGACTCGTTAATCTTTACCAGATAAAAGAAGAACTTGTCGTCGAAATGTTTGCAATAAGACTTAAATGACAGAACGACAGACAATTCAGACAGTTTTCGTAAAGATATTTATAGCAAGGAATGCTTGATTTGTAGAATATATGTAAATAAAGCTTGAAGGATACCCAGTTTGGTATGTGCTTAAATGATCTCTTAGTAGCGCAATGAAGAATTCTTAAAAATTCTGCATAACTCAAGTAACACAGTTGTAGAATATATTATGAACGACGAAGAAGAAAACGAATTGACAATTTCAGCACTTGAAAGAACTTTGACCGAGCTTACTTATATCGATCAATTGCGCTGTGCGTGTTTCTTAATGTTTGAGCATAAATAATCGAGAACTGAACTTACGAGTTTTATGCCGACTTCGAACGGATCATGTTCTCATAAAGTTTTACGTGGCAGTTTCACTCTCTGATGTTTGCCATTGTCTTCAGAGAGGTGGGGCCGCATAGAAATACATGTCTACATGCACTAAACAGGCCACTACATATGCTTATAGCGAATAATATTTAAGGGAGTATGTCTTTTTAAAACTGACCTAATATTTTTTCAAAATATCCCGTTAAATTTGGTTTTAGCATCACATTGTCCGCATGATTCGACGGTACAGATTTGATTCAATTTCAATTACATTTTTAACCCATTCATCCATTGTTTTCAATTGATGCAACAATTCAATCTACTACGGGTGTAGGCTAAGATCGCTCCTAGATATAAATCTTTAAAATATATTTTAAGAATATCAACACTTAATTAAGCCCTGAGCCCAGTTTGTGAGCTTATAGATATATTAAATATTTCTATGCATTTCATAACCTTGGCAAAGGTTTCTCAACAATCAAGTTCAAAACTACCTCGTGTCCAAAACATTTCGAATGAGAAACTACAATTTTCCCATTTATCTGGATGCAAGTCCATCGCAAACCATAAATCTTCAACAACTTCTTTAAACTACTCGTCCGCGTATGCACACGAATGTCTAACCGATATGGTAATCGATCGTCGAAATCCGCCATTAAATAAGGAGAAAACGATTCAACTGACAGGCGCGCCATTGACAGACTGACGGGTCAACTATTTTGCATATCTTATTGAGTTCGTTACGCTTGTACAATGCCACAATTCAGCAGCCAATTCGGTCTCATCAGACCAACAGCCACTGCGGTCCGATCGATGCATTTTTGTCAATCAATGTTTTCGAACAAAACAACAAAATATTGCCTTGCGAATGTGCCTTGCAATCGATTGCGATCATGAATCAAGGATTTAACAACGACCTCTGTCAACGTAACGTCGCAAACAATTACTTTTAAGCTTGCATTGTGGCAATGTGCAACGGATGGGGATGGAAGAGATATTTATGTGTGCAGCAATCAAGATCAGAAACAGAATATCGCAAGTTTTGATCGCTTAACGATTTGAAGAACTATCATGTGATTTGCAAATGTCACGCAATGGTGCATCAATGTTCGATGAGGATCGAGGTTTGACAAACGATTGAAGCTCTGTGCGATTTGATTGATGTTGAATCAACGAGATGTTTAGCAAACGATTACTTTATGTCACCAAGAGTTGCGCACTTAGGTCACAATTGATCACGTGCGATCGTCACTGACATTTAGCAGTCAAATTAAGAATCCATCACAAGGAACAATCACAATATTGAACCGCCAATAAGTTTGCATATGCGGCAGCATGATGGACAACAAGTGTAGTGTGTGTGTGTGACACTCAGTCAGCAATGTTGCCGGTATGTCATTGCCATCACATGTGCATCATTGTCCACTTTCGATCGATTGGAAACAAACATACAACTATATTTGCAATTGACATACGTTGAGATTCCATTTGATTTGATTGTCCTGACGTTGTGCTGACAATTGATGGATTCTGGTCGTTTGACAACTGATGTTGAGCGGATTGATTTGCATTTCGTAATATTAGTGTGTGTGTGACGAGTATGCAAATTGCCTGCTATCGATCAAGATGGCGTGAGTGACAACTTGAATATAACTTAATTCGTGTTTATGGTGCTTGTTTGCTTGGGAGTTAATGTCAGATGTGAATGTGACGAGGCGCTTGCGACATGTATGGAAAAATTGTGCATGTTGCATGCATGTCATTTAATCTTATCTTGCGCAATAACGTCAAAAATGAGACAGAACTAAATAATGTGATATACGTGGGAATCACTCACTATACTTAGTTGTTATATGCAGTTGATTTGCCGATTTGAAATCCAATGAGATCCTTAATAATGTGTTCATGTTCATTTGATATTCATAACCTACTTTGAATCCATAAAATCTCTTGTTCATCGCCACACACAGTGCATGGCGCAATCTTCGATTGGCTGCTGGTTATTAAATTGAACACAAAAGCTCCATATAAATTGCATTAGCATATCAGCCGACATGGTCATCGATTTAAGACAGTCGCATATTATTTTATCATTGATGTCATTAAGTTACTGTGGGATGTATTGGCGTATAAGTAGCAAAAGATTGATTTATTATTACGTGTATTTATAGTTTCGTATAGATAGTATTAGATTAAATTCGATGAGAGGATATCATTAAAGTGTCACATTTACAACGTATTCTTTTACCGCCCACATATCAAAAATAATATTATAAATCAGAAGCTGATAATCGTATAAGATTGTAGTCTTTGTTAATTTAGCTTACATGATTATTGTCGGCACCTTTAAGAATAATAGGCTTTTTTTTGCATTTCTATTCCGGTATTTTACGTGCTTTGATGGTGGAACTTGGTATATATGTACCACTTACAGTGAAAACATTCGAAAGCCGGGTCGAAAGGGTTTAAATCAAAACCAATCACCTTTAATGAAGTGGGTTTGCTTGGCGAAATGTGATGCACTTTTAAGGAAGTTTTGTGTTCCTTTAATTATTTTAAAATTAGAAAATACATTTTTTAAAGTCAAAAATTTGGTTAAAAAAATTATTCGACTACAACCAAAAATTTGTAACTTTTCCTAACTTAAAAATATCCAGGTAACACTGGGCATCAGCTCTCAGCTGGTTTCAAATAGTATCTTATTTGGAAAAGAATAGGAATTTTACCCTTGAAAGGATTTTAACGTGCTTTTTATGAAAAAGTACGAATTATTAAATGTTTGAACACTAATGATGGAGAACAGAAGCTACTTTCGACTCTGAATGGCTTATCTCTCCAAAAAAAAAAGACCCCAAAATTAACAAAAAGTGACACCAAGAAAAAAACAGATGCGTCGCTGGACAGACGAGAGAAGCGAAGCTTTTAATGGTTTTTTAAAGAAAAATTTTTAAATTGAAAAATTTTAAATACCTAATGTTAACTGAAAAAATAATTTCTTACCAGTAAATTTTATTACCTTACATTATTATTTTACATTAATTTTGAATTATTTTTGTAAATGTTAATGAAATTATTGGGTTTTATTATTTACAATATCAAACGTATTTTATATAGATGTAATGTCATCGATATATTTCTAGCAAATATTACATCAATAGTTGTGCTAATCTTGTTGTGCAAATATTTGGATCGCTTGTCATTCGCAAATTATATTTATCAAAACAGCATTGTTAAAGGCTTAGAATTTTTATGAAACTGATTTTTTTTTATATTTCAAAATTATAGTCCAATTATAATAGAAGTAACGTAATGTGATCTAATGCCAGTTGAGCAGTGCGTTCTTTCACTTATTGTTTGAAACAATGCTTTCTTATACAAGTGGTTTTAATAAACGTTACGTAACGTGACGGGACGTATAAATCCGTGGATTTTAGATCTCTACGTTACTTTGCATTACGTCTTGTCAAAGAGCAACTGAACATTGTATTTTCACTTCTACAGCCGTTTTAGTAGGTGTCGAGCCACAGTGTTTCGTCTACATTCATTCTCTTTATACGCATTTATCTCGAAACTACTTTTTTCGGTATGGTGTTGTAGAAAAAACAAAAACTATTTAGCCGAATCATCTGAAATTTAAAATTGCTATTCATAACAACGGTATCCATCGCTGGAACTAGAATCAAAGTTTTAATTAAAAAACATCGTATATTTTTCACTTAATAACCGGCAGAAAACAAGCTGTTTTATGAACTTAATTTTCAAAAGCGCGTCATTCTATCAATTTTTCATATCTTTTTTTTCTAGTGCTGGCCATAGCTGCACTCATAGTGATTAATAATATTCTAGGTTTTTATTTCTCAGATAAATAGAACAGTCTAAATCTACAACACTGCCCATGCCCCTTTTCCAATAGAGCGTCTCATTGACCACCATTTTGAACAAGAGCAACAAGTTTTTAAATTAAAAAAATATTTTTTATTATGATGAATGAGAGTTACAACATACCTTAAAAGTTTAAATATCGTTGTTCAATATTTTAACTTTTTAAAAAATCCTAAAAATACCTTAAATTTTCAAGCGCTAGACCACCATCCTTGCCTTAAGTGCCTATTAACATTCATGTCTGAATTCGCAATTAAAATCCACCCGTTCAATGGAACCTTGCTGCTTTTGTTGTTTGGATAGCTAATGCAGAATGCTTTTTACTACGTTTCCATATCGAGTTGATCCTAGGTTGGGTTTTCTTCAAGTTGACATAATGGCGTTTCTAGCTCGGTAATACTTCCATGCACAAAATTGAGTCGAGTTGGACTTCTGCCATTCTATTCGCCATTTTTTCTTAGTATAAATGTGTGCATTCAGAAGGTGCAAAATTTACTAAACATATTGAGTCTTTGATCAGCATTAGTTTCCGCTACTTTGTGTGCCTGCATAATGGTTTGTTACATTTTATGTCAACGCAGTGGCAAATATAAAATAAAATAAAAAATAATCAAGAAAACCTCTCTCAACAGTTGAGCAACTGTTTCATATTCCGAACGCATCCAATCTAACTCAGTTAAGCCTTTTCCACATGGAGCAATTGAAAAGTAATGCAACTACAACGCAATAGCTTAAAAAGTTTCAAAAAACTTTAATTTTAAACTGAACTGCAACCTACGCTTTCAGATGTGCAAGTCACGTCGCAACGCAACATTGAAAAATTCACAACAACACAAACACTTATTTAATGGAAGCTTTGTTAAATATATATATAAAAAATAAATTGAGGATAAAAAAGGATATTTCTCCACATCATGCACTTATTTCATAATTATTAACTGATCAATTATTTTCATAGCACACAACACATATCGCAAACGTTACAAATCGCCAATTCAAATAGCAGCAAGCCGTGTTGCATGGAACTGGTTGCGAATGTGTTGCCAACTTGTTGAGTTCAAGTTGTTTCTTGTGAAGGTTTCCGTTTTCAATCGATTAATGTGTAAAAGGCCTTAAATCTAAAAAGTTTCGCGGAGTTTCGTGGATTTAACGAAATTCAACTCAACTCGCGTTTTCATGGGAAGTTAATCTCGAGTCAACCTCGATTTAACTCGCCATGGAAACGTAGTGTCAGATCGATAATTGTGACCTGCTGAATTATAGCTTCACGCACTCACAATAGAATATGTACGGCACCTAATGAACAATCCCTTTAATAAATTCCTGTCCTATACTGCAACATAGCTTCAGTTAATATTGAATGAATCACATCATATCAGAACTGGTTGGTTTGGAGTAGTGGTTAGTGTGTAGAACTCTCGATCGGAAGGCGATAGTTCGATCCTCATGCTTGCAAGCAAATATTTTTAATTTTATATCCTCTTGTTGTAATAGACGCATGTAAAAGAAACAACAACAATTCTAAGAAAAAGGTGTATGGAAATAATTGTCGTTTTTCAGATTTCACTCAAGCAAATCACAAAACGAGGCGTAAAAAGCTTCGCTTCAAAAAACTATCGAAAACCTGTTTGACACACAAATCGCGATAAAAAATTGTGCTTAAATCCGTTCAAAATATGGCGCTGTCAATTAATTAAAAATTCATGTTCTATTAAAAATTTTATACATTAAGCTATTGACACCGATTGACATTCTGTTATTGACAGTTGACAGCTACAATCACATGACTTCATTAATTGATTAGATCAACATTTGAATGCCGAGAGAAGGCAAAAACGAAGGAATAACACAAAATGTGACTCAAAGCACTATCATCTGGTTAACATAAATTTGAGAATAAGTGTTTGTTGGCATGTATATTGAGACGATGTACGATATAAAATGGATCTTTAATTCAGCATATCGTATATCAAGGCATGCTAATAAAAAGGCGATAAACTCCAGGGGCGTTCACGAGCGTGAGTGGTCGAGCTAACAACACTTAAAGCGATCATTAATAATAAAAGTTATTCAAAGTATTCATCAAAGTGAGATAACATTTATAATATTTTTAAGACTTACAGGCGAGATTTTTCATTATTGTCTTATCATGCCATATAATTATGTTGCTCTGCTTTTTAATGCTTTTAAGATATCTGTTACTCATTGTAAGACTGAGAAATGAAATATTTTCCTGCCTTTAGTTTTAAAGATTTTGAGTCATTGATCCTCAAAATGACGTTCACATATCAATCAAAAGATTCTTATCGTTTTGAAATATTTTGGTAATTATTGCAGTTAAAGCAGTTCTGTTGTGGAATGTCAGGTTGGCTAAAGGTGAGAAGATGAATCTGGTAAACTGAAATCTCCGCTTTGGTGGGAATCATGTGCACAAATCTTGTAAATATTATAGTTTACATTTTAAGGGAGACTTGTCTATAGTGGCACAGGTTTTGTTTTTCATCATCATTTTGCACAATGAAATTCAATCCAAATATATCCTCGGATTTATGGTATTTTATATGACTATATTTTTGCTTAATAGAGTTTATTGTTTTGTTGGAAGATTTCATTGTATTTGTCCAAAAATCTGAAAGGTTTAAAACCGGCTCCAAAAATGTTTGTCTTCTAATGTGGGACTTTATCATACACACAAAACATTTATTAGTAAAATTTCTACGAATGATATTCGCAAAAAAGTATACGTACATTCTACGAATATTCGTAGAGTATACAAAGTATTTGTTTCGAGATATCTTTACGAACTTATTCGAAAAGTTTTACTTCACTGCGTTCATAAATTATACAGCGTTGCCAAAATGTGAAAATTTCCAAAACTGGTAAATTTTTATTTCGATGTGAAAACGTGAAATTTAATTCCATATTGGTAAATTTTTGCAGTGACGAAACACAACCAATTTTTTTTTAAAAATATGATCCCTAACTCTACATTAAAGGATACACTGTTTGGTGTTACTTGCAAAACGTATTAAAATTATCCGTCTTTTTCAATGTTATCGAACTTGTGTGCTACGATAGAACAACCCTGCTAAGCTGGGAAAGCAATGAAAATCACTACGATTTTCTATGTTTAGCCTAAAAAGCGACATGGATATTATAGACTTGTAGGAAAAAGTAGGTTCTTTTAAGAATTGCATGGAAAAAACTGTTTTATAGAACTAACAAATTTTGTTAAAAATTTAACGACATTTCCTCACAGTTCAGCCTCTGCTGAAAGAAAATTTCAAGACCTTGCTTTAATAAAAACAAAACTAAGAAACAGACTCAATTTCAAAACCATAATTAATATGATTAAATTATTAATAGTGAAAATAATCCGCACTTTGTATGGTCAGCGACAAAATATCTGTAAGAGCAAACATGTAGATTGACTTTAATTTAAAAAAGTAAAACAGCTAAGTTTGTATCATACAATGTTTATTCTTTCTTTTATTATATATTTCGTGGTTTTTTAACAAAGTTTACATGGCGGACAAAAGTGATAAGTAAAAATTATTAAATGTCCAAAAAAGCTTTTTTTTTAAAGATCAATCATCGAAGCATGTGCCTTATACAAACAAGGTTTGGTTTGGAAAGGAAAGTGATCGATTTTTTAGAGGAATTGATTGGAACCATACGTGAATTATTGATTAGGCGAAACAAACGTTGAATCCAATTTGAATTTCTTTTATCCGAGGCTAGTGTTATTGCCTTAACCTCGGAAAACATTTCCAGCCCTTATTTGTGTTCCTTCCTTTAATTCCACATTTTAAACAATTTATTAGTAGATTTTTAGTACTCCATAATTTTTACATGTACGAAAGAACAAAGAAAGTGAAAATAACCATGTAGCGCATACAAAGGCGATTTTGTTTAAAATATAAGTATATTAAATTTATTGTTCCCGAAGTGTAAAGTTATTTTAAGCAAACAGAAATTGAGTTAGATTTATACATGGCAGAATAATCAGGTAGGGCCGGCTCGTTTAGTGCCATCAGACGTCAAAGAAGAGTGGAAAATGAAAATATTGAGCAGTTGTCAAAATGACGAAGTTCGTATAAACTGGGGAGTCCAATCCCGGAAGCTTTTCTCGATCCCGGGATTATTGGGATTGAAAATCTCAATCCCGGGATCCCGGGATTAGTTCTGAATTGAATATTTTAAGAAGTAAATACTTCAAAACGTTTTTAGTACAATTTTTTGTTATTTATTACTTGAAACTAAAAATGTAACTTAATTCATTTATAAAGTAACAAAAAAAAAAAAAACAAAACAAAACACATTAAGGATATTCACAACTGCGTGGTTTTCAGTGTAGTTAAAAACCCGTGGTTTTGTACCACACTTTACCGAGCGGTTTTTATATGTTTTCTTGTTCTATATAAAATGCGTTTTTTAAAGTTCCATAAACAACTGATCGGTTGCCAGTTATTTTTTAATTGCAAAAATTAAAGAAGCTCAAAATGCAAGTTAAACATTTTTACGCCATATAAAATAAAATATATCAAATTGGTAACTTAATTTATTTGCATACCCTTTAGGAAACAAAGCGCTTTGAAACCACTTTGAAAGCATGTAACGAAATCTTAATAGCGCTTTGTTCTCGTTTTAAATAGCGCCTTTTTTAACATTGCCATGTAATTGGGGAAAAGACCTTTGCTCTTGCAACGGTTGGTGATTTATAAAAGCGCTTTGCTCTCGCTTTGGAAAGTGATTCAAAAAGGGCTTTGTTCTAGCTTCAAAAAGCGTTAAAAAAGTGCTTTGCTCTCGCTTCGGAAAGTGATTCGAAAAAGGACTTTGTTCTCACTTCAAAAAGCGTCAAAAAAGTGCTTTGCTCTCGCTTCGGAAAGTGATTAGAAAAGAGCTTTGTTCTCGCTTTGAAAGGTGATTAAGAAAAAGCTTTTCTCTTGCTTCGGAAGGTGATTAAAAAATTCGCTTTGCTTTTGCTTCGGAAGGTCGAAGCGTTTTTGTCGCGTTCTCATACCTACCCTGTATTCCCGTCGCTGACCTGGGCAAATTACAAACAAGAGACCAAACACATTTGTGTTATATTTACATACATTTATTTTATTAGTTTAATTTCTGTTTCGTTTTACTTTTATTTAAAAGTTGCGTATCATAAAGAATAAAAAAAGAGATCAAAAACTTAACCAATTCATTTGTGCACTGATTTTATCCTGCGCTTACCCTAGAAAGTTTTTGTTTTTTCAAGAAATTATCGCGGTAAATTCTGTTTTTGCTTAACCGGAAGCCAATCTTCATATTTCTTTCGAGTTCTGTGAAGCCAATTTCTGGTCCATTATCGGCAACTACGGAAACAAATATGATTGAATTAAATTATTTACTATTTATATTAAACTATTTACTTATTCAGTTAATTATTTCTTTTTCACTATTCTAATACACTTTCCTATACTTTAAACTTTTCGAATGCTAAAATGCTAGTGATGACACGAATGCTAGTGATGTGAGTGTCAATAGTATCGAAGTAGATATCGAATTCTACAAGATATTCAAAGTAATCACAAAAACTTTTTTGAAGTACTAAGAAAAGCGAAAGCAAAGAGCTTTTTTACAGCCCAGCTCGCAGCGAGAGCAAAGCGCTTCACAAAACACTGTGCAAAGGTAGAATAAAGGACTTTTTATATGCTTTTTAATAAAGTGCTTTAAAATTTCCTATAGGGTTGTAACAAAAATCTATAGTGGGAGGTTCCCAACCACAAATTCTATTTTAAAGCGTGATATTCACTTCACAATATGAGTGATTTTCAACTATGGCAACAAAAAAACCATACTACTATACCACACAATTGTGAGTGCCCTTATTGTTAAAAAACACAAAAAACATTAATAATATTAATGAGTAGTACATTGTATTAATTTAACCCTTTCCGTGGATTTGCCAAATATATTGGACACTTCAGAAAGTAATTTTTATTTGTATTTATTTTGCAAAGCTTTTTTAAATCAAATCGTTTGGTTCTATGAAAAAAAGATAAACCAACATGATAAAAATAAATTTAGGGATATATTTGACATTAAAGTCAGTTGGATTTTCGTTTTTGTGAAAAGACTTTTCAAATTAAATTTTTTATTTTAATTATTTTTAAAGTAATATATTAAGCAGATCAACTTGTTTTATTTCTTTATTGGAGAGTTTTGTTCGAATATTATTACAAATTTAACCCGCTGATTAGAAGCACCGTTCTGATTCTATCACGATTGCATTCACCATAAAATAAAATTATTTCCTAAGTCAGAATATCTGACAATTTTTAAATACATAGCTGACTTCACGATGTTGAAAATTCTTCTAAAACTTTGCAAAGTCTTTGCTCCAGTGATCCACACTCATCGTCCTAACAATCTTTTTCGGCATCAATAAAAGTTTTTTCTAATTCTATATTCATATCAACTTAAAATGAAATGTTTGCATTTACATGAATATTTGTAACAGAAATTTTTTATTTAAAAATCCCGGGATCCAGGAAAGGCAATCCCGGGATTAAAAAGGGCTTAAATCGAAATCCGGTATTCCGGGATCCCGGGATTGACTTCCCTAGTATAAACGTCAAATGAAATAAGAATATAATGTTTTCAAATTGTAAAAAGTGCGGGCACGTGTGTTAAATTTGATTGAGTTTGATTGATAAATTTGAGAGAAAATATTATAAAAACAGTTTAAATAAAAGTATAAAACGCCGAGGAAGTGCTGAATTTGCAAAAAAGCAAAAAAAGGATTAACCTAAAATCAACTGCAAAACATGAACAAAAAGAAACTTGAGATGAACAGCTGGTTTTGGCAACTAGCTCACTTTTCTCTGATTTCTACTTCATTCCTCTCCGAGTCAGCTCCACCTGATTATTCTGTCATGGATTTAAAAAAACATTTTGAAGAAAATGAACTTCGTACAAAATACGGAAAAAAGTTTTCATTAAACTTGAACAACCATTGCTAATAAATGCTATGTCATAATAACCTTTGCTAAAAATGCAATTTTTAATTTTTTTTATTATTTTTACAACAAAACAAACTATTTGTCATTTTTTGATTAAATAATATAACCATAAATTCACATTTAAAGGTTGTCCCTATTATTTTGACCACCCATTGTATATGTCTCTAAGCTTTAACATTGAAAGTTTTTATGGTTTAAGAATTCAATAGGGGTATTCACACTGACTTGGGTAGTTGGGTAGATTGGCAAATACCGTACATTTTGTTTTTGTAAAGTGCCATTCTACCCAAGTACCCATTTACCAATCTACTCCAGCTGACCCCCTGACTTGTTTGTGTAGATTGTTTTCTTGCCAAATTGAGCACTTTTTCCATGTGTTAACACTTTTGCAAAAATAGCAATAATTGACCTAAGGGCATCAAATTTACAATATTTGTTCTCAATATCTCGAATAATACACAAAAAATATTGCCACACCCCCAATTTCCGCCCACAAGTTAAAAGGAACGCTATATTTCAGACGATTTCGGTTGAATTGGACTAAAATTTTTTAATTTATTTCATATGGCTACTATCAACAATTCAACAAAAAATAGGCGTGGTCGAACTATGACTACGCCTAATTTTTAGAAATTATAATTCCTGAGTTGTGCATGCTTTTATAATGAAACTTTGTTTACATTTGCTATGAGACCAAGTGGTGGTCACTATATATATATACATTTAGCCGCGCCTACTTTTACCGCCCTTCTATAAATATAAAATCGTACGTGCGGTGTCTCTTAAGATCTTGGGAACGGTAATACCTAAGGCAACCAAATTTACAAAATCTGTTAATATCTTGGTTAATAAAGTTAACATCTCGGCTAATAAAAAAAATCAACACCCCCTTTTACCGCCCACAAATCAATAAAAATGCTATATTTCGGACGGTTTTGATCGTATTAGACTAAAATTCGGTAGTTTAGTTTGTACGGTTACTGTCTGAAACTGTATTAAAAAAGGGTGTCCACGCCTTCTTTTACAGGCCACAAATCCATAAAAATACTTTATTTAAGACAACTTTGGTCGTATAAGACTTAAATTTGGTAAATTAGATTGTATGGTTATATTCGGGAACAGTACCAAAAGTGTGCGTGGTTGCTCTATAGCAACGCCCACTTTTTCATAAATCATTAAAATTGACAGTCGGTTTGTTTCGCTTACGAGATAGTTTAGGAAAATTTTGCCAAACCCCATTTTACCGACTACAAATCAATAAAAATGCTATATTTTAAACGGTTTTGGTGGTATTAGGCTAAAATTTGGTAAATTAGTGCATATAGTTACTTTCGGAAACTGAACTAAAAATGGGCGTAGCCGCACTACAGTTATGTCAGTTCAGATATACAAAAAATGAAATTTTTTTTTTCGATTGGCATGAAAATTCTTATGTGGCAGTAGCCAGTCTGTGACAGGACAACGATTTCCCCTGGATTACTAGTAAATGATAAGATGCTGCGGAGTTCGCGTTAACCCATTTCCAGCTATTGGTGCATTTTTGCACCCGTAAGTTTAGAATTTTCTCGAGGTGAGCTCGAAAGTGATATTACCTGGCTCTGTAGGGATTATGTAAGTATGGACCTTTGACAATATACATTATTTTTGGTTTGAGTCGATTCGGTCGCTTACTTGGATTTTACGCCCACGCACGCAATATTTAAGTTTTTTTTTTATTTTTGAAAATTCCAGAAAAATTACAAATTGCAATATCGAAAATTGCTTTTCAATAGTAACTATTATAAGTTTTAAATTTTATGTTAAGCCAAATTAAGAGCCCATTTGCTCTTTTAAAATGGGCAGATACGGCTGTGAAGGTATGGGATACCGCTAGTGGTGCAAAAATGCATCAGACCGCCCAGCCCTTACCCGTGGAGGTAAAAATTTTGCCAGATAAAGTTTAGGGCCATATATAGATTCTGGACGAAGTTTCATCGATTTTGGCCCGGTAGTTAAGAAGCCGCCGGAAATGGGTTAAAAATTACTCGTATATAAAATAACTTTTTTTACGCCCAATTAATGGCCTAAATGTTTCGCACATAAAATGACAAAAAAAGATTTGGTGGAAACCCTCTTCCAGCTGTCACTCATTTCTCATCAGCTACATAAGCCGTGGAGATCAAGCAAACATGCAGCACTGCCCAAAACTATTCTACAAAGTAATCAATTGCTATTTAGGGTGCTCTCAATAATCAAATAAATCTAATAATCAAATAATCAATAAAGTACTCAATCTACCCATACCCAACCACCCAAGTTAGTGTGAATACCCCTAATATATATGTTCGTTGGATACTTTAAAACTTATTTTAAATAAATAATTTTTTATTGATCATATTTGATAAACTTTTATTTTGGATGTGAAAATTTGTTCATTAATGTGAAATTTTTTTGGAATTTTCGTAAAAAAAATTTTAGGCTTGACAACCCTGAAACTATAGCACAATTTATGTATTTTAAGAAAACGTGCTGTAGCATTTTGGATATTGAACCCTGACTCTTTTACTGAGAGATTTTGTGCTTGTGATTCTCTCCATAAACCGTTATCATTATCTCTATCATTGCATTTTTTCTGCCTAGGAATCGTTCATTTAGTAGAGCACAAATTATGTAAAGTACATTTTTTCTCAACAAAAACAACAAATTCTTATGAGATCTGTATAGTACGAGTTTAATGTGTCTTTATTATGCAAAATGCATCGTGGAAATGTTTTGTATAAATTTGAGAAAGGTGAAATTATTGGTTTAAATTAAAAAGGTGTATCAATTGCCAAAATCGCTGAAAAAATATGCCGTGGCAGAAAAATATTTAAAATTTTTTTATCAAATATTGAAAAGTACGGAAAAATAAGACTGAAGGCCGAAAATTCAAATTATCAGAGCGAAAGTAGCGAACAATATTAAATGAAGCGAGCAATAGCAATAAAAGCTGCACCCAACTTCCAGCTTGTGTTCCAACAAAAGTGTGCAAAACAACGATTTGGAACGTGCTCAAGCCCTTCAAATAAATTTCATGCAAAAACTGAAGGTTATGCCACGTCTCCTCCATGGTATAATTATTTGACAAGGTAGCAGTACAGCTCAAGAACAGCTAAAGGAGTTGTAGTTTGCTGCTGTTGACTAGCTAAGTGCTTATTTTTAACTTTTTTTTGATTCATTAAATTTGTTCACGAAGTTTATTGGAATGTTTTTACTTTGCTGCGATTGACTAGCTATATTTAAGTCGTTGCTTATTTTTTCACATTTCTTGGATTAATTGCATAAAAAGCTAATTTTGACAACTACCCATAGCCGCTCGTGTCAAAAAAGCTATTCTACGCTACTACCTTGTCAAATAATTGTTTTCATTACATTCGTTGTATTTACTGATGCTTTCGTATTATTTACGAATAAAAAATAATATTAGTAGAAAAAATTCATTCGTAGGTTGACCGTACGAATTATTCGTAGAATGTACGAATTATTAGTTGAGTTTAAAAAATGTAAACCCGAAATCGTACCGTCTGGTTTGCGAACAACTACCGAATATAAGGAACTGTATGACTGTAAAGTGGCTGTAGCCCACTGGTAGAGTGCGTGGCCCGTAAGCTAAAGAGCCGAGGTTCAAACTCTAGCTCACAAACACAAAACACTGCTGAACGAAATAAGTTAAAAAAAAAAATTGTAATAATGAAATGAGCTTATATAAAATACCCACACGGCCGAATTAGAGTATATATAAAGTCTTAAGCAAACTGTTAAATATATTTAAAGAGATTTTCCCGTTTTGGTTAAGTCACTTTGTATGGGAGGTAGGCGTGGTTTTCATCCGATTTTTATGAATTTAATACTCAAAATAAATATTCAATATATAAGACACTGTGCGAAATTTTAAGTCATTAAATTGATTTTTGTGGAATTTAAAGAGATTTTCCTATTTTGGTTAAGTCACTTTGTATGGGAGGTAGGTGTGGTTTTCATCTGATTTTTACAAATTTAATACTCAAAATAAATATTAAATATTTAAGACACTGTGCGAAATTTGAAGTCATTAAATTGATTTTTGTGGAATTTAAAGAGATCTTACCGTTTTGGTTAAGTTACTTTGTATGGGAGGTAGGCGTGGTTTTCATCCGATTTTGCTCAGATTCGAACTTGACCTCCATTTTTGCATAAAAAGCTTATATTTTGAATTTCGTTATAATAGCTCAGAAATTACGGCTGCTATCGTGGACACAGACGGACATGGCTAAATCGACTGAGGAGGTGATGCTGATCAGGAATATATATACTTTTCTATACCGGCCACGCCTTCTTATCGGCGTTACAAACGGAGTGACAAAATTATATACCCCCATTACGTTTTTTAAACGTTACATACATATAAAAAAGAGGGAGAAGAGTGTTCATACAGTTCAAATATTTTTTATTTCACTCATAAACAGAGCATTGTAACTGTTGAAATACCGTTAGTTTTTGCATTGCATCATTAGATGGCATTTTATTGTTATAGTTGTGATCAAGTGTTCAAGATGAATGCTCGCAAAGAAATAAGCCTTGAAATTAAAAATTTAACTGTGCAAAAGCATAAAAAATGCAAGTTCTATCGCGAAATTAGCAAATTGTTAAATGTGCCTTTTGCTACGGTCCAATATATAATCACTAAATATAAATATACTGGTTCCGTCGAAAATAAGCCGAGGTCAGGACGCCCAAAGAAACTGTCCAGACGTGATGTAAGCCTTATTTTAAAAGAAGTTAAGACAAATTCAAGAATCAGAGCCCTAAAAATAGCTGAAAGGATCGCTAACACTTCGTCCAAGACAGTACATCCCAAAACTGTACGAAATGCGTTACGGGCAAACAGTTACGCAAGCAGAGTTCCCCGAAAAAACCATTAATATTCGAGAAGAATAGGTGACTTCGCCTGGAATTTGCAAATAAGCATCTAAACAATTTCTGGAAAATGGTTTTATTTACAGACGAAAGTAAATTTAACTTATTTGGAAATGATGGCCGCGGAAAAATTTGGCGAAAAAAAATACAGCACTTGAATAATATTGTTCCAACAGTGAAACATGGTGGTGGCAATGTAATAGCTTATGGAGCCATATCGGCGTCTGGGTTTGACCGGTTGGTGTTTTTCGATACTATTATAAACAGCTTTTAGAAGATAACTTATAACCATCAGATGATATATCGGGTCTTGGCCAGCATTGGATTTTCTAACAGGAAAACGATCCCAACATACAGCGCACATTGTCAGAGATTGATTGCTATATTATGCACCAAGGTTGTTGAATTCCCCATCCCAATCACCGGATTTAAGCCCCATAGAACACGTTTGGGATGTTTTAAAACGAAAAATCGCTCAAGCCAACATTACCAGCAAAGAAACTTTGAAAAAAGCTTTACAAAGAGACTGGTCGGAAATTACTCCCAGCACAACCGAGAATCTAGTTGCATCAATGCCAAGACGTCTCCAGGCTGTCATTGATGCTAATGGTGGACCGAAAAAATATTAACTTCGCTGGAGAATATTCAAAAATAAGTTATTTCATATTAAAAAAAAAAATATTTGAACTGCATGAACACTTTTTTCCCCCTTTATTTGAAGTTTTTCTTTATACACAAGTTGTGTTTTGAAAGAAATTAAAATTTTTGTTTTTGTACACTTAAAAAAATTAAATTAAATCATTTTAGCACTAAAACATATTTTGTTATTGTTTTCGTTCAGCATTTTTTGGTTTTTAGGGGGTGTATGAAGACTTTATTCCCTAACTGTAGAAATTTTTTTTCGTTATTATATATTATGAGCATTTGTAAATGTTACAAATATAAATAAAATATTCGTTATATACGTCGATTCTACGAATCCTATTCGTAGCTGAAAACTACGAACAAAATTTGTAGAATGGACGCAGTTGCTCGTAATATTTACACACAAATATTTTTGAATAAACGATTGCGTCTGCAGAAAAAAATAAAAAGTGCTAGATAAAGACAATATTTAGCAGTCAAACTGTGATATTAATATTAAAAAAGTAAAGGAGAACACAGTGAATATAAATAATAAACTCTGGATTTTGCGCACGTTCGCACATTTTAAGTGAACATCGCTTTGGCACTTGTTGCAATTAATTGAATTATCCTCAGTCAATGCATCCAGTTTGTTCAAGCGTTCGATAGGTCCTGGTAGTGCTTCATGAAACCGTAATAGAATGTCTTACCAGCCATTTGTTCTTGATTCCAGCTCTCCGGACATTCAATTTTAATTTTTTTGGTATATTGACACGCCAATTGCAGCTATTCTGTTATGCTGAGGCCATTATAATGCTTAAATCATTTCACGATGCAGTCGACATCGATGAAAGAACAATAAAATTAATATCAAAACGTAAAAATTATTGATAAAAATGATTACTGTTTGCTATTACTGGTTTTACCTTTGCAGTGATTTCACGAACGCGATTCATCAATTCAATCCTCGTTTACTTGCAAAATATCATCAAATTTCAAGTTAAACTTTTCTAGATACCGGTGAAAACTGGTCTTCAGTATGTTGCATGCACGCGCAGTGGGTCCCACATTGGAAGACTCGTGAAGTCCTACTTTATGAATACATGGACATTTTGATACAAAATAAACATGCAATAATGGTAGAGTTCAGCTACTACAGCTTTTTCGCACTTTCACAACATTTGCTCATTTAAAGTCACAACCCAGGTAGCAATTGAAAAAAATTGAACGCCATTGATACAAATGGCTCAAAATAAGCCAGTTTTGGAAAGATTTACCCACCAATAAAGTAGTTGGGCTCAAGGACATCACAAGACGTTACAACTTACCATGCATTAATGTACGTAGATCTAACTACATAATACTTTTTAGTCTACTTTTGAGTTAACCTTTCGACAAGTTAACATCAAAAAAGCTGCAGTTGTTAACAAAGGCACTCATGCGATTTAATGGAGCAGTTAACATATAATTTGTTCTACTAAATTGTAAATAAATCAAGTTGTTAGCGTTTCTACTATTTCTATGGTTAGTGTTAAAATTTATAAGAGAAAGAAGTTCTGGAGAATCGAATGCACCAGTTATGAGTTGGTGTAACAAAACGATATCAGCAGATTTCCTTCTCTCACTTGAAGACTGCATTTTCAATAATATTAAACGATCCTCGTATGGAGGAAGGTTAAACGTGTCAGTTGCAAGCCTCTCAGAGTAAACAGAAAGAAACGTTTTTGGATTCTTTCTATACGATCAACATGCACATTGTAATGTGGGGACCACAATTGAATAATATAGCGTGTTAGTTGCTATTAAGCTATCAAACTCTTTGGCCCAGCGATTTATGAAACCAAGCATAGAAGATGCTGTCTTACAGAAGCCATCAATATGCATGCTAAACGACAACTTAGAACCCATGCATATACTATGGTCTTTGACGGTAGTTACACAACTTAAAGCAGTATCTTTTATTTTGTAATCAAAAATTAAATTGTTCCTTTTAAGCGAAAAGGTCATAGTTTGCCATTTATCAGGATATAAAACATATTATTTTTAGAACGCCAAACCTCAAAGGATTTCAAGTCTGACTGGAGTTGGTCTGAATTGTTTCTAGAATAAATTGTTCTGTATATTTTCATATCATCTGTACAAATAAGCAAATGAGAGTGTTTGATGATGTGAAGAACATCATTAATTGCTAAAATAAACAGAAGTGGACCCAGGTGGCTTCCCTAAGGGACACCTGATTCTGCAACTAATTCAGAAGATAACACGCCTCGGAACTGTATTTGATAGAGCGATCTTATCTTATCTTATTTGATCCAGCTTACACAATATTGCGGAAATTCCAATTATTTTAGTTTAAATAAAATAAGATTATGTGGTTATTAACCGAAAGCTTTGCTAAAGTCAGTATAAATACCAACGACCTGGATAGCATCAGGTATTTATTTTAACACTGCATTTGAACAGAAATCACTTTGAAATCTTAAAGATAAACAAAATACAAACACAATACATATACTCACCATTTTTATAGCACAAAAATAATGACAAAGTGATTGCTGCCAAAAATTATGGAAAAACTTTTTTCTTAAATTATTTCACTATGTTTGGCAGGAATTGAAATAACGCGTATTTTCTCTCCGTATCCACATAGAAAGTGATGGCATATCAAAGCTACATTGTCAAAATATTGGTGATACCTGTCGATAATATAAGAGAAATGTTCGAGACCCACATTAGAAAAGGTCTTACAAAACGTCTTACGTAAGACAACTCTCCCTTACTGTTTGAAATTACATTAATTTTGTTGACTTTTCTATAAAACTCCTTGTTTTTTTCGGGGTCTAATTCAATTTTTTTTTCCAATAATCACGGTTAGATACTTATATAAATTCAAATGAAATCTACTTTTTTCCAATACGCTTTTATGTAACTTTATCTTTTTCTTTTATATAAATTTATATATGGCCAATTTATTAACAATTTTTTAAATGATTTATGTATGATATCTAGTGCAAACGAAAAACTCTTTTATCCACAAAATAATCGACATGCATTAATTCTGAAGATAATCTGAAAGTAAAGCTATAAATGTCACAAACTGAACATGCAATAATTGCTTGCAAACTGTGGACCACCCATTAAAAATTACCATAACATTCTCTCTACTCATCCACACAAACATCACCATCTTTGTAGTTTTGCACAATCATAAATACATTTGGCTTCTGTCAAACAGTTTGTCCGAGTACATTAGTTTTGCTCTGGCATCTTCGCTTGTGTCCTTGCGTCTTGCTACCGTCTTCCTCCGCACATACTTACGATGTAGCAAGCGCTCCGAATACTATAATAAATTTCTTCAATACGACGTTCAACGATCATGTCTATGGATAAACGATCGATCGATCGATGGATCGTTGTACAATTTTCATGCATTAAAATGAAAATTTATCTGCGATTCGAAGCACTCACTTGGTTGGTTGCGTCAATTCGAGTATTTTGTCGTAAATAAGAGTAGCTACTGAATTTGCCAACAACAACATGTTGCCAGAACTCAATGAATGTTGTCAATAGCTTGCAATGATTGTTATGGCAGTAAATGATGTTGATAGAATATGTTAGTGCGTACCCATGAAGGTACGTAAAATCTGGCATACATTTTAAATTTATTTGGTAATTTTATTAGTAATACTAGCACGCCACGGACGTTTTTATTTATCAATCTCCTTAAGACAATACATGTAAGAGTAATAAAAAAGTCTTCTTTTCTTTCGTTTTGTTTTGTTTTAAAAAGCCGCTATGCATTTCTATGCATCTCATTTTTCACCTTGCTCGAGCTTCATTAATTTTTTTTGTTGCTAGCACTACTGAGCACGAAGAGAAAGAGAAGAATAGAGAGGAACATAGAGTTAATTGAAACTCTCGCAACACAAACGCGTCAAAAGACAACGAATATGCAATGCGTGGTAGCTGGAATGATTTCTTTAATAACTTAACACTTTAATTAAGTGTACTTATTATTAAAATTACAAAAAAAACACCCCTAAATAAAAGTGTAGCACAAATATGATATTTTAAAATTTTTTCATATAAATCGGCCCACTATTTTTGGGGAAAATTCGTAACATCAAATTGGAACTTAAATTTTATATAATAGTACAGATAGATATAGATAAAGATAGATATAGATAGATATAGATGAGTTATAGAAGTGTTAAGAATACCCTGTAGTTCGGCGAACCTACTACTTAGTATGCGAATTCACATACCTTCAGTGGTAGGGGCATGCCCTTCGTCTATCTACTCAACGTATTCTGAACGTCCTTTTAACACAGCGATGCCATTGACAGGAGCGAATAGACCCTCCGTGCATTACCAAGGGCTCCTATCCCATTGGGCATACGAATTGCTTTGCCGCAAGGGGCATGCAAACTCGTAAGTCCTAATGGGTTTGTGAATATTCAAGTTTATTATCAGGGTCTTCCAAGATTGAGTTTCTTTTTGAAATGCAAATAAAACACACATTTTGAATAGAAATTCATTATCTGTTTATTGATATATGATGTGGAGGGTCTACCATTTACATAGTAATGATAAATGATATCTTTTAACTTAAATTTTAATGCACTCGCACACGATGACACTTAAAAAATAAACAATAATTGAAGCGAACGACAAGAAATTTAACGTCCCAGCAGAAAATAATCCGAGTACTGGGCAGTCTCATGCATGCTTTTATACATTATTTTCATAGCACTACTTTTGTGTACGAAAACTTAAGTACATGCAGCAATCTACTGTTTGATACTCGATGTATGTATGTCCTGGTTTACACTCGTCAAGACTTGACGGTCAAGTCTTGCATATTCCCTTTTAAACTTGACTATTCAATTTACACTCATCACGAGTTGACGGTCAATTGTTTCTTTCACTTCTCCCTTTTTCTTCTGAAGTTTGCGCTGATGACGCCGAAATAAAATAAAAAATAACGGGTCAACGAACGAACACAAAACGAATTGCCCAAGAATTGACGGTACGTTAAAGTTTGTTCTTTCCCCTTTCCACATGCGTCAATCGCCTTGAAACAATAGACTTGACCGTCAAGTCTTAAAGAGTGCAAACCAGGACTATGCACAAAGATTAATTTTACTACTTTCTCGTATACTTTGAATGTGATTAAAGAAGCGTTAGAAAAAAATCGTTCCGTTACTTTTTTTTGAAGCGAAGCTTTTTACGCCTCGTTTTGTGATTTGCTTGAGTGAAATCTGAGAAACGACACTTATTTCCATACACCTTTATCTTTGAATTGCTGTTGTTTTTTTTACTTGCGTCTATTACAACAAGAGGATATAAAATTAAAAATATTTGTTTGCAAGCGTGAGGATCGAAATATCGCCTTTCTATCGAGAGTTCTACACACTAACCACTACTCCAAACCAACCAGTTCTGATAGGATGTGATTCATTCAATATTAACTGAAGCTATGTTGCAGTAGAGGACAGGAATTTATTAAAGGGATTGTTCATTAGCTGCCCTACATATTCTATTGCGAATGCGTGAAGCTATAATGCAGAAGATCACAATTATCGATCAAACACTACGTTTCCATAGCGAGTTAAATCGAGGTTGACTCGGGACTAACTTCCCATGAAAACGCGAGTTGAGTTGAATTTCGTTAAATCCACGAAACTCCGTGAAACTTTTTAGATTTAAGGCCTTTTTCACATTGATCGATTGAAAACCGAAACCTTCACATGAAACAACTTGTACTCAACAAGTTGGCAACACATTCGCAACCAGTTCCATGCAACACGGCTTGCTGCAATTTGAATCGGCGATTTGTTACGTTTGCGATATATGTTGTGTGAAATATGAAAATAATTGATCAGTTAATAATTATGAAGTAAGTGCATGATGTGGAGAAATATCCTTTTTTATCCTCAATTTATTTTTTATATCTATGTAACAAAGCTTCCATTAAATAAGTGTTTGTGTTGTTGTGAATTTTTCAATGTTGCGTTGCGACGTGACTTGCTCATCTGAAAGCGTAGGTTGCAGTTCAGTTTAAAATTAAAGTGTTTTGAAACTTTTTAAGCTGTTGCGTTGTAGTTGCATTACTTTTCAATTGCTCCATGTGGAAAAGGCCCAACTGAGTTAGATTGGATGCCTTCGGAACATGAAACAATTGCTCAACTGTTGAGTGAGGTTTTCTTGATTATTTTTTATTTTATTTTATTTCTACCACTGCTCTGACATAAAATGTAACAAACCGTTCAGCAGGCACACAAAGTAGCGGAAACTAATACTGATCAAAGACTCAATATGTTTAGTAAATTTTGCACCTTCTGAACGCACACATTTATACTAAGAAAAAATGGCGAATAGAATGGCAGAAGTCCAACTCGACTCAATGTTGTGCATGGAAGTATTATCGAGCTAGAAACGCCATTATGTCAACTTGAAGAAAACCCAACCTAGGATCAACTCGATATGGAAACGTAGTAAAAATCATTTTGCATTAGCTATACAAACAACAAAAGCAGCAAGGTTCCATTGAACGGGTGGATTTTGATTGCGAATTCAGACATGAATGTTAATAGGCACTTAAGGCAAGGATGGTGGTCTAGCGCTCGAAAATTTAAGGTATTTTTAGGATTTTTTAAAAAAATTAAAATATTGAAAAACGATATTTAAACTTTTAAGGTATATTGTAACTCTCATTCATCATAAAAAATTTTTTTTTTTAATTTAAAAACTTGTTGATCTTGTTCAAAATGGTGGTCAATGAGACGCTCTATAGGAAAAGGGGCATGGGCGGTGTTGTAGATTTTGACTATTCTATTTATCTAAGAAATAAAAACCTAGAATATTATTAATCACTATGAGTGCAGCTATGGCTAGCACTAGAAAAAAAAAAGATATGAAAAATTGATAGAATGACGCGCTTTTGAAAATTAAGTTCTTAAAACAACTTGTTTTCTACCGGTGAAAAACATACGATGTTTTTTAATTAAAACTTTGATTCTAGTTCCAGCGATAGATACCGTTGTTATGAATAGCAATTTTAAATTTCAGATGATTCGGCTAAATAGTTTTTGTTTTTTCTACAACACCATACCAAAAAAGTAGTTTCGAGATAAATGCGTATAAAGAGAATGAATGTAGACGAAACACTGTGGATCGACACCTACTAAAACGGCTCACAGTGGGGATAGCTTCATGCATTTCTGGGAAAAGAATTATAAAGAGTGCTTGTAGAGTGATAAAACTTGGCACCTAGCACTTAATTAACGTTATTAAGAAAAATATAAATTTTCATAAAAATCTGCCACGCCCATCATATACCGCCCATGTAACTCAAAATGAATTTTTCATACAAAATTTTTTCTTTTGCTCCGAACATGTTGAAATTTAGCACAGACATTACAATTAACAAAATAAAAAAGTTGTGAAAGTTTCATTAAAATCGGCCACGCCCATCATATACCGCCCATATAACTCAAAATGAATAATTCATACAACATTTTTTCTTTTGCTCCGAACATGTTGAAGTTTAGCACAAACATTACAATTAACAAAATAAAAAAGTTGTGAAAGTTTCATTAAAATCGGCCACGCCCATCATATACCGCCCATATAAAAACAAACGAATTTTTCATATAAATTTTATTATTATTATGTATTATTATTCTAACATAGCCTTAACTTCGTCGCTTACATCACTATGCCTATTGTGGATAAACGAAGGAGTCAAATGTGAGATCATGGGATCAGACGTTAGTATCATTCGGTGCATAATATCTGTGTTCGTGGCAATTCGACTACATTTTCTGGAGTGTCTGAGGCGATATTTTTTATAGTCTTTGTTACGATTTTCCTGAGCCTCTTCGGATAGTAAGCCTACAGGAAAAATACAGTTTTCAATTATATCTTTCCCATGAATGAGAATTTTGTGGAGTGTAGCTGGCATATTGTACCACTCGTACAGTGCAACAAACTCTTTTGCCGTCTCCAGACAAAAATCACCAAATTTTTTGGGATCCACTGACTCGGTGATTGTTATTGCTTCGAGAATTATTGAAAACATTTTGACTATGCCTGCATCTAGACCCGTGATTTCGGAAAACAAAGCAGGATTACCAAAGAATCTTCGTGACATATTTCCTAAATTTGTCGTACCAGTGCCTTGCTTAACAGTATCAACCTGTATTCCAATTTTATCTTTAAGTTCACGCTTTATCAAATCTTTTCGGGCTTCTCTTAGTTTTTCCATACTACTTTATTAATGTTATCACTTAATGATAATTTAAGTGGTACAACTGATGTCATATATAAATGGGAGTCAGAAATTTTATCATCTGAAAAGGTCTGTTGGTATTCGCTTTGACTAGATGCCCCATCACAGCCCCATTTACAGTACATTGTTAGATTTCCGCTTTCAATTTTGTTTATTTCTTGCACTGACTTGGTTTCTAGGATTCTTTTAGCGGTATGGTCCAACAAATTTTGCAGAGGTACACTACCTGAACTTTCAGTAATAGAAATTCCTTGAGGATAACTGTTAGTTTTTTTGGTTCGTGAGTTCTTTGTATGGTACAAGTATGTTATACCCTTCACTTTGTAACCAATGCATTAGATACTTGTATTTCTCTTTTGTAAGTTCAAGCTTTGTAAACATCCCCAAAGTTTTTAATGCACAAGTTTTGTGGTTAGATTTTGAAATACTAGAAGCAAAATCAATTACTTCTTGAGGAAACGTAGCACGTACTTCATCCCTTTTGTATCGTTTGGCGCGATCACAGCACTCCTCAAACGATTTGCGTGGCCGACTATTTTTATTTCGAAATCACTATTTGTTTTAGTTGTAACACTTGTAACTATTTAGATTCTGTTTTACTTTCAATTTTCTTTTCACTGTTACTTATCACACACTTCAAGAAGGGAGAGAAAAAAATTATATGTATGTCAACTGCTGTCAATAGCTTACAGCTGTGTGAACGTTTTATAGCAATGGACATGGGGTAAAAAATTAGCGCAATCACGAACAGTCGTAAAACTCTTTTAATAACACAACTTCTTTTAACACGTTCTCTTTGAATTAAAAAAAATAAAATAAATATAAAAAAAAGATATAAAAATATAATATACAATATAAACCAGTAAGGAAGCTATAGTCGGTCGAGCCCGACTATGAAATACCCTACACTTAGTGTGTTTATATAAAATTTGAGTGTTGTGGGTGGTATGAAAGGTGGGCGTATTTGTAGGCGTATCACGCCCATTTTTGGTACTCAACTAAGAATTGATAAAACATATACACATACTAAATTTCGTCACTCTAGCTCAATTATTAGCAAATTTATAGAGTTTTCTCTATTGTGGGCGTATTTGTGGGCGTGTCTCGCCCATTTTTGGTACTCGACTCAGAATTGATATAACATATACACATACATATTTTGTCTTTCTAGCTCAATTATTAACCCATTTTTTGTGTTTTCTCAATAGTTGGTGGTATGGGAGGTGGGCGTAATTGTGGGCGTATCCAAAAAAAAATCATAGGGCGCATCCCCGGGTCCATATCAATATGTGTGCCAAATTTCATTCAAATATCTTACCTGGTTCTCTTTATTCTTTGCAAGATATAATCACACAGACGGACGGACGGACAGACGGACATGGCTGAATCAACTCAGGAGCTGACGCTGATCAAGAATATATATACTTTTCCATACCGGCCACGCCTCCTTCTATGCGTTAAAAACGTTTGCACAAAGTTAATATACCCTGACTTATAAGTTTTATTGAAAGGCGCACCTGGCCGCAGTTGAAATTGATTAAAAATGTAAGAACAGATATGATGCAATGTATTAGTAGTGATTTCCAAACATAGGCAAGTACAGCTAAAATTTCAGATTCAAATGTTTGGAAAAAACAGGATTTTAGTTATCTATATATATAAAATGGAATGTGTGTTTGTTTATTTGTTTGCTTGTACCTTATAGGAGACCAAACCTCTGGACCGATCTTCCTGAAATTTTCACAGCATTTAACTGGGACTCTGGCATGATTAATAGGAAACTTTTTTCGACCACGCCTACTTTTACGCCCACTTTTTTAAAATTATGTAATTGCTCCCATATAGTTTTTAACAGATTTACTTCAAATTGTATACACATTATACTCCAGGCGAGGTAGAAATAAACATTTCTTACGCCACGCTCCCTTTCACACCCCTTTTCACGCCAAATTTAAGTTTTAAACTTTTTGTTCTCTGCACAAATTTGTTCCTTCCAACGGATTATTTTTTATTTGGTAGTATATTGCTCTTAATACTGTTAACGTCGCCATATTACTATGAACCATGCCCACTTCACCGCCCCCTTTTTTAATTCAGATACATATACCACTAACAATGTTTGCTATACAAAATACTTTTTTGTAATATGTATTTACCTAAAGTTTTATATACTTTTTATCTACAGGTAAGGTAGCCATAGATTTTTTTATTACCAAATCCCCCTTTTTCGCCCCATTTTACTTTAATTATAATTAATCTGCTTTCAATATGGTATATTTATATAAAAATGAATGTCTGTCTGTCTGTTTGTTTGTTTGTGCTTTATAGGAGGCCAAACCCTTGGAACGATCTTCCTGAAAGTTTCACAGCATGTTACTGTGACTCTGGAAGGAATAATAGGCTATATGAAGTTTTGATTGGACAAAGGGGCGTGGCACCATTCATATAACCCAAAAATTTTAATCGCCATATTATGGCCATTTTTTGACCTACGTCGATGATATTTGGTACATATGGTATTGGCATAATAAGGAATACGTACCAGGAGAAAAGTGGGTGGGACCACGTCCCTTTTTAGGAAAATTAAAAATCGTAATATAGTCTTAACTACTGGACCGATCTTCATTAAATTTTCACAATAGGATATTCTTACGAAATAATAAATTCTTGACTCAACATCAAGGGCTTCCGAGACTGCTGTTCAGAGCGAAACACGCTTAGAAATTCAGCGATCTCGAACCTCAACATCAAGGGCTTCGGAGACATCTGTTCAGCATGAAACACGGTTACGAAGCGACCGTTCTTGAACCTTGACATCAAAGGCTTCCGAGACTTCTACTCAACGTCAAACACGCATGCGAAGTGACCGATCGCGATCCTCTTTATCAAGAGCTGCCGAGACACCAGAGCAACGTGAGGCACACCGTCAACAAGATCGTAGTCGAAGATCACAGCATCGTCGAAGCCCTGCATCATATAGCTGATTGCATTTCACTACACATCAGAAATTGATTGCAGTGAAGATAAGTTAGTCGCCATTGGACCAATGAATAAAGTTTGCCAATACTGCAATGCTAAGAAACATAAAAATGAAGCACCTGGAATGTGCTGCGCAAATGGTAAAATTGCTTTACCCGAACTGCTATCACCACCAGAACCACTACTATCGTTAGTTTCAGGTAAGAACAAATAAATAATTTGCCCCTAAGGCTTCAAAAAAGGAAGAAGAGGAAAAAATAAAATGATTATTATTCAAAATAATAATATTCCACTATATAGGAACAACAGCGGATTCCTAATATTTCTTAAGCAACATACGAAAATACAATTCGTGTTTTCAAATGACATCGTTTGGTGCGACTAAAGTGGTTCGAGACAACTTCATACCAACATTTAGAGTTCAAGGCCAAATTTATCACCGAATGGGATCAATATTGCCAATTCCAGATGAAGATCCTAAGTTTTTACAAATTTATTTCATGGGACAAGCGGATGATAACGACCAAGTGCAACAGCGCGAGGGGGGTAGCGAGGCACACCGGGTTCAGCTAGTAAGTTCATAAAAAAAAACAAAAAAAATTAAGTCTCTGCAGAGTTTATTTTTTAAATTTTAGTATATTGACATATCCTACTTTAAATAAAAAATAAAAAAAAAACACGTTAGCTCACATAGTAAAATAATATTCGTCTTGAAATTCTTAGGTTTATATTAAGTTAGTTCGGTAAAACATAAAAGTTCGGAGTTTGAAACGGCATTAAAATAAAACTACCAGTCAGATTGAAGTAATTGTTTTTGATTTGACTGTACCATTTAGTCTTTAATATCAAAATACCACTGCATGTTGCATGAAGACTATGTTGACAATTTGACTTTTTCCGCGAAATCCCCAGTGTGCGGCTGTAGAAGTGAAAATACAATTGAAATGTAGAAGTGAATTGTAGAAGTGAAAATGAACATTGGTTCAGTTGGTTTTTGACAAGACGTAATGTAAAGTAACGTAGAAATCTAAAATCCACGGATTTATACGTCCCGTCACGTTACGTTACGTTTATTAAAACCACTTGTATAAGAATGCATTGTTTCAAACAATAAGTGCAAGAACGCACTGCTCAACTGATATTAGATCACATTACGTTACTTCTATTATAATTGGACTATAATTTTGAAATATAAAAAAAATCAGTTTCATAAAAATTCTAAGCCTTAAACAATGCTGTTTTGATAAATATAATTTGCGAATGACAAGCGATCCAAATATTTGCACAACAAGATTAGGACAACTATTGATGTAATATTTGCTAGAAATATCGATGACATTACATCTATATAATATACGTTTGATATTTTAGATAATAAAACCCAATAATATCATTAACATTTACAAAAATAATTAAAAATTAATGTAAAATAATAATGTAAGGTAATAAAATTTACTGGTGGGAAATTATTTTTTCAGTTAACTTAGGTATTTAAAATTTTTCAATTTAAAAATTTTTTTAAAAAAAAACATTAAATTATGTAACGTATAAAACTGCGAAAAAGCTTTACTTCTCTCGTGTGTACAGCGACGCATCTGCTTTTTTTAATTTTTGTTTTCTTTGCGCATAAAAGCACCGTTGCTTTTATTCACGGAAAAGGAGCACCTGAAGGGATGCCATTCACGAAGCATTACAAATTTAAAAAACCGATACATCAAGCAGCAGTATGTCCAGAAACTGAAACAAAATAACATTGGATAAATGTTAATAATAAAATGTAATAAATAAAATTGCTTTTTTTTTATATAAGTTACTCCGAAAACTAGGCTTCCTTAGCTCAAGAAGAATCCTCACTGAAGAGGAAATTATTTGGCCAAATCGTTGATTTATAACGCCATCACAAATTACGAATCTATTTGATTCTATTTAAAACTGTACTTTAATTGTTTCGGTCGCATCAGCGGATGGACCACAAACACAATTACCGTTGGCTAGTCGCACTTCACGACCTCGGTGATGAAACGACACGAGTAAAAATTGCTTTATAATTTTTAAAAATTCAAATTCGAAGACGAATAGCCCTGAGCACCTATGAGAAAAAATATGTCTCGTGGCAAGTAGGTGTAAGTTCTACTGATTTCCCCGATCACAAACAGATAATTGAAATTTTTTTCAAGCTTTATTTTATTTTATTTTAGACCTGTATTTGCTTTCATTACACAGTGCAACACGAAAAAAATAACCATATACCACTACGTGATAAAAGACCAAAAAAAAAGACCCCTGTCTCCCAGTTTTGCTCAAAATCCTCCAGGTTTTTTTTATGGGCCCCCAAAGATGGGGGGCCTTGGTGTCATTTTTGCAAAAAAATTATCATTTTCTCAAGCTTATATCTTGCAAACCGTTCGGAATTTTTATTTACTCTCTGAGTTGTAGCTCTTGTCATAAAGAACAAAAATTGTGAACATATAAAATCAAAAAAACTTCATCTTCAAGGTCAAAATCGCAAAAAACTTTAAAAAATGAGCGAAAAATGGCCCAAAAGCGTTGTTTTTTAGTTTCCGCTTTTACGAACAAATTTACTTTATGAAAAATGCGCCAATTTTCTTTGGCCTGGTAGGGCTTACAGCGCTGATTAAAACCCTAAAGTTTTTTAAGGAGGCCGATCCAACTTCTTGAGATATAGGCCCTTATAGCTTGAGTATATAATCGCTTATATCTCACCCATTTCTTATCCGATCTGGTTGAGATGGGTATCGTTTAGAAGACCTTTGAAAACGCTATAAATCTGTATATAAATATGTTAATTTTTATTAACTCATTGGGGCAAATAAATAAAAAAAAAATTTTTTCACCTCACTTTTTTAATAAAAATCTGGTTTTCTCAAAACACAGCCCTAGTAAAAAAACAATTGAAGTGTAAGAAAATAAGCGATTTCTTAAAAAAAAAAGTTGATTTCAAAGTTTTGAACGTAAATAATTGTCAGTCAGGAGGCCAAGTGTGTGAGTGCACTGTACCTTCACTGATAGTAAGTGCATTCTAATAAAAATTCTCAAGCTGGTGGGTGAGTTCCCGTGCCCAAACTGTCAAACAACTACCTGGAAGCAAACATCTGCATTGAATTCACATAAAAACAACCCAAAATATAAAAAAATATCTTCATTTAACAGGACTTAATGGCCCTGACATTAGAAAACTATTCAAGAGCAACTTTGAATCATCGCTTCATGATTATAATCATTCAATGGCATGGATTTACCTTCAGCGTGTATGCACCAGAGTCTTGGGAGGGGAATGGGTGAAAGAAATGCTGTATTATTTTGAGGAATTCGGCACATCGGTGACATTAAAGTTGCATTTTCTTCATTTTCATTTTGACGATTTTATCAAACAACTCCCTACCGAATCCGATGAGCAAGGAGAACGGTTTCACCAAACCACAATGCCCATGGAAAAACGGTACAAAGGCAAAAAACTCGACGCATTGCTTGCAGAGGTAATATCAATTTTATTGATGCATTGTTTTGCATTCCTTTTTTGATTTCTTTTCTAATTCATTTCAGGTATGTTGGTGGAGTCACAACACATGTTAATGAAGTATCTGAAGAAGAAAAAGCTGATGATGGAGGGTAGTCTGGAAGTAACGTGTCTGTGGACACCATAAGTTCTGAATCAGAGTCAGATTCAGACGATTCGAACGACGATTTGGATCCACAACTTAAGAGAGTGCGATTTGCAAGTCCAGGACCATCAACATTATAAACATAATACGAATATTTTTTTTATAATTTTTGTAATAGAAAGCATCGTGTTGTAGTGCCATCCCTGCTGAGACGACTAATCCCTACAACACTAAATCATTATTACTAAATATCTATGCTACTACTCTTTGTTACAACATTAACTCTAAATGTCAACCCATACCACCTAAGAACTAAGATTAATAAAAACAGTAATAGTATAACAATGAAACCTGCAACATGCCTTTTCACTTACGGGAGAAGGCTTTATAGTATCTCAATGTTGAAGTAAAGAAAAAACAAATGAAATTAAAAAATTTTCGGGAAATTTTTCACTTTTGCGGCTACCTGAGCGCTACCTAAACGGTGTTAAGAATCTTTCCTAGGAAGTTCATATATTCTAAAAAGTTGTTTATTAAGATCTTTGGTTAATTTTTGTAGTTGATTATTTCCTCGCATTTTGAACGGTTTGCTTTCTATGGACCTGAACAGGGAAAAAGTTAAAAAAATTGAATTTTTTATGGTTTTTTTGCGATTTTGACCTTGAAGATGAAGGTTTTTTATTTTATTCGTTCAAATATTTTGTTCTTTATGACAAGAGCTACAACTTTGCCTCAGAGAGTAAATCAAAATTCCGAACGGTTTGCAAGATATGAGCTTGAGAAAATGATCATTTTTTGCAAAAATGACACCGAGGCCCCACATCTTTGGGGGCCCATAAAAAAAAACCTGGAGGACTTTGTTCAAATCTGGGAGACAGGGGTCTTTTCTTTTTGGTCTTTTATCACGTAGTTATGTCCGTATATGGTTATTTTGCCATGACTTAAAAAATTACACACTGTGTTATTAAATTATAACTTTTCAAAGTTTATCCTTGACATTTTGGTCCAAAAATATTCGTCGATAAGGAAGAAAAGTGCAATGCCGCGAAAGACCTTAAATTTGCGGTGAGCAAGATATCTAGAGATTGGTTCATCTGAAAATAATAAAATATTTTTGGGTAAGTAAAGAGTTCTTGAGTGTTTAATCGTTGATTTTTGAAAAATGCTAATTTTTGGCAAAATGGAGGACGTAGATTGAAAATTTTAATTTTTTTGTGCATGAAATTGAGGTCGTTTTAGGTCATAAATAAAAAATATGTATATAAACGTCCGAGAACTCTTTACTAAGCCGAAAAATTAAATTTTTTTCTGATGAACCCGTTTCCAGATATCTTGCTCACCGCAAATTTAAGGTCTTTCGCAGCATTGCACTTTGCTATCTTATCGACGAATATTTTTGGACCAAAATGTTAGGGATAAATCTTGAAAAAGTTATACTTTAACAATGTAAAAAATATTTTTCTAAAATAAAATAAAGCTTAAAAAAAATTTTAAAAAGTGTCTTTTGGTACTAACGGAGGCTCTCAAGGAAAGTTGGTGAAAATCTCACATATTAGCAATGTATTTTTTATTGCTTCCTTTGGACGAATATTTTATTGGGCTAGTATGTCTTCATCTATAAACTTTCTTTATTTTAGCTGTTTTTTATCCATTTTATCCAAATATTTAAAATGTTTCTCACCAACATTGAGTTAATTTTCAAAAAGTATATAAGAATGTATTTTGCATAGATAGTCACAGTTGTTTTCCACAAGTTCTCATTTTACATTCGAACGTATTTTTGATGGGTGGTGGCTCCACACAATCGATGTTTCAGCCCATTAACTTGTAGTTTCATAAAACGCAAACAAAATTGAGAAAACTTTCAAAAGAATTAGCTGATAAATGGAGATATTCTTCGGAAGTTTTCGTGTATGAAGTCTGCAGAAAACGACTTATAATAACACACTCACAATACATTTGGAGAGCAGTCAAACACCGAGTGTAACGTATCAAAGCTCTCAGGATGAAACTTTTATTCCGAAAATGAAAGTTAAAAAAGTTTATACACAAACTATTTCCGAAGGAAACGAGAAAGTTTTGCATAAGTCAAAGGAAATATGCAACGATCCATCTACTTCAGCTTCTACGAAGACAAAAATACTAGCCATTGTACCAAAGTTGTACGTGAAAGAAGGCTTGCAGAAGAATTTGGAGCATCGAGACGATAGGCGAGAAAAGCAAAGCAACTAGTAGATCAGTTCGGTATTATGACATCTCCAAATCCTCGTGGTTGCAATAAACTGTCAGAAGAAACAGTAAACTTGGTGTAAAGTTTTTATTTTAGAGAAGGTAGTTAAAAGTCGTTTAATAGCCGGTGAAAATGATTTCATATCAATCAAATTAGATGGTGGAAAAAGAAGAAACTTACAAAAGTAGTTTCTGATGTGCAATATCAACGAACTTTATCGGACGTTTAAGAGTGACTATCCAAACGATCGTGTGTTTTTCGCACAGTTGCCCAAACAATGTATTTTCATTGGCGACTCTGGAACACATACGGTGTGTGTGTGTGTATTTACCATAAAAATGTGAAGCCAATGTTGGACGGAGGAAATATTGCGACTATCACAGCTGACTGTTAAATGCATCTGGCGACCTATAAGGATTGTCTACGTGGGGTGATGTGTCTGGAACCCACACCGCCATACCATTTATTGACTTCAAAATCACCTGCTAACGAATACTGAAAATCTTGTCCCGGTTTGAAAAAGATTGAAAACGGGCTACAGTGGTTCTTTAGCTTACGGTCCAAGCACTCTATCTATTAGGAAATAATATCTCTTACCATACGTGTAATGATATGATAATATCTGAACTAAATTTTTTTTTTAAGACCGAATTGCAATATCTGAGTAAGTCAGATTATTCAGTTTGATTTTGTAAGCTTTTGTGAAGCGGACTTCAATGTTTCGATTTCCATATTGTTTCGATAATGGCTTCATAGTAAGCCTTAATTTGCCTTTGATTAATTCCCAGCGTTTGCTGGAACTTAAAAAAAAGGGAATAAATTTTCTGAATAAAACCAAAAAATGTTTTTGCTACCACAGAAGATTTGACTATGACAACTGCAGGATGTAAAAAATGTCCTGAGATTAATGTGAATTGTTGGCTTTTCCAGCATTGCATTAGTTAAATATTCTCCGATCAAATTGCACCGCTTGCACCGATTGATGTAATACAAAAATTTAACAACGAAAGAAAAAAATTAATTGATTGTTTTCAAATAAAAATTTGATATTTCGGAGAATTGGGCCACCGCCTATAACAAGTTTACCAGAGTGCAGCAGCGGCAAAATAGCTGAAATTCAAATAAATAAAGTGCGAAAAGTTTTTGTTTAAAAGTCGTCTGGTCAAAAGTGTCCATTTGGTGAAAATTATTAGACGGTAATAATATAAAATAAAATTAGTGAAGTGCATATGGGCATTTCCAAACTGGCGTTACGGACGATTTGTACGAATAAATATTAAAAAAATAGAATGAAAAAGTTTAATTTTTAAAAAGGCTTTTTGATATTTGCGTAGTAATTAAGTAATACTATATCAAGTAAAAACAATGACAATAATTAACCTTAAGGATCTAATGATATAAGTAAAAATATGAGCTGGCGTTCCGTTACAAAAACCGGAAGTGATTTCTGACTTGGATTACAAAATTTGCAAAACTCTCTGAATTGGGCAAGACTTTTTGTATAAACCTTTTTTAGAAGGTTTAAAATAACATAAGTTTGTTTTCCAAATGATAAAATTTAAAAATCTTTTCTGGTTTATTTTTATTAGGATTTTTGATCTGGCGTTACGTTACTAAAATTTCCATTGCATCTTAATTGGTTATTTAAGTAATTAGGTAGTTAAGTAACTATCCCGAGAAACTACTACTCAGGCACAAAAGTCCAGGGTATCGGACTCAATTTTATTTTTGAAAGCTACGAGTAGTAACGAAAAACTGCAAAGTTTATGAAAAAAAAATAGTCGCACATTAATATTAAGCCGAATGCAAACGAGCGACTATATTCGGACACAATAAACTGACAAGTGCCCGAATCGGTCTTCGTTCGTACATTGTGCCTATCCAAAGTGTTCCAGAAATAGCACTTCTTTCGGTGCAGAGGTCAGACATTTACCAACACGGGCACCGGACGTATACTAGGTACTTTATTGACACAAAATATGAAATTGCTTCTCGGGTATGTAATTAAGTAATTAAAAAACAAATTTAATATATTGTCCTTTCCTTGCCTCAACCATTTTTTCATTATCTCTAGCTAATGCCTTCCATTTTTACTAAAACAAAAAAGCTTACGAAACATTTACGAAAAATAAAAACTACATTTGTGAAACAGTGCAGATGATTTGATCATCATGGTTAATGAATTTATGTAGAATTTGCTGAAACAAATAAAATTAAAATGTTTTTCTCAAATGATATATTAAAATAATAAGTTTTTGACATGTTTTAATTTTTTAGTCTCGGCAGACTTTTTTCTGGAAATGCTCATATCTAAAAACGTAAAATTGGTCTTTAAATCAGGCAAGAGGGAAGGAAGCAGCAGCAACCAAGATTGCAGTTCTCGAATAAGTAAGAAAGGAAAAACAGAAAAAAGGCCAGAGACCATATCGATATCCTCGGAACATCTATATAATTTGTTGCAGCTAGCAAGGGACCAGATAAGCCTTATCAGATTTTTAGTGGCAGTGGGCTAACAAGTTTTTTTATGCAACAAGAATTTTGAAAAGCTGAGGGATTTTTAAAACGGAGCTGCCTGAAGAAAGAAAACTGCGCTGCGCGACCGGAAGCAACATTTTGAAGTCAAACCGGACATCCGGTGAGAGGCGGCAAAAGCTAAGTGCCCGTTTTTTATATCTTCTTACCCGTTAGCAATTAAAATAAAATTCGTGGTCCCTTGCGATTAATTCGAAATTCAAAGCTACAAATTAAAGATTTATTCAAATTTATTCATAAGTACAAATTAAAGAAAAATTCGAAATTCCACGGTACTTATCATCTTAAGTTTTCCAGCTGTAAAAGAAGAAAAAAAAAACATTGCAGTTCAAAGTTGCAGGCCAGTCAGGTTCGCCGACCATAAGACCCCTGCGAAATGCTTAAATTAAAGTAGAATTTTCTAATTGTAGATGCCATTAAAAGTTACGTAAAGAAAAACTAAAATTTTGTAAAATTAAAAGTAAAAAGCTGCCTAGAAAACAAGATAATTACGTAGAATTATTATGTAGGCGGTGACCCACGTCGCCCCCGCCTTACACCGCCTCTGACTGACGGGGCCCCACAACTTTTCAAAAACAAAATCAATTTTGTAAATCTCTTTTATTACAAGGAAGGTTTTAAAACGGATGCTGAAATTACTTTTCACGCAACATCTCACCGCAAGTCGCGTGATGTGATGGTCTTGGCGGAAATCTGAAACATTTAGCGACACGTGAAAGTTTACAAGCTACCTCCAAGGAAGGCAATTACTACACCTTAGCGATTGTATAAATGGGTGAAATCATCCTTAACAGAAACGTCTGTATACTTCTGCTCAAAAGACGATATAAGAAATCAGAGAATTTGTCTTCAACCATTCCAGGAACTAAGAAGTTACACGCTTTTATTCCAACTTCCAATGGTCTTCTTATAAAAACGATTAGTTCTAGCAATAATTGTTATTTTAAAAATGTCAAAATTATAAAATAAAGTAATACTTGATATATTCTTTAAATTTGTTTGTCCTTGAAATATTTCTAACACCTAATTTTTATAACAATTGTTATTTTAATAAAGTGACAATATTGTAAAATAACGCAATTCTTTGTGTATTCTTTAAATATTTTTGTTATTGAAATATTCTAAATTGCTATTTGATAAAGAAAGGATGAAAAGCGGTGCACATAGATGAAAACATATTAGCCCAATAAAATATTTGACCAACTGGATCAATAAAAAATACATTGCTAATGTGTGTAGCAGGTAGGCGTATTTGATAAAAAAGGTAAATTAGATATAGATAGATAGATAGGATATAAAACTTATCCCAACAGAAGCGGTTATTTATTGCAGCCAGTAAAAAAAAAGGGTTGCTGTTAAAAATTTTAAAGAAATTCATAAGTTTTATATTTATGCGGAAACCTAGTTTCGTTCTAATAACAAATCCTAAATTAAATTGTTAAAACTATAAAAGTTGGTTTAAAAAAAAATATTATACACACTACCGAAACGTCGGGGAATAACTTTTCTTATTTATTTATTTTCATCTTTAATCAAAAGCCGTTTATAGCCGTAATAAACAAAATCAAAAATATTATATGTTTTTAATAATTTTTATATCGCTGTTAGCATTACATTTGATAATTCTAACCTTTCAAAGCGTTTGCTATAATTAACCAAATGCGTAAGCATGTGCTGGCGAGTGCGAAGTACTACGACATGCGCGTGGTGCATGTACTTAAAAATTCATAACTTCTAAATCATTATTATATTGATAAATATCCAGAATACATCTTGTCCTTGGTTTTACCAACATGTTTTAAATGCGAAAAAAAAGAAACAAGCTTCGAACACTATGGAGAAAAAATTCCACTTCATCCAACTGGAATATCTATAGAACTGCTAGAAATGAGTTCGTTCTTATTACTAGACAAGCCAAATCACGTTATTACTCGGCAAAACTAAAACTTTCGCTCCCAACCAAAACACTTTGGGAAAACATTAAAAAACTTGGAGTAGATATGCAATAAAAATACCACTGAATGCAATATAAATCCTGAAACTCTCAATAATTTTTTTGCTGGCGCTGTTGATAACTCCAGTAGAACTATACTCCCCTGCTGTAATATGACCATGCAACAATCTTTTAAGCTCACACTTGTAAATGAATTTACTTACTTACTTACTTAGTTGGCGCTACAACCGTATGTCGGTATTGGCCTCATCTAAGAATTTGCGCCAGCCATTTCTGCCTTTCGCTTGCTGGCGCCAGTTGGAAATTCCAAGCTTCGTCAGGTTGTCCTCTACTAGGTCTTTCCAACGAAGATGCGGTCGTCCTCTTCTGCGTTGACCGCCGCTGGGTACCGAATCGAATGTTTTCTTCACTGGAGCATCGTCTTTCATGCGCTGAACATGACCAAGCCAGCGAAGCCGCTCGATTTTAATGCGCTTGACTATGTCGATGTCAGCGTACAGCTCATACAGTTCATCATTTAACCGTATTCGGTATTCGCCATTGACACAGGTTGGTCCGTAGATTTTACGAAGAATCTTTCTCTCGAATGCTCCTAAAGTCCTTTCATCTGAACTGCTCAGCGTCCAGGTTTGTGATGCTTGTTGACACCAAGTATTTCGTCTTATTTGCATTCACTGCCAGACCCATTCGACTTGACTCTTTTCCTAATCTGGAAAATGCTGCACTAACTTCGGGCGTATTATGGCCACTGATTTCGATGTCATCAGCATACGCAAGCAGCATAACACTCTTGTAGAATATTGTGCCACTATGTCTCAAATCAGCAGCTCGGATGATCTTTTCCATCATTAGGTTGAAAAAGTCGCACGATAAGGAATCACCTTGTCTGAATCCTCGTTTGGTAACAAATAGTGGGGAGAGGTCCTTCCCAATTTTAACTGCGCTGCTGGTGTTGCTCAGTGTCATCCTGCAAATTCGTATTAGTTTTGCAGGAATACCAAATTCAGACATGGTGTAGTACAGGTGCTTCCTTATTGGGCTGCCGAAGGCGGCTTTGTAGTCGACAAAAAGATGGTGGGTGTCGATTTGTTTTTCTTGAGTCTTCTCCAAGATTTGTCGTATCGTGAAAATCTGGTCGATGGTGAACTTTCCAGGTCTGAAGCCACACTGATAAGGTCCGATCAGTTCGTTTACAATGGGTTTCAATCTTTCACATAAAACGCTCGACAGAATCTTATATGCGATATTAAGAAGGCTTATCCCGCGGTAATTGGCACAGATAGTGGGATCGGCTTTCTTGTGGATTGGGCAGAGCACACTGAGATTCCAATCGTTCGGAATGCATTCTTCCGACTTGACTCTCTGCATAAAAGCTCGTGAATGCATTTAAGTAGAGCTTCGCCTCCGTTCTTAAACAGCTCAGCAGGTAAGCCATCAGCTCCCGCGGCTTTGTTATTTTTAAGCCGAGCTAAAGCTGTCAGAACTTCATCATAGTCGGGCAGCGGAACCTCGACGCTGTCACCCACAATTGGGGTTTCCGGAATATCATCTCTATTGGCGGGATTGTTGCCAGCGTCGCCATTTAGAAGCTTAGAGAAGTGTTCTCTCCATAACGTCAGTGTACTCTGGACATCTGTCACTAGATTCCCGTTTTCATCCTTGCAGGAAGAGGCCCCGGTTTTAAAACCATCGGCAAGGCGTCTTATTTTTTCGAAAAATTTTGGGGCCTCATTCCTGTCACCATACATCTCAATCTTCTCCTGCTCGCGCTTTTCTGCCTCTCTTTTTTTCCGCCTGAAAATACGTCTCTCTTCCCTCCTTTTCTTTGTATCGCGCCTTAGCAGCACGCGTTACAACCGACTGCAGGGTGGCTTTGTAGGCGGCGTCTTTTTCTGCAGTGGCGTCGCTACACTGGTTGTACAACTGGTTTCGGCGAGGGCGGTGGTTGCCAATCACCTCTTAAGCAGTCGCACGCATGGAGTTGGAAATGGACTCCACTGCTCGCATATATCATCGATTGGAGGAGTGCTTTGAAGCAGGAGTGAGAGTCGAGTGGCGAAAGCTTCGGCTGTCTGTTTCGATTGCAGCTTGTCGAAGTTTAGCTTTCTCTGTGTAGGGTTGCGTGTATTCTTAGCTGCGCACAGACGTGTACGGATCTAGACTGCAACAAGATAGTGATCCGAGTCAATGTTTGCACCACGGATCTTGCGTACATCCAATACATTGGAAGAGTGCCTTCCGTCGCTCAAAACGAGATCAATTTGATTTTTGGTTTTTTGATCAGGGGACATCCAGGTGGCTTTATGAATATTGAGATGCTTGAATCTAGTGCTACTTACGATCATGTTTCCTAACTGAATTTAATGTTGCCAAGTGTGTAACGCAAGTTAAGTCAAATGCTGCAGGTGAGGATTTTGTTCCCATCAAGTTCATAAAACTTATATTCCTTCATAAAATTAGCTCTCTTACACATAGAATTAATTCATGTTTTATGTCGTCATCATTTCCAAACTTGTGGAAAATTACAATTGTTCTATCTGTTGCAAAAAAGCATAACCCTTCTAGTCCAAAAGATGCCAATAAGCATTTTACCGCCACTGTCAAAAGTATGTGAAAAGTTCATGTCTCAGCAAATCCATAAACACTTACTTGAAAAAAAAACTATTATTTTAAATATAGCATTTTTATTGATTTGTGGGCGCTTAAAGTGGGTGAGCAATTAGAAACAAATCCGCAGAAGGAAGTATCCAATTTGGTCCAGCAGTTTTCAAGTTTTAAGCATCCGAATAAATCACGATCAATTTTTATATATCATATTTCATGTTTTTTGTGATTAAGTCCAGTACTCTGTTTGTTTGCGTGAAATTTCGCTAGCAACATCTATATATTTGTTGTGTGAAATTTCTGACTTAAAGTTTGTTGCGAGGAACTCCTACGGTAACGTTTCTCAGAGAGACTCAGAGAATAAGTTGGGAGATTTATATGTTCTCTCTCTTTTCACTTCAAAATAAATAGGGCAGTACAATTAAACTGTCGTGAAAAAATGTTGCTCAGAAACATGTTGCGATAATTTCACGCAGCGGAACAAGAGTACTGCTCTGACGAACATGTGAAAATTTCCACGCTTTTTTCGCAGCGGTCACTTTTTATATGGAGATTTGAGTGGAATTTCACATGAAACTGAACAGAGTACTATGCTTTAAGGGAAATTAAGGCTGAAAAAGACTTTTCAAAATGAAATTATTAGTTTTATTTATTTTTAAAGTAATACCTTAAGATGATCAACGCGTCTTTTTTTTCATTAGAGAGTTTTGTTCGGATATTATTACAAATATGACGCGCTGATGAGAAGATCCTTCTGATTCTATGCTAGTTGCAGAAATAGTTGTAATATAATCGCAAGCAATTTGTAAGTTTCGATCACGATTGCCTTCGTCACAAAACAAAATTATTTCCTAAGTCAGAACATCTGACAATTTTGAATTACATAGCTGGCTTCTTGATGCTGCAAATTCTTCTACAACTTTGCAAAGTCTTCGCTCCAGTGAATCAAACTCATCGTCCTAACAATCTTTATCAGCCCCAACAAAAGGTTTTTCTAATTCTTTATTTAAATCAACTTAAACTAAAATGGTTGCATTTACATGATTATTTGCAATAGAAATTTTTTATTTAAAAATCCCGGGATCTCTGAAAGAAAATCCTGGGATTTAAAGGGGATAAATAGTCCGGGAACCCAGGATCGGACTTCCCTAGTAGTTACATAACAATAATTTAAAATTAATTTCTAATTGTGAGCACAAAAATGGGAGCCTTACATTTTCGAATTAGAATTCTGTGTTTGAATTGTTAATGATTTTTGACAGGGATCCAGCAAAATATGATTTTTAAACATAAATCAAATTATACCAATTCATTTTTGATCGTTATTTTTTTCGATCAAAAATAAAAATAATTGATCGATATTTTTTCGATCAGAAAATAAGATCAAAAGGAATGAACATATTAAACGAAAAATTGAATTTTTAACCAATGGGATGTCACAACACGACGAAGTTCTACTTTTAAAATGCTTCAAAGTATTTTGGCTTTGAAAGAATTCTGTTTGGGCAATTATATAGCATTCAAATATTTAACGATTGAGAAATGGACAGAAGTAGACAACATTGCGTTTGTTCTTACTGTGTCAAGTAGCTCCTAAAAATTAATTTGATTTTTATTTCTGATTGAAAAATATCGCTCAATAATTGATTTTTATTTTCGATCAAAAAAATAACGATAAAAAATAATCTGTAAAATTTGATCTATATTATAAAAATCATGGCACATAAAATCATGTCAAAAATGAAATCTCCAGTTTATAAGCATCACGTGATTATATTGAAATGTATATTACAACTAGCTGGCCCTGTAGACGTTGTTCTCCCCTTTCCGGTAGTTGAATTTATGACTGAAAGTTTCATTTCATTACTCATTTTCGGTGGGTCTATATTTCAAATAAGTATTAATTATGAACCAATTTTCACGGTCAATATGTAATATGACATCCAAAACTGTTTCATGAGTTCTTAAAGCTCCTTCTAATGTTCTAGATATAGCAAAATAGATAAAGCCAAAGAAATCCTCGAACTTGCAAACACTTTCCGTATCCGAAAACACTTCTTTGATGATTGCAGCTCTTAATAAGCGATTATGACGGTATGCACGTGAAGTATCTCGCCACGCATTCGACTAAGTTCGACGACCCATATTAGCTCGTCCTCTCTTTGGCATTGTAATAAACACATAAAAACGACACGGAATTGTTTTCACAAATCTGTCGAACTTACCTAGAATTACTCAGTTTTGAAATCTTAAAACTTAATCCTCGATTCTTGCTTAACGCCTATAAAATGTTATCAGTGAAACTGCATACGTAAATTGTGGTCGAATACTGAATTCCATGGCTGTGCGACCTATAGCTCAAAAGCTGTTAAATTTCTCAAAGTTCGGTTGTATGGTAGGTGCCACGCCCCCTTGTTTAATGCCATACAATTTTTTCGGTTAAACTGTATGTGTAAATTGAGTTCGAATACTGAATTCTGAGGTTGCTCGGCTTATAACTCAAAAGCTATTCGATATTGGAAATTTGGGTTGTATGGGAGAAGCCACGGTCCTTTGTCTAAAAACCATAAAATGTTATCAGTAAAATTGCATGTGTAAATTGTGGTCGAATACTGAATTCCGAGGCTGTGCGGCTTATAACTCCAAAGCCATTCGAATATTTCCCATAAAAAATACAAAATTTTCATACAAAAAACTTATTGATTTGTAGGCGGTAAGAGGGGGTATGGCAAAATTGTCTTTTTTTTAAACCTTCTCTGACATAAGGCGAACAAAACACAACAAAAATCGGTTGAACCATTTTCGAGCCTTAACGCACTACAATTGATTTTTATATATATTGATAACTTTTTAAATGTGATCATCTCATTTCAAAATAACAATTATTTTGGGTCCCTGATTTTCAATATATAATAATAGAGTTCAGCTACTACAGCTTTTTCGCACTTTCTCCGCATTAGATCATCTTAAGAACCAGCCCAAATAACATTAAAACATATCAATAAGGCCATTCACAGTTCGAATACGCTGGTCTGCCATTTGTTCGATCTGCTATTTGTACGCCAATTTACGAAAGCGTATTTTGCTTTGTTGTTGTTTTGCATACAAATGCAAATACGCAGGCACGCGTAAATAAAAGCAGCCCTTGGACGTGTTTTTGTACCTCGTATTTTTATTTGATTTATGCTCTGTCTACAGCCGCATAATCACATACATCACAGGGTTGCACAATCTTTTTATACGACAGTCAAATGGCGAGGTGCTCGCAGTTTGAACAAATACAAATGCTATAAATACGATTTGTTAAAAGTACGCTCAAACTGTGAACAGCCTTAATGATATCGATAAGAGTGGTCCAAAACAATCTAAAGTGAGAAAAATTTACCCACCATAATATGGGTTGGGCTCAGGGACAACACAAGACATAAAAACTAACCATGCGTTTACATATATCTAATCATACATTAGTTTTCAATCTACTTTTGAGTTGACCTTTCGATAAGTTAATATCAAAAAAGCTACAGTTGTTAACAAAGGTACTCATGCGATGTAAAGGAGCAGTAGCCATATAATTTGTTCTACTAAAAGGTAAGTAAATTAAATTGTTAGCATTTCTACTGCTTCTACGGTTAGTGTTAAAATTTATAAGAGTTAGAAGTTCTGGTGAATCGAAGACACCAGTTATGAGTTGGTGTAAATAGACGATATCTGCAGACTTCCTTCTCTCATTCAAAGATTGCATTTTTAATAGTTTTAAACGATCCTCATAAGGAGGAAGGCTTAAAGTGTCAGTTGCACTTAAGCCCCTTAGAGCAAACCGAACAAAACGTTTTTGAATTCTCTCTATACGTTCAATATGTACATTGTAACTTGGGGACCAAACTTGACTTGCATATTCTAAGTGAGGTCGCACAATTGCATAATACAGCGTTGTAGTTGTGATCATACTATTAAATTCTTTGGCCCAGCGTTTCATAAACCCGAGCATAGAAGATGCTTTTTTACAAATGTAATCAATATGAACGTTAAACGATAGCTTAGAATCCATGCATATACCCAGATCTTTGACAGCATCTACACGACTTAATGCAGTATCTTTTATCTTATAATCAAAAATTAAATTATTCCTTTTTCGCAAAAAGGTCATAGTTTGGCATTTATCTGGATTTAGAAACATATTGTTTTTAGAACACCAAATTTCAAAGGATTTCAAATCAGACTGGAGCAGATCTGAATTGTCTTTAGCATCTATTGTTCTGTATATTTTCATGTCATCTACATAGATAAGTAGATGAGAGTGTTTGATGATGTGGGTTACATCATTAATGGCTAAAATAAACAGAAGTGGACCAAGGTGGCTACCTTGAGGAACACCTGATTCAGCAATAAATTCAGCTGACAATACGCCTCGAAATAGTATTTGATAAGATCGCTCTGTCAGATACGATTGAATCCAGCTTACAAAAAATTGTGGAAAACTCATTAACTTTAGTTTAAATAGAATTAAGTTGTGTGGCAGTTTATCAAATGCTTTACTAAAATCAGTGTAAATACAGTCGACCTGGTTACCTAAATAAAATGAATTTAAGCAAAACGTTGTAAAATCGAGGAGATTAGACACAGTGGATCTGCCAGTAACAAATCCATGCTGACGAGTTGTCATGATCTTCCCACAGTGAATCTTCACACGATCATACACGAGGCGTTCAAAAAGTTTTGGAATCGACGAGAGTTTCGCGATAGGCCTGTAGTTGTTTATATCGTTCTTACAACCTTTTTTATAGATAGGACCTATAAAAGATTTTTTCCAAAAAAGTGGAAAAATACTTTCGCTAATTGATTTATTGAATAACATGGACAGTGGTTGACTTAGAACGGAACCACATCGTGGTACAACACTGCGGCAGGAATTCCGTCAGGTCCAGCATTAAAATCCTCATCGATCAATCCAATATACTTTAAAATATCCTCTGAAGTAAAGGATATAGAATCCAACGAAACCCTGGGTGTAGAGTTCATATATTCAAAGTACTCTTCATCAGGATTAAAAGAGTCTGAACAAAATGACTCTTTAAAGAGATTGGCAAATAGACCACAAATTACGACAGGATCGTCAGTAAATCCGTCAGAGGTTTTAAATGATGAAGGGAATCCATCAGATTTTTTTTTGGTGTTTATGAAACCCCAGAATTTCTTCGGATCAGACAATATTCTCAGCTTAAGTACTGTCTAAATAATTTTGATATAAGGTAGCTGAGCAATTTTCAAAGTCCAGAAACAAACGCTTGTAGATTTCTAGGTCATTCAAGTCTAAGCTACAGACATATTTTTTCCATGCCCTATTCCTGCTGTTGCGAAGAATCTTTAACTCCTTTGTGTACCAGGGGTAAGCACAATTTTTCGTAAATTTGAGGCTATATGGCACGGACAGAGAAAACATAGCAAAGATTTCCATATAAAAAAAATTAATTGAATCATCAAGAGTGTTATTATTAACATATTCTAAAATAACATGAAGTTTACTTTGAAGTAAATGATTCAACTTCAAAAAGTCAGCTTTTTTAAAATTAAATTCATAAACTTTAACTATTGAGTTAGACTTTACTATATTATCCCTGTCTAATTTGTACCATATGCTCAATGGTGGATGGTATTCATCAACAGCAGTCAAAACATGAGGGGCCCTCTCAACAATCACATTGTTACTATCTGTAGTTAAGACCAGGTCAAGAAGTCTTTCACGACTATTATAAATACAACTCACTTGTTGTAAGTCGGAACATATATTATCAACAAATATATGCTCTTGGCGAGTCTTCGAATTAGATGCACAAAAATATGTATCATCGTCAGAAGATTCCCATTTCAAGTCAGGCAGATTAAAATCACCTAACAATAAAATGTCGTCATTAACGTCAACTATGCTTATGACATATTCTATGCAATCCGCAAGGCTTGCATAAACTTCTACACTGCTCTTAGGAGGAACGTATGCATTAATAAGATATACATTAGAATTGCAATGTACAACCTTGACGCATATAAGTTCGATGTTAGCAGAGCAGGGAATAACAATAATGGAACTAACGAGGAGTTCCTTACAGCTAATAAGACACCTCCACCGACAGCAGAAGTATTGTCAGCATGTCTATCTCTTCTATAAACGTCAAAACTGTTATCAAACAATTCTAAGTCAGTAATGCTTCCGTTTAACCAAGTTTCAGTCAGTGCGATAATATCCTCAGAGAAATTCTGAGACATTAAAAATATGTCTCGCGTCTTAGAGCGTAATCCCCTTACATTTTGATAGTAAAGAGATAACCTATTCAGTTTTTTTGGGATTGACGAGCGGCTTGAGTCGTCCCTCTAGGCTTATTCTTAGGCTGAAACTCTGTAACGAGTATATTATCAGTCCACAAATTAGAGTTTAGAACAGTTGCAAACTCTTCAGCTGGAACTGTGAGTATAAAGGAAGCATGGAAAGGTTTATTACCTATTTTTTTGCATGAACAAAATGTATTTTGACTCAACAAGTTATTATGTTTGATAAAGGTCAATACATTTTCAACAGTTGTGTCGGGCTGAAGACGTGAAATAAATAAATTTTTTTTCCTCGACACTGCCCTTAAGCTTGATAGATTTCTAGGCTCAATAGGAGTCCAAACTGAACTATTAATCAAAGAAGGAATGTTAGAAGGTGACGAGGAAGTAACTGGAGTGTTCGTGTTCAAAAGCGGTGCTGAGGGCTACTTGGCCTGAGAAGTAGATCCAGATGATTTTCGCTTCTTATTATTTTTTTTATTTTTTCTCTTTTTTTTTGCGATAATGTGGTCTTCTGATGAAAGGATTGTTTGTGTCCCTGAAGAAACAGTCTGTGACAAAGAAAGCGGGATATTTTCCGAAATGGAATTTTCATCATAGACGCTGGTACTGGGTGCGGCCCTAACTTCACTAAATTTGTACTTAAAACAATGGAAAAGGTAATAGATAACTATTTAAGAACTGAGATTCTGGAGAAGGCACCAATGCACCCATGTCAACACGCGTATAGGGCGGGTAGATCTACAGAATCTGCTCTATACCAGTTGGCTAGTAACATCCAGTCAGCTTTCAAAAACAAAGAAACCGTACTCTGTGCCTTTCTAGACATAGAGGGAGCCTTTGATAATACTTCTCACGAAGCTGTGAAGAAGTCTCTACATAAAAAAGGAGTAAGTGATATGCTCAGCAGATGGATATGCCAAATGCTTAGCACTAGAACTGCAGAAACAAAAGTGGGCAACACCACTAAAAGAATCAAAACAACAAAAGGCTGCCCACAAGGCGGAGTCCTTTCTCCACTGCTGTGGAGTCTTGTTGTGGACGAATTATTAACGATGCTAACCGAGAATGGCATAAAATGTCAGGGTTACGCAGACGACATCGCCTTAATAGCGAGAGGGAAGTTCGAGGATACACTCTGTAACCTGATACAGAGAGGACTGTCAGTAACAAAGGAGTGGTGTAACACGGTGGGATTAAGTATCAACCCAGCGAAAACCACCATAGTACCTTTTACTAACAAAAGAAGCCTGCCAAACCTCCGAACAATGAGAATGGATGGCACTGAAATTCCCTTCAAAGGAGAAGTAAAGTATCTGGGACTTACACTAGATTCAAAGCTTCTCTGGAGAAGACATGCAGAGGTAACTATAAACAAAGCAACGCGCGCACTCATGGTATGTAGGAGCCTGGCGGGGAAAAGCTGGGGTTGTAACCCAACAATTCTCCGCTGGATGTATACCATGATGGTGAGACCCATCCTCACATATGGTGCAATAGCATGGGCTGAGAGAACCAAGCTAACCACAATGAGGAATATGCTAACAAAGGTGCAGAGACTGGCCTGTGTATGCATCACAGGGGCCATGAGGACATGCCCTACAGCAGCACTAGAAGTAATTCTGGACCTAACACCCTTACACCTTGTCATAGAGGGAGTAGCCAAGCGAACTCTGCTGGGCATTGCAAAAGAGGGGACAGGTTTAGGTAAAACTATCAGCAGTAGAGAGAAGGAGGATATTGCAAAGCAGACTCCCTACATCGATCTACCAAGAGACGATATAGTAAAAAGGTATAACTTCGAAAAACACTTCGGAATTAAGCTTAGTACCAAGAAAGAGTGGGACAGCGAGATGATATCGCAAGTTAAGAAACCACATAGTATAGCATGGTATACAGATGGGTCCAAGACATTGGAAGGTATAGGCGCAGGGGTGTACGGGCCAAGAACCAAGCACTTTGAACCTATGGGGACAACACCCAGTATCTTCCAAGCGGAAATCCTAGCAATACAGCTGTGTGCACAATTCAATCTGGACCGTAAATACAAAGGTCAGGATATAGTTGTGATGTCAGACAGCCAAGCAGCAATCAAAGCATTAGTTTCCTGTGAGATATCATCGAGAATAACATGGGAATGCCTAACAAAACTCAACGAGCTAGGCAAGAATAACACTGTTACTATACTTTGGGTCCCAGGACACAAAGGAATACAGGGTAACGAAGAAGCCGATGGTCTAGCGCGACAGGGTGCAGCCACAAAATTTATAGGACCAGAACCATTCTGCGGATTGGGCACACATTCTATAAAAGAAGAACTAAGAAGGGAGGAGAGGCATAAACGTTCAAACCTTTGGAAAAGCCTCCCAAAGCTAAGACAATCCAAATTGCTCCTCAGAGATTTTAACACTCGGAGAGCAAAATTGTGCATAAGCTTAGGCAAACCGAATCTTAGGATTCTAACGGGGTTCCTTACAGGACACTGTAAACTGAAATACCACCTGATGAAATTGGGCATAGAGACCGATAGTAACTGCCGTTTCTGTGGAAAAGCAGAGGAGACTCCAATACACCTACTTACAAACTGCGACGCCGTGGCTCGCAGGCGTAAACTAGCACTGGGGAATTATGAGCTGAGTCTAGAGCAGGTTTCATCCCTTGAACCTAAGAATATTCTCAAATTCATTAGAGAAATAGGGCTGGATGAAATTCTGTAATCCGCAAACCCAGCGGAGCTTTGAGAAGGAGGTACAATAGATCTCATTTAGGTCGCAGTACGCATCTCCACCACACAACATTAACATTAACATTAACTTCACTAAAAAATGTTACAATTTCTCGAAAATTGTTGTTTAATGAGTTAAGACTTTCCCCAAAAAGCTTAATTTTTGAATAAAGTTCATCTGGGGAAAGTGCCCTACACGAAGCACAGTACCAGCGAAGGCCTGATCGCTGAGATTTTAAGTCGTCAAGGCATGACTTGGAAATACCGGCACAAGATGCATGAAACATCTGCTCACATGGACCAGAACAGCTGAACATGGGGTTTAGAATGTTTTGGCTTTTGCAAAGTTCGTCCAAAGAACAAGCAACGATATTTTCTGCAGAAAAATAATCCATTTTTAATTTTTTAAAAAAATGAGCAGATGCAAAATGTGCTTTCAGGGTTACTTTATTCAGACAGTGTGTGCACAGTTTAGTAGAAAACAAAAAACAAACAACAACACTCACTGAACTGAAGATAAACAAATCACAGCACAAAGAAGAAATTAAAACACCGCAAGCATGCAAAAACAACAACAACACTGCATTAACTTAATAAGTTAAACAAAGTTAAAATGCAAGAATTAAACTTACACAACTTAAATGCACAATTATTATTTAAGTGAACAGTTTTATATTAATGTTGTTAGTATAGTAAATATGATATTTAAATAATTACTATATTGAAACTGTTTTGATACACTCACGAATATAACAAACAAAGGCTTTTACATAACACGATAAAACACAACCGACACCAACTAATATACGAGATCAACTGATATGATAATATATATGATAAGAAAAGCATGTAAGCTTTCAACTTTCAGATGCAATGCAAGTTTTAACTAAACATAACTCTGAACATTTCCCTGGGAAAGTTGTGAAATTGCAAATCTTTTACAAAATGTACCAATTCGAAAAAAAATTTACCGAGGTACACGGTTAGAAATCTTGTACCAAAATTTAAACTATTCTGTACTACATATAAGTCAACACCAGCTTTGGTTTCAAATCAAGCATTTGCAAAATACTAAAATATTTTTTTATTACAGTTTGGTTTCAAATTAAGTACAGCCTTGGATTAAAATATATAAAAAAAAATAACAACTACCGCGAGATTCGAACGCACGACATTCAGTTTGTAAACGCACTACTCTAACCTCCGGACATTGGCCTATACATAAACAAGCGCGATAAACAAATATATGAACCGAGTCGCCTAATATTGAGTCGCAGTATTACCAGGCTAACTTTTCATGGGTCTCAATCCAAATGGAGTATCCAAATGTACTAGAACTTAGTATAAATTGTATTAGAAACAAAAAGTAATACAGAATTCTACTTAAATTTAAACCAAAAAGGCTAAAATTGAAAACAAAAAGCTAAAATGGATATTTTCTGTAATATTTATTTTGGTTTAAATTCTAGTAGTAGTAAATTCTAGAGTTTTAATTTTGAGTTAGCATTTGCAAAGTTTAAATATTAAAATGCAAAGTTAAAAGAATCCAGTAATATTTTAGCGGAACTAAAATTTAGTCCAAGATTTCTAACCGTGTACCAAGTTAAAATAAATGTACCAATTTTGATACAACTGTACCAAAGGGGCAACCGTGCTTAGTGAGTCCTTATTAAAGTCTGATCCGATCATTATCGGATGATCCATGATAAAGCCAGTGAAATCAGTGTCTTATCAAAATAAGGATTCCCTTACTATATTCCTTGGCCAATTTCCACACAGGCTGGTGTTCCTACGAGGCATGTCACGTTTTTAACAAATCATGAGGTACACTACTAAGTGCAAAGGTATCACAATACTGTGCAACGGTATAAGTAAGCACATCAAAGCGGCTTTGACGCCAAGGTGTCTCATGTGTAGATTTGTGTACACATGCGTGTCATTCAGGAAATACACTAAAATGCAACTTTAGTAGAAAGTGTAGTAGAGTGACATGGACAAAATAACAACGACCTCATGCCAACAAGCCACCTTAGTCGCTGACGAGCAGCTGGCGCAGCTTGATGAAATTGAATATGTGGTCAAAGCAAAGTAGCCACAGTTGCAGGCATGTTGGCAGCATTAGAATGCATTAGACAATGATTTCGTCGGCCCACAAAGCGGCTCATCATCATCATTAATATTGTGGTTGGGGTAACATAAGAAGCTGTTTTGCTAGAGCAGCGTTTTATTTTTTATTGGTTGCATGCTTCGTGTGTAATAATCCGATGCTGGTGTTTTTGAAGAACATTGACTTGATTTCTTGCTTCTTACTACGATGAAAAGCTTTGTGTTTAATCTTTTGTCAGTGTCCAGAAGCCGCCGATAACTTGTCTTTAGACACTTTCAGACCCAGTGTGTGTGTCTCTTCTAATGGCCAACTACTGCAAGAAAGGGCGATTTGATGGTTTTTTTTTGCTTAATTTAATTAGACACTTTGAAGTTGGCTGCGCACTTGGCTTTGCCTGATACACTGCGAGCCATGAATTTCCTGGAGATGCAACCGCAAACTAGTTGACAGCTTGACAACGTTGTGGTTGCTACATACATACACACAATTGTGATTATTATATTTTTATATGTACATATTTTTAACGCTTTATAGCTTACAGCTTCGTGTCGACTAAGTCTCTATTAGGTGCATATTAAATGTCAATTTGGACTGATACTTTGTGTGTGAGGTTACTACCTCCTAGTCACAGAGTTTTGGCAACAATTGTGGGTGAATAGATTTTATTTGCCTTTTATTTTTATTAAAAAAATAATAAATTCTCACCTTTCTTAAGCAGATTTGAAGCGTGCGGATTACGACTTTTAGTGCTCAGTGATGAACAATTCCAACGATGCCATTGAAACTGTGTATGAAGGAAAGATTTTTAAATTTTAGAAATATGCGGAAAACCATTTCGAACTTACTTGTGACTGGCACTCACGTATTGCTAAATCCAAACCCTCCAATGCTGCTGCGGTCACATCGCTCGCCTTATAGCACAGTTCCAATTGATCCTTGCTTAGTCCAGGTACAGAACGGCAGGTTGCTCTGCCGTCGGGAAGACAGTCTGAGCTAAAAGTACAATAGTTTGCGTTATAAGAAGGTAGTTTTCAAAAACAGAACTTTATATTTTATATAATAATTGATTTCAGAACCTTCATCCTTATCAATCTCAGTCCTTATTTAATCTGAATATTGGCAATTCCAAATAACAAATGAAACTAATCAGGAACTGTCTTCGACTGGACCGAAGTTAAAAGAGGCAGCCATACTGTAGTATATTTCAACTTTTCAATACAGATAGACAGGAGGACAGATGGATATGGCTAAATTGGCTCAGGAGCAGATGCTGATACAGGTATACATACTTTTCTATAGCAGCACTGTGGCATTACAAGCAGAGTGACAAAGGCAATGTACCCTTAGGTTGCGGACAGAGTGAAGGCATATTCAGACAGGCAGGCAGACAGGGAGACAGGCGCAGGCAGTATCATGCAAAGAAACGAAATAAAAATAACTTTTGTCTCGCTTTTAGTTTATGGCGTTTTATTTTCTCAAAAAAATTCTGCATTTTTTCTGCATTATTTGAGAATTCTGCGCTTTTTGTGTTCTTTTCTCAAAAAAAATGTTGACCTTTAAAATTAATTCGTGTTCTTTTCTCAAAAATTTTGACCTGCAAAGTATAAAAATGCAGAATTTTTTTACTCTCAAGATCAACGGTTTTTGCCCTCAAATGCTACCAACTGAAGAAACAAAAAAGTGACATGTTAAGAAAATATTGAACAATGAATTGATATTTTATTAAAGAGTGAGATTCTTCCTTACAAAAATTTATTAAAAGTAAACATAAAATGCTTGATATTAACGAAATAGAAACATGAGTGGTCTGTTTTATTAGAAATTAATTGCTATTTCACGGAAGATTTCTGCAATTTGATGTTTCTGGATACAGAAGGGCAGCCAACATAACATTGAATAATAAGTTGCATTGTTATGTTCTTTTCTCGACTAAGAACAGGTCAACGATTTTTGAGTTCAGGTCAATATTTAAAAAATTCTTTGGAATTTTTTGGAGAGAAAAGAAAACGCCATAAAACTGTACACTAGGGCGGGTCGTCTTATATGAAGAACTTAATTAACATTAAAAGACACCTCCCAGAAGGAAGGCTTGTTTAGAAAATAGTTAAGCACTATTTTATTTTTTATTTGGGTGTAAAAAAAATATATATTCACATGTATATATATATATGTATATGTATAGTTATATACATATATATAATTCATAAATATGTCATTTATAACAAATGTTTGTATGGGGAATCCCCCAGGGGGTTCCAGGGGGTGTGCAACTGGCATGGGTGGATCGGCCCCCTAAAGTTAGTAGGGGTCTGTCATACACTTAGACTCGATTGGGGCACTCTAAATGGGTCAAAGAGGGATTTTTCAAAATCTGACCCTACGGAAAAGTTGGGGCATTAGAATTCGTTTTAGAGGTATAGTTCCTCAGGTAAAGTTTCTTATTTTGATCCTTATAATACGATTTTCACTGATCAATGGGCGATTTTTAATCGACCCGCCCTAATATATATATATATATATGTATTTCCGATACGGTAGCACTTTTACTAAAAACAAATAGATTTACCAATATTATAAATACTCTTTAAATCACATGTATAAACTGTTTTCTAAAATAGTTCAATGTCATATGCTGACTGTAATAAATATAACTAAATAAAACTAAATTTTTTTTTTCATATCTCTTTTAACCCTGCTGTTAGATTAGGACCATTTGGTCCATTTTTTGGCTTGTTTCTTTTATAACTTTTGAATGGAGGCATATATTGCCAATAAATTTAGGCTCACGTGACTTTTTTATAAAACAGTGTTGTTTCCATAAATTCAGCTGTCTGTCATAAAACAAGACTGAGAAAAATTAAAACTTACTTATCTTGGATTAGGGACCATTCGTACATTTTTTTTTAATCTAACAGCAGGGTTAATGCCTCCACTTTAGATCTTACTTGCAGGCAAACAGAAAAAATAGCAAGCAAAGTGCTATTTATTTTTTGCCGCAAATTCGGTTCATCCCCTCTAGCGCTGCGCAACCGCTGTGATCATGTCATTCTCTCTGCGTTTTTGTTGTATATTTGCTTTGTTATTGTTGTTGTGCAGTTTGCTTGAATTTTTTTGTAGATGTTTTTTTGTAGCTACATATGACAATCGAAGTATTTTTATAACACTTTATATATATGTACATAAAAACACTTACACAAAAAACCTGCAAAATGCATTTATATTTACAGTTGTAACTGAATAACTACAATCTGCTTATTACAAGCGTTCTATTTCTTACCGCATAATGTTGTAAATCGAAAACGCAAACAAACGACAAGTAAGACACGAGAAGCAACACTTTTTCTATACGAAATTCTTTTGCTTCTCGTGGCTTGCTTGTCGTTGGTTTGCATTTTCAATTTACAACACTAGACGGTTAAACAGTCTACGTTCATTTTTTATATTAAATTATATATAATTTATATGGTATATCTATTTCTTATATATTCTGATTTTAATACACAACACAATCTATATAAAGCGTGCATGTTTACTGTGTTATTATATAAAAAGATATAAATAAGATTAAAATTTTTAAATTAATTCAATAATGAAATAATTTAAATAAATGATATGAATTATATGTATAAATTTTTGATATGGTGGTACATTTAGTTAAAAGAAATAGTTTCAGCCATTTATACAAAATTTCAAAAATTGATTTAAATTCTTAGCTAAAATAAATCAGTTGTCATATGCCGACTGTAGCTACAAAAAAAGTCTAAAAAATTCCAGCTAACTGTACAACAATTACAATACATTTCAAATCTACAACAACAACGCAGTGAGAATGGAAAGGTTCACAGCGGTTGCGCAACGTTAGAGGGGATGAACAATCGGCATTTTGCTTACTATGTTTTCTGTTTGCCTGGTAGCAAAATCTTAAGTGGTGGAATGGCAAAATTTGACAAGGAAGTGTTATGGCGGAGAGTCGGTGACCGAAACTGTAAAAACGAAGTTGACATTTCATACAAAATCTGCAACCAATGAGAATGCAATTTGAAAGCAAAAATTGGCCAAAAAAACCAAAATGGCTAAGTTTGACAATTATGGTCACTAAGAAAGAGAACACATTCAGCCCTAACACTACCTTGTCTAGTTGTACTATGAGTGGTGGCATCAAAAGGGACTTCACGGCCAGTCAAACAAAAACCAAATATCAAAAATTTTAAATTTATTTTATTTTAACCTACAGCAGCTCTACATATACATTGAAAAACAGTGTCATTCAATGTTTCGCAGCGGAGCAAAGGGAGGGAAAAAACGATGCGTCAGCAGAGGAACTTATTGATGGTTGCTTGCTACATTTGCTGAGCGCCTTGAAGTCAAGATCCAAGAGCGTTATTTAAAAACCTACTCGCTGTCTGTATTGATGACGAGAGTTACTCGCAAAATGACGATGACGCAAACCAAAGATTTACCCTCTACCAAAATCGTTCAACGCGCCTAAAGAAGTTTTCACTTCAAAAAATAACGAAAGTGCTTGAGTTTGTGTGTGCGTGTGTGTGGGCCAACGATCTCCAGGTGCATCAGCAAGTGCAGCAAAGTTAAATTGGCTTTCTTTGCTGGTGAACGTCCTCCAAGTGCCACCACCAGCAGCACAAGCAAGTGCATTGCAAAATTTGTTGCTAACCAAAATCCTCCAAGTGCCACCAGCAGCAGCACAAGCAAGTGCAGCGCAAATTTCTTGCTAGCCAACATCGTCCAAGTGCCATCACCAGTAGCACAAGCAAATGAAGCTCAAATTCTCCGCTTTCAATTTATTTAATTCACGCTGGAGTATAGACAGAAATTAGCCTCTGCGCTTGATACATGCTGAAATGCTGCTTCCGAAATATTGGAGAGTTGACCAGTCAATTGAATTGTTTCTGCACTTGCTGGTGCTGCTCGTGATGACTCTCGGAGAACGTTGGCGAGCAAAAGAATCAGGAAAATTGCGCTGCACTTGCTTGTGCTGCTGGTGATGGCACTTGGATGATGTTGGCTAGCAACGAGTTTTGCACTGCACTTCTTGGTGGTGGCATTTGAGGACATTCGCCAGCAAAGAAAGCCAATTTAACTTTGCTGCACTTGCTGATGCACCGGTCATCGCCAGCAAAGAAAGCCAATTTAACTTTGCTGCACTTGCTGATGCACCGGGAGATCGTTGGCCTACACACACGCACAAACAAACTCAAGCACTTTCGATATTTTTTTTTATTATTTTGTTATTTTTAAGTTTTTTAAGCTTACAATATTACAAGTTTACGAAATATGTTGCAAGTATAAGCACTCGAATATGTCGCAAATTGAATAAAATGCAAATTAAACAAAATATTTCCGCTAAAACACTACCGAAATGTGAACCGTCAAAATTTGCGATTGTCAAAATTTCATAGTCCATTTGACACAGCAATATATACAAATTTATTTCAACACACAAATTTTATTCAACCTGATGTTTTCTGTCCTACCACGATTGAAAAGTTTCCTTTTGACACACACCTTTTATGAAAAAATGTATTAATAAAACAATGATAGTTGGCAACTCTGAAAATAAAATGCCGTGGTGAAAATAAAAAGCCACTGACAAATACAAGTGTGAAAATTGTCGAACTTTATTTGACGATATATAATAAAATAAGAGCATGCATGTAATTATTTGAATGTTCAACATATTCCTTTATCACAACTTAAAGATTAAAATGTTAAAACACTCAATCCATACATTATTATTCTTGTTTGCAAACGAAGTTCCAGCAGAAAAAAATCAGAAAAAAAGAGGTTCGTTCCATTTTTAAATCTCACCATGAATAGCGGGGGTTTGAGTAAAAGCAAATTATTCAAAAATGTTGACAAGTACAACAACTGAAGAAATTGCCGAACTTTAAAAGCATATATAGACAAATATAAAGCGAATTAATAATAAGTTTTGGTTGCAAACATCTTATTGCAACCTAGCTAAAGTATTTATATACTAACAAACAGATTATATGCAGTAATTTCAGGAGTTGCCAAGTGATTTCTTTATGAGCTTGCGGCCGACTAAGAACAAGAGTGGCGATCATTGTTGATTTTTTTTACGCACAAATACATGCAAACATTTTTTGAGGCTAAGCTATCTAAGTTTCCTAACTTGTTATCTTTGCTGTCTGTATTGATGACGAGAGTTCCTCGGAAAAAGACGATGACGCAAACCAAAGATTTTCCCTCTACCAAAATCGTTCAACGCGCCTAAAGAAGTTTTCACTTCAAAAAATGAAGGTGGCAACCCTATCCACCATTTTTAATTTTAAAATTCTGACTTCAGATTTCAAATCAGCGACTGATGATGTGTAAAACTTTTAAAAATACATATTAGGTTGCAACCCTATTATAAAAAAATTTTATAATTTGGAAATTCTGACAACGGATTCGGATTCAGCGACCCATTTTTGGTGTAAAATTTTTTTGCCAGCCCCGAATTCGTAAAAATACAAAAAATAAGGTGGCAACCCTATCCATCTTGAATTTTAAAACTCTGACTTTAGATTCGAAATCAGCGACCCCTTAACACTGATAAATGATGTTTAAAACTCTTAAAAATACATATTATTAGGTGGCAATATTGTGGTAAAAATTTATGTGGCAACCCTAACCTCCATCTTAAATTTGAAGACTGTGACATTATATTCGAAATCAAATCCGTTGTCAGAATTTCAAAATTACAAGAATTCGCAAAAATAAAAAAAATATAGGTGGCAGCTCTATCCGCCATCTTAAATTTTAGAGTTTGACATCATCTTCGAAATAAGTTACCCCTAAAACTTCCAACCACTGAGTCCACAGAATCATTAAAAGTCCTATTACGCTTAAGCTCTCTCTTTAAACAAGCTCATTGAATTTTGTAGATACTTGCTTTAATTGGATACTTGCCTTCAATTTTAAGCTTTTAAAGCTTTTTGCCGAAGGCATCATATTTATATTCAATTACAAGCTATACTTGATTCAAAATTATCAAGCTCAAGCTAGCTTGAACTTGTATTTTAAGCAAGTACTTGAAATAGAGTTTCAAGTAGGCTTGTGCAGTTCTCTGGTTAGTAGGCATTATTTATAAATTGTATTACCTTTAAAAATAAAACTTTTTTAAGAATAACAAAATATTTCAATCAGAAAAAAATTCGAAGGAGGAAAAGTGACACATTTTTATCGATTCACTTTACGTACAGAAACACTTTTCAAAAGGTTCCATTGAAATGAAATCGCAACATGTGACAGCTTATCGATTTGGAATGAACGAATAGAACAGAAATCGATTCAGATTCGTACAGAAACACTGCAAGTGAGAATAACGTCAAATCGGTAATATGAGTCGGTAACTACTATCGCTACGAGTTACAGGAACGAGCCACAGATTCAGATTCAGCGACCCATTTTTACCTAGTCAATCTTACCTAGAAAATCTTGAAGTTGGTGCATAAAAATGTCTAAATAGGCACAGACCACCGCTGATTAAAATTATCAAAATGATCCCAATGATCCGAATGATCTATTGCCATATATTGATTTTTATTCTCATCCTACTCTAAATGATTAAATTTCATTGCTTGTGGTGTTGACGAACAAAACCACGTCGTGCATGGATTGCCGAGAGAGAAAGTTTGTATTGCTTGCCGTTGTACGCAGGGCCTAAATTCAGAAGTCATCTTCAAGAGTACATTTCAAAGTTTTTATTTTTTTGCAATATGTATTAACATAAGTAGTTGAATTTCGAACTAAAGGGTGATCTTTTAAGAGCTTGATAATTTTTTTTTTAAAAAAAACGCATAAAATTTGCAAAATCTCATCGGTTCTTTATTTGAAACGTTAGATTGGTCCATGACATTTACTTTTTGAAGATAATTTCATTTAAATGTTGACCGCGGCTGCGTCTTAGGTGGTCCATTCGGAAAGTCCAATTTTGGGTAACTTTTTCGAGCATTTCGGCCGGAATAGCCCGAATTTCTTCGGAAATGTTGTCTTCCAAAGCTGGAATAGTTGCTGGCTTATTTCTGTAGACTTTAGACTTGACGTAGCCCCACAAAAAATAGTCTAAAGGCGTCAAATCGCATGATCTTGGTGGCCAACTTACCGGTCCATTTCTTGAGATTAATTGTTCTCCGAAGTTTTCCCTCAAAATGGCCATAGAATCGCGAGCTGTGTGGCATGTAGCGCCATCTTGTTGAAACCACATGTCAACCAAGTTCAGTTCTTCCATTTTTGGCAACAAAAAGTTTGTTAGCATCGAACGATAGCGATCGCCATTCACCGTAACGTTGCGTCCAACAGCATCTTTGAAAAAATACGGTCCAATGATTCCACCAGCGTACAAACCACACCAAACAGTGCATTTTTCGGGATGCATGGCCAGTTCTTGAACGGCTTCTGGTTGCTCTTCACTCCAAATGCGGCAATTTTGCTTATTTACGTAGCCATTCAACCAGAAATGAGCCTCATCGCTGAACAAAATTTGTCGATAAAAAAGCGGATTTTCTGCCAACTTTTCTAGGGCCCATTCACTGAAAATTCGACGTTGTGGCAGATCGTTCGGCTTCAGTTCTTGCACGAGCTGTATTTTATACGGTTTTACACCAAGATCTTTGCGTAAAACCTTCCATGTGGTCGAATAACACAAACCCAATTGCTGCGAACGGCGACGAATCGACATTTCACGGTCTTCAGCAACACTCTCAGAAACAGACGCAATATTCTCTTCTGTACGCACTGTACGCATTCGTGTGGTTGGTTTAATGTCCAATAAAGTAAACTGAGTGCGAAACTTGGTCACAATCGCATTAATTGTTTGCTCACTTGGTCGATTATGTAGACCATAAATCGGACGTAAAGCGCGAAACACATTTCGAACCGAACACTGATTTTGGTAATAAAATTCAATGATTTGCAAGCGTTGCTCGTTAGTAAGTCTATTCATGATGAAATGTCAAAGCATACTGAGCATCTTTCTCTTTGACACCATGTCTGAAATCCCACGTGATCTGTCAAATACTAATGCATGAAAATCATAACCTCAAAAAAATCACCCTTTACTAACTATTTCTAAAAGATAAATACAGTAGTTGTACTGAAACTTTAAACCCTTGTAACTTTTTTTCTAGTGAATGAAAATAATTAGTTTATTCAAATTAGTGTATTGAGTTTTAATGAACACTGATCTGATACTAATACTAAATCGAAATTTTGGGGTCCCTAGTGAAAAACAGTAAAATGTTTGAAATCTTTACTTGATTATGAAATCTGAGGCCCACGACACCAAAGAACATGATATAGTATAATTTGAGACCTATCCAACGATATACTGTACTTCCTCATTGGACCAAAAATATCATGGTTATAACTAAGAGATAATATTATCTGTTTTTGGGACACCCAATATAGTGCTGAACCACTTTCGAAGTAAGCTTTCATTTTAGGGGGTGTCTTTTTATATAATTTTTTGGTGACCCTCCTTACTGTACACTGTAAAAGCACACACGCATACTGTTCAATCCTTCAGTTTTAACAATGGATTTGAAGGAGCAGGACGATTTCGCCGTTCTTGGTTTACTTTTTATTAATTAAAATAATAAGAAGTAAAAAATCGCAAACTCTTTCTTCGAACATCAGATTTTTAAAAGAATCAAGTGAAAAACCATTAAATTTCCTCAATTATTTGCACATGACAGAACAATTAAAATTATATTGGGCGTTTTCAGATCAGACAACTGTTGTGTAAAAATTTGCTGAAGGGTACAATTTTGGGAGCGCTCACTAAAACTGTTCATGGACTCAACTGTTGAGTTAACGGCCAGATGCTGCTACTCGCGCTGTTAAATTAATAACCGCGGAAAGAACGCAGCAAACTTAAGTGAAAAACCATATTGTCTGCCAGCGCCATAGATAGGTATTTCAAAAGGAGGGGGTCTGCCGATTATACCCTAGCCGAATATTCGGTCGGACACTTATGTCAAAGATGTGTTACACATCACCTCAACGTGAGTGTTACACATCACTCCAATGTAAGCAATTTTTTGTCATTGCTGGTATTTTACCATTTTATCCAAAACGCTATTCCTTGTAAATTTAAGAAAAAAACTTTTTGGAAAAAATTTTTCACGCTCTTTCAAAACTCTTTCAAAAACTAGACGCTGTAAAGCAAACAGATCACAGCTATTCATTTACTCATATTTCACAATTTAGCAAGAGAAATCGCCGGGTTACACATTACCCCACTTCACCCTAGTAACTTAGTAACACCCTAGCAATTTGTCGAAATCACATACATTCTATTACTTTTTAAAAGGTAGCATGTTTGTGGCTGCCGGTAAACTCAAGAACCGCTGAACGGGATTTATGTGAAATTTTCACTATTCGAATCAGAATTGATCATAGATGGTTCATGTATACTCATAATTTTAATATATGTATATAATAGCGAACAAGTAATTCACTGAGAAACTGGCTTCAATCTCAATTTTTGGTAAAATTCGGCACATTTTCTCATTTCCTGCCTAAACAGTAAAATATATCTGAAAATGATGTATCAACATTTGAAAGATCTTCCCGATCCCAATAAAAAAGTTTGATTTGACATGCATCTACGATCAATGGTTTTGTCATAAAATTGAAATTTTAATAAAAAATTAAATCATTTTCTTGCAAGCAGGTCGTCTGTTGATTAAGTTTAATGCTGTTATTGCTTGCAGCTTTGGTTTCGTTGTTGTTGCGTGTTTCTTTGTAACTACAACAACAGCTTTGCGTTGGGATGAAAAGAGAACATCGTGTGCTGTTTTTATTGCAATTACTTAAGGCGAATTTACACGATTCACTATAATCGTTCACTTTGGATGAATCATCTGATTTGTAAAATGTAAATTGAGTTTCATCTTATAAATGAAGATGATTGTCATCCACATTGAACAGTGAAAGACCCTGTTCTCACTCGCCTTAAAAAAGGCAGAGTAATGGCGTTATTTTGACACTGCATCTGTCAGGTGTTCTTACTACCGACTTTTTTAAGCCCGCCTTATTTTGCATTCCGAGAACAGTCCATAAATGTGGTGTTAAATTTCGGAGAATTCATTACTTTGTAAGTCTTAAATTAAACAGCAACGCAAACAGAAAACCCAACCAATGCAAAACAAAATGTATTTGCGCTAAAACATAAGAGAACCACGAGGAAAATGAGGCACAATGAAACTTCAAAGTAACAGACGTCAAAATGAATCGCAAAATTTTTAAAATTTTTGAAAATGCTGCCTCACGTAACTTGTCACCTTCCCACTTCCCACCTTACCTGTAGACGTCAAAATTAATCCGATGCTCCGCCTAACGTAAGGCGCGTGAGAACAGGCTCAAAGAAGTAGAAGGTCTTCCTACTTTTGATGAAAGTGAAAGCAAACTTTGAAACTGATGTGTCAATCGTACTTAAACACAATTGAAAGGTGTTAGCATAATTTCAAGCAGAACGTTTATATATTTTTATTTAATTGCTGAGTAGCTTTTATTTATTTAATTTTTTAAATTTCAATAAAATCAATCAGCCAACGAATATATATTGACATTAAACACCGAATCATCCATCAAATTTCAAATTTACACTTTGAATAATGTAAATTAAAAATTGATTCACTGTCATCGTTCAACGTTCACTATCACCGTTTTGAGTGAAATGTGTAAATTCGCCTTTAGCAATACACGAAATAAAGCAATTATTGAGCATAATTACAAGCGACACATTTGCATTGTAATATTTTGTTTGGCAAATACAATTTTAAGACTTATTGAGAATTCAAAAATTTTAAATAGAGTTCTTGCAATTCATTATTTTGGTTTAATGATTTCATATTGTTCGAATGTAAATCTTTTAAAAAATAATTTGTTAGTATTTAAATATGTTCCAAAAATCATTTGTGGAAGCATAAATTGAGTGCTGCTTTAGCTTTATGATTGTTTGGACAAATATTTAATAAGCCCAACCTCAGTATATGTATTAATACTAATACCAAAAAGTTGTAAATAGGAACCTATTTTGGCAATCTTATCGCATTCTCCTTGTGTATTGTCAATACAAAATTTAAATTTCCATACAAATTTCATATTCAAAATTTTAAATATTTTTTACTTATTTAAATATTGAACCTAATACCTTATATGTTTTACATAAGGCAAAAATGGGTGAATTTGCATAAAGCTGGATGACTAAAAGAAGGGAATTCGGTAACTTTAAAAAGTCATAGTAAATGTAATCAAGTTCTAAGCAAAATAATTACAATTTGTCTTGAAGGACCCGAGCTTCTTATGATCAATTGTGTTGGTCCGACTCTATTGCTAATATCTACGTTTTTAGAAGATTTAATCAAAGAAAAGAAATCCCTTACAAAACTTTATTTTTTAAATAAAAAAAAATTACTGAAATGCAGATACAATGAAAAACATTTTGGCCCCTCCAAAATAAAAAATCATGCCAAGTTTTTTAGTATTATATTTTTTTTTAGCTTTTTTCCATATATTGGCAAAAATTAAAAAGGTTTTGAATTCCAGTCAACGCGAACATTTTCCTTTCATAATTTTTTTCCAATCGTTGTGAACTGAAGGACAAACCGCTACGAGCTACTTAGGTTTGAGTTGGATCTACATTCATGTTTTTATATTGTTGTATTCTACAAAAGTTATAGACTATGGTTTTGCCTTAGCCAATTCAAGTTTATTAAAATCATCACAAATACCCACAATACCATGATTCAATTATTATAAGTTGTCCATTCGTTTGACAGCACCCGTAAATATGTAAACAATAATATATTCTTTCTCAAATATAAATGACAACCAAGGTTTTGTGGTCTTCTATGAAAAAAGAATACAAATGTGGTCTTCTTGCTGTTGGCAGAGAAAAATGGTGTGCATTGAGATTATAATAATTATTGATTTGATAATTATTATTGAAAAATGTTTTAAAATTTTGCTTCGAGCCGTTTTTTTTAATTAAAATAAAAATAGCGACTATTACGTGGTAATTATTAAAATAAAATAATATCTTCAACGTTCGGTATTTACTAAACAGTTTATTCTGGTGATAAAGTTCGAACATATAATGTGCCAGTGGATCCAATAAGCTGTCAGCGGTGTGAATACATTTGCACAACAAAATATTGAAATTAGCTTTTTAAAAACAGACTTAAATTTTCTATCAAAACAAACAAGTAGTACAGAATGTAGTAGAAAAAGCAGCAGTGAAATGTATCCTTGGGTATTTAGTACTGCGAAAAAGTATGATATTCCTGCAACTGATTACTTTGATGGCATTAAAAAATTACTCTTTTGCTCTCCTCTTCAATGTTTTGAGTGTATATCTTCATTCTTGTGAGTAAACGTCAAGAAAAGAAATGAATGGACAACCTATAGTAATTGAATCATGCCACAATACAACCAACATATTATTAACTTTACCTTTTAATTTTTTTTATTAGCAAGACCAAGCTAATACAAAATAGGTATCTCATGCGATTATTAATTATTTTTTCATAGAATAGAAAGTCTTAACAAGCTTAATTTTTGAAAAAATATAAAAACTATTGCAATGCAGATACGATGAAAGACATGTGAAAAAAAAGAGTATTTTAATTTTATTTGTACTGGAAAAATGTAGAAAGTTTTTGAATCCATGTCAACGCGAACATTTTCTAGACGTTAAACTTTTTTTCGATCGTTGTAAACCCAAAGATTTATGCGCCTCGAGCCATTTAGGTGTAAGTTGGATTTACATTTAATTTTTGATATTCGTTGTACTCTTTATTAATAATAGGCCAGTGCTATGGTCCTGCCTTACCCAATTCAAGTTTATTTAAATCTCATTCATAAATTCTCACAATATATAAATTGTGGGTTGTCTTAAGAATAGATGGTCAGAATCCTAGGACCGAGATAAGTACCAAAAAAGTATCCAATGCGAACCTTTGTAAGGCAATCAAGCGCGGCTAAGGTTTTAAGTTTTTGGTTAAAAAATTATTTTAATGTCATATGAGAGCTATGAAAGGTTGTTTAGTTTTTGTGTTATAGCTTTAGCTAAGGTCATGATAGAAGCTCCAGATTGTGTTTGCTTATAGTTCTTTGTGTGTGGGACATAGCAGCATTAAAAACCCAGTTCTGTCTTAAGTCTACTTAGCGATTATTCCTTATCAACACATATACATATATTGTTTAATTTAGGGTGGGCTATTCTAATGACATTTTCTTCGTGCCATGTTTTTTATAGTTTTGGTTGTTGCAGCTTTCATTTCACTATTATTTTAATGAGAAAGGAATCGCAACAATATCTGAAATTTTTAAAAACAATTTTTAAAGCGTCATTTACGCTACTCACTGTTACAACACTGTTACAAAAAACAAGAAATTGTTTCCATATAGCAAGCAAAGCCGCGGAGGGTTGCTAGTAACACATATAAATTCGAAAAATTACATAAAATTATATTTTAGCTCATAATCATGTTTTATTTCACAATGTTAGTTTTCACAAAGTTTCACTTGATAATTTTGACTGATTGTCTTTTATTGTCCTCCCAGATAGTATGCTTTCATTTGCCTAAATTGTCTCAAAAGATCTTCTCTCTGAACAATATCCGGTGTAGCTTTATATGCGTTTAGGACATCGAAGAGCAAAGCGTGCCTTTGCTTGCCTTCTGGCGAGAACTTTTGGCTTAATATATCTGAAGCACGCGCGAATTTCTCTCCGAATTTTCGTTCCTCTATGGACATACGTGCCAGTAGTTCGAACATGCCTCTCAATCCTTCCTTTATTATTATATCTTCCGGTTCTTGTTTCACCATTTCCGTTTGTATTGCAGCTACTAGATGCTGTAAGTCCATTAAAACCGCGCGTTTTTCATCGTTACTGCGGCTACGCTCGATACGATCTGCATCGTCGATAAACTTTTGCAAAATATCCGCTGAGTTGCCGCGGTCCTCGAATGGAATAGTTTCAAGTACCTGGTGTACGAAGACTTTTGACATCTGCAACATGTGGTCAAGCTTGATGCGTGAAATTGTATTGAAATAGTTGCAGAACTGCACAATTACGCGTAGCTCATCGTTGGGGTGGGTGATGGTGTTGCTGGCAACAACCTGTTATGGGCGAATTTGTCGTTAGTTGAAATTTTTAGTTAGTTTTGGGCAAAACTAAGATATTTACTTGTAAAAGCAAAAATATTGCTATAGTTCTGGAACAAAATATCCACTCTGACATTTTTACTCTACTATTTATTCGAAACTGATTAAGCAAAAGTTATTGCATAGACTAGAAGACAAGTATTAAGCTATGCGATTTCTAATGATTTTATTAATCATTTTAGCTAAATTATCAATTAACAGAACTTTTCGAGATTCGCACTTTGCCATTAAATTTCGTTATCAGTTGTAAATGTTTCTAAAGTATCAAATAAAATATTAACAATGAAATGAAAATAAGACGGTTTCTTATCTCCATATTTATTTAACGTTTTTGTTTGTTTTCAGTTTTTAATTGATTATTACAAACTATGTGTTTGTTTATAATATTCTTACCTACCCCAACCTATCTAAACGAACTGTTATATTCATGAATTAAAATAACGAAGGCTTATATTAAATGAACTTGAGTTGAAATCAAAAATTGACCTCGAAAAAGTTTCCCAGTGCATTTTTTTTAAGTAAAATAGGTCAGATTTATGAATTATGGAACAGCATTTTACACGGACTCGTTTCCACTGGATACAAATCCGCTTTAACTACCAGTCAATAAAATGCTTACTTTATTTAAGCAGAAGTTACTCATGTATTTTATGTATTTATATTTATTTAAATTTACACATTTGTGTATTTAAATTTTTAAAAATAACGAAGACTCCGAGACACGTAAACTTAATTTTTGTTCGTAGAATTTAGTGGCATTATCAGTTTTTCCCAATCAGAAAAAGATCTCGGGATATTCGAGATTGAAATTTTGTCACTTTTAGCTATATTTTTCTTATATTTGGAGACCAAGAATTTCGACCACCCCCGATTTTGTTTAACAGTGCACCCTAAACAAGTGCGCGTTGCGCTGCGTACCCAAGCGCCACGCAACTTTATTTTACGCTTAACCTAAACAAGTGCGCTGCGGAAAGAACTGCTGCTCTCGAACCAGCTCAGTCTGATGGTTTAAAAATCTTAAAAAACTTTTAGTATTGTGTAAAAATCTATTAATATTGCAAATACTTCCATTTGCAATTGAGATTAATTAATTAATAGCAGCTGATTGCTCTTTGTTCTAATACTTTGGTTTTATGCAGCCAACTTCACATCCGAACGCACTGTCAAAATTGGAAATTCGATTCATGTTGCGGTAGTCCGGTGCGTGTTTCGGTAGGCTTCATACAAAATGTATGTGCATGAGCCGATTTTGACAGTTAAACCACGCACGCGCACTTGTTTAGGGTGGACTGTAAGGCCAGCACACATGAAATCAAGGCTCAAAAATAAATAATTCTCAAGACAGATCGGTGATTCCGAAAATGGCATTTTTTCCAGTTACTCAGTTTCCGCGATATTGCTCATTGTAGATTTTTTCACATAAAAAAGTTGGTTCCACTTAAAAGCATATGTCCCCAGAACCAACAACAGTAATCAAACAAATTACATATCATATTAAAGCTAATAAAGTAAGTTTCTACAAACAATGCGGACATCGTTTTTTTATTCAATCGTAACATTCGGTGAAATTAATTAAATGTTTGAGGATTTTTCGTGTTTTTCAGAAAAATTTTAAAAAAAATCGATTGATAATTTTTTACTTGAAGTCTGTACTTTTTCGAAAAAAATAAGACATTGTGAAATAAGAAAATAAGAAAAACACAAATGCTACGCCACTTTACCAGCTGGTGCTTGACAGTAGTGTGGATGTCGCCCGTTTAGCACTAATCAAAACTATCAACTCGTTTCGTGTCAAGTTTGAAAGCTTGAACAACACAAAAGTCGTCGCTGTCAACGGTTCTCTCACACTGAATCATCGTGCTAGTTTAAATATCGCTGCAATCAATGTCTCGTGGATCATGGTCCTGGTAGCTGTCCAAGAATTGCAAACAAAAAGATTCCAATTGACTGCATCAACTGCAAGGCTGCTGGTCTGCAACATGCAGGCCATACTGCAAATGACCTTTTACATTGTTATTTCTTCAAAAATATTAAAAATCAGCGAGGTGTGACTTCGGCTACTGCTGGAAAAAATTCCAGCTTAAAGCAACTTAAACCTGTTCTCGCCCTCGCCTCGACATTAACAAAAACTCTTCGGAGATCAGCAACTTCTGGAAATTCTAAGCAAAGCACTTTGGAAGACATCCATACCCCAGCCAACAATCCCTATATGGGTGGTAAAAACTCAAAAAATCCTAACGCTACTAAAAATTCAAACAATAAATCGGGTAAGTCTTATGGCAATTCTTCTTTTTCTGGCATTGAAAATACAAATAAAGTTAAATTGTGCAAAGTTTTTCAACAACTTTGCGGCCTGATTGCAGAGCAACTTTAAATGTTCGTTTCAGTTGTATCCTTAAATGTATGTTCCGTTGTTCATGCAAATAGAGTTTCTTTACTGCGGCTTTTCATTCAAAATTCTGATGCAGATATTTACATGTTACAAGAAACCCAAATTGATTCGTTAAATAGATTAAATATACCTGGGTATAATACTTTACGTGGGGATGTCAGGCGCGGTTGGGGTGGCACAGCTATTGTTGTCAAAAATAATATCCCGATTCGGAATTTAAAAATAACTAGAGAACAAATACATTCCACTTCAATTAAATGTAAATTTTCTAACTCTTGGCATCGCTTCGCTTCCGTTTATTTTCCTATTAGCTGGTTAAACATGAATCTCATTAAGAAATTTTTCTACGAAAACTCAAACACTTTCTTTGGTGGCGATTTCAATGCTAGGCATGTGTCTTTTAGTGATGTTTCAAACAATATATATGGCAATATTCTTTATGATGCTGCGCAAACCTCAAACATAAAAATTTTCAATGCAATTTCACCTACTTGTTTAAAATCTGTTTTTGGATCCTTTATTGACAAGTTCATTTCAAATTCTAGTATTTTGCCATCTGGCTGTGTTGTCACACTTCCCTCTTTTTCTGATCATTTTGCCATCAAATGCCTTATCCCGTTGGAAACTCCTAGCGTAGGCGCCGTTCATACTAATCTTAAACTGTTCAACAAAGTCAGATTAAACCACTTAAATTCTTTTATTTCACGTAAACTAAATAATTTGACCTTACCACTTGACCATAACTTGATAAATGGTGATTGTGAGCAAGTGGCCGAAAGTATTGATAACATCTCTAATTCTGCCGTTGATAAATATGTCCAGATTCAACTATGTCCAGATCAGCAACGTTAGCACTACAACGCGAATCAAAGAATATTCAAAGAAAAATTTTTTCTCTTGGCCCCTTTCCTCCAGTTTTACGTCTCAAAGAGTTAAGAAATAGTCTCAAACTAGTAAAAATTATGATCCTAAATAGTGTTCGTCATGAAACTAGTAAATTTTTTACCAACGCGTTTGACTCGGTTCAATCAAATCGTTTAGCTTACAAAGTAATTAAAAATTTTACTGGCCACAAAAAGTCATCTACCCAAAACGGTTCTCTATTCCTTGACGCTGCAAAAACTACTGCCATATCTGGCGATGAAAATATTGCAAATGTGATGGCTGAAAATTTCTTTAAAAAGCACCAACTTCTAGTGTGAATTCTGATTGCACGTGCACTGTTCAAAATTCTATTAAATTGCTTGAAAATTTAAATCCAGGCATAAAATTTGATCAAAACATTTCACCTCGTATCAAAGACAATAAAATTCTAGACCAATTAAACGCAAATTCTCTCATGTAATAAATTCCCGTCCAAATAAAAAAATCTACAGGTTCAGATAATATGCCTTTCTCTATTATCAAAAAGTTTGATATTCATATAATTACGGTTCTAACTATTTTCTTTAATCATCTTCTTGCTATTTCTTATTATCCAAGATGCTGGCAACGTGCTGTTATAACACCTGTACCAAAACCTGGCAAAGATGCTTCCCTATTAGAAAACTGGCGACCCATCTCTATGCTATGCTGTATCTCTAAAATTTTTGAACGCATTCTCGCATTTAGATTAAATAAGCATCGAAACTATCTTCACTTATATCAAAATCAATTTGGGTTTCATGGTGGACACTCCACAAATCACGCTCTCGCTAGACTACAGGCTGATATAAACGAGGGTCTAAATAATAGCATGGTCACGACTATTGTGGCTTTAGATTTAAAAGCGGCCTTTGACACCATCTGGCACTATGCTCTTTTACATAAGTTGTTTATTCTTAAATTTCCAATATCTATAATTAAGATAATAAAATCAATGCTCAGTTTTAGAAGCTTTGCCGTTCGACTGAATGGACACTTGTCTAATAGTTTTAAAATGGGTGCTGGAGTTCCTCAGGGCTCCGTACTTGAACCCTTACTTTTTATTTTGTACGTTTATGATATTCACTTGCATAATGATATAAAAATTACACAATTTGCTGATGACACCACGCTTCACGTGGTTCATTAAGACCCAGCCCGCACACAAAATTTACTTAATATTTTCTTGTGAATATTTCTAATTATTTTAAAAACTGGAAGCTAGCCCTAAACAATGATAAGATGGAGCTTATTCACATTTTGGGTCTAGTTCGTGATACTAATCCAAAACTCAGAAAATTAGTACGAAGTATGAAAATTTGCTTAAACGGACGCTTATTGCCAGCTAAAAATTATATCCGACTCCTAGGCATGCAATTACAGACTAATAACCGGTTTACAAATCATATTAAAATTAGATTAATAAAGGCTAAAAAAGCTAAATTTCACCTTAATCGGATTTTTAAAAACTCAAAAATAAACATTAAAATTAAAACCAATATGTACAAGTTATATATCCGGCCTATTCTTATGTATGCGTCCCCCATTTGGTGTCGGCAACCTCAGCTTTCTAGTCATCAGATGGAATTGCTGAGGGTATTTGAGAGAGGTTGTCTCAGATCAACTGCCAACATAAGGCGTGCTCGCGGCTCCTTTAAGCATATTAGTGTTTCAAAAATTATGATACCTCTTACATGTGGCTTTTTATAATAAATGTCTAAATTTTTATGGTACTAAATTCAGTTCCCTGATGCGTAGATTTGAAAATGAACAGTCCTATAGTTGCATGCCTAGGCTATTAGATCAGCACAATGCTGGTAATTTGATCATAAATGATGAATTAAAAATTTTTAATACCAGGTACGATAAGCGTCCTGGGCTGGTTTATAATATTAGCTAAATATATATTCTTTATTTATATTTAATTCATATCTCAAATGCGATCTTCTACAATTAATTCATTTTGGTTTTTTATTTAATTTTTGCTATTAATGTTATCGTTATTTTATCATTAAAACACTCTGAACTTTTTTGTATTCTTTGGCCCTGATAAGGTTCACTTTGTCTTACCACTGGGCATATACTATGTTATGATAATTTTAAGTTTTGATTTCAATAAAACTATTCTAACAAAAAAAAAAAATATTGTTTAGGAAAATCTATTGGAAAAAAGAAAAGTTGTTGAAAGGATTACTTGAACGAAAGCACCTTAATTGAGTGATTGTCTTTTTATGTATTTTACCTTATTGAATTGACATATAAATACATAAGTAATGGTTGTTGTACTGCAGAAGCTGTAGAGATGAGGAGAAGGAAGAATCTACAGTACATTTCCTCTGCACTTGCCTAACGCTGGCTCAAAAACGCTTTCTCCACTTAGGCAACTGGTTTTTCAATGACCTTGACGAACTCTAGGAATCTTCGACTTACCGAATCCTAGGCTTAGTAACCAGCTTAAATTGGTTTAAATAGAGATAGGAAAAATTAACCCTTGGTATCACAATGGGCCTCATTGGCCTAAGTGTGTCTCGTTTGAGACAGCCACACTAGCCTGCAGAAGGGTTGCTGTAGGTAAAATATATTTTTTAGAAAATGTTTACTGTTCAAAAGGCATAAGTGTCAAATCAGATGTTTTGAGAAAAAACACAAAAGATACAAACAATCATACTACAATAAAATCAGGTAGGCTCACAACTGAGAGCGCAACCGCCAGATTTTTACACTAATGGCTATGAGATGGAGAGGCATAGTCAGTCGAGAGCTTACCTGTATTATTGTACCATGTCTGCAAAAAACGTGACAAACAAAAGAAGCGCACAATTTGTAACGAAAGAAAGAAAATAATAAAAACTAAAATAAACTAATAAATAAAATAAATAAAAGACTGCGAGAATTCCATTCTAAGAATGATCCAAATATTTTCTGTTACGTGTGCGGTGAATTTACTTTCAAATAGAATCGAATCAATTTTACGAATGTACTGCAAACGTCTTATCTTCATTATTTTGGTATTGCGGCTGAGAATATTGATGAACCATAAACGCCAAGTATTTCGTGTCAATCGTTCAAATAAATATTGTCTGAATGGATGTCGGGCAAAAACAATACATGAAATTTTATGTTCCAATGATATTGAGACGACCGTTTTGTCACCTAAGCGCTTGTTATTTTTGTCTGGCCCAAGTGACTGGCGTTGGAAGAGACAAACAAGTGATATACACCACTGTCAAGACCGTTTCACTCCCAGTTAATCATTCTGATGATGTCCCATATCCTGCTTGTCCCGACTCAACCCGTGAAAACCATCGAAAATCCTTCAATTCAGTGGAGTTGGGAGGAACCATTGGAGGAAGTGTATTAACAACTGAAAGCAAAACTCAGGTTTTATCGCAAGCGCAACTTAATGATTGGATCAGAGTGCGTAGAGCAATCAAAATTCGCTCTTACTCTTTGGAGTTATCTTTTCTAAAAACACAAGTAACGAGTAATCTTTTAAGAGCAACTCGTTGAACGCTACGCTCTCGCATAAAATACTCAATCACTTGTATTGGTTATTTATTCCTCTACAAAGAGTGCTCATTTTTGTGAGAACATCTTCACTGTTTTCATCCCCCGATTACTGCAAATGATGCGCTCTTAATTTGAGGAGAAAATTATTTGAATTTATCAATGATAAGTATTTTGATACTTATCATTTACTTAGTGAAATGAAATTAAAAAGAAAAAAACGCATGCAGAAATAAAGTCAAATTAATTTATTCATTCAATTTTCATTTTACTTAATAAAAAGTAAATTATTTATATAAACTCAAAATAATTTATTCATTAAATTAAAAATAAAAAATTAAAATTCATTATAATTAAATTGAAAATGATATTTTTAAATAAATTTACGTTTTATTTAATAAAAGTTAAATTATTTATAAAAACTCAAATTAATTTATTCATTAAATTAAAAATTTAAATTCATTACAATTAAATATCAGTAAAATTTATATTTTTAAATAAATTTTCATTTAATTTAATAAAAAGTAAATTATTTATATTGTCAGAGTTCAGCCTCGAACGATGTTTTGTCAGTATTAAATTTAGTGCGCTAAATGCTCGTTCTACAGAGGTTTGGCTGCTCGGCACAGACAAAATTATTTGTGACAGATTACTTAGAGCTGGTTCAGGAATCTGCAAATTTTTCCAATAGCTGATTATGTCAGTATTGAAAGACATTTTACTTTGATGAGCCAGACCTTCAAGTTTTTGGCGAATCGATTGTATATTTTGTGGAACTTGAAAACTCTGTCGAGTTATTGAATGTACTTTTTTTTCAAGTAAATCATACTTATCGTAGACTGTTGTGCTGTTGTAGGTGTGCTCAACATGGTCGATTACTGAATCAGCACAGACTTCAGTGCTTCCCTCCAAACTACTCAAAGCTGCGCTTGTATTAATTGTATGTGTCTGAAAATACAATTAATATTCTACTTATAATATTAAATATTAAATAAATAAAAAAAGTTAATAAAGAATTAATTAAAAAAAAAACATATATTATTAACAGAATTAATTAAAACTTATTAAATTAATTAATATTAAAGTTTTTTCCTAAATGACCTCTATGTTTATTATGTTGACTTTATATGATTTAAATACAAATTCTAAATGTTTGATAGTTTAAATCATACTTGATTTTAAATACAAATTCTAGATGTTTGACAGTTTAAAATCGTTTATCGAGCTTAAGGTCAAAGTTAGAAACAATTAATTGTTCTAACGAATTTTTCTAAAGAAACAACAACAACAACAAAGTTTTTTCAATATGAAAGGAAAAAAAACCACTAGCAAATTGATTTTATTGTACAATTTCTGCGTGCTAAACGCGTCATCAGAAATCTTTGTGAAATGGTAGAGCTCGACCAAACGGAAACAGCTGAAAAACAAAATCAGCAAAAATTCTAAAAACAACTTCAGTAAACATGCTTTGTTAGTGCAGAATTCCAGCAGGCTGTTGGACTACATATAATATAGGCATAGAAACTAAAGTAAAACAGAAATACAACAACAAATGTGGCATTATGAAATTAAGGGAAAAAATGAGAAATTGAAGCTTCAAAATCTCATCGCCCCGATGGTGCAGTGCGTCTACGCGCTTGCACGGGCAATCACAAAGATTTCTGATGACGCGTTTAGCACGCAGAAATTGTACAATAAAATCAATTTGCTAGTGGTTTTTTTCCTTTCATATTGAAAAAACTTTGTTGTTGTTGTTGTTTCTTTAGAAAAATTCGTTAGAACAATTAATTGTTTCTAACTTTGACCTTAAGCTCGATAAACGATTTTAAACTGTCAAACAACTAGAATTTGTATTTAAAATCAAGTATGATTTAAACTATCAAACATTTAGAATTTGTATTTAAATCATATAAAGTCAACATAATAAACATAGAGGTCATTTAGGAAAAAACTTTAATCAAATGGTAGAGCTCGACCAAACGGAAACAGCTGAAAAACAAAATCAGCAAAAATTCTAAAAACAACTTCAGTAAACATGCTTTGTTAGTGCAGAATTCCAGCAGGCTGTTGGACTACATATAATATAGGCATAGAAACTAAAGTAAAACAGAAATACAACAACAAATGTGGCATTATGAAATTAAGGGAAAAAATGAGAAATTGAAGCTTCAAAATTTCATCGCCCCGATGGTGCAGTGCGTCTACGCGCTTGCACGGGCAATCACAAAGATTTCTGATGACGCGTTTAGCACGCAGAAATTGTACAATAAAATCAATTTGCTAGTGGTTTTTTTCTTTTCATATTGAAAAAACTTTGTTGTTGTTGTTGTTTCTTTAGAAAAATTCGTTAGAACAATTAATTGTTTCTAACTTTGACCTTAAGCTCGATAAACGATTTTAAACTGTCAAACAACTAGAATTTGTATTTAAAATCAAGTATGATTTAAACTATCAAACATTTAGAATTTGTATTTAAATCATATAAAGTCAACATAATAAACATAGAGGTCATTTAGGAAAAAACTTTAATCAAATGGTAGAGCTCGACCAAACGGAAACAGCTGAAAAACAAAATCAGCAAAAATTCTAAAAACAACTTCAGTAAACATGCTTTGTTAGTGCAGAATTCCAGCAGGCTGTTGGACTACATATAATATAGGCATAGAAACTAAAGTAAAACAGAAATACAACAACAAATGTGGCATTATGAAATTAAGGGAAAAAATGAGAAATTGAAGCTTCAAAATCTCATCGCCCCGATGGTGCAGTGCGTCTACGCGCTTGCACGGGCAATCACAAAGATTTCTGATGACGCGTTTAGCACGCAGAAATTGTACAATAAAATCAATTTGCTAGTGGTTTTTTTCCTTTCATATTGAAAAAACTTTGTTGTTGTTGTTGTTTCTTTAGAAAAATTCGTTAGAACAATTAATTGTTTCTAACTTTGACCTTAAGCTCGATAAACGATTTTAAACTGTCAAACAACTAGAATTTGTATTTAAAATCAAGTATGATTTAAACTATCAAACATTTAGAATTTGTATTTAAATCATATAAAGTCAACATAATTAATTAATATTTTAATTTAATGAATTTAATTTGGTTTTATGTTTTTTATGCTTTTTTTTTGCATTTTTTTATCAAAATTAACACTGATTAAATTTAACTTACCACTGCTTCTTTTTTTTGTAATTCGTTCAAAAACGGTGAATCAATATAATTGAATCTCGCATCCATATACAAAGCAGCAACAAATGCATTATTCTCCATTAATTTAACTTTTCTTGATTGCATAGATTGTAGTAAAATTGACGCAAACGTGTTGTTCTGTATAGTTTCCAGTTGTGCTTCACAAAGTAGCCAGTCTCGGTAAAAGTCGCCGACAATATAATTATTTGTTTGTTAACTCTTGGTACATTCTGAAACTGGCTGGAAAGCGTCAACAAAGTTTTGAATGAAGTCCCAATTTACTTCAACACAAATTTCGTGATCATTTACAAACGTCCTCAATTCTAGCATGGAAGTAAGCATGTCGAAGGTGGAATTCCAGCGAGTAGCGTTGTCTAGAGTAGGCATCCGAATATCTCTATCAGCATAGTTATTGCGAATAATTTTTCGTAGAGAACGTGTAGCTTCTCTGCATACCGCTAACTCATTTTTTATAGTTTTGTATACATCATGTGCGCATAATTGTAATGTGTGTACGGCACATCTCACTACTGACATGAACGAGCTAAGTCTATTATGAATTTCTTCGTATTGGTCCAACTCTGCGTTTTCCTGCTCTTGCAGTAGCTCCGAAGTTTTGATGACATTGGCTCCGTTATCCGTAGTTGAGGAATAGATCTGTGGTGCTTCTATGTCAAACTTTTTTAAGCATTTAAGAATCTCTTCTTTTAGAAAAGATGCTGTGTGCCGCTTTTTTAACTCAAGCATGCCTAGAGTATATATTTCTATTTCAAAATTTTGAATTATTTGTATATTCACTCCTAAAATACTTTTATCCAGTTTTGTTGCAATATCTAATTTTATGCACACCATTTTGTTCTTTAATAACATTTTTAAATGATTTTTTATGAGTTCGGCACATAAATCCAGCTTACTAACAATGTTTCTTGAATTGACTTTTATATTAAAAGCGTTTTCATATGGCTTTATAATTTTTTGAAAATATTCTTGGTCATCAAAAAGTCGAAATGGCATAGCTTTCACTGTAACTAGCCCTACACAGCACTTTATGAATTGATGCCGATCTAGTTCAATTTTTAATTTCTTTGCACTTTTTGCGGATTGATTATTATCAAAATTATGTTTATGCACGGTGTTATAATGCCTTTTGATATTATGAAGCACTTGACTCTTAAACTTCTTCGAACATTCAAGGCATGTCGATTCATTTATTTGCTCATTATATGAAACATATTTGGTTTTATCAATATTAGATAGTCTACCCATTTTAATATTTAAAGTTTTGAATTATTATTAATAATTAATATTATTATTAATTTTTTTTAAAAATTTAATTATTTCACAATCAATAAGACACGCGACCAACACGCGAACAAGCGAACAAGTGTTTACAAGCAAAAATCCAAAAAAATGCTTTAATAGAATCCAACAAAACAAACAAAATTCAATAGAAACGCTTGGTAAAAAAAAAATGATGGCATCAAAATAAAGCTCAATGATTACTCTCTGTATATAACTATCATTGAAAAGAGTTCATCATTTTCAAATAATCTGAGTGAGGGGAAAAAAAAAGAGCGAGCGCTCATAACCCGTTTATGCTCGTCAAAAACGCATGCTGTGAACAGCAACAAAAGCGAATTGCAAATAAACGATTTGCTCTCTCTTTCGGAGACTAACGATCGATCGCTCGTTTGTTTTTCATCTCCGGTGAGAAAAACAAAACGAAATGCTCTAATTTGAGTTGTATTGAGGTGAGTGAGGGATATTTTACTCCTCAATGAGAAGTATTTACGAACTCTGGATTGGATAAGAGATTTGGAACTGTCAAAGGAAAAATCGGAATTGCATGCTTCTCGTATGCAACAATTAAATTTTTTGGGACCTGATGTTAAGGCAGACATCGTGAAGAACCATTTTCCAGACATTTACCAAGAAAGACCATGTCTGCTATTGCGAAGACATTTCTGGTTTATTTAATACCGTAAATCAGCCGTAGGATCGCAAAGAGTGGCGCTTGTTTATCGATAGCAGCAAACTGAGTTTGACGAACATGAGGAAAGATTTCACCAGCAGATGAAGTTAATTGAGAATCGGTATCAATGATTTTGGGACGAAGGAATGATGGGCAACTTTTGTTGGTTTCTCATCAGAAAAAGCTCACTCGGATAATATTGCTACTCTTGTTGCTGATTTTGTCGATGATAGTAAACAAGTATTGGTGCTTGGTGACTTCAATCTGTCTAATGTGGGTTGGTGTAAGCAAAAATTTGACTCTTATTTATCTCCGTTAAATGTGTCGAGTAATTTTGATTTGTAATTGATAGCATTTTAAGTCTTGGATTGCAACAAATAATTTGCTATCTAGATTATTAGACTTAGTTTTTGTTACTGGTAATTTAAATTTGAACCTTTCTGAATCAGCGTTTCCAATTTCAGCTGTTAGTGCACACCATGTTCCATTAGTGACCAATATTTCATTTTATGAATATCTTGAATTAAGTAACGAAAATATAACTAATTTCAATTTCAGTTCTTGTAATTTTATTCAAATCAATTCAGCTATGGACAGCATTAATTGTGTTGATGAATTTAATAATCTTGTTAAATCTAACGGTCGCTTGTTCTTAAAAGTTCAAATACCTAATCTCCTTGATTTGTAATGACCATATTTTGATAATAAAACAAAAAGCCTACAAGCTGCCTTGGTACACGCGAGGTCTTAAAAAATTGAAAAATCTGCGTACTAAATAAAATGAAAAATTTCTAATAACAAATGTATATTTTTATTTTCTAAAATATAGGCTTTATCATACCCAGTGTGAGATGCGGCACCTAATACACCACATCCATCCCCAACGGAATGGTAAGAAACGGCCGAAGAATTCAATGGCAATCTCCAATTTTATACTGATGGTTCCAAAATGGAACTGGATCAGGTGTATATTGCGAAACGCTACAAATCAAAGAGTCCTACAAACTCCCCGACTACTGTAGCATTTTTCAAGTAGAAATATACGCTATCAAAAAAGCTGCACAGACCATTCATAGAGAAAATCTTACTTCCACAAGGGTAGTAATTTTTGTGGATAGCCAAGCGGCCATCAAAGCGCTGAATAGTAAAACGACGAAGGCTCGAACGGTATTAAACTGTAAACTGGCACTGAACAGTATCTGTAATACCCACAACATCACTCTCTGCTGGGTTCCCGGACATAGCAATATCGAAGGGAATGACGTAGCGAATGAACGGTCTAGGCGTGGAGTAACCGCAAGTACAAACAGAGCTAATACAGATGAGTACATTCCAATAGGCGTCGTTAAAAGGAGTATAGACCTTAAAGCCAGAGAGATTGCTAACACTAACTGGGCCTCCAGAGGTGACTGCAACTTATCTCGAAGGCTCTGGCCGGAGCTAAATGAGAAGAAAACCGAAAGCCTTCTGCTTTTGTCCAAACGAGAAATCCGGATTTTTGTGGGCGTTCTAACAGGTCATTTCCTCATTGGGGTAATGGCCAATAGAATGAACATAACAGCCCCAGACTTTTGTCGGAGCTGCAAGGATCCGGAAGAAACAATAACTCACACAATAACTCACTTTCTATGCGAATCGGATTTTACGGAATCGTCGACTCCGATATATGGGGAACAGATTTTTCAAAGAAAAAAAAAAAAAAAAAATAAAATGACCATTTCAGCTCTTGGAAGGGCTTTGACCGAGCTTCTATTGATCAATTGTGTTGAGCGTGTTATTAAGTTTTTGATCACAAATGACCGAGAACTGGACCTACGTGTTTTATGCCGACTCCGAACGACTTATGTTTTCAAGAAGCTTTACATGGCAATTTTTTACTCTCTGAGGTTTGCCATTGTCTGCAGAGAGGTGACGACCGAACAGAAAAATTTTTTCAATAGAAAAAACATTCTGTCTGAGCTGGAATTGAACCCGGGCTACCGCGGTTCTTTAGCTTAGGGGCCACGCACTATACCCACTAGGCCACGGCCGTCAGATTTTTCAAAGACCTGGAAGATTTAGCGAACACACCAATGCTAGACATCTGAAGTTTCATAAAAAGCACAGGCTGGTTTAAGCAATACTAGAAATAATTATGGTTATTATGGTACTACGATAAAAATAAAAAGGGATTCGCAATGGACCTATAGGCCCCCGCGAAAGCGCCAGTAACAGTGCACAACCCTATTTACCTAACCTAACCTAACTTAAAATAAAGGCACTATAAGAGGGAATTCAACTTTTTAGACAAACACCTTTAAAGACAATACATCTTAAAATTTAAAAGTGATATAAAATCAACCCAAAGTCGTTTTGGAGTTTCTTAAAATCAAAAAAGGATCTTCTAATATCCCTGTATCGATGTTTTTAAATAACAACACCTTAAATAATGTTAGTTCTACAGCTAATCTTTTTGCAAATTTTTTTCTTTCTAACTATGAGCCTATCAGTTCTGTTAATCTTGAGTAGCAAAATGATGTAGTATCTCAGATTGCTTTTGGATTTCTCTCTCTGATAGAAGAGGATGTTGTTGATGGCATTATAAGGCTTAAATCGTCGCAGAATTAGATGGTGATGATCTTTGTTCTTCCCTTCTAAAAAAATGCATGTATTCTGTGGCCTATGCCTTAATGATAATATTTAATAAGTCGCTTAGCTCGGGCATTTTTATAGACAGCTGGAAAGTTGCTTATGTAACACATGTTCATAAATCGGGTTCGAAAAATTATGTCAAAAATTACGGACCAATTTCAAACAAAGAAGTAAAATATAAGGAAATGGTGTTGCTTACACATACACTGTACGTGAACTGTCGCACCATTCATAAATTGTGCGAGCGAGAAAGAGTGTGTTTTTTGACAGTTTTGAGAACCCTGGCATCTGATTGGAAAACTCCTCAACAAAATAGTTGAAAATAATTTAATTTTAAGCATTTTTCACTGCTTAAAAAGCAACAAAATTAAAGAAAAAAAACCACTAAAACAAATGCAATATGAGTTGTGCGGTTAAGAATTGTAATAGTTCCCGAAAACTTAAAAACAATGCGCATTCGTTCCACAGGTAAATATGTCCGTACAGTTTAAATTCTTTTAACAAAAGTTCTTTATTTAGTTTCTAACGATATTTTTTTAACTTATTTGTGTTAGAAATGTATATATTTCTTATTAAAAATGGTTAAAAAATGCAATTTAGACCCCGTTGATTTTCCGCCAGTTTGATCAAACCACATCTGTCAAAACACAAACACTGCTTCAGGGGCGCAGTCATTTTTCGCAGTTGAATACATGTTTGGGGCGCTCTTGTTTTCAGCATAGTGAATCAGATTTAGTACCTGTTTGTTAAATTTTTCTGATTTTTACACAACAACTAGGCAGAAGCACCCAAAAAAATAAGGATTTTAAGAAATTAACCTAATTTAATTTGTAATTAAAGTTGAAGTTTAGAATTTATAGGCCTTCAAATATAGAAAAATTACCTAAAAATCTTGCAGTTCTTCTAGTTTTTCAACAAAACTAAGCTTTATGGGTATTAAAACAAAGGTAATGTGCGTATCTATTCAACGAGGTGTCAAATTTAGAATTACATAAGAATTCATTAAGATATAATTTTTTTATAATTAAAATTTGTCTGAAAGACTAGTGGTTTTTCTTTTACGAAAGCAATACATTAAAAAGAGAATTATTAAAAAGATAACTACATTCAGAACTGCTGTAGACAGAGAAGCCTGAGTGGTACTTACTGAGGTTTGTAAACCCTAAGCAGCATCCGAAAGCCTCCTTTTGATACATTTATTTTTTTTATTAAATTTGGAAAAACCTCGCGATTTTAAGTAAAAAAAGGGTTGTATCTTAAATGCATGTATTTTTATGTTTGATATCTTTTTGAATAGATACTTTATGGGTATCTCTCTTCTGATACCCATAAAGTTTAGTTTTGTTGGAAAACTTAAAAAATCAGCTAAATTTTTAGTTCTTCTAAGCCAATTGCGAGCGATCAAAAATTTATTATAATTTTAAATAATTATAGTTGTTGCTATTCTTGAAATGTTTCTAAAATTTTAATGCATAAGAACAAACTTTAACAGTTTGGGCCTTCTTTTACGATACAACCGAATACGGCCCTTTGTGATTGTTTCTGTATTTGTGTGAACCAACACCAATATAGAAAATACCACACTTTTCTGCTATTACACCACTTCCTTATATTTTACTTCTTTGATTTCAAAGCTTTCGACTATTTCGAAATTGCTTCAATCGATTGTTAAGATTAAATTGTTTTTAGCTGTAAAGAATATTATTTCTCCTTATCAGCATGGTTTTATGCCCGGTCGGTAAAATATTTCAAATTTGATAACTTTCTCTGACTATTGCTTATCTTCGTTTCAGAAGGGTTTTCAGGTTGATGTTGTCTACACTGACTTTGCGAAAGCCTTTGATAAGGTCCCACTCCCTCCGGGTAAAAATTTTCTCCTGCAGACGAGGGGTTTTCACTCAAATTGCCTTAGCTGGATAAGTTCCTACTTATTCAACAGGCAGTGCATTGTTGCTTTTAATAATGCGGAATCATAATGCGTATGTGGCTATATCTGGCATTCCTCAAGGTAGCATTTTGGGTCCTCTACTCTTTATTTTTTCATTAATGATATAACATTTATTTTTCCTCACAGTAATTGTTTGTTATATGCTGATGGCCTTAAGAATTTCCTTAAAGTCAAAAACTCGGCGGATTATGCATTTCTCAAAGTAAAATTGATAAACTGAATGATTGTTGCTCTAAAAATTGTCCCTTTCTGAATCTAGAGAAATGTGTTTTCATGTCCTATTCGAGGTCTGCCAATGTTTGTTTGTCACCGTGTGCCACTTCTGAGTTATCATCTGTGAATCAGTTTAAATACCTTGGATTTGATATTAAATTTTCGTTCGTTCCATATTCGGATTATATTATTCCGAAGGCATATTCTATGCTGGCTTTTAGTAATGGTTCATGCCTTACAGATCCTTATACCTGGAAATCGTTGTTTACTAGTTTGGTTCGTTCTAGACCTGAGTATGCGGCCGTGTTGTGGAACCCACAGTATGCTGTGCATAAGTTGAGACTTGAACGCATCCAAAAATCATTTACTAGAGTTGCATTACGCTCTCTTAATTTTGAAGGTTCAATGCCGTTTTATAGTTAATTTTACTGTTAATTGGCCTGAAATCTTTGGAGATAAGGAGAATTATTTTGTCACTTCTTATTATTCATGACATTATTTCTGGGGTGGTTGATAGTCCAAAATTGTTGGAACTGATAAATTTTAATGTCCTGCAAGGACTTTTAGGAAGTTTGGTCCGTTGTATTTGGAAATGTGTCGCACTAATTATGCTGCAAGCGAGCCTATTTATACAGTACTAAATTTGTTCAATATTATAAGTTGCAATCATAATTTGAATTTTTCTGTATCTAAGGATCAAATGAAAATTTGTCTTAATACCATTTTGTAATTAATTTCTTTCTAAATAACTTTTTTCTGGTCTAGTCTATAAGAAAAATTGTTCAAAGACTATTGGAGTGCAATTAGTTTCGTTTTTTGTAAATTTTTCTGAAAAACAAGAAAAACCCTTCAAATTTAATGTATTTCGCCGAAACTAACAGTTTAATCAAAAAATGATATAGGCATTGTTTGCAAAAATTTTATTAGCTTTAATTTGATATTTTATTTGTTTGGTTATTGTTGTTGGTTCTGGAGATATATGCTTTTTTTGTAAAAAAAACTATGGTGGGCAATATTTCGAAAACGGAGAGACAGAAAAAAATAATGGCATTTTTTAAATTACCGATTGATTTTACATTAGAAATAGATAGCAGCATTCATTGTAAAAACAACTTTTCATTATTTGTAAATCAGTGTTATTGAAGCGGTTTATTTGAAAGTTTGGGGTATATTGATTCATGTTTTAAAAATACAAAAAAAAAAAAATTCATGACTCAATAAAGTAAATATACATATATAGTTATAGTATATAGACAGATCTCAGAATTGGCGTGTATCCTAGCTTCCATTGTTCTTGTCCAGAGCCCAATTTCGAAAAAAATTTTCTCGAAAACAGCGGTTAAAACAAAGAAAATCGTAAATTTTTTGAAAAGACAACTAATAATTCTCTGACATATTTTTGCAAGTATAGCAAAGTATATGAGTGCTAAATTTCGAATTTATTGGTTGAAATTTCTTTGAATTATGATGCACGCCAGTTATAAAAATGCAGTTTTGAGAAAAACTGTAGCTTTCAAACGGCTTTGAACTTCGCTTTAAGATTTTAATAGCATATTTTCAAGATATTTCTGAAATTACTTTCGTTGTTTCAAAATTGCGATTTTCATAAAAAGAGTCATGTATTGTTGGCCTTAAACTTTATTCTTATGAAATAAAAACACTAATTAGAGTAAAAAAATTTTAAGATTTTTTCAAGTTTTTACGAAACAGGGTTCGCATTTGTTCATTCATGAACAGCTCATTTCTGCTTCTATTCATTCATTTAAGAATATGAAGAAAGATCAAAGTGAGCTGCTCATTTTCGTGAAGAGCTCAGCAAGTTTTTTTTGTTCATGAACTGAATAAGAGGAAACCAATTTCTGAACAAAAATATTTTTTAGTCTTGTGAAGAAACTGCTGCTATTAATCTCTTCTTCAATTCTTCACTTGTCGTTCGTTGTCTCTTCATTTATTCATTAATTGTTCATGAAGTGGTTAAGGCAACGGATGATACTCACTTGTTCACTGGCAATAGATGGTTTGTAATGAACTGAAGAAAAGGAAACCAGTTTGAGAACAAGAATATTTTTTACTCTTGCGAAGAAACACTTGCTTTTCATCTCTTCTTCACTTGTCGTTCGTTGGCCCTTCATTTATTCATTAATTATTGTTCATGAATTGGTGAAGGCAACGGATGAACTTGTTCACTGACAATAGATGGTTTGTATTAGAGAAGGAATTCGGTGCTGGCGCGAACACTAGCTAAATATTGGTCGCTGAATCCGAGTCCTTTGTCAAAACTTCAAAATTATAATTTTTTGTAATAGAGTTGCTACCTAATAATATGTATTTATAATAGTTTTAAACTTAATTTAACGGTGCTAGAGGGTCGCTGATTTTGAATCTGAAGTCAGTATTTTAAAATTCAAGACAGTGAATAGGGTTGCCATGTTAGTGTTTTTTATTTTTACGAATTCGGGGCTGGCGCGAACTAAAGGGTAAAAATGGGTCGCCGAATCCGAATCCATTGTCAGAATTTAAAAAATTTTAAAATTTTTATATAATAGGGTTGCCACCTAATAATATGTATTTTAAAAAGTTTTTAGCATCATTAAACAATTCCATCATTGAGGGAACCCATGACCTAAGGGGTCATGACCCTGATAAATGTTTAAAAATCTCAAAATTACATATTATTAGGTGGCAATTCTATTATTTCAAAATTTTATAATTTTTAAATTCTGACAACGGATTCGAATTCAGCTACCCATTTTTACCCTTAAGTTCGCGCCAGCACCGAATTTGTAAAAAGAAAAAAATTAAGATGGCAACCCTATCCACCATCTTGAATTTTAAAATTTTGACTTCATACTCGAAAGCAGCTAGGGAGTCGCTGCTTAAACATCATTTAACACCGTTAAATGATGTTTAAAGTTATTAAAAATATATATTACTAGGTGGCAACCCTATTATAAAAAATTACATAATTTTGAAATTCTGACAACGGATGCGGATTTAGCGAGCCATTTTTACCTTGTGTTCGCGCCAGCACCGAATTCCTTCTCTGATACAAACCATCTTTTGCCAGTGAACAAGTTCATCCGTTGCCTTCACCACTTCATGAACAATGTTAATGTTAATGTTGTGTGGTGGAGATGCGTACTGCGACCTAAATGAGATCTATTGTACCTCCTTCTCAAAGCTCCGCTGGGTTTGCGGATTACAGAATTTCATCCAGCCCTATTTCTCTAATGAATTTGAGAATATTCTTAGGTTCAAGGGATGAAACCTGCTCTAGACTCAGCTAATAATTCTCCAGTCCTAGTTTACGTCTGCGAGCCACGGCGTCTCAGTTTGTAAGTAGGTGTATTGGAGTCTCCTCTGCTTCTTCACAGAAACGGCAGTTACTATCGGTCTCTATGCCCAATTTCATCAGGTGGTATTTGAGTTTACAGTTTCCTGTAAGGAACCCCGTTAGAATCCTAAGATTCGGTTTGCCTAAGTTTATGCACAATTTTGCTCTCCGAGTGTTAAAATCTCTGAGGAGCAATTTGGATTGTCTTAGCTTTGGGAGGCTTTTCCAAAGGTTTGAACGTTTAATGCCTCTCCTCCCTTCTTAGTTCTTCTTTTATAGAATGTGTGCCCAATCCGCAGAATGGTTCTGGTCCTATAAATTTTGTGGCTGCACCCTGTCGCGCTAGACCATCGGCTTCTTCGTTACCCTGTATTCCTTTGTGTCCTGGAACCCAAAGTATAATAACAGTGTTATTCTTGCCTAGTTCGTTGAGTTTTGTTAGGCATTCCCATGTTATTCTCGATGATATCTCATAGGAAACTAATGCTTTGATTGCTGCTTGGCTGTCTGACATCACAACTATATCCTGACCTTTGTATTTACGGTCCAGATTGAATTGTGCACACAACTGTATTGCTAGGATTTCCGCTTGGAAGATACTGGGTGTTGTCCCCATAGGTTCAAAGTGCTTGGTTCTTGGCCCGTACACCCCTGCGCCTATACCTTCCAATGTCTTGGACCCATCTGTATACCATGCTATACTGTGTGGTTTCTTGACTTGCGATATCATCTCGCTGTCCCACTCTTTCTTGGTACTAAGCTTAATTACGAAGTGTTTTTCGAAGTTATACCTTTTTACTATATCGTCTCTTGGTAGATCGATGTAGGGAGTGTGCTTTGCAATATCCTCCTTCTCTCTACTGCTGATAGTTTTACCTAAACCTGTCCCCTCTTTTGTAATGCACAACAGAGTTCGCTTGGCTACTCCCTCTATGACAAGGTGTAAGGGTGTTAGGTCCAGAATTACTTCTAGTGCTGCTGTAGGGCATGTCCTCATGGCCCCTGTGATGCATACACAGGCCAGTCTCTGCACCTTTGTTAGCATATTCCTCATTGTGGTTAGCTTGGTTCTCTCAGCCCATGCTATTGCAGCTTTTCCCCGCCAGGCTCCTACATACCATGAGTGCGCGCGTTGCTTTGTTTATAGTTACCTCTGCATGTCTTCTCCAGAGAAGCTTTGAATCTAGTGTAAGTCCCATATACTTTACTTCTCCTTTGAAGGGAATTTCAGTGCCATCCATTCTCATTGTTCGGAGGTTTGGCAGGCTTCTTTTGTTAGTAAAAGGTACTATGGTGGTTTTCGCTGGGTTGATACTTAATCCCACTGTGTTGCACCACTCCTTTGTTACTGACAGTCCTCTCTGTATCAGGTTACAGAGTGTATCCTCGAACTTCCCTCTCGCTATTAAGGCGATGTCGTCTGCGTAACCCTGACATTTTATGCCATTCTCGGTTAGCATCGTTAATAATAACGTCCACAACAAGACTCCACAGCAGTGGAGAAAGGACTCCGCCTTGTGGGCAGCCTTTTGTTGTTTTGATTCTTATAGTGGTGTTTCCCACTTTTATTTCTGCAGTTATAGTGCTAAGCATTTGGCATATCCATCTGCTGAGCATATCATTTACTCCTTTTTTGTGTAAAGACTTCTTCACAGCCTCGTGAGAAGTATTATCAAAGGCTCCCTCTATGTCTAGAAAGGCACAGAGTACGGTTTCTTTGTTTTTGAAAGCTGACTGGATGTTGCTTGCCAATTGGTATAGCGCAGATTCTGTAGACCTGCCTGCTGATTTGAATGGTTGAATGGTTCTGAGTGCCCAATCTAGACGAGCCTTAGTACAAATGCTCGTTGCAAGTTTCCATTCTTCTTGATTTGGAGTAATCTGCCTGTCTGCTTTCTCATACTCAGTTACCGGTGTACTGCCCGGGAAATGAGTTTCTAGAAGGTGACTGGCTCGTTGCTCTTCTCTAAGCGTATAGCTTCCGTCTGGCAATAGAAGTGATATTCTTGTCTCCACTCTGCCTTTAGCCATTGCTTTGTGTATCCTGGCTGCTGCTGGCGGGGAAGAAATGTCTTCACAGAAGGTTCTAAAGCTCTGTCTTTTGGCTTTCCTGATTTCTTTATTATACTCCGTCAGAGTCGCCGTGTAGTTGTGCCATTCTCCGTTGCGCTTTGCGGCATTAAAGCTGCATCGCACCTTCTTCCGGAGTCTGGTCAGCTCAGCGCTCCACCAAGGAGTATGTTTTGTTCTTGCCTTGTGCCCTGTTGGACAGCTAGATTCGTAGGCATTATATACTGCATTGTTTACTTGCTCTACATAGCATTCAAGTTCTAGGATGTTACTAATTCTACTCCCAGCTTTTACGTTCTGTAGGCTTTCTTTCAGGTTGTTGGTGTATGTGTCCCAACTGGTATTTCTTGGGTTTCTTTTGGGTTCTGTCTCTTGACATTTCGCCCCAAATCTAAACTCTATTATTCTATGGTCAGACATTGAAGGTTCCATTGATACCCTCCATTCCCTAATCATACCCCCCACATCTGGGCTTCCTATGGTGAGATCTAAGTCCTCTTCTCTAGCCCTAGTTACAAAGGTAGGTGTTACCCCCACATTAGATTACTAGATTACTACTTAAAAGAAATTCTAAAAGGTACTCACCTCTGGTGTTGACGTCGGTGCTTCCCCAAATTGACGCGCGTTAGCGTCACAGCCGATGATTAGTGGAAGGTGCTCTTTCCTGCAATGCTCCACGAGTCTTTGTATCTCCGCTGGGGGAATGTTGAGATCGTCCCCAGGAAAGTAAGCGGATGCGATCACTATGGCGCGGTGCTTGCCATCAGTTTCGATGTGAGTCTCATGAACAATAATTAATGAATAAATGAAGAGCCAACGAACGACAAGTGAAGAAGAGATGAAAAGCAACAGTTTCTTCGCAAGAGTAAAAAGTATTCTTGTTCACAAACTGGTTTCCTTTTCTTCAGTTCATGAACAAAAAAAATCTGCTCAGATGTTCACGATAAATGAATATGTACACTTTTTTTAACAAAAAATTCCCTCATATTCATGAAGCTTCATAAGTGAGCAAATAAGAGCCCTGGTCAAATAGGAAAGAAAAAGCGAAATTGCTTAACATTCGGAAAATCATAAATTCAACACGGCTAACTTCACGATTTTCACGTTTTAGATATTTTTAAAAACATAAAAAGTTATTCTTAAAAACAAACAAATTTTAATGTAATTTTTCGCAAAAAAATCGGAATGTATAAAGATTTTAACCTGATTGAGAAAAACTGAGTATGCCACTAAATTCTACGGCCGAGAATTTTTGTGTCTTGGCATTTTTGTGTCTTTTCAAAAGTTAAAAATTTACCTACAGTGTAATTAGTTTGTAGCTATTGTTGGTAACAGAATAGATAGCTTAAAAGCTTACTAAAGTGAAATATTTAATTATTTTTGCAATGAAATTAAATTAACATCGCAAATAAATGCCTCTATAATATATAATACTAGTATATAATACTAGTCTCTATAGTATATTGAGGTACGCACTACGAATATTAAATGGGGGAGAAAAAAAAATCGACTACTAATTGTCTACTCTAATGAAATCCAAAAATTTTGAATATTGATTTGTTCGTTTTTAGTTAAAGATAAGTTTTCCGCGGTTTTTGGAACAAAATTATCTAACTTTGGACGATTTACATGTTACCCTACTTTTGCAAACATAATGAAGTTGTTATGGAAAAAGTAATTTTATATTTTCAATCAGAATGATTGTTGAATGGTGAAACTTAAATTAACTAAATAATTATTATTTTACTCTTTGAAACTATGTAAAAGATAATCTTAAAGGGAGCAAAGAATATTAATAGTGCACAGACAAAATTATTTAAAAAGGATGGTGTCAATCCCGAGTAAAAGAAAATATTATTGTATTGTCTCAAACACCTTTGACTATAACCAAATCTGGTACAAGTTGATAGTTTAGTGTACGTTGAAAATCTCAAAATAAAAAGTAAATAAAGTTGTACTTAATTTTTCAACGGAAACTTGTATCGCAAAAAATAATTCATGACATACAGCCGCTGTCAACCAGCCAGTCTGATATAGCGCTTTAGAGGCACGTGTCGAGTTTGCAGCTCAGTCCAGGTTTTAAACAAAAGATGACTCTTTATTTCAGTTAGTTTATTGGAACCATTACAAGCGGCTGCACTCGCGCTCAGATTCTTTAGATCAGAGACTGAAAAGATCATGAGACGAATACAAATTTTGTTGAGGTCGTGTGTGGAATTGGCACGTTGAGTGTTGCACTTAGAATTTTTCTTGAACTAGATCATGATGATGGATTATGAGCTACAGACTGCAAACATTGTTTAACTTTTTTGCTAAAATTAACCCATTGCGTTTATTGGCACGGAATTTAGTATTTTATGTTAGTTTAGTTTAGTTATTTTATTTTTTTAGGGCTACCCGAATATAGGGAATGTAACGACAGAAAAAAATTTCTGTGCAAAATCGTTTTGATTGATGATTGCGCAATTAATTGATTTACGTGAACCAAACCCAGAGAAATGCGTTTAATTTACTATTTACGCTTTGACTTAACAATTTTGGCAAGACAACGCCACATCTTACCTTGTGGTTTTCTACAAATTTATAGTTGAAAACGTAATGGAGTTACACGAAATTATAACTCGCTAAGAACAAGCGCCACGATAAAAGTATGTGTTGAGTTGGAATCGGAAAGCTGCTGTAGGAATCGAAAACTCTCCTAGAAGAATATGTTCAAGGTTTGAAAGTCTAGTTCTCAAACTCGATAAAAGTTTGAGATTAGGAATAAAAAGAAAGGAACACGATTAGGGTTTGGAATTCAATTTATTTTTATTTCTACGTCTTACCGTGTCAGCGATAGATTTACAAGAGTGCTTAAAAACTAGCATAAATAGAAAGGAAGTGAGCAAATTTAAATTTCGAATATAATAAAATGTATCTTTAGTGCGTGAAGCGCCATCTCTTCGTGAGGTAATAACTTGATATGTTTTGACATAAACAGTATGATTCCACTTTCTTTGGCCTCATGGCAAAAATGAAACTGTAATGACGTCATACGGACGCGAAATGAGATGTTTATGCAAAAAAAAAAGTAAAAAAAATTGTTGCATGGAAATTTTTCTCGCTGAGTATAGGCGCTGGGATTAAAATCACAATACCTTAATAAAGGCTGATTCTACGCTCTTTCCACAAAAAAGACAACAAAAATTGATGACTTCGTGAGGCGGTGGAAAGAGTCGTTTCTTGATCGAAGATGCAAAAAACATGTTACGGCGGTGCATGAAATTATGACTCGGTGAGTATATGCGCTACGGGAAATGTTATGAAAGGAAAATAAAGAATGGTCACAAAAAAATGTATGTTATCATGAGCGGCGGTAGCCTCCTTAGACTCCTTTCCCACAGGGAAAGTTTTCCTGCCAGCAAGTCGACAGTAAAGGCTTGATTGTACCGGAAAGTTTTTCTTTTGTGCTGTCCTTTCTTTGATGCTGTGCTGTTCTTTCCTTTATACTCTCGACTTAATTTCAAGAAAACTTGCTGTGTGGAAATGGGGTCTAATTTAATAAAAGTGCAACAAAAATGCAAAAGTGTCGCATAGAATTATCTTTCGGTTTGAGATTGAAGATTGGGCAAAGACTAGGAATTCGTTTAAGGCAAGAATTAGGACTTAGATTAAGGCAAGGATATGAACAAGGATTAGGAAAAAGACCAACACAAGGACTAAAACAAGCATTGGGGCATCTTGACATAAAATATTATTATAAGGATTGACACAGTGACTGCAACAAGGATAAATTTTCGTTGTCACGCCAAAGAAACTACGAGCGTATTAAGGACACAGTCAACTATACCCTTATTAATATGGGTATGAAGCTAACCCTTTATATGAAGCTAAACCTTCAAAGGGCGAAGTATTTGTTGTAAAGTGTGCTAAGATTAAGTAAAATGAAACAATAAATAAAGTTAGTTGAAAAGTTTTCATAATTATAGGTTATGATAAGTGTAAAGTCTGAATATTAGGTGTTTTTTATTCATATTTTACAAAGAAATTGATTTGCTGAACTCATATTAAACTTTGTACACATCTTAAGTACATTAGGGCAGTATTCTAGTGTAGAGTATTTAGTGTTTGACGATCGATAAAAAAGAACCAATTAATATTTTTTTTGTTATATGTTAATATTTGAATAATAAAAAACAATTTAAAAAAAACTAAAAATTTAAAAAATTACAGGCTGTAGGAGTGGGGGTGCTTAAAAAAGGGTGCCGCGATGTTGAGACGATTTCAACCCTTCTAGCAGGGTTCGCAAAAACTCTCAATTGAAGAGAAAAATTGCACTCCTCCACAATTTTATTCAATTGACAAACGATTCAATTTGTTTTCCTCATTCGTGAAGAAAAAAAAAAAAAACTTGAGCGCTCTTATGTTTAATAATCAGAGTGATCAAAACTTTTTCTTCGCTCTTTCATATTATTCGCTCGTAAATTGCGCTCCTCAAAAAACTGAGTTGAACAATGCTTTCTCTTTGTTACTCATTTATTGTTTCTCGCTCGCGAGTTTTTGTAAAGATAAACTCATTTCATTGGAATTTTTGCGTTCGCTCATTTATTTCGAGCGATCTTGTTAATTAAAAATAAATACGTGTTTTACGATGAACTATATTTTTTACATTTTACAATGAAATATTTAAGTACTTAATAAATTTTTAAAATGTTCTTTTTTGTTTATTTATTTTAGCTTCTTATAATTTCATAAAATATAATGATTTTTAAGTTTTTGTAATGAAATATATTATTAAGAAAAATACTTAATACTACTGATCTAAATCCTTTCAATTTATTATGTGCGAAGAGTTAAACTAAAGTTTCGCATCAAATGAAAACGAGCGATTCAATGTCATTTCAAAATTCACGAGCGATGAAAACTTAACATCTCTCATCAACATGACGTCGCTCTTTTAAAATGTCTCAGCATACAAACTCACGAACGAGGAAAGCAGCTGAGGAGTTATAAGAAGAGTGAATATTTTATCCGCATACGCTCTGAATATTATAAAATGATAAACTCATAGCAAAGATAACTCAGAAGAGCGGGAGCGAATTTTGATTGCTTTACGCAGGCTGCATTCTAGTCATCTGAAAAAAGGATTGTTATTTAGTAAGAATGTCTCGGACTATAGCCCGGACTAGGGATATAGCGACATGGCCACTTTCCGCGAAATGGCGACTGTTTGAAAAAAAGTATTTTTTGGACTTATTTCGAAATTATGAATTTTTTAAAAATATTAAAAAAACAAAATTTTCACATAATCCTAGTTCGGCCATAGAGGGATATTTAAAAAAGGCCCACACCAAATTTCAAGTTAATCGGTCCATTAAAACTTGAGATATCATGTCAACCGTGTTGGAAAAAGTTGTTTCGAGCAAAACGCGTTTAAAGTTTTTAAGTCGAGGTTTCGGCAGTCTAACTGACAACACTACAACGGCTATAACTTTTAAAATAACTCGAATTTCGAAAAATCCTTTTAAATTTTTATATTTTTTCAATTTCCTACGCAAGAATACTGTATAATAAGTACCAAGGTGATTCAGGTCAAGATTTTAATAAATATGTTTTCAATAAATTAATAAGTATTCCGCGTTAAATTAAATATGATATAATAAAAATGTTTATCTATTTCAGTATGTTGTAAGTTAAAATAAAACATTTCCCAGTAGCGGATGGAATACATTCCGAATATATGAAGCATCAATTACCTTGTAATGACCACTACTTCCGACTGTATTAACTTACTATGCATAAAAGGCCTTACATTTAACATTGAATGAGGCAGGAGGTAAGTGATCGCCTCCTTTCAGCATTACCTAGAAGTTATGGAGTAACATACTACTTGTATTAAGTAATAAAAATCACTGCATTACTTTTCCTTGTATGCTACATTACAGGTAATGAGGTATGAGTTAATTACTTCTGCTATATGCAGACGCATTACTTTTTGAAAAAAGTAATGCTTCCTTACCTGGTAATTTATTCTGTATTAGTTCTATGGTAGCCACTGGCAAATCCGCTGCTGGGTTTATATTGAACTAGTAAAGTCGTGTGGCGTTAAAACGCCAAAATCAAACAGACCTAGATTTTATTTTAAGCTATTGAATAGATTTTCAACTGATCAAAATTGAAATGAAATTAATTTTGGACTTTTTGCAATATACAACGACGATATAATGTTAGCACATTTAATTTTATACCCAAATTTATTTCAAATACATATAAGAGTAAAAATATTTCTTGATATCCAGCTGAAAAATGCTTGAACAAAAATGTTTCATTACCAGTTTCCAATTTCTTATTAAATTTTTGTGTAAACTTTTAAAAATTAAAACCGACCAACAGTTTAGAAATTTTTTTTCAACTGTAAGAAATCATTCCAGCTGCTTAGAAATTTTTTTCAACTGTAAGAAATCATTCCAGTATCACTTTGATATTGCATATATCTATTCAAAGTCTTAGCTGTGAAATTATAAAAGATTATTCGTCAGTATAACAGTTTCATAGTTATTAGCCGATAGGTGGCGCTAAATACCACACATACTTTTAGGCATATGCTGAAATTAAGAATCGAAAAAGCAACATAACAACAATTATATGCAAATTTTAACTCGCTATAACTTAAAAAATATACATTTTTAATAAATAAAAAGTCCAGTTTGCTTATCTACAGCTCTAAACCTACCAAACCATACTAAATTTATTAAGATTGGACTTGTACTTAAAAAGCCTTACGCCGGACAAAATTTGCGTTTGCATATATAAGATTTGTAATCAAATACGTTCACTTTGAGTAAGTAAGTTTTTTTGGAGGAGTTTATATATGAAGATAATCCAGGTCTTACTAAAGTATGAACCTACCTTTACGATATTAGTATTCTCTTTTAGGTACCGCAATGGTTAAAGTTTCACTTGGAAATGTCTCCACGTTTGTGCTCTAAGCAGAATTGATAAATTTTGTGCGCGAAGACGCCACTTGAAATTGACACGTACGCCCGACTTACTCATGTTTTCTTCTACATTGTCTTCATCCTACTTCGTTTTCTTCATTTTTGTGACTTCGTTTTCTGGGCCGCGAAATATTTAACAACTCACATACTTAAACGTCAAGTGGTATCTATAAAGAAATCACCTTTGACCTTGAATTAAGTATAAACATTTTATGAGTTTTACGATTTGACGGGTTCATTTGTTTGTAGCTACATTTGTAGAAATCCAAAAAAAAAATGTTTATGGTGAACGCTACCTATGGCCATAAAAATGATGAAAAGCTTTCATTAATTTTAAATACACAAGCAGACAGACATACCGCTGCATACTTGAACTATAAGATACATGCGGACGTTCTAATGACTGCGCTGCAGCTGTAAAGTATTCCGCAGATTCAATCTTATTGTAATAAATTGTTTAACTCTTAGTCGAAAATATCATATTTAAAGCTAGAGAGTGATGGAAAGAGGCAGGCAAAGCAGCAGCACATCTACTCTTAACGCGTAAAGTTGCGGCATTTGAGAAAATTTGTTTTGCTAAGTTGGCAGTCGCGTTTCTTTAAATTGGCTGCAGTGTTGGCTGCGGTTTTGAGTACTAGTCACTTAATTTTTGTATTTTGGTTTCTTTAGAGTTTATATTTTTGATATCATGATGAGTGTTGTAGGACTTCGGAGTTGCTTAGCTTTTAAGCGAATTTGAGTTATGTGTTTTGTTAGGACTTAAAGCTGAGTTATGCTTTCTACTCGATTCCACAAACTTATAGCTTAGAAGTAGTTAAATAATTGAAGATAATGCGTTTTTGATTGAATTAGTTTTTATATCAAGGTTAAATACCTTGTAGTCTTTTACTTAAGTGACTCTGTGAATTCTACCAACATTTTAATATATAATAGAATTGTTTTCTATGACCGCAACTTTGAAAAATTCCACAGCAATTAAATTTTGTATTTTAAAATAGTTGGTTATCGTTGTTGCTGGCTTCGCCAGAAAACAACAAAAAGCTATTTTGTTTTGCCTGTCTCTGGTACTTGAATCAGGAATTGTTTGAAAATTTAAGGATTTCATGAGTGGTTAAAGAATGGAATTTTATTAACCCTCCATACAGGGTGATGATAAATAGTTTAATCTTTTAATGGTTTTTTATATCGGATGGCATAAAGAGAAATTATTATAATTGCACTGCACCGAAATTTAACTCACATGACATATTTATACGAATTAAGCTTAATTTAGCAACATTTACTAACAGTTTAAAATTTTTATTTGAATTTGAAAATACATAAATGTTAAACGAACCCAATAAATATTATTAGGAACGCCTATAATTATGACTCTTAAAAGTATAAAATTTCTGAAAATATTATGAGCGCTCATAGTTTTGAGTCAGAAAAGTGTTCTATAAGATTTTTTAAGGAACAAGTTGTGAGCGCCCTTAGAAGACCCCCTCCAGACTATTTTTGGAGTCATAATTTTGTGGAATTTGGAGAGTAGGAATTTGAAAACAAAGCTTTTTTGTAAAAATTTTGGGAAATTTTTGAGGTTTTAATTTTTATGAACAGGACATGTTATGAAACCTGCCGTGATGACAGCATAATTGTCTGAGTAGCCATACTTAACGTAACGCAACGGAGCAGCTTCGATTGTCACATAGAAATCTACTGAATAAGATTTGTGTGTATCTGATTAGCCAAAACGCAACGTGATGTAAAAGTCAAATATTTTTGATTTTTGCGTTGCATCGTGTGACATTTCAATGAAAAAGCTGCTGTTTGTAAAATTGCTAACTTCACTTTTGATTGGTTTGTTATACCTCCATGCGTACTGCGTAAGGGGTATATTAACTTTGTCACTCCGTTTGTTACGCTAATAAGAGCCGTGGTAGATATAGAAAAGTATATACATTTTTGATCAGCACCATCTCCTGAGTTGATTTAGGCATGGCTGACTGTCAGTCTGTCTGTCGACACGATTACAGTCGCAATTTTGTAGTTATCAACATGAAATTCAAAATGAAAGCTTATACTCAAAAAATTAGATCAAGTTCAATAAAAAGCGAAATTGGATGAAAACCACGCCTATCTCCCATACAAAGTGGGTTTGTAAAAATAGTAAAATCTCGGACGGAGATTGAAGTCAATTTAGTGGTTAGCTCTAGAGAGTTTTTTTAAGAATTAGTGTTGTATGTTTATGACACGTGATATGCCCTGTTAGTCAATGCTCTTCATATTTTTGTGGGAACAAGCTTTAATAACAGTAATCTTTAATGCAAATTTCAAGATCCTAGTTTTGATATGTTTCAAGTCATAGAGTTTTGTTTACATTCGATGTTGAGCACCACCTCTCAGAAAAAAATGTGTACTACATGCGCAATAGACAAGGCAAACATATTCGTACCTTACCACACGCAGTATAGTATCTGAATGTACTACATTTTGCAGGGGAGCATTTTTAAGATTTTGAGTAGTTTTAAGTGTACTTTTCTCTGTCAAATTTGACACTAATTTGTATATTTAAGTTTTTTTTATAGAACGAACATTTATTTCGTATATTAATATAAGTTTATTTAATTTAACACATCCTTGAATTTGTAATAAATCCGTGATTCAGATAAGATAGTATGTGAGATTTTTTTCGTTTTTATCTAAGAAAACAGAAATAATATATTAAATGATATAAGAAACTAAGCCAAACCTTTGTTAGTTTTACTTGATTTTCATAACTTAGAAGAGTAACTAAACAAAAAATAAATTATTAATGAAAAAAAAAATATTTAAAATATAACTGCCGATTACTCGTCGCAAATGAAACTTCATTGATTTCACTGCTGCTTCCCAAAATCCGCTTTAATGCAGTGCAGCTGGAGTAATAAAGCGCCATTCCGTCCCATATTTTAGCAATACGTTAGCCATATTCATTTCACACCAGCTACGTAGCATTCGCTTCAATTCTGTTTGCGCCCCTTCGAAGTTTTTTCTATTTTCACTCGATAATCTTGACAATGATCCTCGAATGCTTGTAAAACGCAAAAATTTCAAGACGAAATCATTAGTTGTAAGGCTGTCTACTAATTCCAAATGCACTGCCTTTGTTACCATGCAGATGAATACTGCAACATATTTTTTTCTCTAAAATCTTGCAGCGGCCTCCACGTGCCTTTAATAAATAGGGTCCTGCATAACCTACACCGGAGTGCCTGAATGGTTGACATGGCCATTATCATCAGATCGAGTACATCTGATGGTAAGGCCTTTTCCACACTTGGTCAACGCAACTCCAACTCAAGTTGCTAGCCTGTGTATTTATACCGGAACCTTCAGATTAAGCAACTTGCACGCAACAAGTTCTCGACACGTTGTCAACCTGTTCAACGCAACGCAGCTTTCCGCAATTTTCATCGGCGACTTGTTGCATCAGTTTGTTTGTTTTGTGAATTCAATGATTTGTAGTGCTGTACGCTATATATTAATCAAGGTGAATAAGTGAATAAATTAGTTCCTTTTTTATTAATAAAATCTTAAAGAAGAAGAAATAATTTGCAGTATGAATGAGCAAGTGTTTAATATTAAATAAGTGAAAGAAGTCGAAAAACATGAGTTATTATATAATAACATTTATTATATTATATGTTGATGACTTTTGAAGCAAGTCTGAAAGCATTCGGTTTAAAGTTGCATTGCTTTTCAGCTTTTTGCTGTTGCGTTGAAGTTGCGTTGGAATAACGTTGACCAAGTATGGAAAAGGCCTAACTTGCTCATTACTTGTTCAGTCATTTGTTGCTTCTTATTGCCCGCCGTATATTTGTTATCCAGAACTTCTGCTGCATATATGATGCCTTTTCACGTGGACCACCGTGCAACTTGCGCTCATGAGCCTCTCGAATTAAAGGATTCGCTAGGGGCCTAACGTCCGGATTCCGTCAATAGTGCCGGATTCTTTTGATGGGCTAGCAATAATGCTTGCTCTAATCTTTCACCTAAGCGTGAAATGCCATGTCTATCAAATATAGGGTTAAATTCGAAAATTGAGCTAGACGATTCTATTTTTTTACTTGGATTGTTTAGTGCTTCCTCAACTTCTACGCGATTTATTATATCGCCAATTTGTTCGCTCATTATGCGTTTGATCTTTTGTACTCGATTGTTTACAAAGATAAGTGTGGCTGCTTCTTTCTTAAGCCATGTGAGTACAATTTGTGAGTCAGACCATAAGGTAGTGTTGATACCTTTTAGCTGAGCTGTCATTTGGAAAGCCTGCATCAATTCGCTCAACAATAGCGCAGTCCATAAATCCAATCATGGAATTTTTATAGTCTTAAGAGGTGCAACTCGTGATTTTGATGCAACTAGAATCCTTCAGACTTGCCTGAACCGCAGACTTGCTGATAAGAAAACTTTTCGTGTGGAAAAGGGCTCAAACTGCTTCTGAAAATGATTTGCAGATCTTAATACAAATATTGGTCACATCCCATGATGAGGTCAATAAAGAAGTGTTAACGATTGAAATACCAAGGTTAAGGAGGCACCTTAAAGCTGCAGACATTGCTTTCGAAACACATATAAGCTGGACCTCAATAGATTTATACAAATTTATTTATGAATATGGATGCAAAGAGTCACTGCCGAATCTATCACTTGACTTAAAACAATTTTAAATGATTTGTTGATTAATGCGAAAAAAGCTTTTCCAAACTTAAATAAATAAAAAATTATTTACGGTCTACAATGTGGCAGTCCAAACTTACAGACCTCTTAATGTTATCTATCGAAGGCGAAGAGGCTAATTGATTTGAGAGAAGAACATAGATTTCGATGAATTTATCGAAAAGTTTGTATCTATGTAAGCAAGAAAAAATAAATTTGAAATTTTGATGGTGTCTTTAAGTTAGATTTTATGAAGGAGTAATATCACTAAATAATTTTTTTATATATTTTTAGACACTGAATTGATGTATGTAAAAGTACAAAAGTTCAATACACTCGATGCAGCTTAACAAAATTATTATAACCATATATATTAAAAAAACAGCAGTGATAGTTGCCTGTCGGTTTTTGATTCTCACTTTTGATAGTATTTTTTGATTATAAACTTTTCTTTGCTGTGTGAAAAGTTATTACGAAATATTTTAAATACCTTACAGCTAAAAAATGCTGTGGAAAATTAAATGTTATTTCAACATAGTTTTACTTTGGAACCCGAATATACTTTTTCTTATTTTTATTAAATAAGAAAAACTCTCAAATGTTTTAGGATATACAATTCACGATACTTTTAAAATCAAGTGGTTTTTTATTGTTAATGGCATACACCCATCTGAGGATTCTGCCTTAGTTGTGGCATTTCAGCTCTTACTAGAAAATTACAAATGTTTCGCCTGTGGCTCTTTCTTTTACCATCACATGTTACTTCATCATTTAACTTTTATTCACAGAAATCCAAAATACTCCCTTAATTTTTTAGATTTTTTCTAAGGAGTGGTATTTTTTATAACTTTTATTTTTTGCATTAGTTTCTCTTATAGTCTTCATGAAATAAACATTTTACTTATTGACGTTATCGGCCTTTTGTTTTAAATTTTATAATTACTTTTTACTTTAATATATAAAGTTAATTCGGTTAATACGGAATACATGGACGTACACTTGAAGTAATTTATTTATAGTTAATTATTGTTTGATTTTTATTTTTGTTACTTATTCTATTTTGAGTAAAAAAGGAAAACTTTAAAAATGTTCATTTTTCGTATAGAGATATGAATAAGAATATCTCCCCTTTGGGGTGCAAAATCTATTTTCCGCTTCGGGTGCCAAAAACCTTGGCTACGCCACTGAGTTCAAGTAGGCAATATTAGTAATCAGCGAAGGCAAACTCTGCCGCTGATAAATTTACAACTTTGCACTCTTACAGGAAGGGAAGCATGGTTATATCGAAGTCTTCTTTCCTTTTCTCGGAGTCTAAAACGAGCTGTTAATGAGCTCATAAAGAAGAACTTACGAGACACAACCGCAGTGTTTCAAAAGATTGTGACTGGTGACGAATCATGGATCTATGACTATGAGCCAAAAAGTAAACAGCATTCAACTGTATGGATCTTTTAAAACTAGCCGAATCCAAAAAAAATTGTTCGAGCTCACAGCACTGCGAAGCAAATGGTCGCCTGTTTCTTCCAAAAAACTGATCATGGTTTCACGATACCACTTGAGACACGTAGAATGATCAGTCAGCTCGGAATGAATTTTTGATTACTCAAAACATCGAATTAATGGGTAATTCGCCTTACAGTCCTTTGTAAGTCAACGACTTTGGGCGCTAGAATAAGATGATGGTGCGTTCATAAACTATGTTTTGGAGGTGTCTCTAGCGGAATAGGATAAATTTTATTACAAATGGTTCGAACGCAAACACAAATGTATTAATCATAAAGGAGAATATTTTAAACAGCAAAAAGCTATTTTCAATGAAACAAAAAATCGGTCTATATACTTATTCGCGAAATATATGTATGTAGCAATCCTCGTATAAATCATAGGAACAAATCCTAAAATATTCATAATTCCGACTCTAAAAACACACATATTTCGGAATCTTACAAGAGCCCCCATTTTGAACTGAGATGAGTGTATCCTTAGAGGAAGGGAACCACGTTCATATCGGTGTCTTAAAAAAGGCTAATAAATCCTTTACTATTATAGGAACAATATTTGCTAATTCGTTTTTTTTATCGTTTATTTATTTTTTTATTGACGCGCACTTAAATAAGTCTTTATGAGGTCAAATAATCAATCTAGCTAGAGCTCCTTGCTAGGGAGAAAAACACAACAGGACGCTGTAGTGCAAAACTCTAAAAAATTGCAAAAAAATCCTGAACTGCTCTTCCGATTAACATTCCGTTTGCGGTGATCTTAGGGTACAGTGATTTATTTATTGCTAATAGTTTTGCTTTATCTCGAGCACCAGAGGGCGCTGTAGCATAAACATTTTATTAGTTTATTTTCACATATAAGCTCATGTATTTTTTTTTTGTATAATTTTCTCTTATTATTTCTTTGCAATAATAACAATAAATACGTCGCTATCTGAGACTGAATTAGACCATTATTGAAAGGCAATTGAGACTAAGCTGAGAAAAACCCCGATTTTACATTTGATTGTTTAAAAATATTTTTTGTATTTGTTTCACAAACATTGAACATTAAATAAAATAAAAACTGTTCTATTATTTTAATATTTAAAAGATTTCAATATTTTAAGCGTCAGTAAGACGAAAATTTTATTGAATATAGTTAAAATTTGGTCCCAGGGGTCGTTGACTACGAATCTGACGTCGAAAACCCCCCCAATAAAAAAATACAAAAAATTTCAATTTAAGAACAATATCATAAAATTATGTTTTAAAATATTTGTTTTCAATATTACAGTTTTTGATTTAAATTTAACTTTAAAAACATTTGTGTTTAACTTAACTGAAATTGTTTAAAGCTCAGAGATTGAATTAAAAAAGTATGTGCAGCAGAATCATTGAAAAATATTGACAGACAATTGAGACCCTGATTTTACATTTGATTGTTTAAAAATATTTTTGAAATTTTCTTACAAATATTGAGCATAAGATGAAATAAAAACTAATTAATTATTTTGACGTTTAAAATATTTCAAGCCGCAATAAAACACAACCTTCATCAAATGAAGTAAAAAAAAAATGTTATTCGGGTGGTCCCAGGGGTCGCTAATCACGAATCTGACCTCGAAAACTCGAAAAAGTTAAAAAATGGCATCGAAAAAATGGCGGGTTAATTTATTTGTTTTTAGTTTAAAACATTTGTTTTGAATATTAAATTTTTTGCATTAAATTTTTCGTTTAAATAAATGTGTTTAAACTTAAAATTTTTACAATGAAAATATATTTGTTTCAAGCTCTATTTAAAAAACAAATTCGTTTAATATAAACACAATTTCATTTGATTTACTGTAGAAATCTCTATAAAAAACTGTAAAAAAATCCATGACACACTCAAAATATAGTGTAGAAAGAGGTTGATAAGTTGTATTGTTGAAGATAACTTTCAGTTAAAGGCGAATGAAATGAGTCATATGAGTATCTATGAGTAAATATTTTTTATAGGCTTAAGTTTGAAAATTTAAGGTGATCAGCCCCTTAATAAGAATTAGCCTATCATCATCAAGATTTCATGCGTTTATCATCAATGATAAAAAAAACCTAGATTATGTATTTACACTGGTGCTGCCATACATCCCGGTTTCCCCGGTCATGTCTCGGTTTTGAGATTATCCTACCGGCGTCCGGTGCACAGTAAAAAATGTCCCGGTTAAAAAATTGTAGGAAAAATAAAAAGTGTGTCAGTAAAAACTAAAAAAATATAACAGTACATCTCAAGTTGGTGTAATGTCGATTTTTTAATTGACTGAATTTATGGCTTTTTTTTACCCGACTACGGCGAAGAAAAAGGAGCGGTAGATGTGTTTGACCGGTATATATTATATGTATGTATGCATGTTCATCTATTCCACTCCCACTTCTTAACTCTTTATCATAATTTGACAAATGAGCTATTGTTGAAAGCGTTTTGATCGTCTGCTGATTATAGTCTTTGTGAACGTCATATTAAATTTAATAAAATGCCCTCTAGAGGACACAAGGTCATGAACTATAAAGTAAAGCGTTGTTTGTGTTCTTATATGCTTATAATCAGTGGACCTGCTCTGTTCTCTTTCATCTTTCAGCAACCAAAAAAGAAAAACAAAAAACATGGAAAATGAAAACAATGAAAGTCGTGGAAGAAGATAAAGTTAAGTTCTCCTGGGACTTACCGTAAGTAGCAACCTTGTATGGAATTCTCATATAAAACTTTAAAAATTCAAAAATAAGCTCACTGTTGACACCAAGTTTTTCATATATATGTCTTTAGTTCATTCACATTTGACATATATGATGATGTGCTGGGCCTGTCAAAATACATCGGAGATGAAAAAATTAAAAAGAATGCAAAATAAATGCATGCTGATTAAATTTTAATCATTTTGTTTTTCATTCACACTCTTTACATCTTCATTGTTCTTAAATTATTATTCTCCTATTTTTCTTTTAATTCACTTTAAATATAATGTATTGATGTAGGTTAAGTCATTTATACTACGTTAACAGTGGACCAAATGACTTAACCTTAACAGTGGAGGGCTGCCACCAATTTATGCTAGCCATCAACTTTATGTGGAAGAGTTTAAAAATGTCTTATCCCTAGATAGAATCTATCTATACTCTATCTGCTACTGCAAGTTTTAAAGAACATAAGAAGTATTAACTATAATACTACGTATCTAAATAAATATACTCCCGCATTCGGTACTAGAAACGGATATAACTTAGTTGTGGCGAGATGCAGTCGAGAGGTCACAAAGCAATGCTACTTATGTGCAGGTCCTAGGGTCTTTAAAAATTTACCAGAACTCATTGGCGTCGGAAGCGGGGGGAAAGGTGGGCAGTTGCCCCCCACTTTTTTAGCTAGATGAACAATTTAAAAGGAGAAGTTATTCAAAATATCAGTTTTTTTACAACGATAACATTTTTGTATTATATATTTTCCTCTTCTTTCTCTCTTCTTCATGTTTCATGTGAAGAAATTTTGGTGAACTTTTTTTGCACCACCATTTGTACTGCCCCCCCATTTGTACTGCCCCCCCAGATGAAATTCGCTTCCGACGCGATTGCCAGAACTTTTTTAAATAATAATTAATTTAAAAAATTAAGTTTGACACCAAAAACATTCTCATATCTTGAAAATTATAGAAAGTCCTTGCACAATAAAGTTTTGAATAAATTTTTAATCTTATTTCAAAAAAGGCCCAACAAATTTATGTTTCTTCCAAAAACGGAGCAAAAGTTGTTTTTGTCGTAAAAACAATAATAACTGAAAATTGCATTTTGTATACTCTTTTACATGTCGTATCATTTTAAAAAAAGACTGTTTCTGTTTGACAAAACATTTGATGCTTTATTAAGAAAAATGTAATGGTACCCCTTTGATTTTTGTAACGATTTGAATTTTTTAACATGTTGTTTTTATTAGTATTAAAAAATGCTTAGCCTTCAAGATTAATTTCAGGATTTTTTCGTATGCAGAACCCCATCTGCGGGAAACAAATTACAAATATTATAAATCTTAGCTACTCAAATCAAAAAAATCTATTTATTTTAAAAGACATATTTTCCTCAGTTAATAACACACTCTTACAAATCCTCCCTATTTTTAAAGAAAATTCTAATAACAATCGCAAAAATAAAATATTTTAAAAAATATTAACATTTCAGAGTAACAACTGGTTAATATCAGCTAGTCTTAAATAATATTAAATTGGGTTTTTTCAATTTTTGGTCATGTTGCAATAATCTGAAACCCTTCTCCCCTACTGTTACTTATCGTAGTGCATTTCAAACCCCTCCCCTCACCCAAATTAGTAAATTAGTAACGTAGTATATGAACGATCCCTTATATGTATCTCACTTTTCGCCTTGCCTCGATCTCATCCGTTTTTTGTTACGCTGTGCTAGCTGAGCGTAATAAGAAAAGAGAGTAATATGGAGTTAAATAAAACTCTCGCAACACAACAACGTGAAAGGAAAACGACTAAGCAATGCGTGGAAGCTGGGATAAGTTCTTTAAAAGCTAAATGTTTTAATTTAATATACTTAATATTAAAATTTCGAACGAAATATGGCCCTATCTAAATTTGTAGAATTGTACTTTTGGATTAAAGTGGTAACCTTCAATTTACACTTCAATTTTATATAATAGTAAAGAAGTAAAGATAAAGGCAAAGAAGAAGATAAAAATAAAGAAGACAAAGATAAAGAAGAAAAAGATAAAGATAGATAGATAGATGTGTCGCCCTCTAGATGTATAGCGTAATATACTTTGCCCTGAAGCTTATGATTGCCTACTACTCCTAAATGTATTGTTTTGTTAGGGTAGGTGGCATACGACCACGAATATCTTCTAAATATCACTATGAATATGTATTAAATACAATAAGATATATTACGTGCAAGTTGTTTATTTAATAGACAAAATATATTGAAAAGTTTGTACATAACATTTTTAGATGAGAATATTTTCTTGTTTCATACTTTTCATTGCATGCTTTTTAGTAGTTGGGTTTCAGATTTTTGAACTAATTTTTTATTTTATTATAAGGCGTATAAATTATGTATATATTACATACTATGTGTATCTGTGAATTATTTTGAGTAATGCTTGTTTTTTTTAATAAGCGGCTATTTTTAATGTTAAAATTGTGTACTTGTTTTTAGGTTGAATAATATTAAAAAAAATGTGCAAAGTTCTTCCGGTCAAGGGCTTAATACTTATAACTTATGTGACCAACCGTACTTCCTTTGGGAGTTTTCTACTACTTTTTTGATCGCTGTACTTCTTGTATCGAAGCACACTAAAAGTACATATTTTTACTTGCACTTCTTTTTGACAATTTTAACATGAATCACTTCACAAAACACACTTCTAACTACTGCAAAAATGTATATTATATTACTATCTTCATCAACTGGAAAAGTTCAGTTTGTCTGTTCTCATGTTAGTTTCGTTGCTCCTGCAACGGCTTAACAGTTTTTTGGCTCTCCTGAAAATTGGTGATTTTTGAGTTGTGACGGTTATCTTCTGCGGGAGCGATATTTGTTCAGATATATTTAATATTGTTTCCTTATTTTATTTTTGATTTAAAATAAAACTGGTATTTCGCAAAACTATTTTAATATTAAGGTAGTTAATCCAGTGTGATGGCTGAAATTTTTACGTTTTTTCACACATTTTTTTATATAAGAAAATAAAATGCGATCGTTTTGAAATTTCGGATTGTTTTTATTGGTGTATTAAAGTGCACAAAAAATATTTCCTTTGACTTAATTTTACATTAATTGGCTTATTTGTATTTGTATTTATATATAATATCCTCGAAAAAAGGTCTGCTGTTTGGAGGAAGCACCCAGCCTTACGTTTTCATCTGAAATAAAAAGATCAATGAGAATATCGTTCTGCAGGCTTAATTGTAGTGCACTTACTAATAATATGTATATTTAAAATTACAAACACAAAATGACGGATTTGTGAAAAAAAATTTGTAAAATCTAACTTTTTTATTTATATAAAAAATGAATTTATTATTGAAGAATTGATTGCTTTAAAGATTCCGGACCTAGCTTTGTATATCTTAAATAACAGGTGAAATTTTTAGCTAAATCGGTTGAATAGTTTTTAGACAGTGCTTCCCGCAATTTCTTTTTTTTTATGGCTGTAACTTTAAAAAATTTTTAAATTTTGGTCTATAACTTTTGGAGTATATTTTTAAAATTTAATGCGAAAAATGTAAAAAATTGATTTTTGGAATCCGTAACGCTGAAGTACTACATTAACAAGCAATAAATTGTAAACTGGATCTAATTTTTAGAGTCTTACAAATAAAACTTCTTGTTCAATGGATTTATTCAGGCGTCTTTTCATATTTCCATATATTTTTTGTGGGTGTTTGTTTTTTCCTTTTGTACTTCTATATTTATTTTATGTACTTCCTTTTAACTCATTTTAAAAGTCTGTGCGTGTACTTCTTTTTGCTCTGAACATGTTGGAAATCCATTTTGTTCTTGATTTTTATCAGTGGTCACTCTTCACACCAAGGAAACGGATTCTTTCCATTACGCTCTCTTCGTCATTTTCGGTATGGGTTATATCAACATGACCTAGCTCAAAGATTCATGCAACGTTGGTTGTGGTTTAGTTTGTATTTTGCAACTCACCCTGTTTTAAGCTAATTTTGTAGACAATGCAAAACATTCCTTCAATGCAGATCAAAGAAGCAACCTGGCTTATAAATAAAACAAAGCATTTTAAAAAGGGGAAAAAATTAAACCTGAATTTGTAGAAAGAGGAGTAATTGAGTAAAATAAGAGTGATTTATTTACCAAAACTGACATTTAAATAGATGCCGTTTAATTTGAAGTGGTTAAACATACTACACTCAAATTCGTATTAATTTTATTTTAATAATATGTACTCTAATTGAATTAAGTTTAAGTTGAATATAAACTGAATGGAAATTTTGTTACATAAAATTGTTGCTTCTCAAAAATCAAAGAAATCTTTCAAGTGCCTTTAGATAAAATACGGTTAACTGTTAATTAAACATCCAATTGGCTTAAAAAGTGACTCTTTTATTATTCCCACACTCACCAGCGATTGGTTAATAAATTCGATTGGACGCTATCTAAAACACATTTTTTCAATTGATAAGCCACAGCGTTCGAAGCCACTTACAAGAGTGCAATCGATATATGTACATATTTATAAGCGATCAATTATAATTTTATCTTAAGTGCAGGTTTTACCATAAGATGGTGGCGTGAATTTAAGATGACTCACTTGAGGCTTGTCGAGTCTCACTCAAGTATCTCTGAATACTGCGTGTTCCACTTTTATTGCGCTTCGTTATCAGTTTTATTGACTCTTGTGTTCTGTGTGTTCAACTCAAGAAACTGTTAACTAAATGGCCATCAGTTAAAATTCTTTATCGCAACAAATGCTTTGCATTAAATTTTAAACCAATTAAAAGTGAATTTTGAATTTCTATGTAAGCAGGTTTTGCTCTGTTGCATCCTTGGATGGCTTGCATTTGCACTTCGATTCGTGAGAACTTTTGCATTTTTTTACTTAAGCGATTCAACTACAGATAGGATATCGTTCTCATGGTGCTAGAAATTCCAGCGCACCTGTATCAGTTCAGTTTTTTTTGGGTGACGTGGAGGTGAGAGTGTTGTAAAGTGATCACATTTTATTTATAGAGTCTGAAGGTAAGTAGTTTTTAAGTAGAATTTATTGAAATAATCAATAAACCTATTTATAAGGGACTCCAGTCCCGGAAGCTTTTCTCAAACCCGGGATTATCGGGATTAAAAATCTCAATCCCGGGATCCCGGGACTAGTTCGGTATAGAAAAATTAAAAAAGTATATAATTCACAAGGCTTTTAACACACTTTATTTTTTTTATTTTTTTTTATTATTGAAACTAAAAAAATATAATTCAATTCATTTATAAAGCAAGAAATACAAAAAAAAAACTTAGATAATATAGATAATGATGACTAAAAAGGTTTTATTAATTTAAAGAACAAAAAATAATAATATATATTACACAACTGTTTAAGGTTAAACAGTTAAACATTTATTTTTTCATGTTTTATCGTATTTAAGGCAAATTAAGGTTAGAAAAGACTTTAGAAAATAATGTTTTTTATTTTCAATTATTTTTAAAGTAGTAAATTTAGCTGATCATAGCGTCTAATTTTTTATTAGAGTGATTTGTTCGGATATTTTTCCGAATTTGTACGATAATCGAAAACAATTTTTAAGTTCCCATCACGATTGCTTTCACCACGAAACCAATTAATTTCGTATGTCAGAATATCTGACAATTTTGAAATACTTAGCTGACTTTCCTGTGTTGTAGGTTCTTCTAAAGTTTTTGCAAAGTTTTTGCCCCAGTGATTCACACTCATCGTCTGTACAATCTTTTTCAGCCTCAATTAAAGGTTTTCTTATTCTATATTGATATCAACTTAAATTTAACTGATTGTGTTTACGTGAATATTTGTATAGAATTTTTTTTTAAATCCCGGGATTTTCTTTTCGGGAAGGGGCTTAAATCATCCGGGATCCCGGTATTTGGGATGGACTTCCCTACTATTAACACATGAACATTAGAGTAAAACAGTTTTAGATCAATCCTTTCAAAACACTGCATGCAATTTATGGTTTTTGCATCATGGCGTTCTAAGCTCCTTTTGATTATTTTTTTAGAATCACCTGTGGGAGAAAAATCGGGAGCCACACAATTTTTTGTCTTCTGCAATAAATGCCAAAAATATTATGTAGGGGCAACAGGAAATGCTTTTAGTTCTCGTGCTCAGAGCGTTTGGACGTATTTTAAACTTTAATTAGCTCTTAATTAAAATAAATTATTCTACCTTAGTATCCGTTCTCTGACCTATATTTATGTGCAGTTGCGTAAAAGTGTGCCGCGAAAATTTGCGAATATTGCAATTTAGCAACAACAATAACAATAAGAGAAACAGCCCACTTCAACTTTAAAGTGCAAATGGAATAAGTGCAAATATTGCAATTTGTGTCAAAATTCTCAAAAAAAAAAAACAAAACTGTTATCGTGTTTGTGCAGCTTGTATTTTAATTATAATAAACAATTAAACTATATTAAAAGTCGACCTAATTGAATACCGGTCATTATTTTAACCAAAGTCAACAACATATATAGAAATCCAAATAAAATAAACAACAAATAATGGAACCGGCTTGTGCCAAAAATAACTGCTCTATTGGGAACAAATGTGCAATTAAGCTAAGTTGCAATGGTCTCTATGGAAAATCCTACCATGGCACTTGTGTAGGAATGGCAAGAAGAAGGTTATACTACTTTCAGGAATACACATCACATTTCAAATTTTTCTGTGATGAGTGCATGGATCTATCACAATCTATCTCAAATCTCAAATTATGCTCGTCATAAAATGTCTTAGCGACTCCTTGAACTTGATACCTTCGGATAATAAACAAGTCTGCAGTAAGATTTCAAATTTCGAAATTATGACTCCACGTATCGGATGATCTTGCAAGGGTAGAGTCCATCTGCAAAGCAAATAACGCGAATATCTCAAATGTTGCTAAAAACTTGAGAATAAGCGCTGATTTAGTCGAATACTGCCATAAACGAGCTTAAAATAGAAGTAAAAAACAGCCCCGACTTTTTAAGAAATGATGATACAGTCAAAAATATACTGTATATGCTAACATCTTTGCACTATGATGTGAAAATCGCACTTCAATCAAGCAAGCCCCTACCATCAACATCGCAATCAGATTCAATGCTGGAAATATTATATCAAAAAATAAATGATATCAGTGATGATCTTGAAGTGTTTTGAGTAACACTTGTATATGTAGTGGATATAATCAGATCTGCGCCCAATAGAGCTGAAAAAAGTTATCCACAAGCCCCTTATCATACGTCTTCCTCTATTTTCGAGGAAATAATGGAAGCATCCAATCGTTTGCCACAGGCTAGCTCTTTACCAGCTAATCTGGACTCTTTAACTGCATTTGACACTATGGAACTTATAACACCGATTGCTGCTCCTCAAAATGTTACTATAAATCCACCCCAAATCAGACTTCCACCATCAACAGTACCCACAATAATTCAACCTTTTCGTTTATCAATATCTTCTCCAAAACAAAACAAAAATTCCAAGAACTAACAACCTGAATCTCCCTCTGCCCATTTATCTTGCGATTCATTACCTATGTAGCCCCTCGTACCAACTTAATCCATAAGTTTGGAAACTATATGATTCTAATGAAATTGATAAGACCACTCTGTTAATTAAGATCCCATCAGTTAAAACAACCATATTCTGGATGAGCACTTACTTTCGTAATAAATTTGGCATGTCTATTACAAACTGTTCAAAGATATCCAATAAAGCAAAAAAATGCTGCAGTTTCAAACTAAACACGCCAAGTCCATATGCGTGGATGTTCCTGAACACCAGCAGTGAGAGACACGGAGAGTGGTTAATAACCGAACGGACGAATAAGCCTGGGAAAAAAATCTTAGACATCAAGATATACAAGAAGTTCCGGCAGTACAAGCATGGAATCTTCTTAAAGGAATCCTAGCACTAACAACAATCCATATTCCAAAAGTAATTATAGTTCTAGCTCTAACTCTTTTCCGTATACAAATTCTCGTTATAACTCTAAATCTAAGTTAAACTCTTATTCTAATTCTAATCTTAATTCTATCCCTATGTTGTATTCTAAGAATTCTCCATATAAAGGAAATATTAACCTACATGCTCCTGAACCCAAATCCTATTCATCAAACAATTTTTTACAACTTAAGTACCACCACAAGCCAGATTCGAATTGAAATCTGAAAACTAGCAATTTCCACATATTTTCTTCTCAATTCAAGCAGAATAAGGCTTAATCTTATAATAAGCAATCTAGCATCTAAATTGGCTACTTCATCAAACACGAAAACGGGTTTAATTTAATCTTAACAACAATCAAACCAACTATGAGAAATATCATAATTTTATCCATTCTCATACTCTTAATCCATCGCCACCGACCGGAAGTGGCTTATCGAAACCTACTTCAGTTTCAAATGATCTTAGTAATCAACCTGGTATTCCTAACTAAACTCTAAACTTTAAACTAAACTCTTGCGAAGGCACTGAGAGCAGACATGCCCTTTCTCGCCTCAGGGAGAACAATAATGTTCGCCTGTATCTCGCTTATATGCATAAAGGCCCGAATTCAACATGCATTGAAGGCAAGACCATAACTAATCTAAGAGTATTAATTCAGCAAGGAACACCTATCGGTGTTCAAGACTTGCGTAATTTTTTTGTCCGCTTTCACGAGCACCTCGGTGTGACGATTGATCAACTCAAGGCACCTATGGCGCTCACGTCAGAGCTAAACATGCTTCTCTTCTTCAAAAATCTCGTAAAGAGCAAGAACAATATTATCGTCCCTAACTCCCTTTTCTTAAATATATTCTACCATAACTGTGGCGGCATGTAAAGCAAACTAAAAAAACTTTATGTTGACGCTAAGTAATGTTCTAGTATTCACTGAGACATGGCTGAACGACACCTTCAATAATGAGGAAATTCTTGATAGCAATTGGAATGTCTTCAGAAACGATCGGGTTTACTCCTCAACAGGTCTTTCTAGAGGAGGGTGTGTCCTTATAGCATTTCAAAATTCCATCTCAAGTGGGTAAGGTGTGTCCACTTTACCATAAATTGTTTGATCACCGAATTATTAGAGTTTGCTCAGGTAAAAGTCTTAATATGTACATAGGTGTAGTTTACATTCCTCTCGGCTCAAGTGAAACAACATATAACGAGTTATGTGAAACACTGACCACCTTTACCTCCACCCTAAAAGAGGAAGATAAAGTTGTTATTCTTGGTGACTTCAACCGCCCAAATATATCTTTCGTCACTGACGAAAATGACAACTTTCTTCTTCCTGTAAATCTTTGTAATGCCATAGATTTCAACTTACTTAGCAACTTTTATGGCAGTGTACAAAATCAAAATGGCAGATGGTTGGACTTAATTTTGCTAACTCGTATGAAGAAGTGATGGTTAGTCCATGCATGGGAACAGAAAATTTATTAACTAGCACTGTTCATCATACAGCCTTAAAAGTTGTTTTCTCTGCTAATGACATAACTTTTACCCAGTTTTATAATAACTCCATTCCGTACGATTACCTGAACGCCGATTATGAAAGAATAAAATGTTATTTTAATTCTCTAAACTGGAATCATGTCCTATTCAACTTAGATTTAGACAGCGTTGTCTCTACATTTTATCCGCACATTTTTATCGCTATCGAAAGTTATGTGCCAATAATAAAGAAAAAGAATAAGTTCTCAGAACCATGGCTAAACAAACATTTTTGAGGAATTAGAGAAATAAAATCTACAAACTTCTAAAAAACACTGATAATATAAGCGATGAACTGAAGCTTAGATATGACAAGCTATAAAGAGAGTTCTCTATCAAGTCAGAAGAAGCTTACAAGTTATACACGAAAATCATCGGAGAGAAAATTGTCCAAGAGCTGAGAAAATTCTTTGTTGGCATGAAGCGTAAATCTAGCGGCTATCCATCGTCTTTGTTTAAAGGTAATGTGATTTCGTCCAATTCTCTTGAAAAAATATATATTTATATTATTATACGCATATTATAACTTATATGCGAATCATTTTAAGGAAGTCTTCTGTCTTCCCGGTAGGAACCCGATCTGAAATTTCTCCTCCCAGCTCAAATACTATAGTTGATGGTTTAAATTTAACCCAGGAAGAGATTTCTAATGCAATAAAAGAACTACATTTATTAAAGGGACCAGGACCATGACCAGACTTAATACCTACAAGCTTTTTGGTGCGAAGTTTAGACCAACTGCTTTTGCCATTATATATAATTTTTCATATTGGAAATCATCCTATCTTACAGCAATTTACAATAAGGGTGATAAAAGATCACTTAAAAATTATAGAGGCTTAGTAATCTCTTCAGCCATTCTTAAACTTTTTGAAAAACTTATTTGTGATAAGATAACAAGTCTCATTAAACCACGTCTCAATGAGCAGCAACACGGGTTCCGAAAAGGACGATCTTCCACCACTAATCTCATGATCATGGTATCAGATGTTTTAGCCAAAATGTCAGTAAAGCTTTTGATCGAGTTGATCACTGCATTCTTATACATATGTTAGAAAAATTTGGTGTTGCGGGATCTATACTAAGTTGGCTAAAATCATATCTCAACGACAGATACCATTTTGTAAAATTCCAAGGAGTTCTATGGAAAAAAATAGTAGTCTCCTTAGGATTTCCGCAGGGTAGTCATCTTGGTCCTCTTCTTTTCAACATATTCATATCCGAATTGTCAGAAGTTCTGTGGGATATCCACGTCTTATGTAACCAGATGATTTAAAAATGTATTATCAGATGCAGATGTACATTTTTTACAATCAAAACTTTTGTCTCTTGATCAATGGTGTTTTCAAAATAAACTACATCTTAATGCCAATAAATGCAATATTATAAGCTTTTCTCGTAAGAACAACGTAACATTCCATACCTACCACCTCAATAGTACCGAACTAAAAAGAACCAACTATATAGTGGATCTTGGAGTTGCCTTAGATTGCAAAATGCGCTTCAATCTGCACTATGATAAAATTGTGTCCATGGCCAGCAAACAGCTCGGTTTTATAAAAAGACGAGCAAATGAATTCAAGAATATATGGGTCACTACATCCTTGCACTGTGCATTAGTGCGCCCAATACTTGAATATGCCTGCTTGAAAACTTGAATACATGAATTTGGAATCCATCTTTCGATTCTCATAGAGAAAGAATTAAATCTTTTCAGTTCTTACTATACGCGCTGAGAGACATGTTCAACCCCATGATTATTGTAGCCTTCCATCATATGAATATAGATTCAGCCTTTTAAATTTGATGCCATCATCAACAAGGATATCATTATTGGGCTCATGCTTCACATTTGAGGTAACTAATGGTGCTATTTACAGCGAATATATTTCTAATATGATTTCCTTTAACGATCCAACAAGATGCCTAGGCATACTCGATTGCTAACTGAATATCAGCACCAAACTACATATGCAAATAGTGAACCCATCAATCATTGCTGCAGAGAATTTAGTAATATCTCTATATACTACTCACCTTCTATGTCCAAATCCTCTTTCAAGCAAACCCTATCTAAATCCCTCAATAAACAAAATTAACCCAGGCCTCAGATCAATTATATACATATTTGGATTTATATGTATAAGCGTTGTTTGATTTGCTTAATAAATCGAAACCCCTTAACATGCCCTCTCCGAAGCTTCCATTTACGTCCATTTATCCTTCGCTCTCCCCTATTGTTCTTACACTCTTTAAGAATGATATATATATATACATCGAATCTAAGGTAAGCATATAGTCGATTTTGTTGTCCTTTTCTTCTTTTCTTTTTGACATGCTTATTGAAATGGGCGTGCACTTTACCCTATCACACCTTAAATTTTTTCTTTAGAAATTTTTTGTATAAAAACGTGAACAGCTAGAACAAAAATGATGCCAAAAATGAAATCCTTGCACCCGATTCAACCTAATTACGGTTTAACATTTATCTGTTTTATAAAATTTCTTCAGAAGGCTGAACTTCAGAGATCATATCGATTTTATTATAGGCAAAACGAATTCGATGCTAGGTTTCTTAGAACGTTATTCAAAAGAATTTTCATTCACTCAGAACCTTGTATTCATTACTTGTAACCCTCAAATGGAATACTGCTCCACTATTTGGAACCCGTTTTATCTCCATCCCTCTAAGAGAATAGAATCTATCCAAAGGCATTTTACAAGGTATGTGTGAAAAAAGCTAAATTGGAATCTGCTCTTAATCCTGTCCTATGACACTCGTTTTGCCCTAATTAATCTTCATCCCCTTGAAATAAGATGAAAAGTTTTAACAATTTTAGCCCTATATTAATTCTTGCACAGCTAATACTGCTATCTTTAAAGCAGCAAGCTTCAACTATAGCTTGCTGCTATAGTTTAGTCGTGCTACTAAAGCTCTTGCAGAGAATACATAAGGCTCCTTTTTTGAGTTAGAAGCACCATTTTTGCTTTATATGAAGAGTAGAAGTAGTTGTCGGCTTTTAAAAGAGTCCCTGTCAAAACCAAATAAAAGCTCTTGTAAAGTTTGTTTTTTATTATTCGTGAACTCAATATCCAGCAAAAAATATCAATGCGTATTACTTGTGTGCACGTAAAGAGCGCTTCATCTACTTTGCAAATAGTGCTGTTTGTATAGCGCTATATTTATAGCACTTGCCGTAACGATAACGTTGCAAGTGTCAAAAAAAAAAAAATTAATTTAAGAAAATTGTAAAAATTCATCAAATCGTTTTAAAAATATGTTTTCTGTTTTTCCTTCATCAAATGAAAAATCAAATAAAATGCATAAAAATCATACCTTTTTATATTGTGGCCCTAAAAGGATGTACAAATGTCAAAATTGGACAAAGTAACATTTATTAGCGGTTTAGGTAGATTGGTCAAAACTACATTTATGTCCCTTTTTAGTTTTTAACGTTTGTATGAAAGAAAGGGAGGAAGAACGTTTGAAAAAATACATTGTCGTATGAACTTCATACAAATAATTAACAGTTTCCTTTGCCTCCTGAACAATAGATAATGTTGACTTACGTCGATTAAGAATCAAAATCATCAATTTTGTTCAAAATAATATTGTAAATTATAACATTTAACTTTATTTAAGGGGGTCCTCTGGTAATCTATGCCAAATTTTAGCCTTTTTTCAAAATATTGTGGAAAGAGAACGAGTAAAGATATTTTAGTTCCGTTTTTTGATTTGGGTAGCTTAATTTATTGAAAAAAATACAAAATTTTGAAAAAGTGAATTTATGGACCGTTCAGAAAGTTCTCGGCCTGGTAACGAGGTTCTCCGGAAAAAAGGTGGGTCCAAATTGCGCACGATTCCAAGAGTAAACATCGTCTGAAAAAAAAAAATATATTCAGTTACTTAGAATGAATGTCCCTATAGCCCCTACCTCGGAAACAAAAATCGAAATTTTTTTAGGGGGGGAGCCGCCACTTTGAAAATGAAAAATCGAATTTCGACCTTTTTTTTTGTAGTCTAGTGTAGAAAAAAAATAGTAAACATTATTTTTTCGGCAAGTTTGAGGTAGGGGCTATAGCGGCGTAAATTCTGCGTCGTTTCATGCCTCATATATCAAAATCGGTCAAAAACTGTTTGAGTTATCGTGCGCAAAGTTTTGAAAAACATGGTTTCGAGAAAAACGCGTTTAAAGTTTTGACTTCAATTTTGAGGCACACAAATGACATTAACACATATTTTTTTAATACAATACTTACGAATATTAATCGGCAATTCCAGCCCCATAAAGTGTGCCTTCCTCCATCTCATAAAACGAGTTTTCCATGGCTTTTTGGGCTCTGCGGGCTGTGCGACCCTCTTTCGATGATGCGTACGTTTTTAGCTCTGAGCGTTGAAGTCGTTTTCCGTCGCGAGATTCAGCATACATCTCGGCTTGTGGGCCGATGACAATACCCATTGTTGACATTATTTTTAAAATACTTGTGAAGCCTTCGTTGAAAATGCAGGTTGCCAGAAAATTTGCGATTTCGACTGTGGTAGCACCACAGTGGATATGTTTCGGCGCAAAGGTCCACAAAAGCGAGTTGAACGATTCGTTACAATTTTGCGTTTCACCTCCAGTGCATCGGTTGAGTAGATCGTCGGATGATAACGCTTCGTATATGGGCTTCATTACTTGCAGAACCTTTCCATCAAGTGGGGCGTACGTGTGGTGAAATGAGGCTAATGAGCCTTCTGCTGCTGACTTTTGATAGGCGCACCAGCTGGACTCACCAGGTGGGCAATACATATGTTGTGGATTACTATCACTTGAACTTTTGTGATAATATGTTGACCATATTTCTTTTCTCATGTTTTCCACAGAGTCCTTATTACGTCGAATAGCAAGTCCATAGTAAGTAGTCAGCTCGCTTATGACTTTGTCTGTCAGTTTGCCAGTGCCTTTTCCACCGATGCCTTTGTTTTCTTTTTTGGCCTTGCGCAGCCGTGTGCCCATGCGTTTTTGCACGTGAGCGATGCACTCCTTTTTTGTGACAACGGGGTCGCCGTTATACGGATCAAGGTCTATAATGGCCTTGAAGGTTTTGCTGTCGCCATCGCCAATATATTTTTCATATTTTATGGCATATTTTTCGATCGATGAGGCAAACATTTCCTTCACGGCATCTACCTCCATCTTGCCCGCACTCCTACTGTGGTTGTTTGTGCATGTTTTCTGGTGCGATTCGTACCATTCTTCGAAGTCTGCAGAGTCATTTTTTTTTTCCCACATTTTGCATGCCTGGCAAAGGCTTGATTTGACAACGGAGTCAACCACTTTTTTGGTATGTTTACCGACGAGCGTAGTGACACCAAAAAGAGACGAGAATCCCCGTTTTTTCCAGGTGCCATCCCCTGAAACGGTCAGCACTGAGGAGTCACAGTCACAGTCAAAAAAAAAACACAAAACGATTTTTCTTTTATTTTACAACAGCAGTTATCGCGCACGCGTAGCTTTCAGCGTTCGAAAATAAACTGAATCTCGTTCGTTTGCTTCTTTCATGTGAACACCTGGGCTCAAAATCATTTCAACCCCTAAATCAAAACATGCATGTATACATACTGCATGTATACATACTGTGTGTGTATATTTTGTAATATCAATACATATTTTGGAAGAATTCCACAGAATTTTCGACTAATGACTGCAGGCAAATAAACAACTTTGCTGATGCGTTATTTTGACGAAAACATACCTACACAAAAATGCCTGTATCTCCTAAACTATTTCGAATTTTGAAAAATCCTTTTGGGAAAATGTTTTTGAGTATCTGAGCAATAGAAATATGAAAAAAATCGAAAAAATTTTTTTCGGATTACCAGAGGACCCCCTTAATTCCAAAGTTTTTCTATTTTTAAGAAGATCGCCATTTTGTTCTGAGAATATGGCCGTAATTTAAAAAATCTTGTATAAAGCTTGGATTTAGCCACTACTACATTCAAGTTTATATATTTAATGGCAATATGTTGATTTCATCTTGCAGATTCAATTCATGTAGTTTAAAACTTGCACCGATAGATTTATCTTGGTCACAATCTAATTCCAATTGCCAATTTCTTTCCGAATGCTGAGCCTTTGAATTGGTTGCGACTGTAAATTGATTTTCTACACCACAATTGATTGGTATCGCAATAACAACTTCAGATAGCTCCGGTGTTGTAGTTTTGGAAAAATCTTATTATCCTTTTTTAGCAGAAAAACGCGGCAACCTAACACTTCTCCAATAACCACTAGTAACTTTATATTTTCTCAATTTTCAGTATCTATGCTTCGCGTGATATTAACGATGTTTTTTTTAAAGAGTGCGAAACAAGGGAAAAAGCTCTTTATAAGATTTTTTATTCAATTTTTATTCCGAAAAAAATTTAATGCTTTAATTTTCATTATTTTACACCTATTAGCTTTAAAAATGCAATAAAAAATACATTTCAAAGCAAACATTATACTGAATCTACGGGTTTCAAAACAGCTCTATAGTTAGTAGTAGTAAATTTTCGAGTTCTGCTCTTTTGCAGTTTTTATAAAAACCTTTACAGAGCTGTATAAAGTATTTGAGCTCAAAATGTTAAAAAAAATAATATTTCGAGCATTGTTGTAAAAAGTAAAAGCAAAAAGCAACAAACAAAACTGTGGTAATAGAACACTTTTAGAGCTCACTCACACCTCGAACAATGTTACTTGGGATATTAGGCCTTCAGAAATCCATATGGAAATTAAAAAATTTTTTTTTTGCTTAAGTAAACTCCCCCCTAATGAAATACCTATCTATGGCGTTGATACTCACCATATGTTTTTGTAGTGCTCTGGAATTTTTCGTTTGTTTTTATGGAGAGGACCACATATTCCATAAAATATTATACCTTGAATTTTGTGAATTTTTTTTCTTTAGGAGTTTTTTACGATAAATTTTTGTATTAAAATATATAAATATAAGACCGTTTTTAAGTTGAATCGGCTGCGAGGGTTTAATTTCTGGCATCAATTTTGCCAGGTGTGATAGGGTTAAGTGCCCAGTCCATCTTTTTTTTAATAATTTTTTAATACAAATTATCCAGTCAGCTTCGGCTAGCAAATCGTCCCAGCCTAATATATATAAGTGCTAGAAGGCGTAACAAAAATTTTTCTGATTTTACAGGAGAAGCAAAAACTTTCTAAATTTCTCAAGGGCTTGCACGGAGGGCTTTTAGAAACTTGTCAATAAAAACGTTGTTTTTAGTTGTAGGAGTGTAAAATTTTGCAGGAACATGTATTTTGAAACGGTGCTTCATAACCAATCAAAAAGTCAATTTTGTATTTTTTGTTGTTACGCCATCTTGCATTTTAGGTGACGATATATACATTTACGTACATTGGTATGTACAGGGTAGGCCATATTTTATGTTGGTATGTCAGTGGCGACCGTAGCCTAGTGGGTAGAGTACATGGCCCCTAAGCTAAAGAACCGCGGTAGCCCGGGTTCAATTCCAGCTCAGACAGAAAGTTTTTTCAATTGAATTAATTTTTCTATTCGATCGTCACCTCTCTGCAGACAATGGCAAACCTCAGAGAGTAAAAATTGCCATGTAAAGCTTCTTGAGAACATAAGGTTCGGAGTCAGCATAAAACACGTAGGTCCAGTTCTCGGTCATTTGTGATCGAACATTTAATAACACGCACAACACAATAGAAGCTAGGTCAAAGTCCGTCCAAGGGCTGAAATGGCCAGTTTATTTTTTTTTTTATTTTTATGTAAACATTTAATAACTTTGATTTAATATCATCTGATTGCCTTGAGTGGACAGTTTTTTGAAACGTCAATTCAGTTATATTTTTATCATGAATCGCTTCACAACGAAACAATGCGCCGAAATAATGACGCTGTATATTGGAAATAGTCTGTCAGTTGTGTTAACTCAATGTGTATATCGTCGGAAATATCGTGGCCAGCAAGCAGCTTCTGACAACACCATTCGTCGTTTGGTGTTGAATTTTACTGCGCATGGGACAGTGGAAGATCCTTCACATGCCGTTCATCAACACCCAAGACGTTCCAATGAACTGGTTGTAGCGGTAAGAGAGAGTGTTGCAGAGAACCCACATGCATCACCACTGCGCTCAGCCTTTTGGCGTCAGTGGAACCATTTTGCGTCGCATTTTGAAGGATGATTTGCATTTGTTTTCGTATAAAGTGCAATTGACTCAAATAATATTGCTGACAGGCCATCCACGTCACACACAAGATCCATGAAATACTATTGAATGACCTCAAAGTGACTGTTTGCGCCAAAACCATCATTTGGCCCTATTTGTTCAGAGAAGGCGACACAGTCGATGGTAATCGATATCGGTGGATATTGGCTCATTGTGTCTGCACACAAATGTGTGAAAAAGATCTGGACAGTTACTGGTAAAACGGGGCGCCATGTCACACTGCAAATCGAACAATCGAAAAAAAAGTCCCTGAACGTGTGATGTCAAAAAATGGCGACATGGACTGGCCACCCAGATCTCCAGCTTTTGCTGTGTTGTCCCCTCCGGAATTCTTTTTGTTGTGTTATTTGAAAAGCAAAGTGCCCGCCAAGAAGCCTCAGACCATTGACGAGCTCAATACAAAAATTCGTGTTGAAATCATCACTATACCGCCCGATACGGAAAACGCAACAAAAAGGGCCCATTTGCTTTGGCCAATAGAAGCAGCCACTTGATTGACGTTCTGTTAAAAAACTAGTCCAAATAAATTGTAAAGGACAAAATTTAATAAAAATACACCATATAAGTAAATCGGTTGTTTTTTAAGTTTTTTAATATTCACATACCGACATAAGAGATGGTGAACCCTGTATATATCTTGATCTTCTCTCCAAGGGTCTTAAACTGTTTTCATTTGAACTGTCAACATTTAGGTTTGTGATGCATTAAGTTGGACGGGCATGATGGCGACTTATAAAGCGTGACTTTTGTTCATCTACAGAGTGCGTTGATTCTCAATTGCCTGTTGATTTCAAAGTAACACCTGTTGGGAAGATAAATCCTTCGTGTGATTTCAATGCTGACATCGTAGATGGAGTTTTGAAGTTGTACCAAATTCAGATATGGTGTAGTATAGGTGATACTTTTATGAAGTGTCGCAGGCAGCTTTGTGATCGAAAATAAGATAGTGGGTGTCAATTAGTTTTTCCATGGTCTTTTCCAATATTTGTTACATCGTAAATATAATGATCCGAGCTTTTGGAACTGCGGATCATTCCTACATCTAAAACGATCATGTTTTTTTTTTAAATCGAAAATTTCTTTACAATTTAATTAATTCCTCCAAAACTTACGGGTGAATCAAAAAGTTATGTACAGAAGATAATCGATAGATAATTTGATTACCTTTCATTTGATATACTGTGCGAAATATTTGCGAGATATTTGTTAATTCACTGCAACTTCCTTTTTTATTTGCCGAAAAAACTCCAATGGACGATATATCGTAAACGAAATGAAAAATTCAAATCGCATTTTGCCTGTAAAACAGAGTTATTTATCTCAGTTTTTCATTTATTGATTGCCAAGAAAGAAAAATATGGTTCCTCGTTCTAGAATCTAGATCCATCTTTGTTCAATGGTGGCATAATTTTATGTATAGCATCTTTGTGGAAGTGTTATTTTGAAGAGAAGCTGTAAATTATATTATGAATAATTTTACCATTGTTTCTTATTTACGGTACGAAAACCACAAATATGTACATACCTTTGACTTTGTTGACTGTTGAAGTCGCAAAGCACGCTTATAAAAGTATCATAATATCTAGAACAAGCTTCTTTAAGCATAATAGCCACTTGTGTGATAGTTGCAATATTCTATGTTAATCTAAATCACCCTAAGATTACCATGGCAATACAAATGTTAGCACTTAAAATGTGGTGTTTTTAGCTTTAGCTAAACTTGGTATTTTTCGCACATCTCTAAGAAAAAGAATCAAAGCAGCTTATTTGTCAAATAGAACAAATAGCAAAATTGTCAATGGCCGCATTCTAGCCGAAAAAGTGCTCAAGTAGCGAAGTAGCATAAAATATTTTCGCTATATAAATTGTGACATCTCAAAGAACATGTTCTGTGAGAGCATACCATTCAGCCCGAAAGTTGTGGAACAGTTCTTGAGCACTTTTTCGGCTAGAATGCGGCCAATGACTTCAACGCTCCTATTTTCAGCTGCTTCCCAACACTGTTGTTCTGCAATCCTTTGGAAACAACTTCAAACTGATTATTATCCACATCAACATCATTTTGTACTTCAAATTTTTAAATTGCGTATCTTTGGATCATTAAGAGCCAAAATAACATCAAGTGCAGCAGTTTAATCAGTGCAGTCGTCATTTTCTTATCAACGCCTGATTAATTAAAAATTTGTGAAATTTTAATTTATTGCAACATTTTTTAGTAATTTTTTTTATGTTTTCTTTCGCTCAATATTCGTTGCATTAAAATTGCAATGGTGAATATAGCGGCAGCAGTTGTGGTCAGATAGTTTAAGCAGGCACAAAATATTTCACAGATAATCTTATCTTTAAGTGTTGTCAATTAAGTGCAGAATCTTTTCAGAATTGTTTTCTTCTCTGGGGTAGTAAATTATTTGTGAATGACGCGTTGCTCAAATGTACAGTGGAGTACGATTCCGCTAGATATCATCAAAACCCATCATTATTTTAGAAAGTTGCGTTATATTTACAATTTATATTTACAATAAATAATGCCAAAAAACTAATGAGAAAAGGATAATGACAATTTTTAACAGAGAAAAAAATATATGTGTACGCATTTCCTATATACTAGTATCGACTGCGGTCGAAATTCACCGATTGTCTATAAAACAGTAAGGGAAAATGGACAACTCCCCAAGTATTACATTATAAACTTAAACTTTGTTACTAAAATAAATGTGCATGTACACGGTTAGAAATCTTGTACTAAAATATAAACTTTTTTTTAATACATATTAAATAGCATACATTTTGCAAAAGTATTTCGGATCCTCCTTGCCAGAGCAGATTCTTAAAAAACTAAGAAATTGCAAAAATTGAATGGTCTACTCGTAAAAGTGTGATTTTGGAGGGTATTTTTTCAGTAGTTTCAAATCGAATTTTTTAATACATTAAAGGTGCAGCGGGAGGACAAGCTACATGGCACCCGCCTGATGAATAACTTAAAATAATACAGAATTGTACTTAAATTCAAACAAAAAAAGCTAAAAGGAATGCTGTTATATTTATTTTGATTTCAATTTTCGTAAAGTAGAGTTTAAGTTATGAGTAAGTATTTGCAAAGTTGTAATTTTAAGCCGCAGGCATAAAAAAGCTGTAATATTTTAGCTGGACTAAAATTTAGTCCAAGATTTCTAACCGTGTATTTATTATTAAACTAAGTTTTGATTGCAGTCTTATCAATTAAAAGTGAAAATTTCTCATCAAAAAAGCCTGCCTAAAGGCGAACTAGGAAATAGAGGGTTAACGTTGTGTAACACAGATGGCAGCACTCATAGTTTGCTAGCGTTCAAATAAGTGTACTAAGCTGACTATAAAATCTCAGAGATAGCGTCAAAAACTAAAAATAAATATGCTTTCCATAGAGTATCAATCTTAACTGGATAACAGTAAAAATTTCACAACATTTTACTAACGCGTCTACAAGTTATTAGTCTCGAAGTGACTACCTCTGTGTTTTTTGTATACCATGTAAAAAATGAATATAGTGCTTTGATAAAACATTAGGAGTATTCACAATGACTTGGGTAGTTGGGTATGGGTAGCAGGCCTGTAGCCAGACCAAGAAGAAAGAGGGGGCAGGCATGAATCAAGGGGGGGGGGAAAATTTTTTGTTTTTTTTATTAAAATAAAAAAACAATTTTTTAACGTGTGAAATGAATAGATTACACATACTTATTAAAAAAGCAGTTAATTTTATAATATTAACATGGATATATAGATCTTTTTATACATGAGATTAATACATAAAAAATAATATAAAAATCAATTCAGGACTTTGTAATGAAATGAGGGTAAAAATACAAGATTTATTTAAAGTGGCTAATATAACATATGTATAAGACATTTTTTAAGTAAAACAAATAAAAAAAAATTGAATTAACCCGCATCCGTCGTTTGCATCAAATTGGTGCAAATTTTTTATTCAGATTTTTATATTAAGAACAAACGTGAATGTTTTGATTTAAATCTTTTGCTGCTTTAAATTTTTGCTAAAATAAAGATTTGCAGTTTTTTCTTATTTTAAAATTAATAAACATTCATCATGCATAAAAAAAATTTAAAAATTAAAAACATTTCAATGAATTATATATTCTTTTTGTATCTGCATGAAATCGGTGCACAACGTGCTTTTCATTTCTAGAAATTTCCTATGGATGCGGGTTAAAAAAATTATTAAAATTGAAATCTTATTTTTTGGTAGCAAATGTTGGCGAAATGTGTTGAAATTTGAAAAATTGTAACAATTTGTCTGAAATGTTTTGCTAAACAAATTTCATATGCATATTCAAGTCTTGAATAAGGTGAATGTGTATATTTTTTGTTATTTTAAACTAAACTAATTTTAAAGCAATAAACAAATATATCTACAAAATGCATATTAATTATTCATTTAAAGTTTTCCTTGTCTGATTTGGCCAGGGGGGAAACGGTGGTAGTAGGGGGGCATTGCCCCCTTTCCCCACCCTGGCTACAGGCCTGATGGGTAGATTGAGTACTTTTGTTTAATGCGAGCACCCTAAATTGCAATTGAGTACTTTGTAAAATAGTTTTGGGCAGTTCTCCATATTTGTTTGATCTCCCCGGTTTATGTAGCTGATGAGAAATGAGTAACAGCTGAAAAGGGCTGCCACCGAATCATTTTTTGTCATTTTATATGCGAAAAATTAAGGCCATTAATTGGGCGTAAAAAAAGTTATTTTATGTACGAGTAATTTTAAACGTGAACTTCGCAGCATCTTATCATTTACCAGTAATCCAGGGGAAAACGTTATCCTGTCACAGACCGGCTTACTGCCACATAAGAATTTTCATGCCAATCAAAAAATTTTTAATTTTTTGTATATCTGAACTGGCTTAACTGTAGTGCGGCTACGCCCATTTATAGTTCAGCTTCCGAAAGAAATTATATGCACTAATTTACCAAATTTTAGTCTAATACGACCAAAACCGTCTAAAATATTATTGATTTATTGATTTGTAGGCGGTAAAAGGGGGTTTGGCAAAATTTTCCTTAACTATCTTGTAGGGGAAACAAACCATCTGCCAAAATTTCAACGCAATCGGCCCAGTAGTCAATTTTAATGATTTATAAAAAAGTGGGCGTTGCTATAGAGCAACCACTTCCATTTTTAGTACTGTTCCCGAATGTAACCATACAAGCTAAATTACCAAATTTAAGTCTTATACGACCAAAATTGTCTTAAATAATGGATTTGTGGGTCGCCTTAGGTGTTACCATTCCCGAGATCTTAAGAGACACCGCACGAACGATTTTATACATAAGAAGGGCGGTAAAAGTAGGCGAGGCAAAATGTGTATATATATAGTGACCACCACTTGGTCTCATAGCAAATATTAACCAAGTTTCATTATAAAAGCATGCACAATTTTGGAATTATAATTTCAGAAAAGTAGGAATAGTTATAGTTCCACCACGCCCATTTTTTGTAGAATTGTCGATAGTAACTATACGTACTAAAGTACAAAATTTTAGTCCAATACAACCAAATTCGTCTGAAATATAGCGTTTTTATTAACTTGTGGGCGGAAATAAGGGGTGTGGCAATATTTGTTATTTATTATTCGAGATATTAGCCTTGACAACAAATATTGAAAATTTTATGCCCTTAGGTCAATTATTGCCTATTTTTGCAAACATGGAAAAATTACTCAATTTGGCAAGAAAACAATCTGCCCAAACAACTCAGGGGGTCAGATAGATTAGATTGGTAGATGGGTACTTGGGTAGAAGGGCACTTTACAAAAACAAAATGTACGGCATTTGCCAATCTACCCAACTACTCAAGTTAGTGTGAATACCCCTATTGTTCTTATTTTGTTAACAGAAACAGTTGCGAAATATTCTTTTGCAATAAATAAACCTAAATTTGTTCAAATACTTTCATATGAAAAACAAAAATTTAGTTAAAATAAAATAACAAGTAGATTCACTTTCAAAAAAAAAAACCACCAAATCTCGTTTGAGCATATGTCAAATGAGAAGAAAATTTGCAGTTCTATGTTCTATATGTATAGAATTGATTGATAAGCTTAATTTTCTTTTTAAATCCTACACAAGTGGGTCTCCAGTGAAAAAGTTGCTTAAAAATGCATTTCGGCGAGGTCAAAATTGGTTCAATTTAAAAAAAGCTGCACCAATCGAAAGGATTTTTTATATGCTATTTAGTTTTGGTACCGGAATTGGGGTTCCGATTTTTCCCATACAAGTCAATACAATGTAATATATATACTTAAATTGAATAACTATTTATTTTTATTAAGTATTTAAATTTTAAATTTTTATATTTTATGTAGTTTAAAAATGGCTTCAATCTAAAATGCCATTATTTGATTTATTATTAAGCAAATTTTTTAAGAAAATTATTAAATGAGGGTGAAAATCGACTACTAGCCCTTGTGCACTAAATGAATATATGGGGGAAAGTTCAAACGCATTGGCTATGAACTCTGTGGGCAGAGTCGACATTAAAGGAATGCACGCAGTAAGCAAGGACTGAATATGATGATATTTAAAATATGCTAAAAGCAACCCTTAAGAATTTATTGAACTCAAAGAATTTTGCATTAGTTTTGCGGAATGTTAACTAAGGCTTTGCTTTTAAAATTAATTCGAGGAATTTTGGTGAACCGTTAAAGCATGAATGGAAATCCAATTCTGTGTTAAAATGTATGTTCGTTGGGTTTGCGAACTTAAGTGCACTACTTTTTTAACCAAGCGTATGCAATAAAGTGGCTTTTATTTGTTCTTATATTAACTTCCTTAATTTATTTGAAATATATTTTAATAAGATTTTGCATAAATTAACAAATAAGTTCCACACCTTCGCACTTAACTCTGGTAACCACGAAATGGTTGCAGTTGCACTGCATCCGAATCTGCACCCAATTACTGTGCATCTTGTATGTTCAGCCTACTTCATTTACATATCAAACGAATGCAATGCATCGCGGGCAACTCCTTCGGCAACTGCATCAGCTTCGCTCATTATGCGCTGCAATTATGAGCGAAAGACAGGCTGACAGATGGATGGATGGATGCATAGGAGGACTGACAGACACACGTAGAACTGGCTGATCCTTGCACTGCCAGAGCACTGCACTGCATTGCGTTGCATTCAATTGCATTGCGTTGCATTGCATGTTAAAGTTAACGTCACTCGAGTTGGCTCGGCTTCGGCTTGACTCGACTTGACTTGAGTTGTCAACATGCAAACCTATGTAGGCAACAACCACAATCAACAACAAAAACAATAACAATAACAACTACTGCTGCTTGTCAACGAAATGAGTAACGAGACCACCCTGCGGTGAAAAATGCAACTCAAAATGCATTTTGTCATACATCATCATCTAGTGGATTGGCCCAGGTGTGACGACGATGGATTGTGTGTGTTTTTGTGGTCTTAAGGCCTCGTGCGATTGGATTAGCTTATTCACATTGTAATTAACAAGGACTACACTGAAACAAAAGTTGGCGTAGACTAAGAAAAACTATGTTTATAATGTTGGTTTGATTAGCTGGCGTCAAATAAAATCTTATTTAACCCTTTTCTGTTGCGCTCTTAGTCTCTCATTTGTTTTCGGAGCAACTTCGCATGCTTAGTTTACTCAGTCAGTAGCTGCAGCTCTTTATTGGTGATTGTTTGTTTGAGGTGAGCTTGATTTTTTCTGAGTTATGATTATAACGTTCGTCAAAAAGACGTAGCATTATCTTTTGTATTAGTTTTTGGTTTCTAAATTGCATATTGTATACATTTTTTTAGCACTTTTTGTGTTTCGTTTCACTATATTAGTGTTTTATTCTTGTTTTTTTAATTTTTATTTGTTTAAAACATGTTATCTACATGTAGATTAGATGATTCACAAATAATTAGTCCATTGGAACAGTTATGTGATATATCATATATCAGCATAAAATGATAAGTATCAATAAAAAGCCCTTACGCCGTAAAGATTATCTGAAGGTGCTTTCGTCATCTTTAAGAATACCCTGGATGAACAAAAGACTTAAAATTACTTCATTGTCAATAACTTTGCGAAGCAACGTTCAAGCTGACTTACAAAACACATTCGACAGCGCTGGAGGAAGCAGTGCTATTCCATAGGCCTATCCAGATGATACTAATAGTGATCGTGACGGCAGTGCAGTTCAGCCAAAACATAAAAAAAGAAAATACTGTCGTTTCTGTCAGTCGAAAATAGGACCCATGTCAAAAAAGGTATGCGTCGTATGTAAAAAACTCTTTGTTAAGATCACCAAAATCAAGTTTGCAATACTTGCATATAAACTTGCTCGATTTTATTTTTTTTTTTTTTTTTTAATTATTATTTGATGTATTTTTGTGCAAATAAAGTCGAAAATTTTTAATTAATTCAGATTTAAGAACTCAATTTGTGTGCTTATCTAAAGACTGCCTAATCTTTATTATTTTTTGTAAAACAAAATTCATTTTACTATTTGTTTTACGTTATCTATTATTGCATGTTTATATATACTTTATTTGACTTAAAATCAATGAAATAAATGATCTCAATTAAAAACTTAGTAGTATTTATTTTTTTTACATCCTTAAATGACACAAAAAGGAGATACGTCATTCAGACGTATCCTTATCTATTCAGGGGTAGAAAATAACGTTATCTCATTAGGGTTAAGGATACAGTATAGATCATTTCAAGCAGAAACTTTCAGCGCGCTATTTGAAAGCTTCTTTAGCGATGATGTCTATTACTTTACTACAATCTTGACTGATCCTTTTCTTTTTCAACATTTTTATCAGTGCTGCCCAAACAGTGCTTTTAGTAATAGGTTTTCGATGTTGCAAAACATTAATTTTTTTTTAAAGCCAAATTTTAATAATTTTAACACAAAAATCTAAAAATTGTTGAAAAGTTTTATTAATAAATGACGCTTGTACATAGAGACCAGTAGAATTTGTTAAATTTTCAGCAATGCACTTACGTATGTATATCAGGGAAAGTGTTGTTGGGACACATATTCATCGCTAGAATAGCATTTTTTGACAGCCTGCCTTTGCGTTTTGATATTGGCTCTATAGTGACGCCCAAACAACAGCTGTTGATGAAGGGCAATCCAGAAACTCCACTTGTTTTATCAATATGTTTATTAGACCGGTTCACATTAAAAAATTGTTAAAATTTTCCGGTGCGCGTCCATTTTCTGAAAGTTCGACCCCTACTAAGCCCTAAAATATTTTAATACCTAAAAAAATTTGACCTCTAGGGGTTCCGCAAATCGCTTGAAGGTCATTTTAGAGCTATGTGGGATGTAAACCATTTAAAAAAATGTCGTGTCTAAACGGAAAAACAATTGGAATATATTTTGATAGGAAACAATTATTAATAGTGCAGTCTTATACATTTTTTTTTAAGTATGCATCTAGTAATTTTTGGCGGAGTTTTAAACATGCAATTTTACTCTCAACGAAAAATTATCGTTTTTCCATAAAAATTTTTTTTCTTAATTTGGTCTAGCGACATTTTTTTTGTAAATTTGTATATTTGTGTAAAGCTTAGACTTTCTTGTGGTGCAATATAATTTGCAGTTTATTGACTATAAATTGCGAAAAAATTAAAAATACTACATTTATTTATTATTTCTAATATTTATTTAGAAAAAGTAGGGTTACCAGAAGTCTAGGGCAAAATAAGAGAACTTTTGACAAAAAAAAAAAAGAGAGGACAAAAAGAGACTTTTTAAAATTCAATAAAATTTATTGCAAAGGAAAAACATCAAATAAACATTTTTTAAAACATTATTTTTTCAGTTTTTTAGTTTTAAAAACATTTGTTATAGAATAAATACATAAATATAAATAAAAAATAAATATAAAATATGTTTGTTTTCGGATTCATTCCAAAAAATTATTTATATATGTAATAATTTATTAATATCATATATTATCTTTAAAATTTTCAATTTAGCATATACTTATTTTTGTTATAACATTATTGCAATGACCGTTTACAAAAAGAGCACGCATGAAAAATACACATGTCAAACTTGTTAACTAGCGATCGACTTCGTTCCAAAGACAACGCGTTTAATTTAGTTCGAATTCTGTGTAAGCAGAGGGCTGGACTTAATATATGCCATCTTAATGCGCAAAGTGTTGTTAATAAGATGGATGAATTAAGGTATATTTTCGAGAGTTCAGGCGTTGATATTCTTTGTATTTCAGAAACATGGCTTAATGAGCATATGCACGATAATTTGTTCAATTTGAGTGGTTTTAAAATGTTTCGCGCAGACAGATTGGGTCATGCAGGTGGTGCAGCTGTCTATGTGCGTGATAATATCCCGTGTAAGCTAATTTGTAAGTCAGATACTTGTTGTTCTATTGAATATTTGTTTATTGCTATATCCAATGCAAATGAAAAGTTCCTTATTGGTAATGTCTACCGTCCCAATCGAACTATTGATATGACAAATCTTATTCAACTCATTAAAAATATCTCTCTTGGCTACTCACAAATTCTTATTGCAGGCGATTTTAATAGCAATCTCTTAACGGAAACTCACTTAGCTCTCGAAATGCAGACTTTAGGACTTTTTCCAGTCAACACTACTATGCCTACGCACTATACAAAAACTATTAACACACTGCTTGGCATATTTCTTGTTAACGATGAAACAAAAATTTTACTTTATGATCAGATATCTTATCCTTCATTTTCCAAACATGATATAATTTTTGTGTCGTGCGAATTTCAGTTGAAGACGCAACCAAAGTCTTTTTTGTTTCGCGACTTTAAAAGTATTGATTACCATCGTCTCGAGTCTGGAATTTCAAATATCAACTGGAGCAGTATATACAGTATGACATCGCCCGATGAGCAAGTTAATTTTTTTGCAATCCAACCTCAGTAGTCTTTTTGAGGAGTTCGTCCCACTTAAAAATAAAAATTTTAAACCTATTCAGCGCCCATGGTTTAACGACAAAATTAAAAACTTAATATTGCAACGTGATACACTATACAATCGATGGAAACGTTTTAAGACACCGAAGATTTATAGTGAATTCAAAAATGCTAGGAAAATTGTTGTTGCAGAAATAAAATCAGAAAAAACAAAATTTTATTGTGAAAAATTCTCTTCTGCAATTGATAGCAAAAAAAACATGGCAGGAAATAAAAAAACATTAGAATGGGCAAGTGTAAAGGTAGGTAAAGTGATGATGTTGATGTAGACGATTTAAATATTAAGTTTCTAGATCTTCCAATGCCAGCAATCTCTCATGAATCTTTCGCTAACCCTAACAGCGTGCGAAGTAAAAACGTTTTTAGTTTTGAATGCGTTGAGCAAACAGATGTTCTCGAGTGTTTTTTAGCTATAAAGTCAAATGCTGTTGGTTTCGACAATATTCATCCTGTATTTCTCAAGGCCCTACTCCCAAAATTACTACCTTTTGTAACACACATTTTTAATTTTATTCTCACTACTTCTATATATCCTTCCACTTGGAAACAGGCAAAAATAATACCGATTCCAAAAACGTGCAACGAATATCGTCCTATAGCCATTTTGTCGTATGTATCAAAAGTTCTAGAGCTAATAATTTATAGACAAATGTGTAAGTTCATTTATAGAAATCATTTAATAGACGAATGTTAATCTGGATTCCGAGTTAAGTTAAGCTGTGTAACAGCACTAGTTGATGTTGTTGAAGACCTTAGAGTAGGTATTGATGAGAACAAAATTAACTTTCTAGTGCTCTTAGACCACTTAAAAGCCTTTGATACGGTGGATCATTCTGTGTTGTATAATAAGCTCGTGAATCTGTTTCATTTTTCCCCGACTGCTGCTAATTTGATATCATCCTATCTATCCAACAGAACACAAGCAGTTTGTTCAAATGGCATTGTATCAAAATTCCTACCAAATGACAGAGGTGTTCCTCAGGGTTCTGTGTTAGGTCCTCTGCTCTTCTCTGTATACATAAATTGCCTACCAAAAGTGTTGAAAAATTGTAATATTCATATGTATGCCGATGATGTCCAATTGTATGTTAGTTGTTCCCGTGAGTCTATCGTCCCTTGTGTTTCGAACCTAAATGATAATCTTCGACGCGTTAACGAATGGGCCACATCAAATGGCCTATGTTTAAATCCCAGGAAAACAAAATGCATTGTCATCTCAAAAAAACCAGTAGACTATTCACTCTTCCCAAAAAATAAACTGAGCAATTGTGATATTGAATTTGTGGATAGCGTGAAAAACCTAGGTATAATATTTAATAGAACATTGTCGTGGAACTCTCATATAGGTAGCACTATCGGTAAAGTGTATGGTATGTTACGTGTTTTATGGACAACTCAATGCCCCTTAGAGCACGTATCTTACTGGCTAAATCGTACCTTATGCCTACCCTGCTCTATGGGTGCGAAATATTTGCTAACTGTGACAGCTTATTTAAACACAAACTAAATGTTCTCTTCAACAACATTACTCGTTATGTTTATAGCTTAAAACGTAGAGATCATGTCTCCGTGCATGCAAAACGTTTATACAATATGACTCTCGACAATTTACTGAAATTTCGATCACTAATTTTACTGCACAAGGTGGTTTTTACTAGGGAGCCGGTTTGTCTGTACAATTCGGTCTGCAAGATCACGAAGATCAAACGTTTTTATACAAATGCGTCATTCTTGTCTGGCATCGGAAAGACAATTTTTTGTGTATTCAATCCGTCTTTGGAACGCTCTACCAACTGATCTAAGAACAATTACCAATGCTGTGCAATTTAAATTTCGATTGAATATTTTTTCTCCTCATTGCAATAATTGTAAATTGTAAATTTTCAGTTTTTACACAAGCAGAATTGTAATTTAAGCATTAGTATGTCTCGGTCTTGTTGCATTAGTATGTCAATAAAATATATAAATAAATAAATAAATAAAACATTTTACACTTATTATTTCAAAAAAGTAAACAAACTTGAGGTTCAAGTAAATGAGACCAAATAAATAATCATATTAGAGTTTTTTTATAAAGTCTTTTCAACTGAAGTAACAAATGAGACAAATTGTGATAAGCTTATCAAGCTTCCTCATACTAAAAGCTTTCTTGAGCTTGTTTTAATAACCGTTTCTGTTTTTAGCATGCGTCGAAAAACTCCAAACACGATACGTTTTTGAAAATATAATTTTTTGTTAAAAAGTCTCGAAGCCAATTTTTGGTTGGCAAATTAAATTAATGTATTACCAAGCGTCATTTATGCAATCTGTTTTCCATAAGTTCGATAAAGTTATGTATTTTATTTACATTTATCCATTCATTAACTGAAAATTTTTTTAATTCTTTGGACCATGCTTTAAAATAATCGTAAGATATTTTGTGCAGGTTTGGGGAGGTTTTTTTGAAAAATCTATATATCTAGTAAAATTCCCTGGAACGTTTTTCCTTAATATTAGTAAGGGCCAGAGAAATAAATTTTTTATTAAAATGTAAAAATTCTCGTTTTTGGCTGTTCCAAAATTAATTTCCAGTACTATAAAAATATTTTTGAACAAAACCTTTTTTATTTCATAAACCTTTGAAACTAAAATTTAGTGTTAACCGATGTCTCTAAAAGGATGAAAAAAATAGCTAAGACGAAATCATCACAGTGGACCCATAACGTATGCAAAAATATAGTGGTCACAGCTAGGGTTAAGTTATGTTTGTTCAGGGATGGCGTTCAGCATTGCCATAAAGCTATTAACTTGCAAATCAGTGTTGATTCTTTTCATGCAAATTTCTATGTGTTCTTTTTTAGTATATTTTTTATTGATAGATATATTTTAATAATAACAGAATTTAATAATTCAATAACTTCTAATGAAGAGCAAAAACAATATTTGCTGCAAGTCGTTGATAAGCACAGAAAAAAAAATTTAAATGCATTGTAAAAAATTCATATTTTTAATAAATAAATATTAGAAATAATAAATAAATGTAGTATTTTGAATTTTTCGCAAGTTTTAGTCAATAAACTGTAAAAAATGTTGCACCTCAGGAAAGCCTAAGTTTCACACAAAAGTACAAAATTACAAAAAAAAAAAAAAATGTCGCTAGACCAAATAAAGAAACAAATTTTTTATGGAAAAACGATAATTTTTCGTTGAGAGTAAAATTGCCTGCTTAAAACTCCGCCAAAAATTACCAGATGCATACTTTTTTAAAAAAAATAAATTTAATAAGACTGAACTATTAATAATTGTTTCCTATCAAAATATATTCCAATTGTTTTTCCGTTTAGATACGACATTTTTTAAAATGGTTTAAGTCTCACATAGCTCTAAAATGACCTTCAAGCGATTTGCGGAACCCCTAGAGGTCAAATTTTTTTTAGGTATTAAAATATTTTTGTGCTTAATAGGGGTCGAACTTTCAGAAAATGGTCGCGCACCAAAGAAAAAACGACAAATAATTTTCCCCATGCACTTATGAACCAGTCTAATATATATCTTATATGAACTGTTTGAAAATTTATTAAAACTATTATCACCTGCGGTCGAAATTCGATCAACTGTCTGTTAAGGAGTGAACAAAAATTATCACTAACATAGCGTATTTTAAGGCACTGTAGCGTATATTTAAGAAAACAGAACATTAAAGATGCATAGCATAGATGTCATTACTCGTTTGTCATTTTTGTAGCATTGAAGTTTGTGTACTTGAATGCAAACACAAACCCTTTACTATAATCGCATAAAAGTGAACACAAACTTTTACATTCCGTAGTTTCACTGGAAAAACCGCTTTGAAAAAATTTGTCCAACAGAGTTTATACCTCTCCCGTATTAACCTTTACAGGAGTAAAATGTGTATGCTGGTTCTATTATTAATACTACCAACATTTTTTCCAAACACATTCACCTCCTTTCAGTCAGCATTTTGGACTGTCCCCCATAAAAAAACTCCTGATGTGATTATCAGAGGATTCAAATATATGAGATGGTCCTAATAAGTTTTCATCCTCAACATTTATTTTAAACACCTATTGAAAATGCTATATGATTTGTTCCCCTCCATTTATAATAAATACTGAAAAGTGTGCGACAACTTTTGTTCTTAGTTTTTTAATTGGTAAGAGATATTAAGGAAATTTTTCCCACTAAAATTATTTTGGAAGCCATATTCCAAATATTTTACTTGATAATAAAAACGTTAGAGCTGAAAGCCCTAGCTGCTAATGCTCCCTTTTCCATTATATATTAATTAATTAATATGTAAAAATAAATAAATAAAACATTTTTAAAAAATTAGTCTCCATGATGTTTTTGTGATATAAACTGTTTATTAAGTGTTGTGTTTAAATAAACTAGTTTTTACGAATAAATGATATGTCATATGAAACAGTGTGAGAAAATACAATTAAAGAAAACACTTTTTTCCTATTTTTTTAGCGAACATTGAATATTTTAGAAGTGTTTTGAAAACAATATATAACATAAAATTGGTGAGGTAATATACTAAATAGTTTTCTGTAGTGATTTCATTGAACTTTTAGTCAAAGAAAATTTGAGAGAAATCGATATTAGAATCACATGGAGATATTTGCTTTCAAAATAAAGACATAAAATTTCAATCTTTTTTTCTCATTCCGATTCCTTTCTCATGTTCAGAGAACCTTTAGTTTTCAAGATCTTGCAATAGTTTTTATATCAAAATAACGGGAATTTTTTAACTTACTATTTGTTAAAATTTCACCCAAAAAATATTTCGTAAACTATTATTTTTCTTAATCAACGACTTTTCATACAAAAATACGATGTACTGAGAAAATCTATAGCTTTCGAAATATCGGAATAAGTTTGATATCAAAACAACGGAATTTTTTTATTATAATTTACTATTTGTAAGATATGTAACTCTTACGACTCGAGAAACAATTTGTGTCCATACCAAACTATTCAGGCATAAAAATCCCCAGTATCAGACACAGTTTTATTTTTTAAAGCTACGGGTGTCATTTTAAGGAGGTTTCTTAAGGGGTGAGGAGGTTGGAATCCTTTAAAAGTAAAATTATTTTTTTTATGGCACAAGTTAACTTGTGACTGAGTTATATTTTTTTTTTAAACACAAATTTACAAAGACGAAAAATGAGGTAACGATCTTTGAACTGTTGTGCTAGATTTATAACTATTCAGCAGCTATTTGTCATGTTACTGACAAAAACTCAAAGTTCACAATGTTGTTCTGTCCGACTTGAGGTAATATTTTAATGGTAGAGGAAGAAACTACAGGTCATCGCTTTTCATGCAATACATGTCCTTACATTTGCAACATCAATTAACCCTTTATCACCTAAGACCGTCAAATGACGGTTATCACTAAAATGCATTAATAGACAAACGCTCTACTTTCGCGTTGTAACACTCAATGTGGTTTTTGTTTGTTTTGAATGTGCTCATCTAACGGTACCAGATTGAAGACTCTCAGTTGAGTAGTTTGCCAGATATGCTCAGTTCTTACAAAACTTTTGCGAAAACAGACGCGAAAATTACTTGAAATTTTAGTGCAAATTGAAATTTAAAAAAGCAAGCTTTCCAATAGCTCAATCCAGTCGAAAATTTTTTTGGTAAGTAATTTGATGTTTTACATTGATAATTTGTGGCTAGAGTTATTTGTGAAATATGTTGTTTGACAAAATCACGTGTTTTGTGATGACCGTCAATTGACGGTGTTAGTGGCTTGGGTGTTATTTTACATGTGTGTTATTATTTGTTGTTTTGTCGACCTTTTATTGTTTTTGCGGGAATTAAACGTGTAAACTGTTAAAAAAAAGGTGATTTTTCAAAATGTCATGGCGAATGGAAATAAACAAAGACTGTGATAAGCAGAAAAAAATTAAACTATCTATTCTGAGCGATGAAGAAATATCGAAATTGATGGATTCCATGGAATCGGACGATGAACTCGAGGACTTGGATGACAAAATTGAAGATCGAGGTTATCTTTGTGATGAGATCGAAGCTGAAGATAGTGTAATGGTAAACGATAGCTTGCAGGTAATGGATTCTTTATAATTTCTAAATGCAATTAAATTGTCCATGAACTTTAGCAAATTGAGTTTGAATACAATTTATCCCCAAAAGCAAATGCCAACTATAGACGAAAATTCAACATGTGTTGATACGCTACGTGATGACTCTGCAAGCAATATAACAGGACCAGTTCGAGTAACAACAGAAGCAAAAATAGAAACCACAACGTCGTTAAAATCAAAAAAAAGGCCGCGATCACCATTACCATTAGTTGAGGCATCAGGCCCACGAGTAACACCTTCAGCTGGTGGCTTCACTGGAGGTGGTTAGTGTTTTAAAACAGTCTCCTATCTAAATTGACTATTTAGCTACCGCATTTATTTTCCTCTTTTAGACTTAGTAAATATCAACAAGGATTCAGCTGAGTTTAAGGGTATTCTATGGCGTAAGATGGGCATGCAGTTACATGTGAATGAAGTTGCATTTAGAGGAAACACCGATTTACCGTCTGAAGTCAAAAAATTGCGGGCTCCGTTGGATTTTTTCTCCTATTTTTTAACCGATGATCTTATCGAGATGATTAGTCTGGAAACAAGGCGAGCTGCAATCACAGAAAACGCAAATACACAATTTAAAGTTGATAAATGCGAAATTCGTAGATACCTTGGAGTTTTAATGTTTATGTCGATTTTCCGTTACCCAAACATTGAATCACACTGGAGCGAATATGGATTTCGGCACATACCAAACAGCATGTCAAAAAATAAATTTGAACAGATAAAGAAATATTTATCATTCAACGACGAATCTCAACGGGTCAAGAAAGGTCATGCTGGATATGACCCCATTTTTCGAATCCGAAACGTTGCTACATATTTGATTGAGCGTTTTGATTCAATTCCTAAACATGCTCGTTTATGTATCGACGAACAAATGTGCTCAACAAAAATGGCTCATCACTTGCGCCAATACTTACCTGACAAACCGCATCCTTGGGGTGTTAAATTTTTTGTTTTATGCGACAGCCATGGCTACTCTTACAGATTCGAAATATACACTGGAGCCAAAAATGATGACATAATTTTGTCCGATACTCCTAACATTGGAATAACTGGAAATGTGGTAATCAGGTAACATATATATGTACATTTGAGAATTTGTTTTGATATTTATATATTTAATTTTTTCAAATCAGGTTGTCACAAACAGTGCCAAACTTTGTGAATCATATATTATATTTCGATAATTTCTACACTTCTCTTCCTCTTATGGTGTACCTTAGAGCGCGTGGTATTTTTAGTCTTGGCATTGTGAGAGCAAATCGTATTCCCAACTGCAAACTTCCAACCGACAAAAGCGACGAACTAAAAAAATCACAACGAGGTTACTCAACGGAATTCGTTGGATCGGCTTACGGTGTTGAGATGACCACGGTTTTGTGGAAGGACACGAAGAATGTCAGGCTTTGTTCAACGTACGTTGGCACAAAGCCTTTCCTAAGAACGAATTCAGAGACCCAACCATCAAAAATAGCCCGTTATAATAGGAAAGAAAAATCATATGATAACATTGACTGTCCACAGATCATCCGTGAGTATAATGCACACATGGGTGGGGTTGACCTTATGGACGCGTATATGGGTCGCAATGGACTCAAAATCAAAACTAAGGACATGGCTACCCGGATTTTCTACCACCTACTTGATATGGCTACGACAAATGCCTTCGTTCTATATCGAAGACTCAATAGCGAAAAAAATCAAACCCTTGATTCTGATGAAATTATAAAAGATATAACGATGTATGAATTTCGCTTGAGTATTGCCAAAGAACTTTGTTCTTCTATTCAAAAGCGATCCGTGGGCCGTCCGTCAGCTGCTGAAGAGCCAACCACCAGCAGTGTTGGCAGAAAAGCAGCTCACCCAGTAGCAAGTGTAAGATTTGATAAAACAAATCATTTTCCGGAATGGCGACCTAAAAAATCGTGTAAATTGTGCAAGAAATCTGATACGCATACATATTGCACCAAATGTAACATTCATTTGTGTCTTTCAAAAGCAAAAAACTGTTTTACGAAGTATCACGAAGAGGCATAATTGTTGTATATTAAAATTCACCTTTGTTTGTCAATATAGTTCATTATTATATTAAAATAAAAACGAATTTTGTACATGAGTAATGCATGATGTTATTCTGTTTTTTTTCGTCTAACCCACTAAGACCGTCAATTGACGGTCTTTCAATTTTCTCACCAGGTGCTTTCAGGAAACATTTTTTCAAAAAACGGGGCACAGATTCGTGTTCTCCAGCATAAAATCATCCTAGAACCAAAATTCTCATGATGATATGTATCGAATTTCATTATCAGTGGGTTAAGGGTTAAAACATTTCAAAGCGTACCTTTCCACGGCTAAAGGTGAGTAGTGCTCTAAGTATTTGAGACGAACTATTATTAAGATTCCTGCAATGTTTTAGGAAGTGGATCATGTTATGGGCGGTGCAGCTGCTTGGGAGAACGTAGATTCAACTGATGCTTATTGTCCGGCTTGTTCTCACAAACAAGCTTATTTTATGCAGATGCAAAATCGCTCTGCTGATGAACCTATGACCACATTTTACAAATGCTGTAATCAAGCACGAAGATGCTTACAATCGGACGAAGTTATAGCTCTACCAACCGACACTGTTTATGGTCTAGCCTGCAATGCCAACAATGAGAAAGCCATACAAAATTTGTATGAAATAAAAGGACAAGACTGTCATAAACCAGTGGCAATTTGTTAGAAAGACTTGGCTGCTCTTCGTTGCTATGGTAAAGCTGAGCATATAAACGATGCGTTGTTGAAACGTTTGCTGCCGGGATCCTGAACGATAGTTATCGAACGTTCACAGAATTTAAGCATTAGTTTCCTCAATCCAAGTACTAGAAAAATTGGTATTCGTATTCCCAAATTTCAATTCATTCACCAGCTGTGCGATGAGCATCCATTGCTCTGACTAGCGCAAATCGTTAGCCGAACCAATCAGTTTGAATGTTGAAGAATTTTCGACGTTGTGGCCTTAGCTAGGGGGTGTCTTTGATGCTGGCCAACTGGGACTAACCAAAGAGTGTCGTTCTGCATCGACGGTTATTGACTTGTCACAACCGGAAAAATTAAAAGAGTACGTGCAGGATGTGCGATTAAACAAACGCTCGAAGTTATGCCTGGATTCGGTATAAGAAACCTTGGACTGCTAAGAACACTGTTAAGAACTGCTAAAACAATGTTTCCCATATATAATTCTGCTGTCATATAAAGTGCTCCCATTTCGTCCAACATTAATCATATTTATCTCGTTGGAAAGACAATAAAAAACCCAACATGTTACAGTATAGATTTTTTAAAATTAAAAAGCAACTATGGACGGTTTTATTTGTTTTTTTAAATTTTAAGTACATAGTGGGACAGTATATATATTTGAAATTAAAAATAGTGGAAACTTATCACTTTTTCCAGGTCGGACATGCTAAATAAAACAAAAACTGTTTAAATTCACGTTGATGCCTTGCGATGGCTTATTTACTTTCTTTGCTTTACTTACTTTTGCCACAAAATAAACAAATATATGAGTTGCCAACGAACTGTCAAAACAAATTACGAACAGCTAGTTTGAACGCAGTTGATTTAAGTGAAGTAATTTATGGCAAATTAAGTAATTTATGCCTTAGTATGAACGTAGTATAATGCAATTATGTTTGCTATAATAAAGTTTAGAATTGGGAATTTACAAAATATTTTCTTTTTTGAATTGAGAAAAACATTGAATTGAATTGAGGTTTTTTTCCACTCTTGAAAGAGTAGCAACTGAGCATCTGGTTCATAGTGCTGACACCTGCTTTATTTTCGTTGTAATCCAGAAATGCATAAGGCTTGTTTTTCCGAAAGGATAGTCTTCTTCATTCTCTAGTTTTTAGTAGCGAAAAACCCAGCCTCAGTGAGCTGCTGCCGGTCTGTCAGCAGCCTAAAAAAAATGAGTACAATATCAAGCTCTTCCTACACTTCGTCACTTATTCCCGACGTTTCAAATCTTACTTACAATAAAAAAAATAAATATGTAATATAACCATATGCACACAAGAGCTTTACACATATAGCGTAACAAATAGCGAACGTCATCGATTGTGTTTGAACATATTAGTAGCTTAGTAGAATCGTTAGTAGCTTACAAGCATTTCCCATACATTTAACGGACGGGCCTCGTGAGGCCTAGTAGGTTCACTTACGTCCTTATTATAACAAGAGATCAGTTTGTTCTACGAAAGTAATGCAAACTCTTTTTAGTTTGTTTGGTTACGTCCAGAAAACATAAACGGTAGTTGACATAAAAGCCCAGTCGCACATCCTAGGGTTAAGCCGAATACACGAGCTTCAGCGAATAGGATCCGTGAAAAATATTGCATCGAAACTGGCCTGAGTTTTAAAAATTTCTTGTATTTTTACGATTATTCGTACAGCAACTTTAAAAATTTATAAAGTACTTTGGGGTAAAAATTTATTCCAGTTCTTTTTAGGTTAAAAATTTTGAATTTTTTTCTGAAATGTAAATACATATTTATTAATGTAATTTTATTAAAAAATGATTATTTATTACTTGCGATAAACTAAACTAATTTTTTAAAAAATTTTTGGCCCAAAAAAATGTTCTTATTTATTTCACTGCAAAAATTGGTGTACGAAAAACCGCACGTTGACTAATTACGTATGCAACCAACGTAAAACCCTGATAAGTTAATAATCTTTCAGCTATTTTCATCCGAAAAGAAAAGTGGATTTAGTAATTATGGCAAGACGTCGTTTTGGAGAATTGGAATTATGATGGGGAAGAAAATATCGACAATATTGCTGTATGTCCTTCCCATAAGGTGGACTCTTTGATGAAAAAACTTTCCACGACGCAACTCCTCAACTAAATACGTTCCTCAATTAGATTTTATTTGCAAAAAGGTGAATCAGTGAATAACGAATTCAGTATCCATTCAATGAATGCAAAATTGATTTATAAATAATATTATTAATTCACATTCATTTTATTTATTTATTTTATTTAAATTGTATAAAAAGTTATACCTTATTGTACTAACAACAACAACATTGAATTGTTGTACCAAGTACAACAAAGCATGACACAAGTGATTTTGCTTAAAAAATTTAAAAACTAACAATATAAAATAAGCAATAAAAAAAAGTAGAGACTTATATAAATATGAATATAAATCATGATAGATAGGCAGGATAGATAAATAGAAGAAATACTTAAGAAAAGATTAGAGAACTGAATATTGTTAACTATTTTGTGGAGAAAAATATTTAAGAATGTCATACTTGAATTTAAGTCCACCAACTATAGTTGTAAGAAAAGTTGGTAGGGAGTTCCAAGGCCCTATGGCATAGCACTTCTTTCGATGCAGAGGTCAGACATTCACTGACACTGCCACCGGATATACATATATAGGTCATTCTTTTACAAATCGCACACCTTCCAGGATTTGATGTCTCAGTTTCGACCGAAAATTACACGTGTGTCGGGATTTTTCTCGGAAAAATATTTTAACGGAATACCGTTAGGTCAAAATTCTAAAAAATTACAGCATTTTGTCAATGTCGGTGTTATATAACCGCCCTGTTCGATAGATACAGGCCCGTAGAGGGCCAAGTTCGGTCCCGGGGGGTTACAACATACGGGCCTTTGAAACTCACTGTGTCATGATTAAAAAGTACCCGGAATGCAAATAAAATTTTTAAAACTTTCCCTTGATTTATTATGATTTATAATAAATCTAATATAATCAGTCATGTACTGCATCTTACATTCGTATGAAATCGAATGTGAAACCAAAATACCTTGTGCTGTAATCCACGTTACACTTCACCTTTTGGTCATCTTCACATGGTCATGTCAAATAGTCCGTTTTGGACAAGTTACAAAAACCAGGGGCCGAATTACAGCATCCGTGATCGAGCAAAATTGTACAAGATGTACAATTGTACAAGATGTACAATTGTACAAGATGTACAATTGTACAAGATGTACATAGTACAATTGTACTATGTTACGCCATTTTTAATTCGGTCTGTTGCCTTTTTATAAATTGAATTCACTTCGAATTGAATTCTCAGGAAATGCAACACATGCCTGAATATTCTAATTTATTCAAATGTTAAATAAAATTTGAATTAAAAAAAAAACAATGAGTTTTTGCTACTTTATACGTATCTCTATACATAATACATATGTTTACAAATGTAAACCAGTCAGAAGTTTAGCAGGTAGTTTTGAAAAATAGGTAATATGAGGTACAAAAAATTTTTTAAACTTCTATCTTCTTTTATTCGATTTAGATATAAATTTGTAGTTTGCCACTTTGAAAAAAAAAAAATTATTGCATCGGCAGCAGACTTGCAATTTTTTTAAGTAAGTTGAAAAGGATCCGTAGCAAATGACTGTAAAGTATCAATTTCTACTATTGTGATATTAGTTTTTGATATTTTAAATAACATATGTTTTTTGTTATCAATGAAATCCTTATGTTATTCGAAAGTAAACGAAAAAATGTTTTAAACTTACAAATACGAGCAGATAAATAAATTAAATGTACAAAAATTATATGTCATTTCCATAACTGAAAAATGTAAACATACGTTTTTAATGTTTAATTCAATAAGGATAATCTTACACACACACACATTATTATCATAGCAACAAAATATTTAAAAGGATTTTTTATGTATAAGAACTACGATTTTAGGTTATTTATATGTTTCAAATTTCAGCAATTCGATATGAATTATTTATGGTAGTTGATATTTTATAATAGTTTATATTAAACTTTGTTGAATTAAAAGTTTTCAAACTTTTACTTATAAAAGGTAATCAAATTATTTTTAAATTATTCCATTGTGAACAGCTTTGTAAGTGTACTAAGTTCTAATGAGTGTTTTGAGAATTATTAACGTACATAATAAGCAGCACAATTTATTAATTGTGATCTATTTTAATTTATATGAATTTAATTGCGAGCTTTAGATAAAGTAAGTTTTTGAAAAAGGCAACAACAACTCTGTATAGAGTCAATCACACAGCTGACTATACAGCCTGTTTCGGAAATTGCTATATTTCCTCTTCAGTAGTCTTGAGTGATTAAGCATAGATAAACCCACTGTTTAAGTCTTATATGATTCTACACTTGTTCGAACAAATTCATAAGAATTATTATGTTCTCATCGGTCATTTATGACAATCATATGAAAAACGACCATGCTTTTTTTATGTTGTACACTAAAAGACAAATTATCTACTGGGTATTTCTACTGATGATTGAAAGTACTCATAAACAGCGTTACCGCTGCATTCAAAAGATCCCAAAAGATTAAATTAAAAAGATCCCAAGCCACGAAAAAGTTTCACTTAGGGTATTCAGTAAAATTTGTTAAGTCCTCCTAAGTTGCTAAATGGTTAAAGTTAGCAGCTATTGATTGATGTGAACGCACCTGCTAAGATATTTGCAAATGTTGGCTTGGCAACTTTTAATGCAGCATTAGATCTGTGGTTTTAATAACTCGCGTAACAAAAATATATTTTAATTTTTATGTTATATTTTATGCAATATTTGCTACTCAGATCCTTTAAAATGTTTTAAATCTCTAAAAACCCCGTTACAAAATTAAAATTGTTTTATTAATAAAGAGCAATTTTTAGACTCGGAAGCTGCAAATCAAAAATAATTTGGTACTGGTTCAAACTCATTTCCATAACGATTCATCACTTCTCTCAATCATCCCTATCATGAATAATTTTTCACTCGTAATCGGAAAATGTAGTTTTCGTTTTTAAGATAAAGCTAAAGAACAATTTGGAAAAGATGAAAAAAATTTCCAAAATGTTCTTGAGAATTATCTTAAAAATGAAAGCTTTCCGGTTACGCGTGAAAAATTATTCATGATAAGGCTGAGTAAGTTTGACGTTTCAAACTTAACAAATGGTATCTGCTAAACTAAAAAACGGTGCTGAGCTTCTTAACTTGCTAACAAACTGCTAAGTCTTTTCCAATACAAAATTTTAACAGGACTTAATAAATTTGTTAAGTTTAGCAAGTTAGCAGGATTTAACAAATGCAGTGAATATCGCTATTATAATTTTTGATATTGTCAATACAAAGCAAGGTTAGATATATGAAAAATAATAATTTTCATTGAAACAAACACCACTTGTATCCCTTGACAATAAATCAGCTTTTTATTACTTTACTGTCCTAAAAATCCGGGCCCCCTTATGACTCCGGGCCCGAGGAGAACACCCCGTTCCTCCTTCCCTCTCGGCGGCCCTGGATAGATAATTTGTTGTTCTTTTTTTTACGATTTAAAATAAATGTATAAAAATTAAATGAAATTTTCAAACGGCATTTTTGACAGCACAAATCAACCCGCTATATATATTTATAAAGTACAAAATTCTAAAAAGAATGCAGCGTTTTTTTATAGATTTTATATACATTTTTGTTCACCGCGCACAGAACAGCACAACCCGAGATATTGCGATTTAAGTAACACAGACATTGACAAAATGTTGCCATTTTTCACAGTTTTGACCAAATGGTAAAAAAATTTTCATACGATTTAAAAAAGTCCAATTTTTTTTTTGCAAAATTCGTGCGATTTGTAGAATAATGACCCATATCTGTTATTTTATTGATACAAAATATGAAATGTATCTGAAAGAGATGGCAAAAAATGTTTATATTATTTTTTGCACATTTTTTAATGCCTAAAATTCCCTCTTACATAATCTCTTGTTCTTCCATCTCTTGTTGTTTAGCTTTTATTTAAAAAATGCTCTTTCTACGCTCATGGTTCAGGTCAGAGGTAAACAATCTGAAATCCAATCATATTGTGGAAGCATCCTCTACCTCTCATTCTGTCTGTTACTAATCCAGAGCAGAGTATGTCCAACTGCATGTGCAGACTGTGATGGCACGGGGGCGCGAGCTCGCAAGGGGAGCGATATGAAATTTTATTTAAAAATGCTAGAGTTATTTGCGGAAATTTTATAAATGTTTACAAAATATTAAGAACGTGTATTGTAAGAATGCATAATTTCAATTTATGTATATAATATTCCAAGCATTTTTCATAAGCCGCACACTGTAATTAAATAAATGTTTTATTCAATTTTCTTTATTCAACACGCTTTTCCAGTTCAAGAAATGTTAAATTGTTGTTTTTAATATTAAAAACAATAAAAAAGGAAGTTAGAACTTTTCACAAGTTTTTCTTGATTATAATTTGAAAGGCACGCACAAACCATGAACAATAAATAGACTCATCTAAATTTCATGTGAATTTGATTAATTTCACTAATTAATCTTTTAAATGTTGGAACACAAATGATCGATAACTGAACCTACGAGTTTTATGTCGACTCCGAAAGGATTATGTTCTGAAGAAACTTTGCATGACAATTTTTACTCTCTGAGTCTTGCCATTGCCTGCAGAGAGGTAACAGCCGAACAGTATTATTAATTCAATTGAAAAAAATTTTGTCTGAGCTGGGGTTTGAGCCGCGGTTCCTTAGCTTACGAGCCACGCACTCTACCAGTAGGCCAAAGCCACCTCTTCGATATCAATATGAAATTTAATATGAAATTGAAAATTCAATTTAATATGACGAAATCATTGAACACTTTGCAACATTGAAAACATAACATATCCATATTATTTATCAAATATAACACAAAATAATCTTAATATGGTAAATTTTTTCTCCTTATGCTTAGTATGCTGTAGGAACGAAAAAAAAAATTTCCATAAGAAATATATTGAGATTTTTGACAACGAACAGGCAACGAAATTTTTTTCGCCAGCTGGTACGCTGTAGAAGCGAAAATTATTGCTGTGTTGCCAAATTTCCATTGGAGAGTTGAAATATTAAAATTTTGCTGTCTATTATATGCCCGTACATTTAATTGACGCGGAAAAATTTGCCATTCAACAATAAAAAATAAGCAGTAAGTATGTTTAAGTGTTGAATTTGATATTTAACAAATGTATTGTTGCATTTATATAGTTTATTAATGTGTAGTTTTGCCTTTTATAGGATATAAAATTGCAGCAATAAAAATATGGATCTGTCAATCAGAACAGCAAGTGCTTTTTTCCACCCAAAAATTTTGACTCTACACCTGAATTTCACGTGTAGAGTTGTGTAGAATATGCCCAAAAATTTTCGTTTCTACAGCATACTAAGCTTTAACGTTGCACTCGAACGCATACTTCTGCAAATACATCGAAAATATTTAATGAAACCAAAAATGTTTGTATGTAAAGCTTAGTAAAGGAACAAAAATTTTTGGGCATATAACTCTACTTGGGCAAGGTAGATGATGTCTTGAAAATCATAGCCTTCGACTTTAATAATGCTTAATTAGCTAGATATTTTCTACTAAATTTTACTTACATTTTCATTCCTTGAAAAATTTACAGTTATATATCAACGATTTTTCTATTTTTATATACTAACATTTTTTATTGTATTTTATTTTAAATTCAATGGCAATTAACACATAAAAAAGTTCAAAAAACAAAACCTAGAAATATACTTTGTGCTCGAAGTAATTATGGTTTAAAGTTGACTTGTTTTTTTAGTTTTATTGAGCTTATTTTTGTTTAAAAAGTTTCAATTTTGACGAATTTTTTAAATAAAAAACCTACAATACATTAATTTTTAATACGACATTCATAATACATGTTTTAAAATCTGACGAATAAAAATATTTTTTATAAAATTAAAAAAAAAAAAAACTCAAATGTCATCCTAAAATTAGAAAAAGCGCACTGTGCGTTCTAATGTACATATCTGTCAATTGTTATTATTATTGATAGTGGCCCTTAGTAATAGAAACGTAAAATCTCACTTCTAAAGTCACATTTAGTTAGGTGATTCTATGGTACTGTTAAGGTTTCATAGTAATAAAACAAATTTAACAAAAGTCTACTTCACTGCATCTATTGTGAAAATTCTTTAAATTTTTTTTAACGTATCCTTTGGTCAGTTTTTTTGACAGCTGAACATCATTGTAGAATTTTAATGCGTTTAAACAGGTTTTGCAGTTTTTTCTTGAACTTAAGCTTCTGGTATCATTTATTATTTCTAGATCCCGATATATTCTTTAATCGTCCATTTTCACTACAATAATTTCAATTGTCACTTTAAAATTGACGCCCATTTTTTTGAGTAGCCGAGAGTAAACATATGAACTAAATTACAAAATTGATTTCCAATACAATCAAATTCGTCTGAAATATAGTGTTTTTATTGATTTGTGGGCGGTAATAGGGGGTGTGGCAATGTTTTTTTTATTATTCGAGATATGAGTATTGCCAACAAATGTTACCCCTTAAGTGTTACCGTTACTGAGATCTTAACGGACACCAATGATTTTCTATGTATAGATATATTTTAACATATAAATCAAGTATATAATCCTTTCATTAATAAATGAGATGTCTTTATTAACTCTCTTTGCTTATTATATATACAGTAGACTCTCACAAATCTCTCACTCTCTTCAACGCGTGGTTCTAATTTCTGGACGTTTTTTTTCACAGACATTTAAAAGAAAAGAATGAAACTGATTAAAAAAAATTTAACGCAAAATTCACATAATTCATAGACTAACAAAGAATAACTCTAACTCGAAAAATCTTCCTACCATATTATTTATTTTTTTAATAATGATTCAATGCTTTTTTAACAGTTATGAATTTAATAAATCATACGGGCATTTCCAAACTGGCGTTACGGACGATTTGTATGAAGAAATATTAAGAAAAAAAGAATGAAAATGTCTAATTTTTAAAAATGCGTTTTTATATTTGCGTAGTAATTAAGTTACACTACGCAAAGTAAAAACAATCACAACAATCGACCCTTAGGATTTAAGCAACTGTCAATGAACTGGGTGTGTCACACCCGACAAAAAAAAAATAATTTAAAAATAAAAACTATACACAAAATATTTTTTTTAATTTTTAATAAAGTTTTTTATTAAGTCAATAATATATTAATTTGAAAAAGAAAACATATTTTGATCTTAAGATATATTTTTTTGTTATTTAAAGTAGAGTTAAAAAAAAATTAATGCAAAATTTATTGAAGCCCGGGTGTAACACAACCATGTTCATTGACGATGGGTTAAAGATATAAAAAAAAATATATACTGGCGTTACGTTACATAAAACGGAAGTGATTTTTTACTTTGATTACAAAATTTGCAAAACTCTCTGAACCGGGTAAGACTTTTTGTATTCAACTTTTTTAAAACGGTTTAAAATAACATAAGTTTATTTTCTAAGTGATTACATTTAAAAATCTTCTCTGGGTTTTTTTTATTACGCTTTTTTAACTGGCGTAACGTAACTAGCGTTACGTTACTAAAATTTCCATTGTAGTTCAATGGGGTAATTAAGTAATTATTTAGTTAAGTATCTAATTAATTTAGTAATTATAAACCCAATTTAATATACTGTCCTTTCCTTGCCTAAACAATTTTTTATTATTTTTAGTCAATGCCTTCCATTTTTACTAAACAAAAAAGCTTACGAAACGTTTACTAAACATTTGCAAAAAAGAAAAACTACATTTGTGAAACAGTGCAAACGATTTAATCATCATGGTTAATGAATTTATGTAGAAATTGCTTAAATTAATAAAATTAAAATGTTTCTCTTAGATAATATCATCAAACAATAAGTTTTTCAGAAGTTTTAATATGTTGGTCACGGTAGACTTTTCTGTGGAAATGCTCATATATAAACAAACCATAATTTCTGAGCGTTCAATACATTAAAATTGCAGGCTCTAATTTCTGCACAGTTCGAATTTGTGAGAGTTCTAATGTGTTAGAGTCTACTGTATTTCAAGGAGTTAGCTTCAGACGTGTATAGTAGCTGATACACACACTGTTTAGAAGTGAAACTTCTTATGCGACGATTTGATATTGAGGGTAAAAATTTTCGAGTCTCGTCACGAAAAATATTTCGATTCTTGTCACGTTTTTGTGTACACGAGCAATGATATTTTAAATTTTTTGTGTTTTTTGTATAGGGACCCCCCGAAGGTTGGCAGATAGAGTATAAGACAGTTGAGAAAAAATTTTGAGGGAGAAAAATTAATAGGAGCAACTTATACATTTGACCTCCCTAGATATCATCGATTTTTGGATATGATCTTTAATAGATATATTTCTCAATTTTTTGGTGTTTTTTGTATGGGGACTGAAAAGGTGTATTCAAAAGAAATGTTGAGGGAGAAAAATTAATAGGACGAGTTCATAAATTAAGGGTTGTAGATTTTTGTGATATGATTGAAAAATAGAAATTTTTTCTATATTTTAAACCCCACGGACGTACTTTTTCATCATATTTTAGTTATCAAAAACCATTTAAATCAGTATATCAATTGAAGCACCAACCAATGACAGAGTTAATATTAAATTAGCGAAATATCATTTACGCAAATTTTGTATTGAATTTCTTTTGAGATGCTCTCCTCTCTTTTTCTCTCTTTCTCTATTTCTCTTTTTCTCTCTTTCTCTCTTTCTCCCTGTCTCTTTCACAAAAATCTATCTTATTCTTAATTTTAGGACGTTTCACTTCTGTACTGTTTACACGCTGAGCTGTTTTTTTTAATTTATTTTGTTTTGATCTTAAAACTACATTAATCTTTGATTTAGAACGTAAGGTCAAGTAAATACCCTAATGTAAAACTCTTCGCTCTATTCATTGCCTGGGTTTTTTATATATATCCCTATAAAAATAACTATTTGACTGTCAAAAGACTTTCAATCTCATGATATTTCACCACTTAAAAATGGTATTTTATTATTTACTTCCCGTGTCAAAAAAATTTATGGAGAGTTGGAGTAATGCTCTTCCAACTCCGTATGAATTTTTATGTAAATTCCGATATATTCCCTTTTTCTATCCTTACAACTTGTGATAATTTAAATAAAAGAGTTTTGTTCCTAGCCTGATGATGACTCTCAGTGAGAGTCGAAATAATGTTAATAATAACAATTTATAATAGATAAATATATTTTTATTTACGGACAAAGCCCATTTAACAAATACATGCAACATATAAGGCCGATTAACTAATTTATGAAAGATTTTGGATAACAAAAAAAATATATAAAAATATATCGCTCGTTTTCTTCAGTAACGTCACAACGAATTTTGAGATTTGAATAGACCTAAGAAATCGCTTCTCTACTTTCATAATACAGCGATAACATTAAATATGTTGCTATACATATATGAGTTTGTTTTGATCCTGACACTTTCATAATACAGCGATAACATGAAAGATGTTGCTATACGTATATGAGTTTGTTTTGATCCTGACACACTGATTCAGGAATAGAAAAGTTGAGATAACCATTTCTAACGTGAGTAAATTAGTGTAATTTTAAGATGTTTCTGATCTTACGCGGAAAGTAAAGAAAATATTTTAACAAAAACTATACACAGTAAAGGTCATGTTGTGCAAATACTTCTGCGGTCTTTTTACTACATTTTAAGATTTTTTAGATTATGACGTTATTGGCAAAAACGAACAATATCTAGTAATTCAATCAGTACATGGAGGGAAATTTGGGCTGCAAACGTAGCCATAATATGCTTGATATCAAGTTCTAATGTGATTATTTATCAAAAAAATAAACGAGCTCATTTGTGCTCAATGTAAGTAATTTGCGATAACTTACATACAATAATCTAAGAAATATTTGGACTGTTTATCAAAAAATGAATACGCTCACTAGAGCGCAATTTATGAAATTTTGGGAGTGTTTATCAAAAATTGATTATGCTCCCTTGTGTCAAATTCATGTCATCTTTGGATTGTTAATCAAAAAAATTAATATTCTGCCAACTTATGCTCCATTTAAGAAATTTTGGGTTTGCAACGAACTAGACAGAAGAACACGAGCGAGAAAAAAAACTACGAAACGAAGACTTGCTTTGTTGTTACTGAGGTTAATGCTTTCAGTTTAAAACAATTAAAATATCATATTTTCATTGCCCAAAATAGAACAATTCAATATTTTATTTATATTGTATTAAATATATTTGTTCTAATTTGAGCAATGAAAATATGATTTAAACTATTTTCTGCACTTTTCGCTGTTGTAGTAACAAAAATCCACTGAACCGATGAAATGTACAAGGGGCACAAGGAACGATCGAGGGAAAATATGACGAAAAATTTAAAAGCGACAAAGGACCGAGCAAAAAAAAAAAAAAAAAATAAACACGAAAAAAAAATTTCGTTTGTTTTCTTGTATAATAACAACAACATACTTTTTTTATAAACAATCACAAAATTACTTTTATTAAGCACAATTTGACGTGTTTATCTCAAAAATTTTCAAGCCCAATTTCTGGCATAAGCTGCGAACGTGTATGGCATATTTTGGGATGGTTTTGAGCTATATTGAGCTAATTTTTTTTATGAACGGTTTGGGCTTAATTTTAGAACATTTTGGAACTAAGACATATTAAAATTCGGCTTAAAAGAAAGTTGCAATACTTTCTGCAATTGTGAGAATTTACCTTAAGAGTCGAAAAATCAGTTATTTATTAGTCTAGTCAAAATCACAAAAATTCTCTGTGTGTTAGATTAACGTGTCCCTCAATTAAAATACAATAGGTTTGTTCCCGTACTAACTTCAAGTTATTGTAATAGAATATAAAGTAACATTTTGTGTGTTATTCTTCTCTCTCGAACTTCAAAAATTTGTAAAATAACGCTTTCAAGCAACTTCAAGTTACTTGAATCGAGTACGGGAACAGATCTAATATTGGTGCTCATTTTCTTGGTCATGAATTGGTTGTTGCTATTATTATTGATGTTGTTGACTTACCACCTCGTGCTACACGCTAAAATAATCACAATAATTAAATGCAAATGTTGCTGGATGGAGCTTAGTGTCGCGGCGGCTGTGTTGGCAAGTGTTGACAACTGATGATGATGTTGATAATGATGATGGCTTTGCTGGCAATGCTGACGATGTTGTTGACAATGAGTGAGACATCGCCGCAGCAGAAACATTTCTAAAAATTTCACCTTTTGATTTTTGAACTTTGGAATTTGTCAAATTTTCACTTGAATTACAAAATTTATTTTGAAAATTTCGCGTGCAACGAAATAGAACAAACATTTTTGTCGAAACCGCGTTGTCGTTGTCGTTTTGTCGACGCTGTTGTTGGCGACGGCAACGTTTCGAAGACAGTCAATGTAGCTAGTTTTATGCATCGAATTTTACTTTTTGTTTGCTTAATTTTATAAAATTGCACACAATTTGAATGAAATTTTCAACACTGGGTTAGACTTGAATTTGATCCCAAAATATTTGGAATATTTTTAATGCGTTGCGTTTTAACTTGCAATGCGTCACAATTCACATGCGTTACTTAACGGTAGCGACGTCATTTTTCTAACAGCGAACAAAACTCTAAAAAGAAATAATTCAAATTTTTTAACGCTTAACGATTTTATTAAACTATTTGAACGAATGCTAGCTGCGTTGTTGGCTGCAGTCGTTTGCGATGCCGTTGGTAGCAAGTTTGAATGTGAAGGCTCTTAGAAATACCTTTTTGTTTTGTATTCACTAGATACACGCGATTGTATCTCGACCACCGCCGCGATTGGTTTCGTTTTTCGTTGAAATATTCTTTCACTGTTGCTGCTGCAGCAGCTTCTACAGACGATTTTATTGACGATGGGCGGTTATGTTGTTGTTGTTGTTGTTGTTGTTGTTGTTGGTTATGTAGCCGATTAACGTGCGCTGACCGGTCTGCGCCCGTTTGTATGAGTAACATGGGAGTAACAAATTCGGAGTTGTGTCTTCATAATTGAAACATTTCTTTTACATCTGTTTCATTTGTAAAATTTAGTTGGCTCATAAACATTCATTTTTGCCATTTATTACTAGTTAGCTCTCTCAGTGGCAAATTAATTCGAGTTAGTTTAATGAAGTTCATTCAATAAAAATATTTGAAGTTCAAGACAAAACTTGTTCTTTAAATTTTGCTTGGATCGGAAGGGTTGCTTCAAATGCTTCTTGAATTGTTAAGCACTGCTACCCAAACTATTTTTAAAAATACATTTTTTAATCAAACGATTTAAGGACGAGACAAGTAGAGACGAGTCGATATAGAAATATTCAAACAATAACATAAAAACTGACAACTTTTTCGAAATTAAACCCATTTTTAGGCAATTCTTGGTTTTGAGCAACTTTAAGGTTAAGTTGATCGCTATGCAACGGCTTTGGATTGTCACTGATTAGCCATATATTTAGAATTCAAAATAGTTGATATGGCAAACGTCTACTCGAAAACAGATAATTCGAAAATGGAACAAATATGTTATGACCTTATTCTGCATAAAACTTGAAATTAAAAAGGGGTTTCTTCGATTGTTGAAGTTAGATTTGAAAATTTCAGAGAAATACAGACCTTCAGCATTTATGGATGCTGCTCCAGTTTCGAAAGTAAAAAATATTTAGAGTATATCTACTCCATTAATTTGAGACCAAAATTCAAAATGTTAACGAAGTTATAGCACATAGTCGAAAGCGCCTCATATTGCGCGCTAAGTTTTGGAAAACTTTTGAAGTGTTTTTCTCGAAACAAGGTGTTTTTGATCGGAAGGGGAGTTTTAAAAAATTCTATCAAGCCGATTGGACTGAAATTTTAATACGTTATTCTACATGCTCTTGCAGGTAGGAGAATTGTACATTTTAAATAATTTTTTCCTATATGTCCCCGATATTCCATAAAAAAGACGCGATTTTTGAAAATGTCTATTTAGAAGTCCGCCATTTTGTTATTATTTTAATTAAAAATGTTTAAGTCTACTGTCCATTTTGGACGTAGGGGGAGATAGGGCACATTGATATGCGGTAAGATATCGATCGATAGAAACTGTTATCTGAGTTTCGTTCGTGTTTATTCATCACTGCATGATTGATACGCGAAAACCTGTTTTGTGCGCACAAAAATACAATTTTGTCGCTTTGCTGCGAGAGTGATTTTTGTGTGAAGGCTTGGAGTTAAATAATTGTTATAATAATATTTGGTGAGTTCATTTCCTTTATAATTTAGTATTAGTTTTAAATTTTTTATTTTAATGTTGTTTTGGTGAAGTTTAATTTTTAATTTCATTATCGTTGGTTGCGGCACCTTGATGCATACATTGATGGGGCATATCTATGTGTATCAATGCACACTACTGATCTTCTCGGTCTGAAGAATAAATTTAACACTGCAGCGAGGCCCTTCCTAATTAATTTTATTGTTAATTATGTACTTTAAATGTATTTACTTTTAGAATTATTCTAATATTGAGTATTCCTTGTTTTATTATATATATGAGATTTCAAATACAACTTAAATTTGAATTAATGAATTAACTATTAAACGTTCTAAGAACTAATAAAACTTGTTTTTTTGTAAAGATATTTCAATATATACACATAGCCCATGAAGTCTGCGTCCACCTGATTAATTTGTTTAAGTGAATAAAAACGCAATGTAAATATATAATTCATCTAAATTTTTTTCATGTATTTCTTCTTTACAGTCTTAAGTTTAAAAAGCAAAAACAAAAACAAATAGATTTTTCTCTTCAATTATGAGATATTGGGAGCAAAAGGTGTAAATATAGCAACCAAAAAGTCTGCGTTCAGTTTTAAAATGTGTTCAGTTTAATGCATTAGAAACAGTAAGGACAAACTTTGTCTTGATCCGAATTTGATTTCAGATTTGGCCTATATCGTCTGGTTATTGAGATATTGTAACCTAAAAAGTGAAAAAATGCTGTTTTTGGTTATATGCAAGGCCAAATCTCGTAAATTCTTACAATCGATATCTCAAAGTAAATAAGATTTTAAGACGAATCAAAATGCGTCATCAAGCCATTTTGATCCCTCGATTTAATATGCCTTAACGTATTTACTTTTATGGTTACAATATATCAATAACTAGACGAGATAGATCAATTCTTAAATCAAATTCGGATTAAGACAACGTGGCTACACAACAAAATGCTAAATTTTATTTGTCCTTACTGTTTCTAAAGCATTAATAACTTTGTTTTAAACTGAACGTAGACTTTTTGGTTGCTATATTTACCCGTTGCTTCCGTTATCTCATAAATGAAGAAGAAAATCTAGATTTTTTTGCTTTTTAAACTTAAAGCATAGCATGCTGTAGGAACGAAAAAATAATTTTCATAAGAAATACATTGAGATTTTTGACAACGAACAGGCAGCGACATTTTTTTTCGCCAGCTAGTACGTTGTAGAAGCGAAAATTATTGCTATGTTGCCAAATTTCCATTCGTAAGTGGAGAGTTGAAATATCAAAATTTGGCTGTCGATTACACGCCCGTACATTTAATTGGCGCGGAAATTTCCCATTCAATAATAAAAAATAAGCAGTAAGTATGTTTAAGTATTGAATTTGTTATTTAACAAATTTATTGTTGCATTTACATAGTTTATTAATGTGTAGTCTTGCCTTTTATGGGATATAAAATTGCAGCAGTAAAAATATGAATCGGTCAACCAGAACAGCAAGTACTTCTTCTTCACACAAAAATTTTGACTCTACACTTAAATTTCGCGTGTAGAGTTATATGCCCAAAAATTTTCGTTCTTACAGCATACTGCACTTAAGAATGTAAAGAAGAAATACATGAATAAAAAATTCAGATGAAATGTATATTTACATTGTGTTTTTGTTCACTTTAACAAGTTTATCAGATGAACGCAGACTTTATGGGCTATGTGTATACGTATTATTATACAATTTTTTCTTAATAAATCAAAAGTATAAAATAAAAATAAAATAAACTGGCCATTTCAGCTCTTCACGCAGAGAAAAAACATAGTTGCAACAACCATGTTTTAAGAGGATTATAGTATGATTCGGATTATGATTGTTGCTAACATGTTCTTAAACATATAATATTTTCTTTGATCACGATAAAATGCTTACAACAACTATATTTAGAAAAGGAATTTTTTTGTAGGAACCAAAATATTATTGAAACAAATATTATTCTCTTGTTGGGTCGAAAATAGAATGATTGCAACAACTATATTATGAACTCATTTTTAGGATCCAGAATATTATTGAAACAATAATTTTATTTTTTCTATTTTCATGCACTCTAATTTCCACAGCTATTAAATTCAGACATCTCCAGAGGTCTTCTGCCATTGTCTGGGCTGAACAGAATTATTAATTCAATTAAAAAATGTTTTTGATTAAATTTTCTGTCCGAACTGGGGTTTGAACCGCGGCTTTTTTGCTTACGAGCCACGCACACTACCAGTAGGCCATAGCCGCTACTACCGCTCGCCTGACTAATGCTATTCATAACCATGGTACATTAAGTGCATTGTCACAAAAATAACAATAATTGTGTGATAAAAAAAATATGGTCAGAATTGCGAAATATATTTACGGTAAATATAAATATATTTGCTACAATTAAAGTCGAAAATATCACTTTTCACGTGCTGTTTTTAGGATAAGGCGGTTTAAAACATAACACAATAACTGAACAGTTGACAAACGAAATGGCACATAGCCAGGAATAGATAAAACTTATTGTGTCTGAATGAAGTGAAAGTTTTTCCTGCCAACTGTTCAGACACAATAAATTCTTTCGATTTTTGGTTATGTTCTGCTTCGTTTGCCAACAATCAAAGAATAGTTCAGACAAACATGCAAAATTCTAATATGTTTGTCTCTATAATAATATTAACATTTATCATGATTGACAGAACTACAAAATTTTTGTTGCAACTAATAGTTGAGGCAATCATAGTATGTTGACGATTTCAATGATGCTATGATTTCAACTATAATGTTATTTTTGGTACTACCATTAGTAAATAATGACTTCATTAAGGCAAAAATTTGTGTTTGCAAAGATAGCACAATAATTTTTGTAAAAAATTATTATTGCAGTAATCATGTCTCAACCATGTCTTTTCTCTGCGTGTTGAAAGGACTTTGACCTAGCTTCTATTGAACAATTGTGTTGTGCGTGTTATTAAATGTTGACTACGTAAACGAATAAAAAAAATGTTGGAAAAAATTAACTGCAACTGATATTGAAATCCAATTTAAATCTCAATATTAATCCAATATTAACTCAAATTAAATCCAATTGCGAGATACTTGTTTGCAGCACTATTGTTCTTTAACCCTGGGATGCCACACTGGTGTTCTCAAAACCCCACAAAGAGTTTTCCCCTCTGGCGTTTCGAATGTAGCAGTGGCAGGATTGCAGTATTTTTCTTTTAGAAGGATGTACTATCTAAAAAAGATTGGTATAGATAAGACCTTAAGTTATTTTATAGAAGAGACACAGGACGTTGGGGTTAGCGTAACCTCAGTGTTTTTTCAGTAAGTTTTAACGGATGTTTCAAATGGCACCATTATTGACATGTCTGTGTCAATTGTTGCTAGGGTTTATATTTCGTGACAATCTGACCTTGAGTTCACAAGATACAATGGGTTTTATACAAGATACAACTTTTACATATGTTTTTTTAATCAGTGGCGTCACTAAATGTCATCCTAAGAACCATTTTTTTATGTGTGAGACTTTCTGAAAATCGTCAGCATTCATTCGATGCACTTTGAAATTTTGATTCATTACTCATGTCTTCTTTTTCAATAATCAATTATAACATCTTTAGAAAAACGTATTTGAAATATATAAGAATATTTTGTAGCTGTAGAGCTGACAAAATAATTTTTGTCTTTACATTATTTTTACCACACGATATTGCATCTTTATTAATTTGGATGGATACCATTTGGTTTAGTTAAGCTCTGCCACTCTTAATAAATTAAAAAGTAATAGAAAAATTATCTTTCCATGACAAAAGTTCAATTAACAGTATCGAGTTTAAGTGCTGCGGTGTTAGTAACAGCCAGTATAGTAATAGTGCTTATGTCACATTTCATCAATTTAGTAGTGTATCATCAAAGGTTAAGAACAGTTTTCTCAAACATTTTCTATTGAAAAAAATATTTTGTTGCCATGGCAAAGGCATATTTCATTTGTGTTATCACTAATTTGATCTAAGTTGGCCAGTATTTAGACCGCCACCTTTTTCTAACTTCATTTCAAAATAAATATCCTGTTAATTTATGCAAGTTACAAGTTACATAACTGTTATAAAAAACAATAAAAATAAACTCGGTACGGTGCCTAGAAAACGTCTAAGGCCTGTGAAAAAAAACTATAATTCCATACATGCATTTTTTATTTACTCTCAATAATTAAAATTTGGCGTGATTAACTTTTATTTTAAAACTGGCTATCTGAATTGGTATAATAACATAAAATTATGATTAACCGTCATAAGTTTGATATAATATTTTTTAAACTGGTCTTTGACTATTAGATTTGAATGAAATCTCTGAAACCTAGTTCTAAATAAATATTCTAATTTATGTACATAATCTAAAATCTAATTTTAAACATTAAGTTAAAAAGATTAGCTACAAATAAAGCAAAGTATATATGCACGTAAAATTAAATTATTTTTCACATTCAAGTTGTTTTATTTCTGTCTCAACGGCTTCATTGTAATTTTTTCAATGAATAAACCATAACAACGTAAGATAAGCCCCAACAGTTTTTAACATCTTTGATATTTTTAATTTTTAATTCTGTTAATATATTATAAAAGCACTTTTTTAAAATATTTTTTAATGTTATTCACAGTAGCTTAACAACTTTTCAATATGTTTATACACTTTCGTTAACTCCGATCGCAACCGTACACATCCTTTGGCCGAGAGATGTTGCCACATTATGAAACAAACGTTATGAAGTCGACTTGAAGGATGCTGTTTCTCTCTTAAAACGGTTATATATGACGCGTGTATCCTTGTTGTTCCGATATGAGCATGTCCTTGCTGGCGTGTGCGCGTTAATCAAATGAATGACGAAAGTTTAGGACATCACATCAAAAGCACACAAAACACATTAAGCTATCGAGATTTGCTTGCATGAAAATGCAGCAGCGACCTGTGTTAAATAACTTTATTGCATGACATAAAAAAGCCTTCTACTGACATAAAAAAAAATATTATAAACAGAAGGCTCAATACTCGTAGTAATAAGGAAACAGTTGTGGTTTATGTGGAGAAGATAAGGTACTTGTATAAGGTAAAAGGTCAGGATCGTCGCCAAAAGGAGATTGTTGAGATTCGAACACTCCCAAAAGGTTCTGAAGGTGTAAACAAAAATTAAAAGAAACTAAACTATGATACGGAAAAATTATAGTTCTTAAAAAATATTTGAACAAATTATGATAATATTTTAAAATATAATTAGGTGTTTAAAAAATAATTTCGAAGTCTACTTTTAGAACAAAGCTTTCACCATTTGAAACACAACATTGCAGTATTTTTCATTTCATTGGTTGAGCTATGAAAAGTTTTTCGATTATTTTGAATCTACTTTAAGCTAAGAAAAAATTTAACTTATTAACTTAACTGTAAAAAACTATGTGGAAAAATTTTTAAAACAATTTTTGAATAAAGGAGTCCGTTTCCTCAAAAAAAAAAATGGTATGCATTTAAAATGCTAACATAATTTTTTCATTAAAGAACTTAATAATTTTTTGTTCCAAGCTTCAACTGATCAATTAGCAGAGCTGTAAAATCTTCATTCATATTCAGAATTTTAAGTACAACTGAATAACTACATAAGAATGCATTCAATTCAAAAATTGAAAAAATTGAAAATTGATTTATGAATAAAATATTTAATTCACATTCATTTTTAAGAAAATGATTGATTATTAATTTTCGTTATTCAGAATAATAAATAATTTTGTTTTATTCATTTGAATGCTATTCACAAAGGATGCAATTCACAAAGAATTTTAGAATTTTCAATTATTCTTGTTTTATTCATTATTCATTATTCATATTTATTCATTATTCATTTTTTATTCATTATTAATTTTTTATGTTATTATTTGTTAATTTTTTCCCCAATTTTTCCCCCATTCAGTCCCAGCCATACATAAAAAATCAATAACAAATTAATAAAGAATTAAATATGAATAATGAATAACAGATGAATAATGAATAAAAAATTAATAATGATTAAAAAATGAATAATGAATCAAAAATGAATAATGAATAACAAAAGAATAATGAAAAATGAATAATGAATAACAAAAGAATAATGAATAAAAAATGAATAACGAATAAAAAAAGAATAATGAAAAAAAAAGAATAACTAAAATTTCTGAAATTCTTTGTGAATTGCATTCTTTATGAATAGAATTAAAATTAATAAAAAAATTATCTATTATTCTGAATAACGAAAATGAATGGTTACAATGAATAATTAATCAGATGCTCTTAGGAAAGAGATTGAAGCTTTAAAGATACAGTTGTATAGACAAGATAATGCATCTGTTGCTTGCGATCTTCGTTTAAATGGGGTTCCTTATTTTGAGAGCGAAAATCTTCGGGGTATTTTATCTAAAATTTGCACTTCTGTCAACATCAATTTTCCTAATATGAAAAATATTTTTCGCATGAATAAAAATAAGTCAACGAACAACAACTTTAATAAAGATACTACGATTATAATAAAATTCGAGACAGCCTTTGACAGGAACTTTGTTCTTAACTCTGTTGCAAGATTCAGAAGAGTAAGTAATGACTTTCTACGTTTGCATCATGTGGAGTTTGAATCAAACAAGCCCATATATTTAAATGAAAGCCTTACTAAACTTAACTCAACGATTCTGCATCATGCGTTACGTTGTAAAAAGCAGCACCTACTAACTGCAGCATTCACTCGTCGCGGTATTGTGCACGTAAAGAATATGGATAACGAAAACGCTATATGTATCGACTCGATGAAAAAATTGAACGACGTTGTTTGATCTCTTCCTAATATCGGTGAGAACGGTGAATCAAACAATGATGATCTTTTTCGTGAGCCTCTGACATAGCACTATTTTAATTTTTCTGTTCTGTACACATCGGTTCACTGAATCTACAACTGAAATTATATATATTTGTCCAATGTATTATTTTGTTAAAGTTCTGTTTATTAAAATTGTAAAGGAAGTCGTCAGTAATATAATGCACTCGTTACATAGAATTGTTTTAAAACTCAGTTACACTTATGTTAAATTATCCTAGCACAGTCGATGTTCGTTCCAATGACAGCAATTTTAACTTAATTCGAATTCTTGTTAAGCAAAAAAGTGGCTTTAAGGCATGCCATCTCAATACGCAAAGTTTGGTATGCAAAATTGATGAGTTGAGATATGTTTGAAGGTTCTGGTGTTGATGCAATATGTGTTAGTGAAACCTGGTTCAGTACGGATATGCCAGATTCTCTTTCGTTTGGACAGGGTGGGTCATGCAGGTGGAGTTACAATCTATGTTTGAGATACCATTGACTGTAAAATACTGGTCAAGTCACCACCACACAGTGATATTGAATACGTTTTTGTAGTTATTACTATCAGTGAACAAATTTTACTTTTAGGCTGTGTTTACAGACCAAATAACTCAATTGATTTTACACCTTTCTTAAGTATGCTTGCAGATATTACCCTACCTTTTACAGAAATAGTTATAACTGGAGACTTTAATAGTAACTTGTTAACCGAAAGTACATTGATAGAAAATATGGAAGTTTTGGGTATGTTTCCAGCAAATATTACAATGCCAACTCATTACACTAGAACTAACAGTACCTTACTAGATCTTCCTTTTTGTAAACTCCAGAAGAAAAATCCTACTATATAATCAATTAACGGCTCCAAGTTTTTCTAAGCATGACCTGATCTACCTTACTTACGATTTCCACATGACTGATACTTCTCGTAGTTTCATTTACCGCGATTTCAAAAATTTTAACAATATTTGTCTTCAAACTGCTGCTTCTAATGTAAACGGGACATTAATTTATAATATGATCTCGGTTAACGATCAAGTTGGATTCCTCCAAAACAACATTGAAAAACTTTTTGATGACTTTGTTCCAATGAAACTTGTGCAAATCAAGCATAAACAACGTCCTCGGTTCACGAAAACCATTGAAAAAATTATATTAAAGCGTAAAACGCGTACAATAGGTGGAAACGTTTTAACACTCCAGTCTTATACGAGGAATTCAAAAGTTAGTGTGCGTTGGTTGTAAAAAATGTAAAAACAGCAAAAAATAATTATTATGGAAATAAGTTTGATGCAGCTGTAGGTAGTAAGCAAAAATGGCGAGAATTACGTAGTATTGGTATTGGTATCAAAAACGTTGGTGGATGCGTCAATGTTAATGTTGAGGAACTAAATAAAAAGTTCGTTGATGTTCCGGTGATTTCGGTAGAAGTAAATACATATTTAAATGCCACTAACTCATATGATACAAATCATAATTTCAGTTTCACATGTGTAAGTCAAGCCGACGTTTTAAAAAGTATTCTATCAATCAAGTCGAATGCTGTTGGATGTGACAAAATCAATCCTATTTTTTTAAAAATTCTTCTTTAAAATGTTTTTAATACGATTCTCACTTCATCTGTTTTTCCGGAGTGTTGGAAAAAAGCAAAAATTGTTCCGATACCGAAATCTCAGGATGAGTTCCGCCCAATCGTTATCCTCCCCTTTCTTTCGAAATCTTTAGAACAAATCATGTGTCATCAAATCAATGCACACATACATAAATACAACCTTTTAACTGACAGGCAATCAGGTTTCAGAGCCAAGCGAAGTTGTACAACTGCTCTTATCGATGTTTGTGAGGATCTGCGAGTTAGTCTGGATGACAATGAGGTTAGCTTTTTAGTTCTTTTGGACCATTCCAAGGCATTTGACACTGTTGATCATGATGTTTTGTTGACTTAACTTAACAGAATGTTTAATTTTTCACAGCAAGCTGTCTTTGCTAATAATGCTTCGTCAGCATTTCTTCCAGTTAGGAGAGGTGTACCTCAAGGGTCAGTTTTGGGGCCTCTATTTTTTTGTATGTACATCAATGATCTGCCGGGTGTCTTAGATAATTGTGGAATACATATGTACGCCGATGATGTAAAATTGTACGGTTCTACTAAAAAAGATAACATGCACAATTTCACTTAACACCTAAGTAATGTCCTTGATAAAGTTGGTAAATGGGCGCATAATAATGGTTTAAGCCTTAATCCTAAGAAATCCAAATCGCTTGTGATTTCAAAGAAGATTTTTGATATTTCAACAGTCCCACAACTCACACTGAATGGATCCATTAATGAATATGTTGACACTTCGAAAAAATTTAGGTGTTACATTAAATAGAAACCTAACCTGGCATAATCACATCAATAACACTGTTGGAAAGGTGTATGGTATGCTTCGCTCGCTGTGGATAACCCAGTACTTTACGCCGCTCAATATTCGTGTTCTATTTGCTAAAACTTACCTTGTCCCAACGTTGCTTTGTGGCTGTGAAATTTTTTCCAGCAGCGACAGTTTTGATAAACGAAAATTAAACGTCTTATTCAATAATATTGCCCGATATGTCTATGGACTAAAACGTAGAGATCATGTTTCACTATATGCTAAAAAGCTATATAATATGACTTTTGACTGCTTATTAAACTACCGCACACTCTTGTTCTTGCATAAGATTATTAATACTCATGAACCTAATTATTTGTACTCAAGATTAACTTTTTTTCGCTCTAATTGCACAAACAAAATTAATAATCCGCGGCATACGTGTCTAATGTCTGAAAGACAATTTTATGTACAATCTGTTCGTCTTTGGAATGTACTTCCTAATAGTTTAAGATGTTGAAGTAACGCAGTGCAGTTCAAAAATATGTTAAACGTATATATGTTATAACTTCCTTTTTTACTCAGTTCATAAATTTAAGTTTTGACTGTTAGTATTAAAATAAAATATGTATATTTAAATTTAATTTTGTAATTTAAGTTAATATTGTTCCTTCTATATTGTTTTAAAATGCTTATTGTTTATTTTTTTATTAGTTCATAATGTTATGTAATTTTAAGATAAATAAATATATTGTGTTTTGAACTTTTTCACTGCTGGTACTGTTCATAAGATTACCTGAGTCTTGTTGTACCAGTAAAACTCAAAATAAATAAACTAAACTAAACTAAATCATTTTTTGAAAAATGAATGTGAATTAAAAATTTTATTTATAAATCAATTTTGCATTCATTGAATTCATTCCTATTTCGTTATTCACTGATTCACTTTTTTGTGAATAAAATCAAATTGAATGCATTCCTTTACAGCTCTGTCAATTAGTAAGCTGTAATTAATTTTATTTTTATGTTTTTTTTAAGTGATAATTTTTTAGTTTTTAAAAAAAAAAACACATAATTTAAACCCCTTTTTAATTTTAAGAAAAACTGTATTTACTTTTATCAATCTTAAATAAAACCTAATGCTTTTCCTGCAAAAAATTTTTAACGTTTTTTTTTCAATACTTAAAATACACAAATAAATTTATATAGTTTGTATAATTTGTATATGTACTAATTCCAAATACACATAGTAAAATAAAAAGGTTTTGATTAGGATATTTCTCAGACATGCATTCAGGGTCCAATCTGGTTAGACAGGCCGAAGAAAATGCATTTTTAATTAATGTGTTTAGTAAAAAGTAAAAACTATAGGTACTCAAAAGTTTTTAGATATATTTATAGTACGTTGAAGAAGATTGAATAAAACTTTCAGATTATTTAATCCATATCCTGAAGGACGACTCCAGTATATTATATACGTGGGCCAGTATATTATATACGAACCAAGCTGGCGACCTTTTCACAGGTCGCTAAAATAATTTGAAACAAAAAAATCAAAATATTTTCATATTTACTATGAATTTGATTATGGAATAGAAACTTTTTAAAGGAATTGATTCAAGCATAACAAATTGGTGGATTTTGAAATTTTTTTGTCATTTTAATTGAACATTTTCGTTCCTTTTTTGATGATAGAATGTCCAATGTGAAATGTGTCGGTAAGATTATGGTACATTCCATGAACAATTTAATTACTAGTATTTAAAATAGAAAACATTTAGATTCGTTAAAAATTGACTCAATTATGAGAGTCGCCAGCTCAAAAACAAAGTTTTCCAGAAAACGTGTGTAAACTTTTAAGTACAGTGCGCTTCCTGCTTTGGCGAGGTCGGCTCAGAGGTTCATACCTTTTGAACCATAATGCCCGTATGACACTACGTTTTTGTTCTGTTTTTTTTATTGTATTTTTCATTCTTAATACTAACGAAAAACCGACGAAAACAAAATTACAAAAACAATTCGGCAATATGTTAGAGGGAAACAAATGGCTTGCGAAAAACTGATTTTTAACATTTTGTTTCCGACTGAAAAAATCTGTTCAAATCGCGTTCAGTTAAAAAGAGTAATTTTCAAAAATTTAAAATATGAAAATTAAGTGGACAGACGATTACGTTTTATTTTAAATTTGTTTTTATAAAATAACATATTCGGTCCAATAAAGAAAAATTAACGAAATACAGACAACTATCAAAAAAACTTCGTTTTTCAGCAGATAGTTTTCTCGTTCACACTACTTCGGATTCCTAATATGACCTGCTCTTTCGCTCGAAAAACATCATAAAATACACTAAAAAAACAGAAAAAAAACGTAGTGTCATACGGGCATAAGGAATTTCAATTTCTTGTATGATATTCTACAAAGATATAGGTAGCTATTGAAAAATACAAAAAAGTTTCGAACCAACTTGACCCTTAAGCTAAATATGCTGTAGGAACGAAAAAAATTTCCATAAGAAATACATTGAGATTTTTTACAACGAACAGGCAGCGAAATTTTTTTTCGCCAGCTAGTACGCTGTAGAAGCGAAAATTATTGCTATGTTGCCAAATTTCCATTCGTGAGTGAGAGTTGAAATTATAAAATTTCGCTGTTTAAGCAGTTTAAGTGTTGAATTTGTTATTTAACAAATTTATTGTTGCATTTATATAGTTTATTAATTTGCAGTCTTGCTTTTTATAGGATATAAAATTGCAGCAATAAAAATATAAATCTGTCAACCAGAACAGCAATTGCTTTTTCTCCACACAAAAATTTTGACTCTACACCAAAATTTCGCGTGTAAAGTTATATGCCCAAAAATTTTCATTCCTACAGAATACTAAGCTTTGAGGAAGAAAACTCAAAAAAGGCCTGAAATTGCATTTCCATTGAAGTTAATGAGTTAAAAGAAATTTTAAAAAAGTATTCTTGAAAATCTTACGATTTTTAGACGATAAAGAATTCTCAACTTGGATAATATTTCAGCAAAAATATAATAACACTGAGAGAAATAAGGAATATTATAAAGAATATAATTAAATTAATTTTAAATATTTACGTATAAATTTTATGCAAATGCGTTATTGGTTCGAAAACAACCACGTTTTTTGATAAATTAAATACATTTTTGCATAAATCTTTTACTTTTTTCCCTTAGTGTAGCCGTAGTTTCCACTATTACTCCAATATTCAGAACTCTTTTTGCACTGAGGCTCAGTGACTGATTCCGTAACTATAAGCAAACAAGCCTTTTGTGATTCATATTACTTTAGTTTATTTTAATAAACAAAAATTAAAAAGATTTCGAATGCATTTTTCGTAAGCTTACTATAGTACTCGTACCAAAACTCTTGCATATTGTAATAGCTGACTTGATTTAGATAAACAAAACTTTTTCATATTTTTTTTCATATTGAAATTAATAGTCTGGCTTTTAAAAATGTCAGTTATAATGCCAAAATGATTAATTTATTTAAAAATAATGTATTTTTCCAAATTACGTTCGTAAGTTCACTTTTCAGAAAACAACTTTTTTTAAATAATAGTCTGGCAAGGGCAATACAATAACTCAAATAGATGGAGAAGTTTCAAACTACAAACAAGAATCCTTTAAAAATTTATAAAAAAGTGTGTCCACATAATTCTAAATTATTAGTAAATGTATTTTTTGTGCGTTTTAATACACAATATCAGAACGGTCGTAGGTTCAATCAATACAAAATACAAAGCAATCATCGGAAAAGGAAAATTCAAGGACTAAAATGGATAGTCAGGGTTCAATCTACAAGTGTTATCCTTAGACTTTGAGTTGCCACATAATTTCATACATTCAGTGAATGCGTTTTTTAAATTGTAATACACTATTCTAATGCATTCGATTTTAATACTAATAACGTTAGGAAGCTCTAAGGAAATATCCACTGATCTGAGGAATAATTTTTACTTGCCTCCGCTTTCTATAAAAAATTCAAAAATTCTTTAATGTTGCCTCCAAATGCGATATTTTTGACATTTTTGATCATCAATTTTTTAGTTATACTACTTAATTATATTTTTGAATTATTTTCCAATATCTGAAAGAGTTGAAAATCAGCATACTTCATGACAAAGATATGGTCTTTTGAAATAAAATAAATTTAATAATACATCTGATGAATTTCATTTAAAAATCGAGATAAAACTGAAATTTTGAACCCGACCACCTCAGATATCGATGAAATTTTGTTCATAGCTAAATTTGATCAATACAAACAAACTCTCATTTTTAGAAATGACTGTTTTGCGATTTTTTGGGCGTGGTACAGTGGGAAAGTTTTCGAAAAAACGCGAAAATGGTCAAAAAGAGCTCCATTTAAACTACAATAACTCAGAATCGGCTGAACCGATTTCCATGATCTTAGTATCATTAAAAAGATATTTTAACAGGCTTTATGACACGTTTTATGACACAAAAAAAATTACACTGTAAAAAATTTATAAAAAAAAGAAAATTTTAACTAACGAAAAATCCAAAAAGATCAAGGGTTTTTTTACAGTGTATTACTTTTTTAGAAAGGTTTATCCTTCACCTATACCATATCAAAAAATAAAAATGGGTTTTTTTTAGTTTTTTTTTATATAATTTTTTAAGTAGTGTCACTTCTAGTAATTGCCCTTATATTATATATTTACAGGTTAAATAAATAAACATAGTCCTAGGAAAATTATGAATATGTTTTAACCCCAATTTTTTAAGTAGTGTCACTTCTAGTAATACGTACCGAAAGTTTTCGAAATAATTCGAATAACAGCGAAAATATCAGGTCACATTCTTACACATTTACAAAATAGTTCAACAATTATAACATTTTTTAAATGTTTACAAATAAAAAACCATCAACAATTGTTTATATTATTTGCCATGTTTTTATTAATTTGTGTTTTATTTTATTTACATTTTTTTAAGTTAATTATTTGTAAGAAATTTTGCGCTGCTCAAATTTAGCACAGTCAGAATATCTGCGAATATGTACAAAAGTTTCATTTATCGGAATGAATGAATGAAAGCCTTGAGTTCCTGTTATAGTTTGAGCTTCTTTATATCTTGAAAATAGCTTTTCTTTGACGTTGTTGTATTCGTCAGCATCTGCGTAAGCAACTTGTATGGTGGTCTTATATGTTTCTGATGCCCAGTGATAGAGTTGCCTCGTTGACTGGATTTCATTTTTATTTGCAATACTATAATTTCGAGCACCTCTCTTCAATGTTCCTCCATTGAAAATAGTGCCATTCAGCGTCAATACCAAAATCAGATTTGTGATGGCATAAATTAATGAAGTTATATTTATTTTTATGTTGTGCTCCTGCACCATCTGATACGTAAATGATTTTATTAATATTGTTGGTTATATTGGCCCTCACGAACTGTATCATTTTTGAAATATATAGATGAACTGCTATACTATCATGGGTATTGCAATCAGATATTATGGCGAAGCTTTTATGAGTTAATTTATCGTTATCTGAAAATAAACAAACAAAGGAAAAAATTAAATAAATAAAAAATATTAAATAGTTTGATGAGTGTGGATGGATGTGTTTACTAATACCAAAATATTAAAATAATTACCTTTGTAATAAATAACGAACGGATGTATTGTAGCCTGATCATTATTCCAATGGTATCCTTGCACGGCATCTTGTACAAGAAATGCATAATTTTCAGCAAAGTCCATTTGAATTAACATTTCTCCTGATAATAGCGCCGCTCTTTTATTGCTTATAAATTCAGATTGCCGCTTTACTATGAAATGATGCGGAATCAGAACTTTGATGTGTTTAGTAAAATCGCTGACAAATGATTATGGGTTGGTGGTTAACGTTTCCAGAACACATCTAATCGTTGTATTCCACTTTTTGTATATTATTTCTTCAGTTTGGTTATTTTCAAAATGTTTTAGCATATGCGTTTTTAGATTATTTAAATTTTTGAAGCAGTGACCACACATTGAAACGCAACACTCGCTTTTTTCTATGTCACCATCACAAACAACGAATTTGAGAACATCTTTGTAGTCGGTAAATGTGCATTCTCTTTCAATACAAATTGATTTTATGCCACTTTTGTCAAACATCAATTTCATATTCTGATGCAATGTGCATACACAGATATTTTGCTGGTTTCCAACTCAAAGTTTCATACAATTTTTTGGCCTTAACATTGTAAATTTTGTAAAACCCACTTTGGCCAAGGGATGTTTTTTTTTTAAATTCGTAGTAAGATTCGCGTAGTGAAGATAACATCAGTCTTTTTTTAACTTTTTCACGTAAGTTTCCTTGTTTAACAGTAATTGAATCTTGCGATCCTGGCATCATTCGGCTAATTTCATCATCTTCATAAAATAACTTGACTGTGCTTAGAGTTTCGGTTGGTAAACTACGTGTGCTCATTTTTAAAAGATTGATATCTGCAAACTTCGTTTTATTCCTTTGGATATCTTTACTTTTTTTGATACAATCGTGAGATATATCATCCCCAAAACGATCTTTAATTTCTGCGTGACTCATATTGATTGGTAACAGAGATAAAAGTTTTTGCTTTTCCAAAAGATTTGAGCTGTTCTCTATTTGATATTTGATGTTTTGCAAAATTTCTTCGTAAATGGCTTTGACGTTTTCAAGTTGCGCTGACAAATCAGACAATGGATCAGCTCCAAGTGAATCTGCTACATTTTCCAAAATTTGCAGTGATTTTCTATTTCTGTATGCATCTCGTTTGATATATTTCCTCTTAAGAGGCGACATTTGGTTTGGTAAATGAGGAATAATATGATAATTTATATTTTCAATGAGTTTGTTGCTTTCGATGTTTGCATTACGGCTGGTACAAGTTGGAAGTTCATTCAATTCTTCCCTAATTTCATCGCTGGGCGTTGTTGGTAAATAATTTGAGACTTCATTCTGCTCCACGTTGGATTCATTACGACTGCGCGCTTTTCTCAGTGTATTCCGGCAAGTTTCGCAAATACGGCTACAATGAATGCTGGAAAATATTCAATTATATTTGCAGCCTCGTTTTCACTTATTTTACGAAGCGAAGCGCAACACTTATTAGATATTTTTATGCATCTGTACTTATTGTTTGAATTCATATTCACTCAAATTTTTAAAATATACGCGTAAAAATTGTAATGGGATATCTTGGCTTCTCGAAACTGTTTATAATTATGAATTTCGGTACGTTCATAAGGTGCATTTATATAGCAATTTTTAAGGCAAGCAAGAACTTTTTGGGGTTAAAACATATTCATAATTTTCCTGGGACAATGTTTATTTATTTTACCTGTAAATATAAAATATAAGGGCAATTACTAGAAGTGACACTACTTAAAAAATTCTATAAAAAAACTAAAAAAGAACCCATTTTTATTTTTTAATATGGTATAGGTGAAGGATAAACCTTTCTAAAAAAGTAATACACTGTAAAAAACCCTTGATATTTTTGGATTTTTCGTTAGTTAAAATTTTCTTTTTTTTATAAATTTTTTACAGTGTAATTTTTTTGTGTCATAAAACGTGTCATAAAGCCTGTTAAAATATCTTTTTAACGATACCAAGATCATGGAAATCGGCTTAGCCGATTCTGAGTTATTGTAGTTTAAATGGAGCTCTTTTTGACCATTTTCGCGTTTTTTCGAAAACTTTCCCACTATGCCACGCCCAAAAAATCGCAAAACAGTCATTTCTAAAAATGAGAGTTTGTTTGTATTAATCAAATTTAGCTATGAACAAAATTTCATCGATATCTGAGGGGGTCGGGTTCAATGCATCTCGATTTTTACATGAAATTCATCATCTCTAAAACGGTAACTAAGAATATATATCCGGAAAAACTGAAAATTTGGAAAAAATCATATATGGGCATTTCCACAGAAAAGTCTTTACGACCATAAAATTAAATCTTACGAAAAACTTATTATTTTATGATATTATCTAAGAGAAACTTTTTAATTTCATTAATCATGGCAATTTATACATGAATTCATTTACTTTAAATATCAAATCGTCTGCACTGTTTTACAGATGTAGTTTTTCTTTTTCGTAAATGTTCATTAAATGTTTCGTAGGCTTTTTTGTTTTAGTAAAAATGGAAGCCATTGGCTAGAAATAATGAAAAAATAGTTTAGGGAAAGAAAAGGACAATATATTAAATTTTTAATTACCCAATTAACTAGTAATGTAAGGAAATTTAAGTAATGTTACGCCAGTAACGTATCGCCAAATCAAAAAGCCTGATAAAAAAAACCCAGAGAAGATTTTTAAATGTAATCACTTGAAGAATAATCTTATATTATTTCAAATCCTTTAAAAAAATGTTGTATACAAAAAGTCTTGGCCAATTCAGATAGTTCTGCAAATTTTGTAATCCAACTCAAAAATCACTACAGTTTTTTGTAACGTAGCGCCAGCACATATTTTTGCTTATATCTATAAATCCTAAGGGTCGCTTGTTGTCATTGTTTTTATTTAATATAGCTCTACTTAATTACCGCACAAATCTAAGAAACTTTTAAAAAAATTTGACTTTTTCATTTAATTTTTTTAATATTTCTTCGTACAAATCGTCCGTAACGCCAGTTTGGAAATGTCCATATGCGAAATTTTTATTTTGTATGTAATAACTATTATGCTTACTTTAAGCCCTTAGAGTGCCAAGGTCCGCCACTTTTTTAATTTTATTTTGTTAATCTATATAATTTTCTTAAAAATCATGGTATTAAATTTTGAGGTCGATGAAACTGTATACGTGGTTTGAATATTTTCAACACGTCACACAGTGATGCGCCCAATAGGCAAAAGTCAAAGAATTTGAAGTCGTAAATATCCAAGTGTTTGGTATTTTTGGAAAGGAAATGATTGTACTAAAAGAACTGTAACAGCATTTTTGGATTTACTGATACCTGCTATAGCAGGAACTTTGGAGAGTGGACATGAAACTAGCATTTTTAGGCTTTCCACAGGAAAAATTCCAAAAATACATTTATCCCACGATTCGATTCAATTAAACAGCATTTTAAAGAATATTGATAGAAGAATATTGATAGAAGAACAAAATTTTTCTTTTTTAAATTGTGTTTTAATACATTTTTTCTAGAGCTTACTATAACTTAAGAATGGTAAAACATAAAAAATGTCAAAGTTTGATAAAAAAAAATAAATAAAAATTTGCAAAATAATATATACGGGCTATTTTTCATAAACACAACCATAACTTTACTATTAGAGAAAAAAGCTTTCCAATTTTTTCTACCTCTTTGTTAAAACAGAATTTTAAAAAAGGCTTAAACTACGATTTGTTCAATCACCTGCATTGACTAAATGCCAAATAATAAAACATATTTATATGTATATGAAAGAGTATTCTAACAAGTGTATAATTATTATTATTATTATTTTGCATATATGTACTAGGGAAGCCAAACTTTGAGATCCTGGAATTCCGGAGGATTTTTTTCCCTTTCATTTATTTAATTTTATTTTATTTTAAAAAGTGAATTACAATTATTGATTCCTTTTCTTCCTGGAATTTTACTTCAGGGATCCGAGAGAAAACAAATTAATGTTATTTTTCTGGTTTTTCGATCCCGAATTAATTGTGGAATTTAAGGATCCAAATTTTCAATTCCGATATTCCCTAGCTAGTGGACTGCCAATTAATATAACAGCACTTGAAGAATTGGCTAAAATTACGAGAAAATTTTATTTGATACACTATGGCTGGTATTATATGTCAAGCAGTGTGCACAAGATTCTGGTACATGACAGTGATGTTATTAAATTTTTTGATTTGCCAATAGGCATAAGTAATTGTATTCATAATTTAATTTATAATCTATATAAATATTTTTAATCTAAGGTATTTGTCTAAGGAGGCAGTGGAAGTCTATAAAAATATGAGTGTTCGATTGTCTCAAACAAAAAAAGACTCAGATATTCATACTATCAAGGGTCTTGTTGCATATATGCTGATATCTTCGGATCCGTTTTTTTCTTCAAAAAGAATAACAACAGAAAATAAATAAAATTTACCGATTGCAGACTCAAAAATTAACATATTATATGAAAATTCAGAAAATGCATATTCAAACATGTTATTAAATGAAAATGTCTTATTTATACTAAATATGTCATGATTTTGTGCTGAATTGAGTTATTCCCAATATTATGTGCATAGAACTGCATTCCAAAATGACGAATTTTATTATTTTAAATTTTCTTCTAAATTAGAAGTCTGATCTTAAAACCGACTTCGTTTTTGAACTCAGCAGACCCAAATCTACTAAAAAACAATCACTTTATCATCGGCTTATCATCACAATCGGTTTATTATTCTAATATCGCCCACTAGTTATATGGGGACGCATCATTACGCGTCACGCAATAATTTACACTGAAAAAAAATATATATATTAGGGCGGGTCGATTTAAAAATCGCCCATTGCTCAGTGAAAATCGTATTCTAGGGACAAAATAAGAAACTTTGCCCGACGAACTATACCTCTAAAACGAATTCTAATGCCCCGACTTTTGACTTTTGTCCCGTAGAATCAAATTTTGAAAAATCCCATTTTGACCCATTTAGAGTGCCCCAATCGAGTCCAAATGTATGACCGACCCCCACTAACTTTGGAACGCCGATTCACCCACGCCAGTGGCACACCCCTTGGAACCCCTTTGGGGGTTCCCAATGAAAACATTTAAAAAAATCACAATTTTTGGCACTTTACATGAAAAAATCAGCGAAATGGGGTCGCCACTGGCATCGTTTTAGAGGTATAGTTCGTCGGGCAAAGTTTCTTATTTTGATTCCTAGAATACGATTTTCAGTAAGCAATACCGTCCTATTTCTTTTTCGGAAAGCTTCTAGGACACGTTGATTTCAGATTCTACCCTAAAAAAATTGAATTCTGGTGTATGAAACTTTAATATTTACTAACGGTAATCAGTCGCGCAAACGGCTAAAAAGGATTTTTGCTAAAAGTTTATTATTTCGAAAAAATAAGAAATTTCGTTTTCAGCATTTTGCATATAACTAAAAAAGTAATCAAACAATTTTTATAAATTTATACTTTCTTAAAAGCTTATAAAATTTACCATCTTTTGCTATAAAAAACATTGCGATTCGCTCTAATTTAATTTTGCAATTTTTTTAAAACCTCTGCAAATTGAAATGACGATTAAATTTTTTTCGAAAATTTGATAACTTTAACTCACTTTACCCAGCGTTACAAGAGCATGAATAAGATGTTTTTGATTATGTACATTTTTTATTTTGAGAAATTTTACATCAAAAATTTTACATCGAAGATTTATGATACGGCTTTCTTTTCTAAAAAGCAACACAACTGCACAGTGCATTTTTTCAAAAAATATTCGATTTTATTTTTATTAAACGTAGCCACATAAGTAGGTATATTAAAGTTCTTTGTATTTGATTTAGCTTTATTTACAAAATATTTAACTTTGTTTTTGGAATCTGCAATTATTTAAATGACTATTTCCGTTTTCACAAGGAAAAGTGATTAGACCCAAAGTATCGTTAAAAACTATATTTTTACTGCACGTACTCCAACCTTTTTCCCGAAATATTGAACCGTTTCATACGAATTATGTGCATATATAAGTGGTACTCTATTTAGGGTAAAATGTGTTTTCCTGCATCCTTTCAAAGATTGGCAGTAAATAAAATGGCGTTTTGTTTTTTACGATATTTTGTGATTAGTCATTCTTCGTCGTGACCACGGATTTTATGCTATTGGTCGTTCTTCGAAACAAAAACAATCTAACAAAAGCACGGACCTTAATGCTCTTATTTTTTAGTAGGGCAATTCACGGTCTCGTGTATTTTTGGAATTTGTGCATTTGTAATAAATTTTAAAAATTTCTTATCAATTGTGAGTCTTCTTGGTATAATTTGCTACATTTTTTGTAAAACATGAAATTCATAGCTTTTTGATGAAAAGCAAAATTTTTTTACTGCAAATTTTACTTAACTCAAACTCATGTCGAAAAAAAAACTTTAAGCACAATTAATTGGTTTTTTTTGGCTCATTCCATGTCAGTTTTTTTCGCCTTCATTTTTTTCATAATTAGCTGTCAGTTTGCAATTTAGTATTGCAATGTATAGTAAATCTAAGCTATGGGTTTTAGTGTTGCATATATGCAATAGCGTAGTAAATGCATTCCTTTTTATTTTCTTAGTGTAGAGTAAAAATATATTCTACCATTTTCTACCATAGCAAATGCTATGATGCAAGACCATTTGCACCGGATTGTTATTAGTCCTAGTATGTTCTCAGCATTGCGATGCATTGTATTACGTTGTACTGTTATTTTTTTGCTGTTAAGCAGTTTTGTTGCTATGAGTTGGCCTTTGAGATCTTCGCTGGCTGCACTATACTATAAAGTCTTTCAATATTTTATCTTTTAAGGAATTTATGGAGTACGAATGAAAATTTTTTGGATATAAAAAAAATTGCTTACAAATTTAACTACTTTAAATGATCCAGCTTCTAAATATGGTAAATAAAACGTGGACAATGGATCCAGAACATCACAATGGTGTTATTCAAGTAATTGATCATTAAAATAAAAATCATCCAGACAATAGAAAACGTACAATATTTCGCAATTTAAGCTAACGTCGTATAATTTATTTTCTTATAGTTTCTATGTAGCTACGTTTAATAAAAATAAAATTGAATATTTGTCGGAAAAATTCACTGTGCAGCTGTTACAACAGGCAACTGAAAATTTTTTTAGTTCATCTAAACGATAATACTCGAAACTATAAGATAACGTTAAATCTGCCAACTAAACCTCATACCTGTTTTTGGCGCCATTTTCAAAACAAAATTTGAAAAATTACCCTATTTTTTTACAATTCTAACGCTCTAAAAATTCGAGTTTTAGGTTTTAATAGACAATTTTAGGTAATAATCTTAGAGATTTTACAATAATAAATATAATGCAAAACAGTTTCAGCTCAAACGGACTTTTTCGTTAATCTTCAAAACACAAAGTGTTTTTCTTTGCCGTTCAAATGAAAAAGACCCCTTAAGATTTATTTATATTGATCGAACGGATGAGTAATTTTATATAATTCAACTATGTTGTATTTAAAAAAAAATCGGACTTAAGGGTATCCAGTCGGCCGAAAAACATTGATACGGGGGTATCCCCCCAATCAAAATGGCCTCGGTGTGCCCCTGGATGAAAGTTCTGGCTGCACAGTATGACTACATTATAGATTAGTGACCTACGACCTGAAATATGAGTGTAAAAAGAAATACTTCAGAGATTTTGCGCCATCTCTTACGGATATCTTACAATAAGCATTTTTTTATGTTACAAGTGTGAATATATAGAGTAAGTTCGGTAAATATGGCTTACCCTTAACTTTTTGAAATAAAACAGCCTGTTTAATTTGTAAACATAAAATTTTTTTTAAAATTGTTTTAAATTCATTTTATATTAAGTCTCCATTAAAGAATAACGTTACAAAAAACACAACAAAAAGATATTATGGAAAAATTAAAAGAACTTCAAAATATCACTTTTCAAAAATGTGCAACTAATATAGCCCACCGTGGACTAGGGTGGTCCATATTAAACACAACTTATGCACAAAATTCACAAATAAAATATTCTTTTTCGTTGCCACTGCACAGTTCATGTGCCCACATTGCGCATAAAACGCACTGCAACCATGTTTCTCCACCTTTATCTTCGGAAAAAAGACTTGTGCAATATATGCATATGGCATCTTCCATATTAGTCCTATCAGGACTTGCATCTGATGAATCATCTGCTGTAAAATTGTCTTCAAAGTCTGATGAAGACTCTGCTGTACGTTGATTTTTCTTCTGAAATTTTTCGGTTGGTAGTTGTAAAGGATCTACATTTTGCACATTCTCAACTGTTGCATCAACTTCGTCCGCTGCGAGAAAATCGTGATCGCTAAAGATTTGCCTATTAAAAGGACATATTCCAGTTGACGAAAATCCTTTGACAGCAATTTCACCAGTTTGAGCTTTCATATAAGCTTGACCGAACAGTTGAATTATATCAAAATGTGTTAATGATTTTACATTATTTATGATCCAACGTCTTATTTCCGCAGTCAAATATTTTTTCAAGGGTCCCATGAAAGATTTATCCAGAGGTTGAATCTTATGGCTAGAGTGTGGAGGAATCGAAAGGATGCGAACATGGTTACTTCTAGCCAAGTCAATGATTTCAATGTTTCTCGCATGGCTTGCATGCCCGTCCAATATGAGCAATACAGGAGACGATGCAGAAGGTTTAACTGTTGCAAGAAAGTGCTCGAACCATTTAGTAAATAAATGCGTTTGAATCCATCCGGAAGGATGATTTGCGTGAATTGATCCTGGCGGTGCACCTTCCATTAGAAGAGGATTTTCCCTCTTCCTAGGGAAAATAAACATAGGTGGTACAAATGACCCGCCTGCGCTCATACACAAAACAGCAGTAATCAAAGATCCCCTTTCTGCTGAAGTAAGTGCTCCTATCTGCTTCCGACCTTTCAGAGACAATACCTGTGGCATTTTTGCGGGCACAACAGAAATTCCTGTTTCGTCTTCATTGTAAATGTTATTTGGAGAAAAGTTGTACGTAGCCATTTCTTTTTCCAACAAGTCAAAGAAAACGGTGACGTTTTCTTTTGAAAATCCTCTTGCACGAGCTATAGATGTTCCGGTCGGCTGACGGATCTCTTCCTGCAGTTCCCTTTGCTACTGAAAACGGGTTTGGAATATTGTTCTTCAAAGCTAATTGAAATGCTAATGATCTTATATCATTTCTTGTTAGACCAAACAATTTCTCTTTCATAAGCAATACATAGTCAACAAGCGATTCTTCGAGCTGTGGTGGGAAAATCGGTTTTCTGCCTAATTTGGCTGCTACTACTTCTTCTAACGGCCTTCCCTTCTCTGCCACCAAACGTCGTAATGTGGTTTTAGGTACATTGTACTGTTTGGATGCTCTTAAGAACCCCATTCGCTTTTCTTTGATGGCCGTAATTGCATGCACCATATCTTCTTTGCACCATGTCGGTCGTTGCTTTTGGACTTGCTTAGAGTTCGGAGCCATTTATATCCTCGTAGCTAAAAAAGAAAATAGAAATGAAATATTAACTAAAAACATGTGTCAAATAGGGTCCACTAGTCCATATTATCAGCATTTATGATGTGCCATATAATCAACACTGTTTTTTTCTACTATGCTTTTAATTTTCGCAAACTTTATTAACTATTTTCCAGATTCGATTTTGAATTGAGTAGACAGTGGCATGTCTAGCCTTTCTCAGTTAGGAAATATTGCTATGGGCCATATTACACACATGGGCCATATATGCCGAACTTACTCTATTGTGAAGGTTAAATTTCTTATAAATAGTAAATTCTGAAAAATTTCCTTTATTTATCTCTTACGGATACCCTAAAATACGCATTTTTTATGTAACAGGTGTGAATATATATATATATTGTGATTGTAAAATTTCGTACCCAAAGTCAATTTTCAAAAATTCCCTTTCTTTTGACATCAAATTTATGACGATATCTCAAAAACTATAGCTTTTTTTCAGTACAACGTATTTTTGTATGAAAAGACCTGGTTTAGAAAAATAACTGCGTACGAAAGTTTTTTTTGGGTAATATTTTTACAGATAATATTTTTAAAAAATTTCGGCTATATTAAAATCGGATATAAAAATTATTGCGTTAATTTGAACCTTAAGATTTTTTTAGAATAACATATTTTCTTAAAGTAAGATCATCGCCACAGAATGAGAAAAAAACGATAGAAATTTCGGAAAGTTGGTCGCATTTCGGCTACGGGCGATACTAGTATCTTCGAATTATACATAAAATTTTTTTATGTAAAAACATCAACACGTGGTAATGTGAGTTGAAGTTATCAAATTTTCAAAAAATTTTAATCAAAATTTCACTTTGCAGATTTTTTAAAAAAATTTACTTAGTAAAATACAGTGTTTCTTATGGCAAAATGTATTAGTATACATTAATACTATTAATTCAAACTAGTATAAATTATTAAAAATTGTTTCATTAGTTTTTAGTTACATGCAAAATACTGAAGAAGACATTACTTGTTTTTTCGTAATAATGAATTTTTAGGCAAAAACTATTTAAGCCGTTTGCGCGACTATCTACCGTTAGTTAATATTTAAGTGTTATATACCAAAATTCATGTTTTCAAGAGTAGAATAAGAAATCAAAGTGTCCTGGGAACTAAATTGACATTGAAAAAAACTACAAACCGTTACCTAGAAAACTACAAATGAAAAAAGATGATAGCGAAATTTTTATTCAGGAGGTTAAAATTAACATACCCACATATATGCCATTCTTGTCATTTTTCAGCTGTAAAGCAGTGTTAGGTATAAGGTATAAAAAGTATTTAATTGTTTTTTTTTCACTGTAAAACCATTTGATAAGTAAAATAATGTTTCATACATTGTGCAGAAGTTAATTTTGTTTTATAAATTTTCTTGAACACTAAATATGTGTGCAATTAAATCATAGACGCATCAAAAATATACCACTTGGAGATATTTTGTAGCATGCGATATATTTAAAATTTGTTGCAGCAGATAAAAAAACTCTCAAGTCTGCATGCTCTAAATGTACCAACTTCAAATCGAAATGATTGCCTGTCCAACCACCCTTTGCTTTGCTCATACAAAGGTTTAAAAAGCAGGAACATCCCTTGGCACATTTGTCACGTGAGTAATAAAGCATAAGTGGTTGTCGTCTATTAGATTCAACCAGCTCGAGCCGGAATAAGCAAGCTCATTATATAAACCTATAAAAAAAAATATCTTCTATCTGTGCAACTTTGGATTGATTAATTAATGTATGTGTGTTTGTGACCAGATTGATCTGATTTTTATGCGTTTCGCTCGGTGGTCGCGAGTGCATTGTTCCCTTTGTAACATGATGATGATATCTTTTTTAGACTAATCCTCTAGTAATTTATGCACAAATGTTTTGTTGTTAGTTTTTATTTCTTCAGCAGTTAAACGCATTGTTGTGACAATTTCTGTCAACGCGCAAATGCAAATGTTAGACATGAAATGATGTATTAACGACCATGTTGACAATGAAATGAAATGGATAGTTTTTGTTGTGATTGAAAAAACTTTGTTTTCTATCATGAAAAGAAATTGAAGCTAAGACTTTTTCACGAGATTTCTCGCAGTGTATTTAATATAAAGGGCAGGCAATGTTCAGCAGTAGATTTTAAAAGTTTGTGGGTCACATCTATTTGAATCTGTGCATACGTGCGTTTGCATTTCTTTTTTCCGTTCGGCTACCCCACATTCGCAACAAGTGCCATCAAATGTGTTCTAAAGGGTTAACAGTTCAGAGTTCAAAAGAAGCCGCCTGCAAATGCAGTCAACTTGACTTTGATATGAAGAGCATTCTTCGGCCCCACCAATTCTCCCCTTCAGCGGGAGACAGCAGATTCAATCAATTAAATGTTTTGTCTTTTTCACATGCAAATTAGGCATCTTCAGTGCGTAGAACCGTTTTTTTTTAGTCACGACGGCTCTGTGTTGTGATGTTGTGGCAGCAAACTGAATGCAAGAATTTCGAAAAAGCTGTAAAAAAGGGTTGTCATTGAAAGTTATTTAGTACTTCATGTTATACCTTTTATCTTTTTTTCTTTTGATGATTTTTTTCGAGTGCTTCTTAAGCTCGTGTCCTTGTGTGGTAACTACGAATTGTTTTTTTCAACAATATTGCTTTTATAAACTTGAACTGTTATAATAAATACCATTTTGTACACAAAAAGGTTGGATATGTTTTGAAAAAAAAGTTTGGTTTTTATCTTATAGAAAGAAATTTTAAAAATATTGTGTAATTAAAATGATTTTATTAGATGAACCTAATAAGAATTTATTCAGTTACCTAAATTTTAATGCCTAAGCATAAAAAAGCCGAAACGAAAGCTATCTTTAACATTAAATTTTGGAATTTATTCTGTATCCGTACTTGAAATTTTGTGTGAACTTTCAAAAACTTTTATAGGTTACTAAATTCTGTGAGTAATTAGAATTGTTAATATTAATATTTGATAATATCTAATAAGATATCAAAACAGTTCTCCTTCTTGTTAAAAGATGCAATATGCTGCTACACAAATTTCATGCACATTTTTTCTTATATTACCCGTTACTTGGTAATCACATTAAAAGAACGTCAGACAATGCATTTTAAAAATACAGAAAAATGCTTTTCTAACGTATTGTTGAATGAAGCACCGTTTGCCAAGAAACATTTCAAGATGTTTCTACAGCACGTTATTGCGTTTTAATTGTTAGAGCTAATAAGTCTTCAAAGGATTTAAATGAAGATGAAGTTAAAAGTATTTTATTGCCTCTGGAATTTTTATGTAGGACGTGCGTATTTATTTTTTTAATTTTACGAGATATCAAAAGTTACCCCTTAAACTCTACTCTTGTTTAAGGGGCCAGTCTGGTTCTGTTGGGCATATTTTTAAGATTTTTGTTTTTTTCGAAAAAGCTATTTTGACAGTCTGTTAATTGTATACATAAATGTGTACATATTGCAGTATTCAAAAATATTTTTTTTTTATTTTTTAACGTACACTCAAAAAAAAATCTGTTTCCCTTAAATTAAGAAACTGTGGCTTCAATTCATAGGCATTGTTTTTTCTATAGTCTATAGAGTTTTCTCCTTTATGTAGAGCATTTTTACATGATTTAACGACCTCACGTCTTGATGTCGTTGCAATGTTATCAAAACAGCTTTTATAGTTTTGGAAGGTATGATAAAAGCTAAATTTCCAAAAATTGAATAAAAGCAGAAATAATTTGAAGAAAAACTGTATTGATATCAAGTCCGCTTGCAACATTTTACTGCATAATTTCTAAAATTTGGAAAAATATAAGTTAAAATACTTGGATATTCTATTGAAGTACATGTAAGCTTTACTGATTTTGTACATCACAAGTGATTTATTTTAAGGATGCTTTTCTTATATTTCTAGAAAAAATGCTTTAAAATTACGTGCAAAGCGAACTATTCTTAATGAAGCAAATTAAGCGACGACTGTTTAACAACTGCGATGGTCGAATGGATAAGCTGATGGACTTACACTCACTCGGCTGAGGTTCATGTTTCCGGATAGTTGTAATTTTTCAATTTAATTTAATGTTAATAATAATAAAAATAATAATGTCTGCAGTTTTTCGTCAGTATACAAACACAATTCCCACAGGATGCTGTCTAAAATCTTAAAAAATGGTTGTCTTTTTTTTGCAAAAAATCCAAAATATTTCCAGGCATTCGATGAAAAATTTCTTCATTTCAGAGAAAATGTTTCTCTTAGTTATTTTTAGAGAAAATGTTTCCCGCAGTTATAGCCGTTGATTAATAAACGGTAGAAAATTTCTTCTTTTAAGAGAAAATGCTTCTCTTAGTTATGGCCGATGCTAAATAAATGGTAGAAAAACTTACTCAAATGTAATAAGATTTCAACGCAATTGCACTAAGTTTCTTCAATTAAGCGAAATAGTTCGTAAATAATTGGATAAGTTTCCTTAATTTTTTCACACTTCTGGTGTCAATTTAACGAAAAATACAGTGTTGCGCAAAACAATAGCAATAAAATAAGTGCGCTGCAACAAAATCGTGTATCTTTTTTAATATTGGGGACACACAAAAGTGTTTATAGGAATCAAAGCATATATTCATACATCATATATAAAACAAATCAAATTCAAATTTGGTTTTGTTTTTTTTATTAAATTTAAGATTAATGTGGCTACATTCAATTTGTCTGAGAGCAAAACAAAAGGAACAAAACTTGAAAAATGTAAAAAGAGAACAGAAGTTCCAAGAATTATCGGTAAAAGTTCCGTTATTGTAAAGCACGTGTTGTTAGTAAGTCCTAAACATTTAAGTTAAGTTTTGTTTTTGCGTTAGTTGTGGACATTGTCTGTTCCATTTATAATAATACGTTTTAAATACTGTGAAGATCTTAAATTGTAAATTATTTCCGAATATAAAAACGGAAATTCGCAAATATCTAACATGAAACAGTTTGATATTAATCGGTCAATAGTTTGCAGATTAATAAAGAAATATACCATCACAAAAGACGTTACAACGGTACATTAAAGAAAGTGGCCGCGGAAAACATCGCTGCGTGATGACAGGAACATTTGTGGCGTGTTCAAACGAAATGCAATTGCCACATCCAAAGAGGTTGTTCGGACACTTGATTAAGATATCAATCACAGCACTGTTTGAAGACGAACCGTTGAGAACGATTAAAGAAGTTACAGACCGGCAGAGAATGCTTATGGCTAAGCATAAAAAACAAGGTGAGGTGTTTCAATTTAAACAATTCTGTCTGAAATTGTGAGAACAAGTTGTAATTTATTGTTTTTTAGACTCAGTCTTGCAAAAGAGCACCTAAATTGGACCGTTCAAAAATCAAAAATCGTTTTTTAGCGATGAATCAAAATTCAACTTGATTAATTCAGATGGGATGTGAACGGTACGGCGCCATACAGGTACGCGACTTGAAGCCCGAAACTGCAAAATAAATTTTAAGCACGGAGGCGGTTGTATTATGGTCTGGACTTGTTTTTCCTATAATGAAGTTGAACCATTTCAAAAAATCGATGGAATTATGGATCGATTTGTATATAATGACATTTTAGAAAGCAAGATGCAACAGCATTCAGAGTGGAATATGTCGCTTCAGTGAACGTTTCAGCCCGACAACGACCCGAAGCACACTTCAAAGCTCATCAAAGATTACATTAGAGGCGATGGGATTCAAGTCCTTGATTGGCCGGCACAGTCACAATGACATGAATCCCATTGAAAATCTTTTTGGGATTTTGATGGTAAAAGTTTCTGGTCAAAGGTTTTCAAAGAACTCTGCACTGTATGAAGCCCTGAAACTTAATAGATAACAAATACCTAATACCAACATATCTAATTTAATAGAGTCGATGTTGCTCAGATGTGCAGCGGTTATCAAGATTATTGAATCTTACACCAAATATTAATTATGTTGCTTTTGTTTTGCTCTCAGACAAACTGAATGAAGTCACATTAATTTTAAATTTAATAAAGAAAACAAAACCAAATTTGAATATGATTTGTTTTTATTATGATGTATGAATATATGCTTTGGTTCCTATAATCATTTTTGTGTGTACCTAATATTTAAAAGATACACGATTTTGTAGCAGAGTTCTGATTTTGTTGCTATTATTTTGCGCAACACTGTATATACTTCATTTTAAGATAATTTGCCATTGCGCTAAATGAAGCCCGATTTTTTAACGATTGGGTGCTATTTTCCCAGATTGTCTGGAATTTTTTGCTGAATGTAGATTCGGCGGAAATAGGTTCAACTGAATGCAACCTTGTTTAAAACTGGTTTACATGATTTTTCAGCTCTGGAACGTTTGAAACAAAAAATTTTAAATTCTTATTGATACATAAGTTAATCGCAATGCAGTTAAATCAAGTATTTTGGGCAAAGAAAAAACAATAAAATGTTAAAATTATAGCGTTTTTCGCGTCAACGAGGTCAAAAAACGTGTTTAAAGTTTTACTGTTGCCATCTGGACGCGCCTACTAAATATGTATCTTATACAAGTTTCTCCATTTCACCGACTGAAATAAGATGTATACTTTTTTAATGGTTTTTTTTAAATGCAATTTTTAGAAATTTTTTTGAAAAGTATAAGTGCGGAAAGCAAGTGCTTGCAAACATTTTAATTTTCATTTGTATGAAAACTCAAGTGAAAAATTATCTAACTCGAAACATATCCTGTTGAAAGTGAAATATATCGCATGTTTATCTCTTAAGGATTCCGCTATAGTCTCCTTAATTACATTTAAAAACACATTTAAATTAATTTGTTAGAAGAATTTAAGGGAGTTAAGAGCAAAAGTTGTGATGTTTGGTTGTAAGGTGTGGTATTTAGAAAAACATGTTTGATTAAATGAAAGGGTCAAACATTAGAGGGGAGAGGATACATTTTTTTCTATTTTTTAATAAGGTCAATCTGGTTATTTGAGTCTTAGAGTTTTATATGCCTTATAATTTGTACATTAGATGGCAGCACTATAGAGAAAATAAAAGTAGTTTGAATCGGCCGTATTTATGTTTGTGTTGTAATAACAAATTAAAATATGTATTCATTAATAATCTAGATGTCAATGTTGTTAAGTATTAAAAAATTCAAGTGATTTTCAATTATGATGTATTTAGATGTGACATGCCATAAGTTATAATAAATATGAGGAGTGGCGAACAAAATTGCACATGTCTTGTTTTTGAAAAACTGTTTTTTTAACTGATCACATAAGCTCAATATGATTCTGTCAGATTGTTCTAATATTTTCACTCGTTTAGACCTAAAAAATATAATTTAAAAATGTTAAATACTTAAATCTTCGACTGGGCTGTAGTTAAAATACCTCCACAGCCGTTTTTTTAGTGTGTTCAAAATTTTAAATGTTGTATTTTTATGATTACGTTACTTTATAAAATGTGTGGTTTTATCCAAATTTTTCAAACTTAAAACTCAGATAACCTTTTGAATATCAAAGCTAATGTGAAATATATCAGGTTTATATAGAAGTTTTCTAGAATTTTTGAAGATTTTTAGGTTTTTAGGATTTAGATCGTTAGGAAAAATTAGGAAAAATAACTCTATTCCTTACGCCGATTTACTGTCCAGGAAGATTTTTAAACATTTTGTGTGAATTTTCGAAATGAGGCGTATGTTGTATCATTTTGGTGGCACACATTCACGGCGGTAGCCTGTACTAACTAAACCTGATCCTTTTTTTGCATTTATACTTAAATAAATTAGGTAGGTGCCAATCTTTCAGTAGTAGTGCTAGGAAATTGTTGTTAAAATTTTGAAAAATACATTTAGTTTTAATTTAGTTTAAAAATTTGTTGGTTTCTTATAAATATTTGTCCAAAACCTGGGCAAGTTTTAACAGCTAACTTGTTTTGAAAAAATACATATTTCTTAGAAACAAACAGATTTTTTTAGGGACCCTGGGCAAGATATAACAGCTGTGGGAAATGTAGTAACACAAACGAAAAATGCAATTTATAAAAACTATTATTTATATGAAATAAAAAATTATTTTAATTTAAATTCATTTACTGAGATTAACTCACCAGCAAGCTCTTTTGAAGCCTTATTTATTTTTAACTGAGCAATTACACTAAAACTTATATAAGGAATTGAAATAACAAATCCTGAAAAGACTTATTTAGGACTTTTTTTTGTAAAAAGATACAAAAGATATATTATAAAATTTAACTGCCAAGTAAGCTAAAAAAATCAAGTTAATCGTATAAATAAAGACATTTGACATTGACCTCGTTCTTAAAAATAAATATTTTAACCATTAACAATCTTCTTATTCACGGTATTTTTTGTTTTAAATTTCTTTGGAGCATTTTTTACATTTTTATATAATTTTTCGTTTTAACGTGTATTTAAGACAGAAAAAATTCTAATAAAAAAATGACGATCAAATAATAATATTTATATATGTATGATAAAAAAAAATTATTTTATGCATTTTTCGAAAAAATATCGATCATAAACAAATTTTAATTCCTTATCGAAAACATATGTATTAATAAACAAAAGTTTTTATTGCTGAATGAAAATAAAATCGATAAAAAGCAATTGCTTTCAAATGATTGGTTGATCCTTCAAATTTAGCATCCCTGCTTTATATTTATATTATCTTATATATATTACGCAAATGCAAATTTTGTCCGGCGTAAGGCTTTTTAAGTACAAGTCCAATCTTAATAAATTTTGTATGGTTTGATTGGTTTAGATCTGTAGATGTGAAAACTGGACTTTTTATTTATAAAAAATTTATATTTTTTAAGTGAAAACGAGTTAAAGTTTGCATATAATTGTTGTTATGTTGCTTTTGCTCTTCTTATTTTCAGCATATGCCTAAAAATATGTGACGTAAACAGCGCCATCTATCGGCTTATAGCTATGACACTGTTATACTGTCTAATAATCTTTTATAATTTCATAGCTAAAACTATGAATTGATGTATTCAATTTCAAAGTGATACTGGAATGATTTCTTACAGTTGAAAAAAGATTAATAAACTGTTGGTCGGAAGTTTTTTATTTTTAAAAATTTACACAAAAATTTAATAAATAATACAGCGTGTATTGCAAAAGAGCGAAAATTAATTTAATTTCAATTTTGATCAGTTCAAAATCTTTTCTAAATCATACCTAAGATAAAATCAAGGTATGTTAGATTTTGGTGTTTTAAGGCCACACGGGCTTACTAGTGTAATATATAACTCAAATAATATTGTATACAAATTTTCAAAAGACAGGCGCTTAAAAGAAACTTATTTAAAAAAATTCAAGTATTTTAAGTCTTTTAAACAGACTTTTAAAAATAAGTCTTCAGAGACTCTTATGTTCGACTTTTAAAAATAAGAGTTAAAAATAAATGCTTTGAAGAACTGCTATTTGAAAATCTGAATTTTAAAAAGTAATATTAAACTTTTATATTTTATATTATATTTCAAGTCTCTTATTCTTAAGACTTTTTGGAAAAAAAATATATAAATGTTATGACTTCCAAAATCCATAAAAGTAAAGATTCTGGCCATTTTTTCGCACAGGTTGAAATAGTAGAAAATTTCTATAAAAATTCACAGTAGCTTGAATGACTTTTTTCGGAAACTAGTACTTTTAAACGATTTTTTTCCCTCACTGATTAAATTAAAATTTTCAAGAGTTGTTAATTTTATTTCTGTAAAATACACTTTAAGAGTTTACGATAGGAGCGATATTTAAGGCATGTCGTTTTGGTAATTCCTCAATTTTCGGAATTGAAAATGTCCATTTTGGGATCCTTGGATAAGTTTATTGATAGAACAGATTAATGTTCTCTCTTAATTTTTCTCTTCAAAGAAAACACATGAAAAATAACTAGATTTGATTTTACACTTTAGAGTAAATGCTGCAAAAAATAACAAAGTAATCTTGCAGTAATACGATCAAGATTGCATTTAGCTCAAAACATTGTTTTTTAAAATATTTAATTTGTAAAAAGCAATCTAAGCACAGTGTTGAGCTCAGGTTTTTCATATTTATAACTTACAAAAACAAATTCTAATCAACACTCTAATCACACTCATACGCCACGGTGCACTTCCATATAAAATCCAATTGCTCTATATAAATCTCGATGTTGATGACATTTTAACGTAATCAGTTTTTTAAACTACAAATGAATTTATTTTGTGCTTTTTGCAATGAACAGTAACTCGAAAGTTCTTGAGCCAGCCCACAAAATTATATTATTTATTTATTGATTTTTGTACTGAAGCTCCCTCTGGCATACAATTAAGCATTATTCGACCCAAAATACTCCTTAGAGTTGAAGTCTGATTAAAGTTAAACAGTTCTCAGAGGTGCTATGGTATGTTCAAAGTAGATTCTTACCTAAGAATTTAAAACCAATTTTTTGAAACTGTGATGGAATTAAGCACGCGATTATGTACGCTCTTTTTACTAGGACAGGCCTCTTATGCATCTATTGCCACCTTTTGATTGTAACATTTTGGCGGCTTACAACCATATTTTTATCAATAAAATCATCCGACTGTTCGTTAATCTTTATCTTTATACATTTGCATAACATAAATATTTTTATTTTACTTATATTAATCTTAATACTCAATCTTCTGCTCCACGGAACGCTACCAACTCAAGTCGATAATAATACTTTTGAATTCATATAAAATTTTTGTAAAAACTCTATTATAATTATTAAGAAATTCATTAAAATAACTTTTCTCTCAGACTTCCATCTATCTAGTCGCCACCTGCAAAGCTCACTCATTTGGAAAATATTTGTAATTCTATACAATTTAGCAAAAAATAATGATGCTGTTTGCCTTCATATTGATTGAAAATCGAAAAAAAAAATCAACAACAACGTACAAAAACATTTTCACAGATAAACATCGTATCTTGGAGTGAGACTTTAATTTGAGATCATTAGAATATGATGCATGTGCGGCTCGATACCAAAAGGTATCGCAACCATGGTAGCCCAGGGAAATACTTCGTACCACAACTCATTTATAGTGTAATAATAGATTGGAAAGCGTGTAATTTGGTAAAACCACTTTTGGTAGGTGATGAAATCTCAAAGCAAACAGATATATTTTTTAATGATTTAGCTAAGCTTGCAACATATACGTAGAAGTTATTCGAACACAGTTAACTCAATCATTTCTGAGTGCAATTATCTTGAATGTTGAAATTTTTTCCAAATTTTACTGTATTTTTTTGATTATTTCGAAACTGAAGTAAGAAATAAAAATAATAATAATTTAACCTGTTCTGCTCTGTTCTCTTCCTCATTACCTGATTCGCATAATCAAGATTCCTTTCGGCATACTTCGCATCGAACATTTTTACTCCCTATGCCTTCACTGATGGTAGGATATTCTGCATTCAGCAACACAACAACTCATCCACAACAAAAGAAACAGCAACGCAATAAGCAAAACAAAAAGGTTGCAAGTTATGTAAACAGTCGAGGAAAGGTTTTTCAACAACTGCCGGTTTCCCTGTTTAACGCTTTGCAGGGTATGAGAAAAATTCTTCAGGTCCAATCAGACTGCTGCAGTTTTTGACATGGAAAAGAAATCAGTGCAGCTTCTTCAGGCTTATATTGCGTATATAAGACCTTACTCACACACACACACACACACACACATATATATGCACACCTCACATTGTGCTGGTTAAGAGGTTGGTATGAGGCGTATGTTGTAGCTAAAAAATGTTGAATATTTTTTGTGTTTCTTTTCAGTTAATAAAAAAGGTGAAATAAAGCATGGCCACTGGGATGACTGTGGGAAAATTTTTCATTTTTAATTGCATGACGATAAAAGCAGTTATTTGCTTAAAAAACAAAACGTACACAAATCCATACATACAAGTATACATATAACTTTCATGCCTATTTTTGGATTGTTAAAACCTGCAATTAGTGAATAGATCTGAACATGATATTTTCCTCCCACAACTTTTCGATAAAAGCTGCCCACCAACTTCACTCTGTAGCACCAACTTCAATGCTAATTATTTTTAATAAAATAAAAACATAAAATTTTATTATCGTAACTATGAACTGGAACTTTGCTTAACTTTGTTCATATAAAACTACTAGACACTTCTAGAAAGTTGTTCACATAAAAAAAAATATTATTATTGATAGCATTTTAGTAAAAAAAATCCATGTTTAGCACTTTTTCTATTCAGGTCGAAAAAATTTTTAAATTTATTTTATGCTTTGCACTCTTCTGAATTGTACAGAAACTTTTCAAAATTTCCTAATGGGGGTTTTTTTGTTAAGGGAAAAAACTAGTTCAAACATTACTATTTTTTAATGAAATCGACGCACAATGGGGCAGAACGACCCTATTAGTGGCAATAAATCAGGGAATAGAGCTAGCAACCTGAAAATTTCTGAAATTGTTTATAGAATCAATATATTGATATTTCAAAACCCAACAATGACCACGCCCACCAAAACGCCCACTTTTTTAATTTCGGAAGAAATTGTCAAATGAAGATACCCACCGTATTTAATATATAAACATTTAGGGCTGTCAAATATGGCTATAAATACAAACAATTATATATTTGTTATTTGCAAAAAATAAGTACCATAACATTTATTTTAATGCAGAAAATAGAACATAATTGAGAATTGCATAAATGTATTGATTTTTCATTAATTTAGAATAAAATTATCCCTTTCTTCATCACTGCTATCTTCTTGTACCTCAGAATTTGTATTATCAACAGGGGGAGCTTTAAGCAAACTCAATGCTTCAATTGGGATGTGTTGTTCTTTTTTTTTCGGGTAGTTTCCTCATGCTAGTAATAATGGGATCAGAACTTAATAAAAAAAAATGAAAATATCTTGGTTAGTGTTTTCTCTACTGGATTTCCGAGAATGGTGCTCTCTATAATTTTTGAAGTCCTTATTCCTTGATTCTTAAGCTTCTTCAGACAGTTGCCCAATCGGTAACAGTGCATGGGCTATTATTTCCGGTCCATGAATGAAATATTTATGAAGGGTAGGTGACATGTAATACCAGGGATACTTTTCTACATAATATCTGGCAGTATCGATTGCGAAATTTTTGAACTTCTCTACATCTATTTCATAGCCACTAGCTACAACAATCATAATAATATGCAACTTTTTTATGAGTTGTACATCAATTTTTGTAATTTCAGCGGAAATTTCAGGATTTTGAAAGAAACGCCTGGCTGTATTGCCATTATTCGAGTTCCCGAATCCGGGCTTTGGTTTGTCTATTATCAAACCACAACAATCTTTAAACTCTTTTTGTATCCTTTTTTTGTTTTTAGCAACAACTATCTTGTCATCATCCCCTCGAGCTTGCCATTTCTTAAGAGGCAATTTGTAGGCTAAGTGAAGTAAATTTTCGAAAAACTCTGAAGGGTAACCTTTACTAAAGTTTCGCTAACTTCGATGCATTCGGGGGGTGGATAACATTTTTGTTTTGCAGCTTGTAGGACCTTATATGCAGGAAATTTTTCTGGTGCACTCATTCTGATAACATTGTATTGATGTCGAGATAGTTGCGCTTCAACTGCAACCCCTAGTGCTTCTTGGCCTGACATTTTACAACTTTTGGGTTCCAGTGACTCCTTATATGACTTCCGATATTTTTTGCTCGGTCAGGGGTAGTTGTTGTTATATCCTTTAACACTTTAGAAGCACTAACCTGTCTTACTGCACTCAAGCTCATTTGAGTAGCAAAACTCAACATAGAAATCGATGTAGACTCTCTTAGTTTTTCTGTTTTCATTCTTTTTGTACGTTCACTACTTTCATCGAATGAAACACTTGGTCGACCACGCTTAAGCTTTTCTTCAGGGCAATAAAGAAAAGAAACAGATGTCTCAAGCCATGAATTATTTGTTTTAAAAAAGTCTCTAATTTTCGAAAAGCCTTTTCAAAACGAGTTTTATACTCAGATTTGAATTGAGAAAGTGTTTTAGTTAAACCTATGTTATCGAAGTTTCCTGTTCGTTTTTTTAACTCTTCTTCCAGAAACACAAATCGCCCTTGTAAATTAATATTTTCAACTGACCACATTATGGTGACAAGCTCCCTCCGGGTTATAAAAATTGTGTTTGAACTAGTACCTAAAGGATAAAACAAATATTAGAAATTCTTACAATTTTTTTTTTGTCAGAAAGCACATTTTTTTGTCAGAAAGCACATTTTGTAAAGAAGCTTTCTTATCAAAACCACAAAAAAACCGCAGAATTTTCTTGCAGTTCCTTAATTAAGTTAAGACATGCTATCAATAACAACAAAAATTGTTCTTGGGACTGCTTGGGAACACAACTAAACCGATCAATGTTTGCACAAAGAAGCAAAAAAAAAGTAAATTTAAAGTTTTTTTATGATAATTACCGTTTTATATAATTTAAAGCACTTTCTCACAAAAAAGATCTTAAATAGATTAACATTCACCAGAACTTGAAGGTTCCATACCAAAAACTTTAATATTTTATGATTTCTATTTTTTTTTTATTTAATTAAAAACACTTTACAAATTTCTTCACACCAAACTCAAGCTAATCTGTGAACAAGAATGGCTTGCGCCGATGTTTATCATGCAAAATGTGTTTATGATAACGGTTTAAAACTTTTACAGTATTAACAGTGGGATATTTGACTATTAAAATAAATTAACAATGGCCCCATACGGGCAGTTTCATTTTTCGATTTATTGCCACCAAAATGGTCGTTCTGCCCCATTGTGCGACGGTTCAATTATCGAAGAATATAAATCCTGTATATTAAAGCGATATTTAAAGAAATTTCAAAAATATAGCCGTGTTGCATTCAAGAAGCGTTCTTTAACAAACACTCTCAATTCTAAAATTATTATATTAAAATATCCTGAATTTTTTACTTTGATTTTGCAGTAATAATTGACGGATCGATCCATCATGCCTGCCGTTTGAGCCTTCGAAAAACGAAAAAGGTGTTTAGATCATAATCTGAAAATCAATATGGTCTTTTGCGAGTAGTCACTAAAAATTGAAAATTAATTTGCTTTAATAGTGAGTAAATTTTTTTTCAATGTTTAATGAACGTCTAAAAAAGGCTTAACAAATTATTCTAATAGTTTTTAACCAAATGAAGGCTTGAGACAATATCATAACAAGTTTTATCAAAACTCAAGAATATGTTAAAAGTGAGTTTTTTAATGAACCGAAAAATACTTTTCTTAAAAATCTATTTTTCGAAAAATTTTTCTTAAAAATCTATTTTTCGAATAATTGATTTTTAAAACCGGTTACCCGATTAACATTAAATAGAATATATATCTTGAACTAACTATATATCCTCTGTGCGATATACGGACAATTTTGCAATGTGAGGATAAGCCAACACCAGTCAAAATAACTGTTCATAGAAAAATTGTTGATGGAGTTTCTAATTTACTTAATTATCACTCAATCGTCATGACAATCGTTCGAAAAAAAAAAAGAAAGGTGAAGTTGGAATTTGAAAATAAAATTGTAAAATCAGTCATTTTGACTGGTGTGGTAAATTTAGTGTTAACGCTTCTGATCGACCATTAAGGTCATATTTGCACAATGCGAGTACATTATTTGTGTACTGGCTTGATTATAGCTACATAAGAATCTGATAGAGGGAACGCAAGAAGAGACTGTAATACAAAATTTTTTAAAATCGCAACAAAAATTGTAAACTTTAAGAAATACAAGAAAATAATGTATGCATTGCGAAATCAAAACTATTGAGATATTTAGATAACTATAAATGTTCGTGGCGGCCGTAGCCTAGTGGGTAGAGTGCGTGGCCACTAAGCCAAGGAACAGCGGTAGCCCTGGTTGAAATCCCAGCTCAGACAGAATGTTTTTTCAATTGAATCAATTTTCTGTTCGGTCGTCACCTCTCTGTGGCCAATGGAAAAACTCAGAGAGTAAAAACTGCCATGTAAAGCTTCTTGAAAACATAAGCCGCTCGGAGTCGGTATCAAACTCGTAGCTCCAGTTCTCGATCAATTGTGTTCAAACATTTATTAACACGCACAACACAATTGATCAATAGCTCTTTCTAGGGCTGACTTGGCGAATTTATATAAATGTTCTAAGTACAAACCATTTTTCTATGACAACTCAAAAGGCAATAACAGAATTAGCCCTATCATGAATAATATTCCACACGACAACTTTTTATTCCCTTATTGTGAACTCCGCCCGGAATATTTCGCATGTTCAAAAAATTCCCCCAATTGTGAATGCTCTTTCCGGTCGGATAAGTTCGCCATTTTTATTAAAATATTTCCTTTTGAATTTGTTGGTGAACAGAATAAAAAATGTAAGTTTTTTGTTATTTATAAAAAAACACATGAGTGATGTTTTTCTTTATTTTTAGGAATAAATCAATCAACAGACAGCAGAGTGAAGCGCTTCTAAGCAAAATGAAGGAAAATCCGGACATTGCCCAAAGCTTTGTGAAGGCAAAAGGCAGCAAAGAGATTGTAGACTCGTTTTGGAAAACGTTGCAAAGAGAGCTTAACAGCACAGGCCCACCAATCAACAGTATATTAGAGTGTAAAAAAATAAGGTTTTATTTATTTAAATAAATTAAATGAAAGTTGCTTTTCGTGTAGGTTTGGATGGACCAAAATCGATATGTCCGAAAGAAAGTTGAATCGAATAAGCAACAACAACGAGGAACAGGAGGTGGGCCTAACAGGCAGTGGAAATTGTCGCCTGCAGAAGAATGTATTTTCCAGCTCATTGGAATGAAAGAAGCAGTGGGAGGCGTTAACGGTGGTGCAAGTTTTGGATTGCATGCGTTTGCCAAAAGAAGTTTAGATTTCGAAAAGGAAAATGAGGAACCTTTTGCTGAAGAATATGTAGAATATTTGACAGAAGAAGTTTTCGAAGGATGCGATCAAGAAGTTGCGGATAAAACAAGCGAACTGCCAATTTCATCGCAAAAAAATTAAAAAAAAGAAGCACAAGTGAAGTTGTTGAGAAGGAGCTTGAAATTCAGGAAAAGCTATGAGACAATGTGGGTGAAGCAATCGCTCTTCAAAAGACGCACCAAAAGGAAGTGCGCAACGAAGATATACAGGTCACTTGGCGAATTAAAAGAAATTGAAAAGAATAAACTTGAAGAAATGAAGCGACACAGCAAAGTAATGGAAAATTTAAGAAGAGCTGAAATTGAAAATAAGATTAAAAAGAATAAAAAAATTATAGAAATAGAAGAATTAAAGCTTAGTATACCACAAAACATATAATATCCGCGATTGCTTCAGACTCATATATATAAATAGCTTGTGCTTTGAATGTAAAAAGATCTAGATCTAGATCTGAGACCAAAAACCCTTAATAGCAGAAATCTGATCCCATTTTAGATGATATTAATTTTAAACCATTTTTTATTATTATTTTTAGCATTTTTAATATTTTAACTAAAACGAAACGCAATACTGTGAACTAAAATGTGATTTGTTAAGTTTATGAACTTTACTTATTTATATGAATTTTTAAATATACGTTTTTATTTTGTTAAAAATACTAAATTGAGTTTGCAATGTTTGTTCGAATACGCTGAGCTTCAGATAAATAATTAGAGTCCGCATCAGATGTTCGCTCATCATCAAATACGCTGCTGCTATTTCTTTCCACTGTTAGATCCAAGTTGTCAATCCTTATTTTATGGTAAATGCACATGTTATGCAAAGCGGCACAAACGTTCGTAATTTTAATAGCCTTGGTAGTTGCGTAGTGTAATTGCCTACCTGCAAGTAAACACCTCCATCTATTTTTGAGGACACCATTTACCCTTTCTATAATGTTTTGACATTGCGAATGGACATCGTTATATATTTCTTGAGCAGTGCCTTCTTGAGGTGTTCTATAAGGCGTTAAAAGCCATGGCTCCAAGGGATAGCCAGCATCTCCTAAGTATAGTACTTTGTATAGGCTTGTTAAATTTGTAAATAATCGTTTAAATTGCTACCTAGGAGCCAGTTATTATTGTCACCCTGTATAAAGTCCTCCTCCATTTTGGCTCTTAACTTACTTGTGCTCCAAATTAAAGAGTCGTGGGAAGCTCCAAGATGTGTAGCGTCGATAAAACGAATTCTCATGTCACAGTCGCATACCTGAAAAATAAGTGTAATAAAAACAATAACAAAGTGCAATAAAAGCAAACACCAGTTAAGACTTACAAGCATAACATTTAAACTATAACACCCTTTTCTATTATAGAACAAATGTTTGTTTGTCGCAGGAGCTATGATATTGACATGAGTTCCATCAATAGCTCCCACAACACCAGGTATTTTGTATTTTTCGTAAAAGTGCAGCGAATTTTTTCGTTTTTCTTCCGGTAGCATCCAAGTTATCCACTGTGGACAAAGTGAAGCCTCAATAATGTTCAAAACCTCAGAGAGAACTATACTACAACGGGATTGCGCTAATCCTTCTTCGGAATCCTTGCCGACTCCTTTTTGATAACCACCTTCTGCAAAAAACCGCAAACAAGCGCTCAATTTTACCATTGGCGGTACACCAAACGATTTTTTAGACGGAGGCAAAGCGATGGTTAGCTCATCCAATAAATATTTAAATATTGTCTTGTTGACACGGTAATGCTGTTGAAATCTGGTGAAAATATGCAAATTCTTTATTGATTAAAAAAATTTTGTATGCTTACATTGGTTCGTATAACTCGAAAGGATTCGAATGGTCCCGTAAACTTCTCCGCGAAGCTCGTAACAGATTTATTTCGGCACAATCCTCCTCTGCACACAGAAAACGCAAGGCAATGCTGTGCATTTTAATTTTAGGTGCTATACTTACTTTTTCAATAGCCAATGATTTTCATTTAAAATGATTTGTGAAATCTATTTGAAATTTTCGACACTATTTGAAATAATTTCTCTGCGCTATTTGATTTCTTCACTCAAATAATAAACAGCTGTACGTTTTTTGAAACTTGACAGCTGTTCGAATTGAAATTGTATTCGGGTGGAATTCACAATACTAAATTTCTGTTCGATGGAACAAAAAAATTTCGGCCCAATAAAAATCCGGTCGGAATTCGAAATAAGGCTGAATGAGAAAAAAACGATTTAAAATTTGAAGTTGTGACTTTGCAAACAAATATTTCCATTTTTGAAGTGAAACTCGATGACACGAAAAAGGACCTTAAAAAAATTACTGCTTAGTTTGCACAAAAACCCATTTCAAGTACATTTTAAACGTTGTCCCGTCGGACAAATTTAGAGTTGTAGTAGAAAGCACTTGTTGTAAAACACTTAGTTCTACTTTGAGTTTAATTTAAAATTGGAGCTTCAGCAAGCCTTGAAATATTTTGTTTTTTTTATGTAAGCAAGCAGTGTGGCCGTTTGGATACAATTGGATCCATTTGGATACTCTTTTCCTTCAAAAATTGATGGATATTTTTTTTTAAGCCTCAGTGTAAGTTTGGATACTTTTTTAAAAAAAATATTTTCAGTATGAATACATGTTTTTGTTTTCAAAATATAAAAAGTAAGCAATACCTTCAATTCGACAAAAACGTTAAGATGATATAGATTGATTAAGATAGCTCAACTGTTGATGAACGTTTTTTTTTCTGATTCAAAACAAGCTAATAACGATAAAACGAATAGATTTTCTTTGGTAGAATGGTAGAAAATATTTTCTTTTCCAAAATTCTTACAAATAAATATATTTGAACTTATAAATTTAAATTGACATTACACGATGAAAAAAAAACTAAAAAACTTAATTTAACCCTCATCGGTCCCTCGAGAAATACATCTAATAAGTCCCATTGTATGCGCGCGCATACACATATATTTTTAATTGTAAAAAAGCTAAAAAAAATTAACAACCACTTATGTTTTGTGATTTTTTTATGTTTATTACATTATTTACTATCATATTAATACATTTGAACTTCATAAAGGTAGATTTAGAATGAAATAAATTAGAATATTACATATATTAGAAAAAAAATTAATATATAACTTTTGTCAATTATTTGTACATTTTTCGAGTAAATTGAAATTATGTTCAGCACAAATGAAATTTCTACACTTTTCACAGCGTGTAGCAAAAAGATTTTTGTTATTTTTATATGTGCAGACGTAGCATCGGCCTCGTTTTGATATACTTGGTAAATGGCGAATCTCCCGAATTCTTTGGATAACACTGGAAGCATCATTACTTTGAGGTTGTTTTTTACGTTTTGTGATGACGAGATTCAATCCAAGCTCCTTAATAAAAAGGCGACGACGAATATTATGGTTCGTTTTACAATTTTTCCAATTCGGGAACAATGCAATGAACGTCACGAATACATTCAACGCACTAACATCAAGCATGTTACAAAATACTGCCATTGGCCACCGATTGACTTTTCGTTTGCATGTGTACGTAGCCACCATTTGATCCATAGTATCAACTACACTCTTGGTTTTGTTGTAGTCTTCAATGATGTTAGGTTTCTTCTTTTAACTATTCTCATTTATGCTGACAACATTGTGGTATGTACTGAGCAATGTCACAAATCGGTACCAGCGAGGAACATATGACAACATAACTGCTTGCAATTTATGTTCATATACAACTTCTGTATGATAAATTGGCTTTTGACGCATGTCGAGTAGAACTGAAGGAATTTCAGTCCTATTTTTCCTTATTATTCCCAAAATAGTCATGCGATTCTTATGTAAATCTTCTGCCAATTCATACGAAGTGCAAAAGTTGTCACACGTTACATTTCTGTCAGAAAGTCCTTTCACCAAATCCAAAACAACACGCCGTCCGAGATTACGTTCAGGAGTGGCATGACGATTCCGACCAACATAAATTTGTGTGTTGTATGCATACCAGCTTTTTGAGTCGCATAGTACCCAAATTTTGATGCCATATTTCACTGGCTTGGATGGAATATACTGATGAAACGAACATCGCCCACGATACGGAACTAACTGTTCATCTACGGTAATGTTTTTTCCTGGTGTGTATACAACTTTCAAATTATGATTCCATTTATCGTATACATTTCAAATCGGTGCCAATTTGTACAAGAAGTACTTGTAGATGCAGTGCTGGCTATACGTTGCTTGCGGTCATCAAATCGAATGCAACCATGGATACGCTTGAACATTTTCAAAGACATTGTTGCTCTAAATATTGGCCGACCAGTTTCGTCATTCCACAGTTTAGTGACACATTCATCTTATGACCGATACACACCAGAAAGCAGCAACAATCCAAAGTAAGCGTGCAGAGTGTCCAAATCAATGTTTTCCCAATCGTCTTTGTACTTTCGCACACCATATAAATTTGTCATGTACAAAATAATATTCTCAACCGGTTCAAAGAACATGAGAAATGCAGACGAAACATCAACTATAGTAGCAGCTGCTAATGCTTTTGGACCTGAATTATAACAAAAATGAAACATATTATGAACATGAACCCATAACAAAGAGGGTAGGTTTTTACCTGAAGTGAAATTTTCTGCACGTCGAAATGAATTTCTTCGATTTATTTCAAATGGTTGCGATGAATATTCAATTTTCTTATTTTTTGAAAAATATTTATTCTCAGGAATTGCTGCATTTTCTTCTGCTAAATTTTGCTCAATGTCGTCTTCATCCGAATGCACGCTAACTTCACTTTCATCATTCTCCTCGTCTGATAATGCAAAATCATCGCCATTATTGCACGGAGATTCGCCCGCTTCGCTTTCCAAATCAAAATCCATTTTTAGTTCATCTCGCTGCCTTCTTTCACGTAAAACTCTATCCATTTTTTATCAAATACTTCGAAACACAAACAAAATTCAAATAAATGCGCAAAAAAACTTCACTTATGTGTGTTCCAGAAGAAACTGAATTTCATAAAACGAAAAATAAGAGCGTGCTATCCCCACACAAAAATAAGCGGCAATTCCAGGTACCTGCTTATGTGTATGTGCGCACATACACAGGGACCGATTCGTAACTATAACTGCACAGGGAAATACAGTAAGGGTACAAATTCAAAAACGGGTTTTTTGGTTGTTCAGGCAAAATAATTCTACTTTGCAAAATACAAGGTCATTCCGCTGAACCGTTTTTATTTTATTCAAGGTTAAAAATCAAAATTGTATGCGTGCGCATACAGGGGACCGATGAGGGTTAAGACTTTTATTGTGAGTTTGGCCCAATCGTAAAAAAATGGGGCGACTTTTTAAAAAAATCTTTACCATCTAATCCTTAAGATTCCCGTAGTGATTGCAAATTATAACGAAACTTAATAATTCTAGTATAGGGTGTAGCGACAAGTACCCTTGTTATTATGCTCTTTGGTTTTTTTGTTTCCGATAAATTGGGACCAAAATATTTTGACCCTGTCTGAAAAGGACTACTTTTTTACGCCATCTAGCAAGAAGAAGATGCATTAATAAACCTTTTCGGAATATTTAGGGCATTCACAGTTTCTTTTTAAAGTTAATATATGGTAACTCTAAAAAGATAACACGCTTAAAGTGTGAGCACCCCTTCACATATTTTATTTCAAAATTGACACAACCGCATTCTACATTTTGTGATATGTTGTAAACAACAATGCCTCGGATAAGCGGAAAGGAAAAATTATTAAATGCTTTATGCTATATAACGTGCTACAGCTAATAGCACAAGATTCGAGTAAGTTAATGTTCCATATTCCAACCGATGCCAGTTTACTACTAAACACAAACATGTGTGCAAAACAAAAACAAAAATAATTACCAGGTGGCAAAATGCTTTAAAGTTACAAACCAGATAAAACGAAACTTTGAGCACCCTTATTATTTTTTTTTTTATTTACGCAAAGAAAACTTCAAGTCTTTGAGATAAAAATTTTAAACTAATTTTTTTTCAACGTGCAAAGATAGCTTAATATAATTAAAAGGCAACAGCAACCCATAAAATTTACTTTACACTACATTGAATAAGTTCCATTTTTCCCCCCTGTTTTATGCAATTACATTTTGTTTTGTATACTGCCTTAATACAAATATTATACTAATAAAATTAATGTAACTAATGCAATATGAACTCAAATAAAAGACAGAAGTACTGAAATTTATGTGATTTTTTAATAATATTATACATTTTTTGTTTCCTATTACTATATTTTAATAAAAATATTTGTAAGTCTTCAAATTAAATTATTAAAAGTGTTATGAAAGCTTAAAAAGTTGCTTAAAATATTATTTAAAAATATTAAAGTTGTATTTTTGTGTTAAAAAAATGAATATATTATTATTGGTTTTCTGATTTTGATACGTGGACACTTTTTTTATCAAAAGTGTATACTTTTGGATACTTTTTTGACCGTTTCATGGACACTTTTTTCAGAATCGTCGCGGCAAAACTGTAAGCAAGCTTTGAAAAATCTTTCTTCGAGGAATTAGTGTGTATTGCTCAACAACGAAAATATAAATTTGTGTGAAAAGCTAAAAAAAAGTTATAATTTGTGTGTCTACAATCTGGTGTGTTACAAAAAGGCAACATATATTGGCTAACGCTGAGTCTGCATTTGGTAGCAATAGTTTTTGCCATACGTTTGGGCATACATTTTGTTGGATCTTTATAAAAATTTAAAAGATAGTCGTAAGGACTAAAAGAGTAGGTGCAGCACCAAACGTAATTGTTCCAGTAAAACATTAAAGGTGAGCTAACACATTCGAAGAGAAATTATTTGGATTTATAAAGCCAACAAAATCTATGTCAGAAATCGGCATTCTACGCAGACGAGTTCCAAACAAAGCGTAAGTACCAAAGCGTTGCATTCGCTGCAAGCAGTGGATCATAATCAGCAACAAATTAAGAGCTCTGCCGCTGCTCAAATACACCGAAAAAGGAAATCAGCTCATGTCAAATGCATTCTATTGTGATTTAAGATACTAAAATGTGTCCTATACAGGAAAGCAGTTACTGATTCTTCATCATAACTAAAATGGGTTCACCCTAACTCATTCCTAAAAGTGGATTTACATACTATTTTTTATTCAATTTGTTGTAATTTTACTTATTTGTTCTAATACTAGTGATAGTTATAGTTGGGTAGTTTAGTGGCACATACTATTTTATTCTTACTAATTCAGATATTCTTCTTTTTTTTATATATACACTGCACGAAGTAATGATAAGACCAACATAAAAGATTCAAAAATTTATTATAATAAAGCTTCAATATGTAATTTTTGTCAAATATTTCGTAGAATTAATTTGTAATAACCTAGTTAACGTAAATAAAACAAATTTGATTAACTTCAAATATATATAAAAATAAATTAAAATGTTTTCATATTATCAAATGATAAAACCAAAGGAAAAGAACTATGTCAATTTTTATAATTATAACTTTAAATATTTAGTATGCGAACCCTTTTTAATTATTACTTCTTGAAGACGCCGAGGCATTGAGCTTATTAATGTCTTTATAGATGTTTGTTCAATTTTTCCCCATTCGGTAGTTATTGCAGTTTTAAGATTTTTTACATTATCAAATTGTCTGCCATCTTTGAAAACCGACTTGTATAAAATGGCCCACATATTCTCAATGGGGTTTAAGTCTGGACTACAAGCGGGCCAGTACAAAACGGTCACATTACGGTCCTTTAAAAACTTTTTAGTAGCCTTCGATGAATGAA